>CM070593.1:65104661-66306577 GCA_036346395.1 Hsuehochloa calcarea | reverse complement strand
ATTGCTTGCCCACAAATGTCCTATGGTTCTGAGATCGGAATGCTTTTGTGGACATTCAAATATTGACTACTATCTTTAATATCATCTAACGGAGTACATTGGCATGACTCACTTACGGATAGTGCGTACTCACGGTCTATGGATCAAAACGAGTTAATTTTAATATTTGAAGTACAAACTCAATTTTATATACTATGTAATAATTGCGTACATAACTTATATAGATAGCAAGTAAGCGAGATGGCAGAGGCACCGTCTTCGCCGCCGTCATCGGCGTCGCCAAATGCGTCTGGATCTCCGATCAAGGTGGTACGCAGCGAGAAGGCGAGGAATATCCAAATTGCCCTCGGGCGCGCAGCGATCACGGAGGTCGCTGGCGTCGGGATCCCGCCGAGTCCCAAGAAAGCGGTGCGAGATTCCGGACCGTCTGCGGGGTACTTGCAAGGAACGGTCCTCATCACCACCCCAACACGGAAGTCTCTAACGGATGTCTGAGAGACCGGTTGTGGGTGAACTTTCGCCTCGTTCACTTTCCACAAGCGGACACTGCATCGTGTGCGATGGCACGCGCCGTCTTGGCGATGTCCCAGCGTGGAGGACCTTCAAGAGCACGCTTGTCACGCGATGCGTGAACACGGCCTGACGCCCTTCACGGCGTATCAATTTTTGTCGCGGGATACATGGGGCGCCCGTGCGAGATGAAGGCGGCGGCTGAATTTCAGGAGCAAAGTGCGGCGCCTGAGCTATCCAGCACAAAACACTCACCCCCAGACTCGGCACGGCTGATGCAGCGGGTAAAAGCACGCATGGCGGCGGAGGGCGAGGCCGCCGCACGACCGTTTGCTATGATCTCGGACGGCGCGCTCGATCCTGGTTAAGAGCGAGGGCATCACCACGTCTTGGGCAACATCTCTCGACAAACCCGCAGACGAGGCGGTGTCTCAACGTCTCGTAAATTTCCGAACCACTTAATTGTTAATAAGTTCATAACTTCATGGTGTCTACAATAACATGATGTTTCTTACGGACTCGACTTCTAATTACACGATAATGATCGAGAAACCACCAAATAAATCAACTCATGCGGCGCAAGACCAAATAAATTCAAGGAGCTTTAAATTAGTTTTGCGATGAACGACCTTAAGAGAAAAGGTTTAGCGAAGCGGGGATGTTTGACAAAGTCAAATGACTAATTGAGCGAAAGAGGAAGTGGCGGAGAAACTCTGCCGGGAGGGAAAACAAGAGAGGATCAAAGTCGAAGAAACTTTTGCAGGGATACTCCACTTAGGATTTGGAGGATGGCAAGATATTGCCGATCGGGGAGCGTCACAGCTTGACCTTTTTAAAATCAAGAGCTTCTTTAATTAATGGATATTATTTGGTGAGGGTTAACCAAAAGAGATTTGGGTGTGAGTTTAACAAGTGAAGAGCATGATTTTAATTGTCAATCACAATGGGAGTCCAAATATTACCATAGTTCTCTCCTGTAGTTGTGCCTGGAATTGTTGGTACATTAATTATTGTTAATTACCACCGGTGGTTTAAATCCAAAGAGAAAGATAGAAGGACTGATATTATTTTGGGCAAGATTATACTTTTAGCAAGACATTAATTTAAGTTGTACTCTAAATTAGATGGCAAAGGCATCTCGGTTAATTATCTTATCTTTTAACTTAATTGATGCTTACACAAGAATGGGTATAATCAGTTATCAAAGTTATGCTTGAGATAAATATTAGTGAATAAATATTTTAGCTAACTTTTGACAATTGGAATGTTATTAATTTATAGAGGGTTAACAAAATATTGCACGTTCACTACACAATTTTTTTTGATTGCTAGCTCCTCAAACTATTGCTACTGCTGCTGCTCTACTGTACTACACAGGGGGCCCACAAGCCGGAGACACGCAGAGAGAGAGAAGCACAGAGGAGCAGAGGAGCCAGAGGAGGCGCGCAGCGGCGGGCTGCCGACGGCGGGCAGCGGCCGGAGGGACGCCAGAGATGACCAAAATGGATTGTCGGTGAGGGGAGGAATCCGAGGGAGGTGGTGGCTCGGCCGGGGTGGCATCGGAGAGGAGACGGCGGCGGTCGGAGTGGTCGGGCGCAGAGGCCAAACTGTGGCAACGGCGGCCGGAGGGAGGGGAGAGGAAGGGGAGGCAAGCAAGGGTACCAGGGCAGCGCAGGGATGCTCACCGAGCCGACGACGGGGGCAGGGGAGCGACGGAGCAGGCTGGCAATGAGAACCGGGGCGGTGCGGGGGAGGCACACAATGACAGCGGTCTATGGCGGCGGGGAGGTTCGGCCGGCGGGAGGCGACGGTCGAGGACGATGGGACGGAGCTCCTGCAGGGACGAATCGACCAGAGGGGCGCTGGAGGAGGAGATGGCGGCGACGGCAAAGGAAGCTTCGGCCGACGCGGAGCGGTAGAGAGGGGAGAAGCGCAGGCGAGGAGGGGAGGGAGGCAGAGGAAGCCGGGCTCTTATAGCCGGGGGAGGGGAGAGAGAGGCCGGCAGAAGCGGCGAAAATGCCAGGGAGGCGGACCGGGAGGTGTGCGGCGCGGGTGGCGGGAAGCAGGCGGCGTCCGGTCCGGGGAAGCGGCGGAGCAGGGAGTGGTCGGCCGGGAAGCACGGGCGAGCTGGCGCTGGGTGCGGAGAGAGACCGAGCGGAGAAGCCTGGAGAGGGGAGAGAGAGAAAGAAGGGGGGATGCGGCCGAGCCGGGGAAGGCCGAGGGAGGGGGAAGAAGGTGGGCCGGGGAAATACGGGGGTGCGGGGGTGGGGGCGGAGCAGTCCGGAGAAAATGGGCCAGCCCAAGAAGATGGGTTGGACTCAAGAGAATATTGTGGAGGGGTCAAAAATCTGCAATGGGGGAATTCAAATTGAATTTTGTATTTGGAAGTTGAAAGGAGGTTTGAAACACAAACCCGAGCTTAAAGGAAGCTATGAGTTTTTGGAAATTAAACAACAAATTGAATTTCAAACGAAAACTGAAAACCGAAAACCAGACTAGTAGGTACTATTTGCCGTCCGAAAAAGGGACGTTACACTCGAGCTGGCTCATGAGGTCCGAAAAAGGGACGTTACACTCGAGCTGGCTCATGAGCAGTAGCCCACTAATCGCTCCATCCCCTTGTTTCCCAGGTCCCCATTTGGATCCCGACCCCCTTCTCCTCCTGCCCGTCTGTCGCCCAGCTCGCCCCGTCCACCGCGCCACCCAGCTAGCCCCGCCCTGGCCGCATGCTACCTCCCTGCTCCCACAGTCCCACCTCCCCCTTGCTCCATCCGCCGCCTTGTCCTCCTCACCGACCCCTTGCTCCATCCTCCACCGCCGCCTCCTCACCCGCCACCTGCTCCATTTGCCACCCCGTCCCTCTGGTCTTGTGCTCCCTCTGTGCTCCTACCTCCCCCCGGTAGGACATCTCGACCACCTGCTCCATCCCCTCATTGCTCAGTGCTCTGTGCAATAAATATCACCCGCCATTTGCTCCATCCCCTTCGTGCTCGGTGCAGGACATCTCGACCATGCACCAGCCCTCGCGCTCGAAGATGTTGAGGGAGGCCTCGGCGCAAACAGGTCAGGTGGGATAGTCGCCGATGCAGACCTTGTCAAAGATGAAGGGGAGGCCGTCCCGGCCATCGCGGGCGGACTCGAGGCCGAACATGAGGTGGGGTGCGTATGACGTCGAAGTCCTCCGGGAGGGAGCGAAGGAGGAGGTTCTTGGGGAACTCCTTGACGGAGAGGACGTCGAAGAAGAGGGTGTTGCGACAGAGGCGGTGGATGGGGAGCAACCAGAGGACGGAGCTGGCGCTAGATGAATCGCTGGAGACAAGAGAGAGGGAGAGACTGATTGGAGCATGCGATTTCTGGCTCGACTCGTGAGGGCTCGCAAGCTAACTTGAGCTTCCCTCCGAGCCGAGCCGGGCTGACTTCTTGGCTTTGTGTGCAAAATGAGCCAAAAGCCGAGCCGACTTTTGCAGCGAGCTTGGCGAGCCTGGCTCGAGCCGGATCGGCTCGTTTTCAGCCCTAACAACCACCCAGCCCACCCCCTCTAACCCTAGTTGCCGCCTGCCACTATGCCACAATGCAAAAGGATAGGGCCTAGGCTGGCACAGCATGGTGGCAGCCTGGCGTGCCAGTGACCGGTGCCTAGGCTCGACGGAGGTGAGGTTGGCGATGCCGACACGACATAATAGGCTGGCCGTGTTGGGTTGACATGGCATGATCCTGGCCCACCGCCCAGTGGGTCGTGTCGGCCCGATACAGCCTAAGTCCCATGTCTAGCTCCCAAAAAAGATACTTTCAACAAATTAATACATCGTTTTTTGTGAGTTTACTAATTATTATTTCCAACATTAGAAAATACAGTATTATTTGAAAAATAAAGCCACGAAAATTGGAAAGCATATGGATGGAATGGAAAATCGACCTTTAAAGTGCCAACATGCATGCGTAAAAAAAGTAATTTTAGCGCCGCAACAACAGGGATAAGGATTCTATCCCCACAAATATGATAACAATGAATCTCTGTACTTTGGCCGCATGCAGCAGATATATATATATATATATATATATATATATATATATATATATATATATATAATGCCTCTTATCGATCATTAATTACTATAAATATGTTATCTAAATCTACTCTCGCATATCGTCAAGCTAGCTATTGGTTAGGGTATAGGAATCTAGTTTTAGATATAGGCGTATATCTCTATATTAGGGTTAGGACTGTAGCTTGAGCCCAGGTTTAGGGCTGGGCGAAACTTAAGATTTAGGGTCTCGATTTTGCATTAGACCGGGCTATTAGCTAGGCCCAGACCGAGTTTCACCGATTGACTAGCTTAGATAAATGAACTAGGGCTCAATGGCCTGGCCCAAAGGGCCTAAGATAGGTGACCCGAAATAAATTAGGCTTGATCACTCCAACCTCTTTTGCTATGGATTAATGGTAACTCTATGTAATATATAAGTTGAAAAATTACAAGTAAAGATCTCAATATGTTGTTGCAAGTGGTCATCTCAATATTTGTGACCGCATCATGAAGTATCATAACATCTAAATATCACGTACGTACGTTAATTGCTAAGGGCCAATTAATACATCGACAGTGCCCATCCGCATTTGTTTACTGTCTACAATATCGATAAATAAGAACTCAAACAATCTGCAGGGACATTCACTAATTTGAACTGACAGATACATATCACCAGTAGTTCATGAAAAAAAAAAGCAACAACAGTGAAGTGATGAGGCCCATGCATCACACAAAAGAACAAACCAATCAGAGTGTACAAAAGGATCAAACTAAAGTGCATCCAACTTAAAATGACACTTTTACGGTCCTCCATTATTATTGGTGCATTATAGCTGCCATCCTGTGCATGCAGTACTGGGACGAACGTACTAGCAGCGAGACGTCGTACGCACGAGCCGGCCATCGAACGTACTGCATGCATACGCGGGCGCGGCCTACATGGGCGGGAACTTGGACTTGATGGACTCGACCAGGCCGCCGTCGATCTGGAAGGCCCTGGCCAGTACATCGGTCGGCACCGTCGGCGCGGCGCCGAACAGCGTCTCGGCGATGTACTGCGTGCCCTGCAGCTGGCTGTTGAAGGCCGCGATGGCGACGGCCGGCGAGTTGCCGTTGTTCCTCTGGAAGTGGACGAGGCCGCGGGGGAAGACGAACACCTCGCCCTTGCAGACGGTGCGGGCGAAGAGCTTGTTTGCAGTGGTGATGAAGCCGACGTCCAGGGAGCCCTCGAGCACGAAGATGATCTCGGTGGCGCGCGGGTCGGTGTGCGGCGGGTTCAGCCCGAACGGAGCGTAGTCGATGCGCGCGATGGACACGCCGAGGGTGTTGAGCCCCGGGAGCTTCTCCACGTTCGCCGCCGTCACCACCGACCCCACGGCGTTTCCCGTGTTGCCGGGATTGGTCAGCCCGTCGAAGAAGAAGTCGTCCACCGTCACGTTCTCCGGCCTCTTGCACGGGAACCCGTTCAGCCGCAGTGCTGCACTCATGCATGCATGTATATCATGAGTTATATATGCGATCTTCTGACGATCTATATACGCATGGAATTGATATTTGTTGCACGCAATGAAGAAATTAAAGACGAGTGACATATCACTTACGGCCCTTGAGAGATTTGTAGTCGGCGACGCAGATGTCCTGGAGCATGTCGGGGTCGCCGGCGAGCGAGGGGGCGGCCAGCGCCAGGAGGACGGCGAAGGTGACGAGGAGCTTGGCCATGGTCAAGTACTTGACTTGGTTTATATTGCGCAGCTCGCGCTGGCTAGCTTAGCTATGGATAGTTGAGTAGCTTGTGTCGACTGCAGATGAGGACGAGGATGGGAGGGAGGTAGTATTTATAGGGGCACGTAGCGTAACGAAGACATGGTCGATCGATGAATGGACATGTGACAAAGCTAATTGGAAGACTTACGATGCATCATGATCTAATAGTAGCTTCAGATAGTGTATCGCTGGCCGTCTCTACTCCCCCGCCTCCACTGGTCCCGGTCGTCGCCGTCCGTCCCTCAATTGGTCCCGGTGGCCATCACTTGTCTTATGGTTATTACAGATATTTCACAACTCAAAACAATCAGTCATCCAACAAAAAGGCAGACTGTCAAACGATTTCTAAAAAAAAAGCTACATCTCTGCCTGCTTTTTAGCCAACAACTTATCACAAAAGCTACAGCTCCCAAACTGGGCCTAACATCTTCTTTGATCTGATTTCTCTTCGCCGCGCGCGCAGATGGTAAAAACAGATCCATTTTTCTGCTGCAACGTACTGCTACCAAATACTACTGCCCCGATTTTTAGATGTTTAAGGTCCAGTCAAAGTGGATCTTTTTTTCAGTATTAGGATGGTTCGCGCATTTGCGCAACTAGATTTGTTTTAAAATTTATAATATAAAATAATATAATTTAGATGTTAGAGAATGTATTTATGTATCTCATAGCTATTTAGATTTTTAAATATAATAAATATTAGAAATAACAATAGAATCTTGAAGAAAAACACAACTTGATCAGAACGTAACTGATGTATGAGTTTTGATGGAAGAAAATATCTAGCATAATAAATTAAGCACTCCATATCATGTATGCATCATGTAGCTGCATGCCCTTATTTTTTCTCCACTGGTTACTCTTTTCAAAAATATTTGTATGCACATGTACCTCTACTAATCTCAAACAATATGTTGATTATATATGCAACAAATTTTTACATGGTATTAAAATACCTTGCTCACGTATACACTGATGCACCATGGGTGACCTACCTTGGACTTATCTTCCCTCACGCCGGTTGCCCTACCGAACTATGTGTTTTCTATCTCTTCTCCCCGCCACAATTTTTCTGCTTCAATCACCAACAGCAAGACCAATTCTTGATCGATATCTTTCAGCTACTACCATTTCCAATGCAATACTCTACCACATAGTTATCTTCTACTTTTTTCTATTTATTGCTTAATACTAACCGTTGTGACATCAACACGCATATGTGCAAATATCGCTGATCCTTGCCGGGGATACCCTCTGCACTCTCTGGTGGTCCCAAGCTTATTCCTTACTGTTGTGCTATCTCTACTCTGAGCTCTTTGCTTCTTTAGTTTATGTACGCCCGTGTTTCTATTCATTTGGATGTAACTATATATACACATGCACGATATTATACTTGCTCGATGTCTTCTTCTACCATGTTGGTCGCTCATCTTCGACGTTGTCTAACTTAACGATGTGGCTTCCTTACTAACTGCGATAACCTCCCATCTTCACTGATGCTGGTATGTCTGCTTTAGTCGCTATCTAATGATATGGAGAATCTTCTCGCCATCGCCGGTGACGCTGTGTCACCAACGATGGCAGCTCCTAGCTACGCGATAACCCTATATCATCGATATATAGTTCGTCTTCAATTCAAACATTCATCTCCTCTTTGCTAACACTTTCTCATCATCAAGCTTCTTTGGCCACAAACTTCTTCAACAACGTTGATGCTCAGCACTTGTCGTCACAACACTTGGCTCCTTCAACTCCGGCCTTTCTCTTCAGCGGCTCCAGTGAGTAGCACAACATTATCCTCGTGGAACGGTTAAGGTGAGTAGCATGCAATTGTTCTTATCTTCACCGCCGCTACCTCAACTCTTCGTTTCCTTGTTGATCAATATCTTCTTGTAGAACAGATCAACATCATTGCACTCATTTGTGGTCTCATCTGACACCATTCATAGTATCCTCATTATAACTTATATTTAATTTATTCAAAATTTTAGTTATTCAGAGATTTTACATTAGAATTCGTATGGAAATAGAATTTCATATTTTCTTTTATTTTTTGTCCCTAATTTAAATTATTTTTTATTAGAATTCATATATCGATCCAATTTATAATTTATAATTGATTTTTATGCGGAATTACATTTATTCATGGATTTTAATTTGGAATTCGTATCAAAATAAAATTACTAATTTTAATTTATTTTTATTCCAAATATCAGTTATTTTTTTTGTTGAAATTCGTATAACAATCCAATTGTGATATTTGTTTAATTTTTATTCTTGGTTATATTTATTTACAATTTTATTTAGCAATTCGTGTGTAAATCAAATTGACAATGTTATTTTTTTCGAATTGTAGTTATTTAAATATTTTACTTTGGATTTCAAATGGAAATCAAATTGCAAATTTTCTTTTTATTTTTATCCTAAATTTCAATAATTGTTTGTTGGAATTCGTACACTAATCCAATTGCTAGTTTTTTTATAAAAATATTCTAAATACAATTATTAGGGGTTTAATTTTGGAATTCATATTGAAATAAAATTTCTTATTTTATTTTTAAATCCGAAATCTAGGTATTTTGTTGGAATTTGTATACTTATCAAAGTTTTTATTTTGAATTATATATATTTTTTGGAATTTTTCTGAGGAATTCATATCGAAATCAATTTACTAATTTATTTTATTTTATTCTAAATTCTATTTATTTAGGTATTTATTTGGAATTTTAGTTCTTTTTTGTTGGAATTTTTAAACTAATCCAATTGCCATTTTTAACTTTTTATTCCGAATTATATTTATATATCAAATTGATAATTTTATTTTTGTTGTTCCAATTTTTAGCTATTTATGTATTTTACTTTGGAAATCGTATTGAGATCAAATTGTAAATTTTATTTTATTTTAAACTCGAATTCGTATAATAACCCAATTGCTAATTTTTAAAAACAATTGTTCAGAATTACAGTTATTAGTGATTTTACTTTGGATTTCATATCGAAATCAATTTGCTTATTTTATTTTTATTTTGAATTCCAGTTATTTTTTTTGTTGGAATTTGTATACTAATCCAATTTCTAATTTTTTATTTCTATTCTGAATTATGTTTATCTAGTGATTTTACTTAGGAATTAATTTTTTATTTCGAATTTCAGTTATTTTTACATTGTACTTGACATAGACTCTTATTTTCTATATTGTACTTGACATATACTCTTTTCTTTATTCTAGATCGTTATAATTTGGACCCACCATAATCAACGGTGTGGATGTTTCTCTTTTTCACCGATTAACGTGAGAATTTCTAGCCCTTGAGAACGAACGCGGTGGCTTCTTTTTCTATTACTTTAATAATATAATAAATAGAATGCAAAAGAGGTGCAATATTCATTACATACAGATAAAGAGAGGTGTTCATGCGTGGATGGACCAGCTAGCTAGCTGAGTCTTTACACCAATGCATGAATACAAGATAGCTGGCACTGGGCACACAGTAGTAGTAATATCTTTCATGCTCTCTGAAGCCTTTTCCACTCGGACAACTCCCTCCACGAGAACTAAGTATTCGATCTCCTTTTACAAAAGGAGGGAGCGAGCTAGAGATGGACCATTTGTCGACGAGGGGGAAATAATTAAATGCATGGAACTGTTCAAATCTGAATATATGAATTCAAAATGTCCCGTACAAAAGCTCAAAATATCCACGAACATACGCACCGTGATAAGAACCAGGGAGGTAATTTTACGAATGAAAGCTGAGGTGAAATATAAAATGGAGCCATTTTTTAATGTACTATACTATACAAAAAAATCGAGCGGTGTAATCAATAGAAAGCCAACAAAATACTACAACGAAAGGAATCTATGTTGCCAAGAACTGTGGTTCCATTTTATTTCTAAAGAATGGAGAGATGATCGGTACACCAGGAAGCAAAAACTCGGCAATTTTTCAAACACACGACGAGACTTGAACCGAATTGTCATTGTTCTAATTAGTAGAAGGTGTAGTGCTAGCTTGTGCATGCCCCCTCCCTCAGGTCATGTTGGCTATACCCACAGCGTTATGTCACCAACTACCATCTGCCAAGAACTATAAATCTGTTGATGGGAGTAGCTAGATCGATCGGGTGTGGTATAAACAGTAGTATCAGCTTGTGTGTTTATTCCTAAGCAGCACACAGTCAAATTTAGCACGAAGAACAGCGGTAATGATTATTTAGATGGAGTCAGCTAGCAAATGAGAAACTCTGCTGTCATTTGGTAAGAGTGGGAGGGAGAGAGTTCCACTGTTTCACACGTATAGAATTAAGAGACCGTCTGCGACGCAGGAATTTCACAGAAAATATTTTAATTCCTGCAGAAGTTGGGAAAATTCATGTGTTTCCAAACGGGGCCTCGGTAAACTCAGTGACGTAGGGAGACTGAGAGCTAGCTTATTTTTGTTCCGTTTATACAAATATTCTGGACTGCCGGCCGTTCATTCCTTCCTTCCCTTAGATCGATCATGCCTACCAATCACGCTCCAATCGTACAAGGTGTAGTAGCTGCACGTACGTCTTGCCGATAGTGTAGCATCCAATTTCTGAATAATGATTCAAGAAGATTCAACAACTAATAAAGTTCATCACAATTCAAATGTTCGACAAGACAACTAATCAAGTTTAACAAATAAAATACAAATACAAATTGACATATAGATCACGGATAATCGGGCGAAGTGGGTGCGGTGGAGCTTTCGTTTCGATGGGTAAGGAATTGTGCCCGTTTCACCCGTGGGCAAAGAAAGACGCCATAATCGCTCACGCACGCTGTCGGGCACAATTGCCATCCCTAGTCTTGCCGATAGTGTTCAATTCTGGATTCAAGAAGAAAATTATTTCAATTTCAAAAACTCCCCAAAATCTAAACCTCAATTTCAATAAAAAAATTCGAGGTTGATTTGGAACCCTACCTGTGCTTGGCCGTCACCGTTCTTCCCCGGCCTGACCCGCGCTCCGCCCGGCCCGGCCCGCTCCGCCTCGTTCCCGCACGCGCTCGCCCTGGTCTCCCCCTGGACCTAACGCCGCCGCGCCAGGGCATGACGCCGCCGCTGCCACCCGGGTCTCCGCGACTCGCCCAGCCTGCCGCTCGGCTCGAGGCGCGCCGAGCCGTCGTCGCGCGCCGCGCCTCGCCGAATCCCCACCGCGCGCTCCTCGACCTTGCGCCGCCTGCGCTAAGAACGACGCGTACTCCTTCCTCCCCCGGGCTATTTAAGCCGCCTCCGCCCCCGCCCCTTCATCTCCTCCGCCCTCGCCTCTTCATCTTCCCTGCCGCACTCGCCTCCTCCCGAGCCGGGTTGCCGCTGCCGTCTCCGGCCTCTTTCCCGGCGTCGCCCGCTCCCTCTCCTCCCTCCTTCCCGAGCCCCCCGCCGTGCGCCCCGCACCCTCCGCTCCCCACCTTTCCCTCCCCCTCTGCCCCCCTCGTCTCCTCCGTGCAGCGGAGAAGACGAGGCGATGCCTTCGACCGAACGTGTTGCCTCGCCTTTTTCTTGGGCTGCGCGGACGCTGACGGGTGGGCCCCACCCACAGTGTCGCCCGTGCGGCTGACAGGTGGGGCCCACTTGTCACTGTGCGGAGTTGCCTCGTTCGTCCGTGCGTGGACTCGGTCCACGCACTGTAGCGTGCACCGGAGCCACATGTCAGCTCGGGAGATTTTTTGGCTTTTCTGATTTTCTGTTTAATTGTAAATTCTTTATAAAGTTTCAAAAATCCATATCTTTTCATTATAACTCCAAAAATTATAAAACTTGTGCCCAAAAATTTGTAATTTTAAAGCCTATATTTTGGTACTGGTTTGATTAATTTTTGAGTTCATCTATTGTGGATTTTTTTATTTATTTGTCTAGTTTGCTTGTCTTTTTATTTCTGGTGCGATCGTCCGAGTAGAGTTCAAAGAAGCCGGAGGTTCCTACTTCGACCAAGCTCAAGACTTCCAAGACCCCCAAGCCTTTGACTCATGCGAGTCAACACTTTGATCATGTTGAACCTACATTTTATGCAAATTATGTTATTTTAAAATTGCAAACTGCATGCTTTAACTTTTATGCCAATGTATGTTAACTGGTTCTAAGGTAGTAAAATGCCAACTTGTTTATTAAGTAATTATTATAGCTTGTTCTTGACAATTGAATTCCCTGATCCTTGTCACCCTAGTACTTATATGGTAATCTACTAGTTATAGTCTGTACTCAAGCGACATGATAGCTTTGCCTGAGTACCGGGGTATTAACCACCCCAATCATCAACCTTAAAACTTAAAGATTATTTTGGGCAGTCATTGGGGTAAATGACTGAAATGATTGAGTTAATTTGTTTTACTATACTCAAAACCCTAAAAGCTTGCTAATACCCCATCTGGGCGGATGGTATGTTGGAGGGTATGTGGTTGGGTACTAATGTCACCTAGGATATGTTGGTATGTGTTTGGTATGTGGTATGAACTGTCCAGATAACTTTAAGAACTTAATCCTGTGATGACCTCCTATTGTAAAATAGTACAACCACAAGTCTATAATGGTGTCGACCTGGCCAAATAATTTGTATCCGTCAATACGAGTTGCACCAGGTAGATGACTCGCGACGCCGTAAGCCTTCGTGGCGAAGGGTCGGAGTGCACGACGAAGTTCATTAAGAGGGCGCAAGGGGGGATCTAGGGCAAGGGTTGACACGGGTGTGAGAGCGTAACCCACCTCAGGTGAAACCTTAGCGGGTGTAACAAGTACCGAGGGATGCATTGTAAAGGCCTTGTGGTAATCTCCCCTTGATTCACATGTCCAAAGAAACGTGTGATTATATCAAGTCGATTATCTCTTGTGGGTAAAGTGTACAGTCTATGCAGAGAATTAAACTGTTCGAACAGCCGTGCCTACGGTCATGGGCGGACATGGGATCTTACAAGAGTTAGATCTATTTCAAAAACCTTTGTGGGTGGGTTGAAAGATGCGGCGGGCTCAGCTAGCCCGTGTGTTGGATTTTTCATGGGTAGTCTTACTCAGTGCTGATAATAGGTGGATGTGACCATCAATAAAAATAAGCATGAGGTGGAGGTAACCTCCCCTGATATTAATAATGCACAATTAGTCTCTTTTAAGAAATTATGATTTAGTTAAAATGCTAAGTGATATGACTTTCTATTATGTGTATTTACAAATGTTGCTTTGTGCAAATAAAATAACTCGAGCCATCCTTGTTTAGCCTTACATGTATATTATTGCATCTGTTGTGTTGGCTCGCGAGCACGGTAGTTGTGCTCACTCTCGCTTTTTCCCCAACCCCCCAGAATCCGCCAGACTGGGCAGGACGACTACGCCTACTACGAGGACCAAGGATTCGACGGTCAAAACCAAGGCGAGGAGTAGTTAGTTTCGTAGGTAAGGGTTCGCCACAGTCTAGCTGGCTCCGCAGGTGCCGGCGTACAACTAATGTTCACGAACTCTTTGGTTAATATCGGTTGTACGTATGTTACCGTAGTCGCTTGCCTGTGAGGTATTGCACCCTGCCCCTTTTGCTTTCGCACTGTTTCTTTAAGTTATGTAATGGACTTATTTGGCCCAATCGGCCCACTTTTGTAAACTCGACCGATGTGATCTATTTAACTGTGTGGTTGTAATATTATGTTTGGTATGTTCTTCGATGTATGAAATGATTCAGTGATGTAAACTGTGAGCGCTACCTATTGATCTAGAGAGTAGCGCAGACTAACCACAGAGGATTCTGGATTAAAAAATCCGAGTCCGAGAGATAGCAAATGGCAGACACCAACTTAGGTCGTTACCCCTGTATTACATGCACCACCAACTTAATTTACGATGTCAGCTCCTGCCTGCAATGAAATTTGCCAATTGCAGTGTCAGATCAGACTTAAATTTAGTATTAATTAGTCGATAGGTAAAACTTGCAATAAAAGCATATGCAAGGGTACTCTTAAACATCCATCAGTTACTCAAGCAGATCAGGCTCCGTACTGAAAAGATTTCTATACATCGATCTCCGAAGAATTTCCTTCTGGTAAGTACGTACGTACACAGTACACTTCATAATAATGCATAATAATCAGGGCGTATATAAATCAGGATTAATTAACGAAGCGGATGCCATAAGTAGTAGTATACTCTGCTAACTGTGCATATATGCACGCCTGTATCGGTGGAAATGAGACGTATATCTAGCTGTCGCCTACCGCGAGTATATACACTACGTACGTACGTAGTACCTTGTATCCTTTAAAAGTCCCATGGGCAAATTAATTAATCAAGTCGTTGGTTAGCAAGCTAGCTAGTAGCATGCCTATATTTATCATCTTCCTGCTTTGAAAAGGGGGCGAAATCTCCTGCTGTTGGTTAGCAAGCCAGTAGCTCGTACGTGAGAGCTTGTCCATCCGGGGTTAATTGTAAGTACGTACGGTTTACTTCTCCTCCCGGCCGAGTAAACCCGTACTGACAACATCGTGGCAACAGCTATCGTTTAGAAAATCGTCCGATGAAGTAGAAAATCTTTGATTTAATTAAGCCATCAATCGTATTTTAGAAAAATAATAATCAAAACATGGGTTAATTAGAGCAATGGACTTTGCATGCATGCAGTACTGACAGGACATATACCTACCACACCTCGTTCTTAGTTGGAATCAATGGAACATCTCGATCCTATCAATCTATCTATCTATCTATCTATCTATTATAACTTTAGTAAAGCAGAGTCAAAAAAAAGTTACCACATTGACTCTCAAGGGTTAGAAATTTCAACGTTGATCGGTGAAAAAAGAGAAAGATTTACACCGTCGGTCGTGTTACGTCCAGATAATAGCGGTTTAGATTAAAAAAAACAGTCCATATCAAGTACAATAAAACAAAAATTAAGAGTAAAAACTAAAATAAAATCAGTAATTTGATTTCCATACCAATTCATAAGTAAAAGAGTACATGTCAACTACCATAAAACTGGAATTCGGAATAAAACTAAAAATTATCAATTTCTTTTCCATACGAATTCCTAAGTAAAATCTCTAAATAATTATAATTCATATTAAAAAAAATAAACAAAAATTGGCAATTAGATTTATATATGAAATCCAACAAAACAAATAAAATTCAGAATAAAAAATAAAATTAGTAATTTGATTTCAATACAAATTATATTAATTATAATTCAGAATAAAAACTAAACAATAATTGGCAATAGTTTTGTATATGAAATCTAACAAAAAAAACTAAAATTTGGAATAAAAATAATATAAAAGTAGCAATTTGATTTCAATATGAATTCCAAAGTAAAATCGCTAAATAATTATAATTCAGAATAAAAATTAAAGAAAAAATAGTAATTGGATTCAGATGCGAATGCCAAGAAAAAACAACAGAAATTCGGAATACAAAATAAAATAAAATTTACAATTTGATTTCCATACTAATTCCAAAGTAAAATACCTAAATAACTAAAATTATTATTAAATTAAATAAATTTAGAAATTTGATTTGTGTACAAACTCTGATAAAAATAATTGTAATATTGAATAAAAATAAAATTTATAACGAGAATTATACGAATGGGGTCAGATGAGACACAAAATAAGCCGCAACGTTCGCTATGAAGGTCACGTTTTTTTATTAGTGCTATCTATAGAATTTTAAAATACTAAATTTTTTGTAGAAAACACAAGTAATAACGAGG
Source organism: Hsuehochloa calcarea (assembly GCA_036346395.1). NCBI lineage: Eukaryota > Viridiplantae > Streptophyta > Magnoliopsida > Poales > Poaceae > Hsuehochloa > Hsuehochloa calcarea. Next base: position 66,290,567 of record CM070593.1, on the reverse strand, counting down.
ATAACACAAATGATATCGGAAGAGGCCACGAAAGAGTTCAATGGTATCGATCTGTCTTACAAGAAGACATTGGCCCACAGGGAAGCAAAGAGCCGAGGCGGCGACGACGGAGATGAGGACAATGTCGTGCTATTGATCTCAGCCGTTGAATGAGGACAATATTGTGCTACTCGCCAGAGACATTGAAGAGAATATCCTGTGTTGATGGAGGTAAGGGCCACGATGACAAGTGGTGAGTGTCGGCGTTGTTGAAGAAATTAGTGGCAAAAAAAGCTCGATAATAGAGAAACCATGGCAGAGAGGAGATGAAGCTTTGCATTGAAGACGAGCTATGGACGATATGGGGCCATCGGATAGCTAGAAGCGTGTTGTCACTGGTGAGGGGTACGTCGTCGCTGGCAATGGTGAAAAGATTTTCCATGCCGATAGACAATGACTAAAGTAGACATACTGACATTAGTGAAGATGAGAGGTCACCGCGGTTAGTGACGTTGCCACAACGTTGAGTTGACCAACGTCGAAGAAGTGGAGCGGCCAACACGAGAGAAGAGGACATCGAGCATGTATAACGTCATCCATGCATATGTACATGCATGTATTCGCATACGAATAGAAGCGTGGCGTACAGATGCAGAGGAGCAAAAAGCTTGGAGTGGCTCGGAGTAGAGATGACGTAGCCGTAGGGAATATGCTCGGGTTTCACTGAAGAGAGTATGTCACGTGTCTCTATCTAGGACCAGCGACGGTTGCATATGCATGTGTGTTGATGTCGTAATGGTTAGAATTAAACAATAATTAGGGAGAAGTGGAATATAACTATGTGGTAAAATATTATATTAGAAGGGTAGCAATTGAGAGGGTTCGATCAAGATTTGGGCATACTATTGGAGGTTGAAGCAAAAAAGCTGTGACGGCAAGAAGAGAGAGTAGATACACGGTTTGGTGGGGCCGTCGACGTGTGAGGGAAGATAATTACAAGGTAGGTCACCCTTGGTGCATCGGTGTATGCATGAGCAAGGTGCTATAATACTATGTAAACTAATAAGATAATTTACCGCACACATAATCAACGTATTGCTTGAGATTAAATAGAGATACACACACATGTATGCAATTTGGAGAAATAATAACTAATAGAGTAAAAATAGTGACATACAACTACATGATCTATGTACGATGTAGAATGGTTAGTTTCTAAGAGCCCGGATAATTTATTATGTTTAGTAATTTTTTCTATCAAAGCTCATACTTAATTACGTTTTGTAATTTCCTTCAAGCTTCAATTGTCATTTACAATGTTTATGATATTTTGAAAATCTAAATAGCGTACGAGGTACGTAAATATACTCTCAAGTATTTATAAAAACTTCAAAGCAAATCTATCCGGTAAATGTGCGGGCCACCCTACTAAGTAGTAATTAAAGAAAAGAGTGTAATTAAGGTTTAAATGATTCGTAAAACTGTAGTACAGGCACAGCTACATAGATAGCTAGTCCCAGCCACCATTTTCGGTGGCTATTAATAAATCGTTGGGGTTGCATCAGTACTATCCCCCTCGTGATGCGTATTGATTATATATAATTAGTTATATAAACAGGATGAGGATGATCGTGCATAACCTACTGGCTGGTACGTACTTGCCAATAAGATATCGATGCATGCATGTCTTAATTAAGTACGTACGTACGTGCCCATTAAAGTACCGACGCTTCCATCCCATCAATTTGGTCCTAATAAAAATGTTCACCGCAAAATCTCTAATCAAGTACATAAATAAATTACTAAAAATAACGTAGACAATGAGAATAAAGCATTCTAAACCAGTGCTCGACTAACAGGAGAGTAATATACGCAACACTCACCATACAAAGCAAGAGGAACCAAAACCCCATCAAATCAACCGTTCATCCATGATGCATGTGTCCTATGCTCAATGATTAGTCCAACTCATCAGAAGAGAAGAGACAGGTTGTGTTTGTTGAATGATAGATCGTACGACAAGTTACGTCATTTTCCCCAAACATGCACAGTGTATTCGTTAAATACATGCACGGTCAGAGTACAGGAATATATCAGTAGAGCAAAGATGAGTTGTAGAAATCGATCAACATTCTTCGTTCTCCTTCATTTACACTATCTATACGTGTAAAGACAACCCATGTTAATATATGCAAGTGCAAGTGCAAGTGCGCGTGTGTGTATATACATGGCAGCGCTATTCAGCGCCCGAGCATAGAATAGGTAATTCTACACTTCAGTCGTAACACGCGCGACATGACAACGTCCTCCATAATCGCACGATCCTAGGCATCCCCCACCCCGCGTGCGCTCCACGCAACCGATCGTAAAATCGCGGGCGCCCCTCAATCTACCACCCCGTCCCCTTTCACCGCCCCTTCTATCGCCCCGTCGGACCCGGATTTTCTAATCCCGAACCCTTTGCGAATACACTGTGCTATACCCTGGATCAGTAGATAGCACTCACAGATACATCACCGAATCATTTCATATATGGCATAAAACCATAACATTCATTAATTTAACACATCAGAGTTTATATAGACCGCATCGGATCAAGTTTTATAATAAAAGCCGAACATGCCAAATAATTACATTACAAAAGTGGCGGAAGCGACAACGGAAGCAAAAAAAAGGGGTGAGGGCACATCTCTCCACAGGCAAGCGACTGGGAAAACTCGTGTACATCCGAAATTACCAGAAAACTCAGATAATATATGATGCACATAAGTACCAGCAGAGTCAGCTAGACTGGGGCGAGACTAGAACAACTAAGGACTAAACTATGTTTCAAGAATTCCTGGGTCTTCAGACATTTGGTACATCGTAGTAGTCGTAATCTCCAATATTTTCTACTTTTGAGGGTTTAGGGAAAGAGCGAGAATGAGCACAACCACTGTGCTCGCGAGCCAAAACACAGTATGCAATAGTATACATGCAAGGCTTAACAAGGATATCTCAGTTTATTTTATTTGCTAAAGCAACATTTTCAATTATCATAAATACAAATCCCTATGACTTAGCATTTTACACAATTTGCATTTTTATCAAAGAGAATAAGTGCAATATTAAATAACAGTAGAAGTTACATCCACCTCATGCTTAATTTTGATAGTGGTTACACCCACCGATTATCAACACTGGGTAAGGCTACCCAGGAAAAATCCAAAACAAGGGCTAGATTAGCCCACCATATTTTTAATCCACCCACAAAGGTTTTTGAAATAGAACTAACTTAGGTTAAGTTCTCATATCCGCCTTTGACCGTTGACACGACTGTTTAAACAGTTTAGACTCTCCAGAGGTTGTACGCTGTACCCACAAGAGATAATCATACTCGTTACCCCACATGATTCCTTAGTCATGTTGTTGAGCGATCGTCACAGTAACGTTTCAAACTACCTTGCCCCTTCCGTCATCTCACCCCTATGGCCAATTCCATAAGTTGTGCGGGATGTCTACCACAACGACTAGCGCGGTGGCAACGCCACAACGACTAGCGCAGCTGGCAACTTCACCGTTCCCGGTGTCCCTTTCAAGTTAGCATACGTCCTGCCGCTTGCACACTTCTAAACACCAGTTGTGCGATGACATTCAGGGTTCAATAGTTTTACTAAGCCAAGTTGCACTTTGTAGACTTGCGGTTGTACTTGTTTTACACAGGAGGACATGACAAGATTAAGTCCTTAATTCATCTGGACGGTTCATACCACATACCAACCATTCTCATGCTACGTCCGCACCTACCACTCTTTCCATCCGCCCAGATGTGGTACTAGCAAGTTGTTTAGGGTTTTGGGGAGGAAAACTAATTAACGCAACACACCAGTCATCTACATCCAATGACTGCCTAAAACCATTTTAATGTTTAAAAGATGATGATCGGGACATTTATTGTCCCGGTACTTATGCAAGACTAGCTTGTCGCTTAAGTACAACCTATGCTAGTATTTGCCACATATTTACTAGGGTGACTAAGAATACTTGATTCAATTATCAAAGGATGGGTAATAATTAATTAATCATCAAATGGGTGTTTAACTACCTTAAGCTTTAACATACATTTGATTACAGAATTAAAGCATGCAACTTTGATATTTTAAATAAACATAGTTTGCATAAAATGTTGGTTCAAAATGACCAAAGTATTGACTCGTCTGGGTCAGGTTATCGCGGCCTTGATCTTACTCAGGGCCTTCTCTGCTAGGGGTTTTGAATTCCGGGTCTGTGTCTTTATCCGAATCTTGATCCTGCTCGAGTCGGTGCTTCTTCTGGACTCGACTCCTAATTACACGATACAAGCAAGAACAACAAATAAATCCAAAGAACTTCCAAAAGACCAAATATAATCAGAGAGCTTTAAATAAGTTTCTCGATGAATGAGCTGAAGAGACAAGATTCAACGAGGCAGGGATGTTTGACATAGTCAAACGATCAGCTGAGTACACGAGGCAAAGGCGGAGATGCTCTGCCGAGAGAAAATAAGGGGGAAACAAAGTCGAAGGAGCTTGCGTAGAGATACTCCACTTCGGATTTGTAAGATGGCAAGATATTTGCCGATCGGATAACGACACAACGCGACCACATTTTACAACAAGAGCTTTTATTAAAATTATGGACATTATTCGAGCAAGATAATGAGATTAGCATGTTAATCCCGAATAGCTCCCTAAAATATTTTGAGAAAATGCAAGTTCATTTCAAAGCATTTTACACAAATGCGGGGAATTTGAATGAATATGTTTTAACAAAAATAGACATGATTGCGGAGAAGATTACGAAGGTCATTTGCATGACTTCGATTTCCCGAGATTTTGCAAATTACGGTCCTAATCGATAGCTCTCAAATAATAGCGAAAAGGATAATTGTACTAGCACTTGTCAATCAGCGAGTTAACCATTAACAGTGGTTAATCGAATCAACGCAAGTCATAGCACAATCGGAGAATAAATATTTCGAAAATGTTTTCGCCAAGTGGAAAGCTACTAGACGACCGAGTAATACAAAACAATACAATACACGATCGCCATACAAACTTCAATACACAAAACTCAAATCTCGGATTAAACACAGAGATTTGAAATCAGCTGCATGTATCATCGCCATCGACCACCGATCTTACTGCTCAATTTCTCAACTACAAAATAAAACAACGATGAATAAAATGGCTAGATTACTACACACAAGATTTAATTGCTCAAGCATCACACAAATCTTCATGCATTCCAATCACTGCCACTGACTGAGAAGGGCCCACTGGCCAGAGAGAGGCGCTGAGAGGGAGAGTGGGCACAGAGAGGGGGGGGGGCAGTCGGCAGAGCTAGGGGAGAAGGGGAGGAATGGCGCGGCACGGAGGGTGCGCGGAGGGGTGGCGGGGGCCGGCAAAATGGAATGCCGTGAGGGGGAGGAGAGCAAGGGAGGTGGTGTTGGGACCAGAGCGGCACTGGTGAAACGGCGGCAGCGGGCAGAGCGCACAGCACAGAGGCCAATGGCGACAACGATGGCCGGAGGGAGGAGAGCGGAGGGGGAGGAGAGCATGGGCACAAGGACGGTGCGGGGATGTTCACCGAGAGGTCGGTGGGGCGGGGGAGCGCTGGAGGAGGCCGGCGATGGGAGTGGAGGCGAGGTTGGGGAGGAGCACGGCGGCGACTGGCTGCGGCGGCGGGGAAGCCTAGCCATCGGGCGTAGGAGCATCGGGGGCGAAGGGCGGAGCTCTAGGTGGTGGCGATTCAGCGGAGAGGCGGCGGAGTGGCGGCGGAGATGGTGGCCGCGGCTCCTAGAAGAGGGAGGCGAAGAGGGGGAAGAAACGAGGGGGAAGCTCTCGGCTTTTGTAGCTGGGAGAGCGGCGGAAAAACCGGCGGAGGCGGCGGGAGCGGCGGAGATGGGGGAGGAGACCGGGCTCACGGGGAGGCAAAAAGCCGGACGGCGCGGAAGGGGGCGGGGTAGGCAAATGGCGTGGGGAGTCAAGATGCGCTGGTGCGGCAGGCGGCAGAGGGCCCCAGGGAGGCGGCGTCGATTCGGGCGGAGGGGACGAGCGAGCGGCGGCGGCGGGTGCGGGGGGGAGCGCATGGGGCGAGCGAGAGATGAGAGGGGAGAGGAGAACGAGTGGTGGCGCGGCGCTGTCGGTGGGAGAGGAAAGAGAGAGATAGGGAGAGAGAGAGCGCACGGGAGCGGGCCGGTCTGAGAAGAAAACCGGCCGGGCCGGTTGGGCCAGGGGATTGGGCCGAGGAGGGAAAAAGAAAGAGTGGGCCGGGAGGAAAACCGACCCAAGAAGAAAAGAATGGGCTTTGAATTTGAAAATGGAGAATTCAAAGCAAATTTTGAATCTGGAATTTGAAAGAAGGTTTGAAACATAAACCCAAGCTTAATGGAAGCTAGGAGTTTTTGGAATTTAAACAAAAATTTGAAAATTCGAATGAAAATCAAAAATCGAGGTAATTACTATTTGCCGTCCGAAAACGGGACGTTACAAACCTACCCTCCTTAAACGGAATATCGACCCCGAGATTCGGCTACCCAGATGAGACATGGAGCGTACCTCTCATTACTTCCGAAGTTGCTTGGGCTTCTTCAGCGGCGACAAGCTTCACTTGGCCTTGGTTTTGGTTTGACGCGAAACGACTCTGAATGCTTGCGATGTCAGATGACTTTTGCTTGAAGCTGAAGTCTGGCCTTGAGCTGGTGTGACTTTGAAGTTGAACCTCATCGGGGTGACTTGCTGAGGGCACCGCTTGGCGAAATATCCTTTTTCACCACACTTGAAACAACGAAGATGAGATATCGGATTCCGCACTGCAGGCTGTTTGATGGGGCGAGGAGGGCGAAGAACATTCTCACTTCTTCCCTTCTCTACTGAGGTACTCGACACTTCGGTGGAGTCTGGCTACTTTCTTTTAAAGTCCGATATTGGTTAACTTTGCCATTTCCATTTGTGATGAGTCTTGCAGTGACTTGAAGACATGTCCTTTGCAACTCGACTGCCTTGATCAGGAGTGGATGCATGAAGCAATCTTTTGGGCAATGGTCTTGAACTTCGCAGAGAAAACACATGACTTTACTCATCGGGCACTAACTGGGCTGGTGATCCTTATCGCAGTTGGGGCAGTTTACACAGCATTGGTCTACATGTTGTCCTTTTTCTCCACAACGTGCATGCTACTTGGTTCACAGGGCAATCTTCTGATCGATGGTGCTCCTCTCAACAGGGACAGTAGGGAACTGGACACGAGTAGCAATAGTGTCCAAATTGTCCGCATGTGAAACATGCTCCTCTTGCATCATGTCTTAATGGAGGACATAATTGGGCAACATGTCCTGTTTTGCCACATTCCAAGCAAGCGTTTGACGGGGCTTCTGAGTCTGATAGTAGAATTTTAGCAGATACAACTTGCTTTCCGCTGGGACTCTTGATGAGCTCTTCGTTGTCAGGGTTGAGATTGATGACGATGACGTTCCTTATTGGTTCTTCAAGATTCTACTGCGGGCAACTGTTCATACGGTGCCCTAGGTTGCCGCAATGGAAACAATTGATCCTTTGACCTTGCTTCCTTTGGGGGTATCTCTTGGCAAAGTGCCCTTTTTCTCCACAGCTAACGCAGTGAAGGTGGGCTACCGGGTTGAATGCTGCAGATCGATCGGCGGAGTGGGGAGTACGGAAAACAATCCCACTTGAGCGCAGAGTTGGCAGTGGGGCTCTTGGTGACTGGGTTGCTGACTGAGTGAATGACGAGCTGCTGAGAAATGCTGACTGCTGGGGGTAGCTATCTTGTGACCTTTGTGCTGACAACTTCCTTTTACAACTGGCACCACTTCCTTGGACTGCTGGCCTCTTTGGTGCCATCTGAGGAAAACAACTCAGATAAGATCGAGAGGAGATATATGAGGGTTCACTGGCCCTCTAGAACACAACAGAAGAAATTCAAATCAAACGAGGAAAATCGATCAAATACAATACAAAGCCTAGAATAGTTGCATTATATTAAGGGGGTTAGGTGTTACATGACTCCGAAAACTCAACATATAAGCTATGCTAAGTCACGACACAAGATACACACACATCGTCTACAAAAGAAGGAAACAAAGAGTGCTTGCAACCAAAAGACTGCTAAAGCAAGCACTGCTAGCTAAACTAAGCTAACTACTCCCACATGGCGACGAAGACTTCGGGATCGATCTCTCCCTCCTGGAGAGGCTGGTAGTAGTAGAAGGGCGCTTCTAGCAGAAGATCTAGGTGCATCCGCTCAAAGCGGTTGCAAGCAAGGTTGCGTCTTGCGTTTTGGATTGCTTGAGCAGTGCCTGGGGGTCTCGGTCCAAGGTGTGAGCGATGAACTCACCCTCTCTTGCATAGAGGAAAACCTCCATGGTCTATGACTCTGGGTCTAGGGTTTGGGTCTTTCGGCCTCTGAAGATAGGCTTGCGGAGGTAATCCAAGTGGTGCATGAACTGGCGGAGAATGTCCACGAACTCAACTCCACCTTTTTCATCAGAGCAAAAGTCCCACGGGCCATTGGACGACGGGGTTGCCATCTACAAATTTTTGAAACAAGCGAGGGAGTCAGACTGAGTACAAACTCAAGTGAAGTCAAGGGAAGTGAAGAACTAAGAGAGATGAGTAAGAGCAATAAGTACATTATATTTTGCCAAGGTTTTTCTTAAGTTTCAAAAATAGGACTCAAGTCCTTGGACTCGACCAGTCTAACTAAAGATCCTACAGTCGTATGCTTTGATACCATCTCTGTCGGACCCGGATTTTCTAATCCCGAATCATCTGCGAATACACTGTGCTATTCGCTAGATCAGTAGATAGCACTCACAGATACATCACTGAATCATTTCATATATGGCATAAAACCATAACATTCATTAATTTAACACATCATAGTTTACATAGACCGCATCGGGTCAAGTTTTACAATAAAGGCTGAACATGCCAAATGATTACATTACAAAAGTGGCGGAAGTGACAACGGAAGCAAAAAAGGGGGTGAGGCACATCTCTCACAGGCAAGCGACTGGGAAAACCGTGTACATCCGATATTACCCGAAAACTCAGATAATATAGGATGCACATAAGTACCAGCGGAGTCGGCTAGACTTGGGCGAGACTAGAACAACTAAGGACTAAACTATGCTTCAAGAATTCCTGGGTCTTCGGACATCTGGTTCCTCGTAGTAGTCGTAATCTCTAATATTTCCTGCTTCTGAGGGTTTGGGGAAAGAGCGAGAATGAGCACAACCACCGTGCTCGCGAGCCAACACACAGTATGCAATAGTATACATGCAAGGCTTAACAAGGATGACTCAGTTTATTTTATTTGCTAAAGTAACATTTTCAATTATCATAAATACAAATCCCTATGACTTAGCATTTTACACAATTTGCATTTTTATCAAAGAGAATAAGTACAATATTAAATAACAGTAGAGGTTACCTCCACCACATGCTTAATTTTGATAGTGGTTACACCCACCGATTATCAACATTGGTTAAGGCTACCCAGGAAAAATCCAAAACAAGGGCTAGATTAGCCCACCACATTTTTAATCCACCCACAAAGGTTTTTGAAATAGAACTAACTTAGGTTAAGTTTCCATGTCCGCCTTTGACCGTAGGCGCGATTGTTTAAACAGTTTAGACTCTGCAGAGGTTGTACGCTGTACCCACAAGAGATAATCATACTCGTTACCCCACATGATTCCTTAGTCATGTTGTTGAGCGATCGTCACAGTAACATTTCAAACTACCTTGCCCCTTCTGTCATCTCACCCCTATGGCCAATTCCATAAGTTGTGCGGGATGTATACCACAACGACTAGCGCAGCTGGCCCCGGCCACAACGACTAGCGTAGCTGGCAACTTCACCGTTCCCGGTGTCCCTTTCAAGCTAGCATACGTCCTGCCGCTTGCACACTTCTAAACACCAGTTGTGCGATGACATTCAGGGTTCAATAGTTTTACTAAGCCAAGTTGCACTTTGCAGACTTGCGGTTGTACTTGTTTTACACAGGAGGTCATGACAAAATTAAGTCCTTAATTCATCTGGACGATTCATACCACATACCAACCATTCTCGTGCTACGTCCGCACCCACCACTCTTTCCATCCGCCCAGATGTGGTACTAGCAAGTTGTTTAGGGTTTTGGGGAGGAAACCCAATTAACGCAACACACCAGTCATCTACATCCAATGACTGCCCAAAACCATTTTCATGTTTAAAAGATGTTGATTGGGACATTTATTGTCCCGGTACTTATGAAGACTAGCATGTCGCTTAAGTACAACCTATGCTAGTATTTGCCACATATTTACTAGGGTGACAAAGAATACCGGATTCAATTATCAAAGGATGGGTAATAATTAATTAATCATCAAATGGGTGTTTAACTACCTTAAGTTTTAACATACATTTGATTACAGAATTAAAGCATGCAACTTTGATATTTTAAATAAACATAGTTTGCATAAAATGTTGGTTCAAAATGACCAAAGTATTAACTCGCCTGGGTCAGGTTATCGCGGACTTGATCTTACTCAAGGCCTTCTCTGCTAGGGGTTTTGAATTCCGGGTCTGCGTCTTTATCCGAATCTTGATCCTGCTCGAGTCGGTGCTTCTTGTGGACTCCGACTCCTAATTACACGATACAAGCAAGAACAACAAATAAATCCAAAGAACTTCCAAAAGACCAAATATAATCGGAGAGCTTTAAATAAGTTTCTCGATGAACGAGCTGAAGAGACAAGATTCAGTGAGGCAGGGATGTTTGACATAGTCAAACGATCAGCTGAGTACATGAGGCAAAGACGGAGATGCTCTGCCGAGAGAAAACAAGGGGGAAACAATGTCGAAGGAGCTTGCGTAGAGATACTCCACTTCGGATTTGTAAGATGGCAAGATATTTGCCGATCGGATAACGACACAACGCGACCACATTTTACAACAAGAGCTTTTATTAAAATAATGGACATTATTCGAGCAAGAGAATGAGATTAGCATGTTAATCCCGAATAGCTCCCCAAAATATTTTAAGAAAATGCAAGTTCATTTCAAAGCATTTTACACAAATGCGGGGAATTTGAATGAATATGTTTTAACAAAAATAGACATGATTGAGGAGAAGATTACGAAGGTCATTTGCATAACTTCGATTTCCCGAGATTTTGCAAATTACGGTCCTAATCGATAGCTCTCAAATAATAGCGAAAAGGATAATTGTACTAGCACTTGTCAATCGGCGAGTTAACCATTAACAACAGTTAATCGAATCAACGCAAGTCATAGCACAATCGGAGAATAAATATTTCGAAAATGTTTTCACCAAGTGGAAAGCTACTAGACGACCAAGTAATACAAAAAAATACAATACACGATCGCCATACAAACTTCAATACACAAAACTCAATTGTCGGATTAAACACAGAGATTTGAAATCAGCTGCACAAACTACTGCCACTGACCTACTGATCTTACTGCTCAATTTCTCAACTGCAAAATAAAACACCGATGAATAAAATGGCCAGATTACTACACACAAGATTCAATTGCTCAAGCATCACACAAATCTTCATGGATTCCAATCACTGCCACTGCTGAGAAGGGCCCACTGGCCAGAGAGAGGCGCCGAGAGGGAGCGTGGGCACAGAGAGGGGGGGGGGGCAGTCGGCAGAGCCAGGGGAGAAGGGGGAGGGAATGGCGACGGCCGGAGGGGTGGCGGGGCCGGCAAAATGGAATGCCGTGAGGGGGAGGAGAGCAAGGGAGGTGGTTTTGGGACCGGAGCGGCACTGGTGAGACGGCGACGGCGGGCAGAGCGCACGGCACAGAGGCCAATGGTGGCGACGACGGCCGGAGGGAGGAGAGGGGAGGGGGAGGAGAGCATGGGCACAAGGACGGTGCGGGGATGCTCACCGAGAGGTCGGCGGGGGCGTGGGAGCGCTGGAGGAGGCCGACGACGGGAGTGGAGGCGAGGTTGGGGAGGAGAATGGCGGCGATCGGGCGGGCGGCGGGAAGCCTAGCCGTCAGTGAGAAGCGTTGGGGCGAGGCGGAGCTCACACTGGCGGCGATTCAATGGAGAGGCGGTGGAGATGGCGGCGGCGGCTCCGAGAAGAGGGAGGCGAAGAGGGGGAGAAGGAGGGGAAGCTCCGCTTTGTAGCCGGGGAGCGGAGGAGGCGGCGAGCGGCGGAGATGGGGAGGAGACCGCGACGTGGAGGCGGTAAAAGTCGGACGGCGCGGAAGGGGCGGGTCGGCGGACGACGCTGGGAGTCGGCGCGCGGAGCTGTGCGGCGAAGGCAGAGGGCCCCGGGAGGCGGCGCGATCAGGCGGAGAGGACGAGCGAAGGCAAGGCCGGGTCGGGGAGGTAGCGACGGGCGAGTGAGAGATGAGAGGGGAGAGGAGAACGAGTGGCGGAGTGGCGCTGTCGGTGGGAGAGGAAAGAGAGAGATAGGGAGAGAGAGAGCGCATGGGAGCGAGCCGGTCTGAGAAGAAAACCGGCCGGGCCGGTTGGGCCAGGGGATTGGGCCAGGGAGGGTAAAAGAAAGAGTGGGTCGAGAGGAAAACCGGCCCAAGAAGAAAAGAATGAGCTTTGAATTTGAAAATGGAGAATTCAAAGCAAATTTTGAATCTGGAATTTGAAAGATGGTTTGAAACACAAACCCGAGCTTAATGGAAGCTAGGAATTTTGGAATTTAAACAAAAATTTGAAAATTCGAATGAAAATCAAAAATCGAGGTAATTACTATTTATCGTCCGAAAACGGGACGTTACACCCCCTTCCGCCTATCCCTTTAGACGCCCCTCTTCCGTTGCACGGAATTGGCGATAAAATGGCTCTAGGCCGTCGAGAGCGCGGGCGCGGGAGCCCCTTGATCAATAGTAATCGATCGCCGTCGCCCGTGTCGTGCAGTTTTGCCTCCATCGCACCTCTTCCGTCTCCGGTTATGACAACATGCAGGTTTCCCCATCATTTACTGCCATGCGGACAGAGCGGCGACCACACGGAGTTCCTCCACACAAACGGCTACGCAGACGGTAAACGTGGTGCTGCTGGAAGTAAGCCCCCCGACGTCTGGGATCCTCTACTCCACACCTCAGTACTGGCGCCTCCCCCCGGTATTTCTCCAAGCATGATGAGGACACCGGACAGAGCGGTCGTTCACTCACATATGTTTTTTTACTATTCTATATGAGCTATATTACTGTCAACAACTTGTGATATTGCTGATGCTTGTCTTGTTGGAATTTACTGTGCATGTGACAAAAAGATTTTATTGCATTGAGAGTTGTCTTTTACTGTATAATTAGCCACAAATTACTTTTCTTTAGAAAAAAAAATGCGTCTCGTGATGTAGTTTTTTTATTGTCTAGTATGAGCTCGCTTTACCGTGAACGACATGTAAAAATTACTAACGCTTGTCCAGACTTACTGTGCATATAGCAAAAGGTTTTACTGCATATCAAATCACAATTACTGTGTTTGATGGTGACAAAACTTACATCTCTGTGACGAATACAAAACTTACATCTCTGTCACGAAAATTTACTATGTCGAAGATTACCATTTATTGTTATCAGGACTCAGGTGTTCCAGACTACATGGTGCCGCAGTCTACGTACATACGTTCGAGAATTTGGATGAAGCTTACTAGTTCTACTGCTTGTACACATGACGTGCTGAGTTTGGTGTTCGAAGAGCAGAAGCAAGAATATGGTCCGTGAGTTATGTTGCAATCTGGAAGAAAAACATACGTACTACATGCCTGAGGAACGTAAATGTGACAAAACTTCGAAGAGAATTGAGTGCAGGCCAGGCGGCCTTTGTGAAGCTGAAGAAGAGCGCAAAGGATGTCTTCATCTGCGTCGAAAGGGTTGTACTGGAGCACAAACATTCCCTCGCTAGGACACCGCCATCTGAATCTTTGTTGTATGCATCCACGAGGTTTTTCCTAGCATGATGCATGTGTGTCCTTTGCTCAATGATTACTCCAATACTCATCAGAAGAGGAGACAGGTTGTGTTTGCTGAATGATAGATCATACGTAGTAGCATCATCTTCTACATGTTATGTTCTTTTATGGCTTTATATCATAGGAAAGTTCCCAAAGATGCATGCACAGTGCAGTCGTTAAATACATATACGGACGGTCAGAGTACAGGAATATATAAGTAGAGCAAATATGAGTTGTAGGCATCGATCAACATTCTTCATTGTTCTTCATTTACACAATTTATACGTGTAAAGACAACCCATGGAAATGCAAGCGCAAGTACGCACACACCAAGCAAACTAACATGATGAGGACATCAAGTCTATGGATATGCAACTACTACTTCGATCCGCTGCACTGCATCCTCTACTCAACCACATCTTCTTCAATAGGACTTTCGGCTACTGCAATGCCATATTCCCTAATTAGACCGAGCTACTTCTACTCCTATGAGCTGCTGTGTCTACATATCATCGTACTACGTCTACATGCTATGGTGCTCCGTCACCTCTTGTTGGCCCATGGGCTATGTAATGAATGGGCTGATTTGGCTCATATGCTGGCCGGCCACCCTAGGGAGCCTCATACTATTCATGTGAATAGTAAAACCACCACATGAACAGTACTCCCCTAGGGTTTCCATCTCCTAGCCGCCCTCCTCATATAGGAGCCGCCGCCCTTTAGCAAAATTCGGGTTTGTTGATTGAAGTTTAGTTTAGCTACTTTGCACTTTATCAATTTCATTCATATTTGGTGTATGCAGGAGTTGATCTTTGTGATCAGGTCATCCGGGTATTCGTGCACGGTTGATAACGACTTGTCGAGTAGTTTAGCGATTCCGTGGTTTCGAGCCTCGCGAGTTCATAGCCAGGATCGTGAGAGTTGAGCGACTTCTACCAAATTTATCTTCTCATCGAAACATCGGGCCAAATCAGGACCTCCGTGGTTCATCAAGTGGTATCAGAGCAACAATTGATCGTTGAGAGTTTCTAGTTTTCTAGTAGTAGATTCATTTTTTATACCTAGAGTCCAAAAAGTGCCAAAAAATATTGCATCCATCATCCATACCGAGCCCTTTGCGCCATTATAATTTGTTTATTTTAGTTTACGTTGTTGAATTTTTGTTGCATCGTCGAGTCATTATGTTGGTTTCTGTCTAAATTGGTCAAGATTGGTCTAGTTTGGAGTATTTTACAAGTCGTCTAGTCCTACCACTGTCATCTACCGCTGTTACCTTCACTGTCGCAGCACTCGTCACCCCCTGCCGCGTCGCTGCAGCCCCCATCACCCCTTGCGCGCCGATGCCTACCGATCTTTGCCGCAACCACTAAATCACCTGTCGCGGTAATCGATCGACCACCACAGCGCATGCCGCCATTGCTAATCATTGCCACGGTACCAACTCGCTCTACCACCGTTCGGCCATCTTATTGCCGTGACCACTAGCCACACCACCGTCGCTCCTTGGTGGTGCCACGGTAGTCATCTGATACCAAAACACTTCTCACCGCATCTTGAGCAAGAAGACAAGCCCTGGCTTATTTCGGATTTTGGGCAAAAAAAAGAGGTTGTTTTCGTGTTACCAGAAGGAAACCTAAGATTCATCTGACTTCAGCAATACGGTAAAAAAATTAGAGTTTAGATAGAGAGGGAGAGAGTACCTTTAAATTACCTTTAAACCCCTGCCTTCTACAAAAAGTTTGTGACCCATATACCTCCTTAGGCCCAAAAGGGAATTTGAAGAGATTTGAGTCAGGTGCAGATTCGCAAAAAGAGCAAAAAAAAAGAAGAAGAAAAATAAATTCAGAGCTGCTTACTTTCTTGACTTTTTTTTTCTTGTTTAGATTGGCATAGTTCATCCATTGCTCGCTTATTTTGATAGTTCTTGTGCTAGCCTTTCCACTGTTGCTTCGAGTCATTCTTGTGAGTTACTTGAGCTAGGCTTGGATTAGACTAGGACCAGCACTTGTGACTAGTACTTTGAACTACTTTTCAACTTCACATGCTGATTTGAACAATTGCTACTTCTTTGCTACGTGCTAGCCTTCCGAGCTTCACTTCCTACTAACTCAGCAGATACCATTTTCTCACAATCGTTGGGCTATTCATAAGTGAGAGTATCATGAACCAGCCACCGGTTGTACCACGTGCTTACTGCATTGGTAAGAGCTTGTAAGAACTTGGTAAGACGTTGTGAGAGAGTGACTTGTGAAACTCTATAACCTAGTAGTCCATAGGGGCATATACACTGTGATTTATTCTTTATTTTCTACTAACAATGGCAGGGTCACGCAGATCTACACATGGCGAAAACAACAACGACTACTCTTTGGAGCATTCGGGTGAGGGGTCTCTCACACCTCGCACGAGAGAGCTTGTGCGACACATTTAGCACTCGCTAGGTGAGAGCGTTCGCAATGCCTTGGATAAGATCAACGATAACCTCGCGGAGCTCTACACGCACGTTGCACTCCTCAAACGTCAGCCACTTGGTGAAGCCATGGCCCAGGGTGAGCCAAGAGTGGAGGATCCTCCTGCTCCCCGCACACCACCTGTTGCCTGCTCTTGGGTAGATGAGGTGGAAGAAGAAGACGCGAACAACTACACCGCTGGTATGGAAATCGATGGATTCAATATTCACAATGATCACAACCATCGTGGGCTTCATCACAATTGTCAAGGTATGGGAAGAAATCAACGTGAGGTACGTAACCATAATGATGCATTTGGTAAAATTAAATTCATTATGCCTCCTTTTGCTGAAAAATATGATCCTGATGCTTACCTCACATGGGAGCTTACTGTAGGACAAAAAATTATCTGTCATGAATTCCTCAAGATAAGAAAGTTAGGGCTACTACTAGTGAGTTTACTGATTTTGCCTCTATTTGGTGGAGTGAATATGGTCGTACTCATCAGAACATACCTACAACATGGAATACTTTGAAGAGAGCAATGATACATAGATTTGTACCTTTATATTATTCTTTTGATTTGCTTAATAAATTGTAACGTTTAAGACAAGGTAGTAGTTCCGTGGTAGTAGTTCTGTAGAGGATTATTATCAAGAATTACAAACTAGTTTGTTACGTTGTAGTTTATATGAGACTGAAGATGCTAAGATGGCTAGGTTTTGGGAGGCTTAAACCGTGAAATTCAGGATATTTTAGATTATAAAGAATATAATTCTATCATACGTTTGTTCCATCTTGCTTGCAAAGCTGAAAGAGAAGTGTAGGGTAGACAATCTCGCTCTAGGAGCTATATTGGAGGATCTTTTGCAGGTCGGCAAATTCAGCAACAACACATGGCACCTTCCTCCACTTCTGGCTGAGATGCACCTTTCTCAAGCCGTGCACCCCCTACTGCTCCTTCCACTCCTGAACATGTCCTTTATACAAATAAATCAACAAAGGTACAAGTCTCTACAAAAAGTGCTTCTTCCGATGCTTCTACAGGGAGATCTAGAGATGTACAATGTCACTGTTGCAAAGGATTTGGGCACTTGATGCACGATTGTCCAAGTCAGCGAGCTTTACTTATCAAGGACAATGGGGAGTACACTTCAGCTAGTGATATTGAGGAAGAACATGTTTTGGTTGCAACTAACAATGTAGGTGATGAAATTGAGGAAGAACAATTAGGCTATGAGACATCTGACTAGTATCAAAGCCTAGTTGTACAACGTGTGCTAAGTGCTCAAATGGAGCTTGCTGAACAAAGTCAACACCACACCTTGTTTCAATCAAAGTTCTTCATCAAGGAACGTTCATGCAAAGTCGTCATCTATGGCGGAAGTTTCAACAATCTTGCTAGCACCGACATGGTCGAGAAGCTTGGCTTGACCACAACTCAACACCCTCATCCTTACTACATTCAATGGCTAAATTCTTGAGGTAAGTTGAAGGTGACTAAACTTATACGCGTACATTTTTCTATTGGATCATATCATGACTATGTTGATTGTGATATCGTACATATGCAAGCATGCTCATTATTGCTAAATAGACCTTGGCAATATGATAGATATACTGAACAACACGGTATATCTAATCATTATACTTTCACATATAAAAAAAAGAAATTCACTTTGCTTCCAATGCCTCCTGTTGCCATATTAAAGGATGAATTAGAAAGAACTGAGAGAACAAGTCAGCAGAAGAGGAAAGACGATCATAAGATTATAGCTCCAAGTGAAATTAAACTGAAAGCTCCTGTTATGTTAGCTCGAAAATCTAATTGCATTAACTTGGAAAAACATGAATTTGAATGTTATACTATGGTTTGCAAAGAATCTTTGTGTCCATTAGAAGATATGTATTTTTCTTTGCCTCCTATTGCTACTAACCTTTTGTAGGAAAGTGATGACTTAGAGAAAATGATTGAGTCGAGGACGACTCAAATTCAAGAAAGGAAGGATGATGAGGACATCAACCCTAAGAATGCAACCACTGCTTCGACCCGTTGCACTGCATCCTCTACTTCAACCACATCTTCTCCAATAGAACTTTCGGTGGTTGTAATACCATATTCCCAAATTGGACCGATCTACTTCTACTCCTACGAGCCACGCCGTGTCTACATGTCATCGCACTACATCTACATGCCCTGGTGCTGCGTCACCTCTTGTTGGCCCATGGGCTATTTATTGAATGGGCTAATTTGGCCCATATACTGGCCAGCCACCCTAGGGAGCCCATACTATTTATGTGAACAGTACCACCACCACATAAACAGTACCCCACTCTAGGGTTTCCACCTTTTGTACGCCCTCCTCATATAGGAGACGCCACCCTTTAGCAAAATTTGGGTTTTCTTGATTGAAGTTTTGCTTTACTACTTTACACTTTGTCCTCTTGGTCGGCGAGAACAACAGCGACATCGTCTTCAAAACCCCGCTTATAGATACCAATTTCATTCATATTTGTAATACATCAGATTGGGTTTTTACCTTATTCTTGCATGCTTCTTCGGTGAATGCAGGAGTTGATCTTCGTGATCAGGTCATCCGGGTATTCGTACACGGTTGATAACGACTTGTCGAGCAGTTCAGCGATTGTGTGGTTTCGAGCCTTGCGAGTTAGTAGCCAGGATCTTGAGAGTTGAGCAATTGCTATCGAATTTATCTTCTCATTGAAAGATCGGGCCAAATCAGACCTCTGTGGTTACTTACTAGAATATATTTTTTCTTGTTTTAGTCATAACTTCTCATTAACAACTCGATTCATGAACATTTTTCAATGGTAGGTTGGTGATGACGAGGGTAACAGAATGATATAAGTCTTGTCAAATAAAACATGTTTATACGTTTACTAAAAGATATTTACTGTAACCTCTATATGTGTTTACTGCACCTTACAAAGATTTACTGTGACCTCATTGTGCATTTAATAAACTTGTACAACAGATCTTGTTTCGACCTTCTTGTGCTTTTCCTACATTTTTTAGGAAATTACAATGATGTTAGCTAACTAGTGACACGTAGCCAGCTAACTAATAAATATGGGTTCCTTATTAGTACTAGAATGTTCATTTTTTTTGTTTTAGTCATAACTTTTGTTTGGCTGCTCCGATTCACAAACAGTCTTCACTGGTAGCTTGGTGACAACGAGAGTAATAGAATTATATAAGTATCGCAAATAAAGCCTCTCTATGCGTTTACTAAAATATATTTATTGCATGCTAAAAGAGATTTAATGTAACCTCCATACTAAAATATATTTATTGCATGCTCGATCGAGAAAGTATTGAACAGTCCATGGATGACACATCTCTCACCTGGAGTTCAACCAGACATCGTGAGGCAAAGGGAGAAAGCATGAGTAGGTCGCTTAGTTCGAATAGTTATGGGCTAGTCGTATGGAGATACGATCTAGTCGTAGATTGATCGAACGTAATCACATAATGGTAAGAACCTGGTCGTAAGGAGTTACGAACTGGTCGTGACCAATTACAACCTGGTCGTATAGAGATACGAACTGGTCGTAAGTGATGAGGACCTGATCATAGATCATATTACATCAAGGTTCGTCCGATATATTCTATGTGCATTTGAGAATCGTTATGTGCTGCTAGGCACCAATAACGACTAGTGACCGGAAAAGAGTTTTCGAGTCATAACCGATTACACATGAACCTGTGGAGTCGCACACTTAAAGAGCTGGGATCTGTTTTGGATGGTGATCCGAATTCGTATAGGCTACGAGTTCCTAATGGGCCTCAATATCGAGACCCATCATGGATGTCTATATAAAGAGGGGCGGTGGCATGGGGTGAAGGAGAGGATAATCTTTGGAAGAACTTCCAAGACCCTAATAGCCACACCTTCTCAACCACGCTGCCGGTGCTAGCACTCCAGCGTGCGGTGATCCTGCCCCGTATGTGTGGATACCTCGGAGGTGTTGTTGCGAAGCATCAGCACTAGGACGATCTGTGACTTGTGTTGATCACCGGAGTCGGAGGAGAAGTCGCGTGGTGAGTACGATCACTCGAAGAAGTAGACGCGCGTCGAATAGGACCCAGTATAATAATAAAATTAATGCTTTTATTTTTATTATTTTATTTATTGTTCAGAATCTAGTGTTTAATACCTGTGATTTGTTTCGGTTTTTTCATAATTTATTTAATATTTTTTCGGAATTAATTAAAGCTAATTTTGTGTTTGAATATTCTAATATTCGTCGGCCAATAAAGATACGACTGCTACAGACACGCCCAAAATTCAGCCTATAAATCCGGCCATAACTCCGCATGAGCTAATTCCGTTAAACCATCTTTCATACTTATAAATTCAACCGTACCCTCCTCCTCATTCCCCACATCCCACTCGCCAAACATTCGCTGGAGTTCTTCCGAGCCTCCTCTCTAGCAATTTTCTTCTCCAACTCCGGCGACAACTCCGGTAAGGAGCCCGATCTCCCATCCCGGGCTCTGTCACAGCGTCAAATTTTACCAAGGGAGTTCATCTCGAGATTCTCTACATTTCTATTCAAACCGAATTTTGATTTACCTATTGTTTCACTCGACCACAAAAGCACTGACGGCCTTCTTTCTCCAACTCCGGCAGAACTCCCCAATGTTCCCGATCTTCCTCATCCATTGATCCACTTTGTACCAAAATTTATTGGTGAGTTCCTCGCTGAGATTCTCCATATTTCTATTCAAGCGGAATTTGATTCACTAAGTTTTCCACCACCGGCACCGCGACGTCAGACTTCCACGCATCCATGCTCGCTCGCTACCGAAAGATCGCCGAGCTCTCACCCTCCTCCCATGGTCGACCAACGCGGCGCTACACGCCACCGACCACCCCGACACCAAGCCGCCACACTCCTACGACCTTGTCTCAAGGTCACCATTCATTTTGGTAGTTTGCCTCACCACCCTTCCCTTTTTCTTCACTGGTGCCACTATCATTTACTCAGTGCATGTTTTCTGTTCAGCTGAGGAAGATGAAGAGTAGGCATATGAAATTACCTAGTGAAGCCACCTTGTACACATCCATGATATTTATTCCAAAAAATTGTTCTCTCTAATTCAACCTCCAAACCATGATTCTTCCTCCTAAATTCATCTAAATTCATCCTTTATTTTTCATCCTTTATTTTATAATTTTAGATTTTATTTTATTTTTGTTATTTGTTTGGTCCACTTTATGTGTCGTCGCCACCACCGAATAACGCCCAAAGGTCGTTGAAACCCATCCTTCGACCAAAGGTTGTTCAAACCATCCTTCATCTGCTGTTGTTGAAACCTTCCTTCACTGGACAGGTCAGAATCTCTACGACCATCAGCAATGTAGCCTTCCACGACCAAGTAGTCGTAGCCTCCTATGACCATGCAAATCTAACCTTCTTCACACGCGGTCGAAACTCCTTTCAAGTACACGAGTGGATAGCGCTGTATACAAGACTGATGTATAGTCCTGCAGACTGAATTCCTTTTGAGTATTTTTTACGTTTAGAACTTGTAGAAGCCGTATCTTCTTCATCCAAACTCCGTTTGAGCCCATTCAAATCCCTAAATTGATATAAAGTAGATATCTTACTTATAGTATTTATTTTATAATTTTTGGATTTTATTTGAATTTTGTTTGAATTTGTCTTATGTACGCAGATATTTCGATTTACTTTCGAGAGTCGATTGACTCGCTTTGAGAACAACATATAACCAAGCAAGGCAAGTTATACCTTTGATCATATTTGATCCTATTATTTCAAATTATTTAAATTCTGTTTAAAATTATTATTGCATGCTTATTTTTATTCAATGTAATTTAAATACCTGTTTTAAATTTATAGTTATGCCTAAATCCTTTGTATGGCCAATGTTGATATTTGAATCAAATATATTGTCACCCTAGATAAAAACCTAGTTGATAATATAGTATGAATCGGGATCATTTGAAAATATTATGTAAAGACATGCTTACACCAAAAATATTTACTTTGGGAAATTTTAGCCAAATGATTAACTATTGTTTAAAACCCTATGACATTGGTTTGTCATGGAAGATTTTGTAAATGATTTTGAAAAGCAAAAGGAAAAGATGGTTTGTACTTGGCTTAAATGGATGCTTGGTAGGTGCAGTTTATGCACCTAGCTCAACTGGGTAGGATTGAGGCCTAGGGGTTATTTTGAAAGTCGCCTAAGTCGCTTAAGGACTGCTTCGAGCCGTGATCTTGCAAAGCTCCACCGCACTACCACAAGTCCGAATGGGACAAAGAATAATCAATTTGCAACGCTCCATTGTTAGTTGTGCCATTTTGGTGTGTGGGTGTCATTAGACAAGATTCCCACTTGGTGCAAAGAGGGGTTTCTGCATGGTGTTAACCCAATGGAAGTGAAACTTTAGCGCGCAAGAGGGGGCTTCTAGCGGATGGTTAATCCAAAGGAACTCAAACTTTAGCGGACATGACTACTTTGGAATGACGATTGAAGGTCTCGTGGATAATCACTTAGTCGCCACCTACTAAGGAAGTGTGTCGATTTGACATTAAAAGTTGATTATCTCTTGTGGGTAAAGTTGTACCACTCGCAGAGTGTAAAACTATTCGAATAGCCGTGTCCACTCATTATGGACATGTCGAAGCAAAGCCACTCAAAGTTAGACTTTGATTTGTTTTAAAATGATTTGTACAAATGATTTGAGGATGGTTAATCCTTGTATGGTAAAATCAAGCTGTTAGCTGTGATAGGAGGGTATCCATCACCATGTTTCATATGGAGGTTATCCTACTATAAAACTTGAGAATTTATAAAAATGAATTCTAATTATAGAATAACCGCTGGAACTTAGTAACAAATATTTAAAGAAAACATTGCTTTATGCAAATTCAACCAATAAACCTTCCTTTGATATATCCATGCATGCATTAACTCATATCGGGTGTAACTTATGCAGCACGGTAGTTGTGCTCACCCTTGCTTCATGCAAATAAATTTTAGGAGAAGGACTTCTGATCTCGACGACTAGGCGCTACCCCAATCGATTGCTCGTGCGCATCAACCGACTCCACTACTTCTTCGCCTTCACCGTGTTTGTTTAATGTTGGCTTGTAAGCCTTTCTTGTAATCAACTCGATATTTATTAATAAAGTTGTGCGATTTATGGATGTTACCATATCTCACATCCGGTGAACTAGCTATCGATCATGGGACTAGTTCGTAAATGCACAGAGGATTGGAGTGTTACTCCCGGTCCGACTGTAATGGTATCGAGCCATATCGATCCGTAGGTCGTGACCTAGTTAGAATGGACGTTAGTTGAAAACTTCAAAACTTATTTTATATAACAAGGAAAATAAAATGTTCTCTTCTCATCTTGGTCATCTATCTATCTTTAGTTCCTTCATGATATTCTTCTTACCTAATTCTCTTTACCGCTTTATAATGTTAATTGATCCTCTTTACCTTGAAAAGCTTCTATAGATGGTCAACACGCTCTACCATTACGCTCAAAACCATAAGACCTGAACTATCAAGAAAACATCGTAAGATCGCAAGTCATTCAAGGACAACATGCAAGATTTACCAAGATCGCAATGTGAGCCAAGCATATAGTTTAAGTTTGCAAGTCTCATTCGTATTGAGTCATTTCACCACCTACGAGTATCGATCGAGTAGAACGTTGTATTGCTTAACTTGTATCGCTTGTTTTTTTAGTACGTCGTATATAGATCTTTTGATCTTATGTACAACGCTTGCTTCAAATGGGTAGACTTCTCTCCTCATAGCTTTCTTTCATCTCGCTGGTATTCTCTTCTCTAACAATCCATTGACTTCTAACCTATCGATGCGCTTGGAACTTAAAAGACGAAGTCGATACTTAAAAACTTCGAACAACTCAAGACCCTAACCAATTTGAAGACAGACTCTGTCCCAATTTCTTTATCCTATGTCCATCTTCCTACTTTCTATCCAATCTTTGGACTAGATTCCTTTATGGGTAGTTTGTAACATCCCAAAGTTCTCAGAACCAAAATAAAAATAAATAAAGTTATTATTCTATTTGATTTTCTGGTTGCCAAAGAATTTTCTTGATTTTCAGAACCTAAAAGAGTTTTCGCTATTTAAAAGGAAGAAGAAAAATTAATTAT
The DNA here is from genome assembly GCA_036346395.1 of Hsuehochloa calcarea. Classification (NCBI taxonomy): domain Eukaryota; kingdom Viridiplantae; phylum Streptophyta; class Magnoliopsida; order Poales; family Poaceae; genus Hsuehochloa; species Hsuehochloa calcarea. Next base: position 66,265,972 of record CM070593.1, on the reverse strand, counting down.
TTAATTTATTGGTTTTAAAGTCAACTCGATATTTTATTGAGTTTTATTAAAGTTGTGCGATTTTATTGGATGTTAAATTGAAAATAAAGTTTTAATTAATTTCTAGAATTTTCGGTATTTAAAAATGCTTTTCCTATATTTTCAAAATAAGTTTAATTACTGTACACAAAATAATATAGAAATTTAATTTTTAATTATTTTTATTAAGTTAAAAATAAATAAAGGAATTTCTCTAAATTTTTCTAGAATTTTGAACATGTTTGTTATTTTCTAAAAATCCCTATTTGATTTTTGTAATATCTAGTTAAAATGAATTGCTGTTCGCAAGTAAAAGATAAATTTTGTTAAAAATATTTTATTTAAGCATTGAACTACTCTAAAAGTTATAGAATTTTTAGACCAATATTACTATTTTTCAAGTTTAAAAATAATTTTCAGCAATATAAAAATAATTACTGTATAATAATAAAATTACTGTTTTTACTTTTATTATTTTATTTACGTTCAGAATCTAGTGTTTAATACCTGTGATTTGTTTCGGATTTTTCAGAATTTATTTGCTATTTTCCGAATTAATTAAAGCTTTTCGAATTTTGAAAAAAGAATATTCCTCGGAATATTCCGGTCTACAGATACATGCCCAAAAATCAGTCAAAATTCGCTTCATGCTCCATGAGCAAGCCAAACTGCTATCTTTTCACTTATAAATTCAACCGTAGCCCTCCTCCTCATTCCCTACAATCCACTCGCTCAGATTCATGAAAAGCCTTCCTGAGCTCCTCTGCTAGCTCTTCTTCTCCAACTCCAGATAACTCCGGCGAGCCCGATCTCCCCAGGTGCTCCGGTGTCTGCGTCAAATTTTACTTTGAGTTCATCTCGAGATTCTCTACATTTCTATTCAAACCGAATTTTGATTTACCTATTGTTTCACCTCGAACACAAAAGCACCGACGGTCTTCTTCTCCAACTCCGACGAGAACTCCGGCGAGCCCGATCTCCTCATCCATTGATCCACTTTGTACCAAAATTTATTGGTGAGTTCCCGTGAGATTCTCCATATTTCTATTCAAGTGGAATTTTGATTCACTAAGTTTTCCACCACCGCACCGCTGACGTCAGACTTCACGCATCCATGCCTTCGCTTGCCGAAGATCGCCGGAGCTCTCACCTCCTCCCATGGTCGACCACCGCAGCCGCCGCCACCGACCACCTCGACATCTGCCACCTCCTACGACCTTGTCTCAAGGTCAACACCCATTTTGGTAGTTCACACCACCCTTCCTTTATTCATCGTCGTGCCACTAGCATTTACTCGCATCATTTCTGCTCAGTGAGTAAGATGCACAGTAGGCATATGAAATTACCGAGTGAAGCCTCCCGGTCCACATCCATGATATTTATTCCAAAAATTGTTCTCTCTAATTCAACCTCCAAATCTGATTCTTCCTCCTAAATTCATCTAAATTCATCCTTTATTTTTCATCCTTTATTTTATAATTTTAGATTTTATTTTATTTTTGTTATTTGTTTGGTCCACTTTATGTCGTCGCCACCACCGACACGCCCAAAGGTCATGAAACCATCCTTCGACTGTGTCGAAACCATCCTTCGACGTTGTTGTTGAAACCTTCCTTCAATGTAATGAAGAATCTCTGATCGTAGCCTTCCACTCAAGTAGTCGTAGCTTCCCATGACCATGCGATCGAACCTTCGACCATGCGGTTAAACTCCTTTCACACGACGTAGAAAGCGTTGTACAAGACTCGATGTATAGTCCCTCGTATGCAAGATTACTCAAATCTTCTTTTGAGTATTTTCTTTACGCTTAGAACCTGTAGAAGAAGAATTTCTTCTTCATCCAAACTCCGCTTGAGCCCATTCAAACCTAAATTGATATAAAGTAGATATCTTACTTATAGTATTTATTTTATAATTTTTGGATTTTATTTGAATTTTGTTTGAATTTGTGACGATTTTAGAAGTCGATTCATTCGATTTGAGAACAACATATAACCAAGCAAGGCAAGTTATACCTTTGATCATATTTGATCCTATTATTTCAAATTATTTAAATTACGTTTAAAATTATTATTGCATGCTTATTTTTATTCAATGTAATTTAAATACATTGCTTAAATTTATAGTTAATGATCTTTGGAAGAACTTCCGAAACCCTAATAGCCACGCCTTCGCAACCACACTGCCGGTGCTAGCACTCCAACGTGTGGTGATCCTGCCCCGTATGTGTAGATACATCGGAGGTGTTGTTGCGAAGCATCAGCACTAGGACGATCCGCGACTTGTGTTGATCACCGGAGTCGAAGGAGAAGTCGCGTGGTGAGTACGACCACTCGAAGAAGTAGACGCGCGTCGAATAGGACCACTCGAAGGAGGAGACACGTCGTGAGTACAACTACGACTGCATCAACTCGCTACAACGACTCTACTTCCGCTACGAGTCGGCGCGTCTAGCGGTAATCTCGTGATCTATTTCTAGCGGTGGTTCCTTGGTTGCGGTAAAATTTTTGTTTGTGCTATTGTAGCATTGCCACGATCCCTTTAGTGGTATCAGAGCCATGCCGTCTAGTTCTAGATTTGGATTGGATACATATTCTGATATGTGGCTGTTATAGATGTGATCTATCTCTGTTTTGGCGGTGGTCGATATGATCTTCTATGTGCATTGGTGGTATGATGGGTTTTATTCATTATTCCGTGATCGTGCTTGCATGGTCGTAACACGACTTGCCTCTACCGGTCGGTTTCCGCCATCGGGGCAGACAGTGATCGTAAATCCATTGGAGCACGCGAAGATCAATGTGGTTGATCGAATCGGAGTTACGATCAATAAGTACCGGATGTTTTATTACGCTTGTTCACGATCACTTTGCATGATACTCCTACCGGTCGGAATTCCGCCATTGGAGTATGCCGTAGTGTGTGGTCGTATTAAGGCAATGATCAGTTCAGAATAGGGTTAATATGATTAATATGATGATTTCCAAGGCTCGGTCTCGTGAATCAGATTCATGTTTCGAAAAAAATTTCGAGCGCGCTGCCCTCAACCAACGAGGGGCGCTGCCCCTTCGAACCCTGCTCGTTAACGGCCTGCGTGTCAACTTGTGGTGCTAATTACTCCTTGTATTTTTATCCCTAGTGTTGTTAGGAGTAATGGCTTAGTGGGAGTACTTGGAAGTTTTGGCAACTTGGAGACATAGCGAACAGGATGCTAGGCGATGGAGATCACCACAAGAAAGGGTCATACTATATCACAATGCAATTTGATTGTCTGTGAATGCCCTTATATTCCTGTTCATTTATTTCTATGCATGTTATTTAATTGCTTGAAATGCTTTTAACATGGTAGAAGTAAATTTTCCCTCGGGTAATATTAAGTTAAATTAATGCCCTCCCAATTAGCTGCACCATCCATAGTCTTGTATTTTAATAGTAGGTCTTGCTAAAGTAGAGTGCCATTAATATTCCTTGACTAGATGGGTTTGTGTCGGACACTTACACGCAAGCATTGGTTTAACTAGACAAGGTCATCATAACGGTTATGGACTTTGGGGCTTAGGGTTGGGTGCCGGAGCATAGAGATTCTGCCCAACAACAAGAGTCATATAGAGATATGATTAGCAAAGGGTTGCTTACCAAATTCACTAATCTTCTAGAAGTGATGCCAAAGGTCACTATTAGATTAACTGATTGTGAGTCTTGAATCACTAAATGTCATAAGAGAGATATGGTATTCAGTGGGAGTATCTTCATTAAATTGTTTAATAGATGTTACTTTTCTTGAACATATGTCTTAGTGTTGCATATTTCTATTGTAGATCATGGCACCATCTGATGAGGACATCTCTACTATGGATATAGCCGCGCCTACACACACAACTCATCCACAACCAGTACAAGGACCTCTTACCCGAGCTCGTGCTCGCCAACTTAATTATCAGGTGAATTCGTTCCTATGTTTATATATTACTGAGAATAAACCGCTACCTAATGCAAGTGATTTAATTGTGCTTAGGAACATGGGAACGGATCAAGGAGAGGCTTGTGGAGTCATGGACATGCATGGAAGACATAATGGAGGTCACCACGTCACTTTGGGTCCATGTCAAGCAAGAGTTCGAGTTGGGCTTGTTCTGGATTTGAATTCGGACTACTGCGATAGTACTAAGTTCAAAGGGTCGTAACTTCTTCATACAGACTCCGTTTGGGGTGATTCTGGACTTCATGGAAAGCTTATCAAGTCTACTTTCCAACGGATCCAAGATCATCATAAAACTACATTCGAACCAGCTACAATCATCAAAAGTGTCCACGTCTACTTTTAAGTCCGAGTCAAACGGGTGCTGCGCCACCTCCACTTGGGCCCATGGGCCTTGTAACCCTATGGGTGTGAACCAACTTCGCTGGCCACCACCCCTGGCTGTCTCCCTATATAGGAGCCGCCATCTCCTTTTTCTAGAACTTGGATTTCGTTTGATTAGTTTCTCCATGTGAAAACTCTCGTTCTTCGATTGTGTCGACTAGACCAACCGGAAAGGACCTCTACGGAATCCCACCTTTTGAACTCAATCATATATTTGCAATTCAGATTGATTTTTACCTTGTTCTTGCTTATTCTTCGATTGCTTGCAGGAATTGATCCTCATGATCAGGTCAACTAGGTCTATGGCACGGTTGATAACGGCTTGGTGGTTAGTTCAGCGATTGCTTGGTTCGTTCATGCTGCGTTCGTAGCCTGGATCGTGTGAGTTGACTGTCATCCAATCGGAATTTACCCCTCTCACCGAAAGATCGGGACAACAGAATACATCAAGTGGTATCAGAGCTATAGTTCATCGGTGAGTCTCCAGTTTTTCATACCTAGAGTCCAGAAAATTGCCAAAAAAAATCGCATCTACCATACATACTGAGCCCTTTGAGCCTCGCAATTTTTTCTTTTCAGTGCATTACATTGTTGAACTTTCGGTTGCATCGTTGTGTCCTTTGCTGGTCTTAGTGTCTAGTTGCTTTAGAGTTTCGAGTTCTGTTCACCTTTGGTCTCACCGCTGCGGTTGAGGTCAACCTGCCACAGCAAGGGGATCAAAGGAGGAGAAGGACACCGACTTCAGCCAGGGGATAGACACACCATCTAGGGAGGCTTTGCCCTAGCTGGTCTCGGATAAGGAAACCTTGCCCAATTCAGAGACAGCCAAAACAACGTGGTGTTCGCATAAAAAAATAGAGAGAGAGAGAGAAAAAAAAAAACAGAGAGAAAAAAAAAAAAACAGAGAGAAGACAAAAAAAAGAAACACGCATAACTTTTGCATACAACCTCCGATTGGGGTGATTTTCGATCCGTTGGAAAGGGAACGAGAAGATACATCGAAAAAGCTTAAGTCAGGTGCATTCGAGTATTTTATCAAATGTGTTCGAGTATTTTATCAAACGTGTATGCCCCCGGATGTGCGCGCGGAAAACTTCGACCCCAAAAAACGTCGTTTAGGGCCTCAAAACAGGCCCGCAAACCGAGAAAAATTCAAGTTTCTCGGAATTTGCTCAAAATTAAAAGAGCCCTTTTACAAGTGATTCTAAGGTTCCCCGCGAAGACGGAATCCTTTTTCGAGCTTCCAAACTCCGTGTGCGACGTTCTCTAGTTCTGCAGCGCCATGTTTTCGTTTGTGTTTTAGGCTCGCGTCTCTAGTACGGTCTAGCCTAGGACCAGCAAATAATCGGCGTTGAACGATTTTTCCGCTTGCATTCACTGATTCGATTATTGCTGATCCTTGCTACCATATTGAAGCCTTCCGAGCTCCACTTCCTACTAACTCAGCAGGTTCTGTTCCTTGCAATCGTTGGGCTAATCGCAAGTAAGAGTATCACGAACCAGCCACCGGTTGTGCCACCTCCTTGCTGCATTGGTAGGAGCTTGTAAGAACCTGATAAGGCATTGTGCGAGAGTGTCTTGTGAAACTCCAAGAACCTAGTAGTTCATAGAGAAATATACACTGTGATTTGTTATTTTCTTTTATACTAACAATGGCAGGTTCATGGTCACAAGGGGAGAATAGCAGGCCCAATGTTGAGGATGCGCCTCTCAAGCCTCGCACAAAAGGCATCATGCAGCAATTTTCACACTTATTGAGTTAACATTCAGAGCGTCTTGAGGCGGTTCTAGATCGCACCAATGACGGTTTTGCTGCGATTGTTACACGTGTGGAGCAGCTAGATAGAGCTCCACCTCCTGCTGCTGCTGTCGGCGTTGCACCACCGCGCCGTAACACATCCGTTGCTAGCTCATTGGCCGATGAGATAGAAGATGAAGTGAACCCATATGTTGCTGATACGGAGTCCGATGGTGGTTTCAATCCCAACAATAGCCGTGATCATCGGCAACGACACGTCAATCGACAAGGTATGCGAAGAGACCCACCACGTGAGGTACATGATCGTAATGATGCACTTGGTAAAATTAAATTCACTATGCCTCCTTTTGCTGGAAAATATGATCCTGATGCTTACCTCACATGGGAGTTAGTCGTAGACCAAAAATTTGCATACCATGAATTTCCTGAAAATAAAAGGGTGAGGGCTGCTACTATTGAGTTCACTGACTTTGCATCTATATGGTGGAATGAATTGTGCCGTAATGAACAAAACATACCTAGAACATGGAATGCTATGAAGAGAGCTATGAGAACTAGATTTGTGCCTTCATATTATTCTCATGATTTGCTGAATAAATTACAACATTTAAGACAAGGTAGTAATACAGTAGAAGACTACTATCAAGAATTGCAAACTGGTATGTTACGTTGTGGTTTAGAAGAAATCGAAGATGCTAGCATGGCTAGATTTTTAGGAGGGCTTAACCGGGACATTCAAGATATTCTAGATTATAAGGAGTATAATTCTATCACCCGTCTGTTCCATCTTGCCTGTAGAATTTGAGCGTGAAGTGCGGGGAAGGCAGTCTCGCCCCGAGGCTCTTTTGGAGTTTCTTTGCGGTAGGCAAAATCGAGGTTCGATCCATGCCGGGTGCCATCCTGCTTGTCCCTGCAAGTAGCCATCCTCCAACCCCCTTTGGTCATGGGCGACCATCAAGCACCACTCCCCGAGCCTCTGACGCAAGGAAATCAACTTCGGTTCAGCAAGCTCAGTGCTCTACCTCGGTTGCTTCCACCGGGCGAATGCGAGACATACAATGCCATCGCTGCAAAGGCTTCGAGCACATAATGAGAGATTGCCCAAATCAGCGGGCACTTCTTGTTAGAGATGATAGTGAGTATACTTCATCTAGTGATATTTATGAAGAACATGCATTGCTTATAACTGACCCCGCAGGTGAGCAATTTGAACCTGAACATGACGAAGAACGTTTTGGAGCTGAAACAAGTGATAAATTTTTGAGCATAATTGTGAAGCGTGTCTTCAGTGCTCAAATGGAGCGTGCTGAACAGAATCAACGCCACAATCTGTTTCAAACAAAATTTGTGGTCAATGAGCGTTATTGTCGTGTGATTATTGATGGAGGAAGTTGTGATAATTTGGCTAGCATTGATATGGTTGATAAGCTTGCCTTGACTACACAACAGCACCCTCGTCCTTACCACATTCAATGGTTTAATTCATGTGGTAAGCTGAAGGTAACTCGCACTGTCAGAGTACACTTTTCTATTGGTTCATATCATGATTTTGTTGATTGCGATGTCGTACCTATGCAAGCAAGTTCATTACTACTAGGTAGACCATGGCAATATGATAAAGATATTGTGCATCATGGTAGGACTAATCAATATACTCTCATGTCTAAAGGAAAGCGAATCACTTTGCTACCAATGTCTCCAGAAGCAATTTTAAAAGATGAATTAGAAAGAGTTGATAGAGATAAAGAGAGTAGCAAAATTGAAAATCAGATTGTAGCTAAGGAACTTGCACTGCATAAGAAGAAGCAACCTAGTGCTAAGGAAGGTGAAATTAGATTGAAGGGTTCTGTTTTGTTAGCTACCAAGTCTGATATGAGTGAGGTAGAAGCTGGTAATTCTGGTTGCTATGCTTTAGTGTGCAAAGCAACTTTGTTTTCATTTGAGGATATGCCCCCTCTTTGACTCCTGCTGTTGCTCACCTTTTGCAGGAGTACGACGATGTATTTCCAAGTGAGGTACCACCGGGGCTACCTCCAATTAGGGGCATTGAACATCAGATTGACTTGATCCCAAGAGCTTCACTACCCAACCGCGCGCCATACCGAACAAACCCGGAGGAGACTAAGGAGATTGAGCGTCAAGTGCAAGACTTGCTTGACAAAGGGTACGTAAGCGAGAGCCTTAGTCCATTTGTTGTTTCAGTACTTTTGGTTCCAAAGAAAGATGGGTCATGGCGTATGTGTGTTGATTGTAGAGCTATCAATAATATTACAATTAGATATCGTCATCCTATTCCTAGGTTAGACGACATGCTTGATGAATAAAGTGGCTCTATTTTATTTTCTAAAGTTGACTTGCGTAGTGGATATCACCAAATTCGCATGAAATTAGGAGATGAATGGAAAATAATGTTCAAAACTAAGTTCGGTTTGTATGAGTGGTTAGTGATGCCTTTTGGTTTAACTAATGCACCTAGTACTTTCATGAGATTGATGAACGAAGTATTACGTACTTTCATTGGTAAATTTGTGGTGGTTTATTTTGATGATATATTGATATATAGCAAATCGTTAGAGCAACATTGTGACCATTTACGTGTTGTTTTTAATGCTTTACGTGGTGCACGTTTATTCGGTAACCTTGACAAGTGCACCTTTTGTAACTCCACAGGGAATTGAAGTTGATCAAGCCAAGGTTGAAGCAATACAGAGTTGGCCGACTCCTAACAAGGTCACACAGGTGCAAAGCTTTTTAGGACTTGCTGGATTTTATCACCACTTCGTGAAGGATTTTAGCACCATCGCTGCACCATTGAATGAGCTCACTAAGAAGAGTGTGCCATTTGTGTGGAGCGCCGCACAGGAGAATGCATTCACTACACTGAAAGATAAGTTAACACATGCACCCCTACTCCAACTCCCTAATTTTAATAAAACTTTTGAACTAGAATGTGATGCTAGCGGAATTGGTTTAGGTGGCGTGTTGTTACAAGAAGGTAAACCGATAGCATACTTCAGTGAGAAATTGAGTGGGCCTACTCTGAACTATTCTACTTATGATAAGGAATTATATGCACTATTTTGAACTTTAGAAACTTGGCAACACTATTTATGGCCCAAATAATTTGTTATACATTCTGATCATGAATCTTTAAAGCATATTCGAAGTCAAAGTAAACTTAATCGTAGACATGCAAGGTGGGTTGAGTTTATTGAGTCTTTTCCTTATGTCATAAAACACAAGAAGGGAAAGGAGAATGTTATTACTGATGCTTTGTCTAGGAGATATACCATGCTTTCACAACTTGACTTTAAATTTTTTTGGATTAGAGACCATTAAAGAGCAATATGTGCATGATGCTGATTTTACAGATGTCTTGTTGAATTGTAAAGAAGGGAAAACGTGGAACAAATTTGCCATTAATGATGAGTTTGTATTTCGAGCTAACAAGCTATGCATTCCAGCTAGCTCTGTTGGTTTGTTGTTGTTACAGGAAGCGCATGGAGGCGGGCTGATGGGATACTTTGGCGTGAAGAAAATAGAGGATATACTTGTTGATCATTTCTTTTGGCCAAAGATGAGACGGGACGTCGAGCACTACGTTACTCGCTGCACTACATGTCAAAGAGCTAAGTCACGACTTAATCCTCATGGTTTATACATACCTCTACCTGTTCCTAGCGTTCCATGGGAAGATATTTCGATGTACTTTGTTTTAGGATTGCCTAGAACACAGAAGGGGAGAGATAGTATATTCGTGGTTGTTGATCAATTTTCTAAGATGGCTTATTTTATACCATGTCATAAGAGCAATGATGCTGCCCATATTGCTGATTTATTCTTTCGTGAAGTTGTTCGATTACATGGTGTACCTAGTACTATAGTTTTAGATTGTGATGCCAAATTTCTTAGCCATTTTTGGTGAACTTTATGGGCTAAATTGGGGACTAAGTTGTTATTTTCTACTACTTGTCATCCCCAAACTGATGGACAAACTGAAGTTGTGAATAGAACATTATCTACAATGCTTAGGGCTGTGTTGAAAAATAATTTAAAAATGTGGGAAGAATGATTGCCTCATATTGAGTTTGCTTATAATCGTTCCTTGCATTCTATTACCAAGATGTGCCTTTTTGAGGTTGTTTATGGTTTTATGCCTCGTGCTCCTATTGATTTAATGCTTCTTCTATCTTTTGAGAAATTGAATTTTGATGCTAAACAACATGTCGAATTGATTTTAAAAATGCATGAGACAACCAAGGAGAATATCGAGCGCATGAATGCTAAATATAAACTTGCTGGTAGTCAGGGGAGGAAACATCTTACTTTTGAACCAGGTGATCTTGTTTGGTTGCACTTGAGAAAAGATAGGTTCCCTGAATTGAGAAAGTCAAAATTGATGCCTTGAGCTGATGGCCCTTTCAAAGTATTAAAAAAGATTAATGATAATGCATACAAGCTTGAACTGCCTGCAAATTTTGGGGTTAGTCCCACATTTAACATTGCAGATTTGAAGCCATACTTGGGAGAAGATGATGTGCTTGAGTCGAGGACGACTCAACTGCAAGAAGGGGAGGATGATGAGGACATCCCTACTATGGATACAGCCGCGCCTACACACACAACTCATCCACAACCAGTACAAGGACCTCTTACCCGTGCTCGTGCTCGCCAACTTAACTATCAGGTGAATTCGTTCCTATGTTTATATATCACTGAGAATAAACCGCTACTTAATGCAAGTGATTTAATTGTGCTTAGGAACATGGGAACGGATCAAGGAGAGGCTTGTGGACTCATGGACATGCATGGAAGACATAATGGAGGTCACCACGTCACTTTGGGTCCATGTCAAGCAAGAGTTCGAGTTGGGCTCGTTCTGGATTCGAATTCGGACTGCTGCGATAGTACTAAGTTCAAACGGTCGTAACTTCTTCATACAGACTCCGTTTGGGGTGATTCTGGACTTCACAGAAAGCTTATCAAGTCTACTTTCCAACAAATCCAAGATCATCATAAAATCCATCCGAGCTGGCCACAATCATCAAAAGAGTCCACATCTATTTCTAAGTCTGAGTTAAACGGGTGTTGCGCCACCTCCACTTGGGCCCATGGGCCTTGTAACCCTAGGGGCGTGCACCCACTTCGCTGGCCACCACCCCTGGCCATCTCCCTATATAGGAGCTGCCATCTCCTTTTTCTAGAACTTAGATTTTGTTTGATTAGTTTCTCTATTGTGAAAACTCTCGTTCTTCGATTGTGTCGACTAGACCAACCGTAAAGGACCTCTGCGGAATCCCACCTTCTGAACTCAATCATATATTTGCAATTCAGATTGCTTTTTACCTCGTTCTTGCTTGTTCTTAGATTGCTTACGGAATTGATCCTCGTGATCAGGTCAACCGGATCTTTGGCACGATTGATAACGACTTGGTGGTTAGTTCAGTGATTGCTTGGTTCATGCGTGCTGCGTTCGTATCCTGGATCGTGAGAGTTAACCGTCATCCAATCAGAATTTACCCCTCTCACCGAAAGATCGGGACAACAGAGTACATCACCATCTGCTGTACCTACATCCAGTTTTGCTTTACGTTCGATTCTTGATAAGGAAAAACTGAATGTAACAAATTTTGCGGATTGATCCCGCAACAAGAGAATTGTTCTTAGGCAAGATAAAAAGGAACATGTTCTAGAGGAACCAATACCTGATGTGCCTGCTGAGAATGCTACTGCTGTTCTTAAAACAGCCTATAAAAGGCATGTGATGAATCCCTTAATGTTAGCTGTCTCATGCTTGCTGTGATGAACTCGAACATTCAGAAGCAATTTGAGAATATTGAGGCATACGATATGATCGTGACGCTCAAAGCCGTGTTTGAGACACAAGCAAGGACTCGAGAGATATGAGATCTAAAAGAAATTATTTGGGTGTAAGCTAGCTGAGAGTAGTCCGGTTAACCCTCATGTGATCAAAATGGTTGGTTACACTCAGAACTTGGAAAAACTTGGTTTTCCACTTAGTCAAGAGTTGGCTACATATTTGATTCTTGCTTCGCTTCCTGCAAGCTATGGGCAGTTCATTATGACTTTCCATATGAATGGCTTAGACAAGAATCTCACCGAACTGCATATGATGCTTAAGACTACAGAGGATAGCATTAAGAAAAACAACAGTTATGTGATGATTGGGCAAAAGAGTACTAGCTTCAAGAAGAAGGCTAAAACTTGGGTTAAAGGTAAAGGCAAGGTTTCGGATGGGATCCAAGCTGTCAAGCCTAAACCCAAGACCAAGTCTGGTCTGACTCAAGAGAATGAATGCTTTTACTGCAAGGAGACAGGCCACTGGAAGAGGAACTGCAAGAAATACCTGGCTGATCTGAAAAGGAATGATGGGACTAAAACTTCCTCTTCAGGTATTAATGTTATAGATGTTTTTCTTGCTGATTCTTATGTTAACTCGTGGGTATTTGATACCAGGTCGGTTGCTCATATTTGCAATTCGATTCAGAGTCAAACAAGGAGTAGGAGATTAACAAGGAGTGAGATGGATCTTCGCGTCGGGAATAAAGCAAGAGATGCTGCATTAGCCGTCGGGACTTTGCCATTGCTTTTGCCTTCGGGATTTATTATGGAACTAAATAATTGTTATTACGTTCCAGCCATAAGTAGAAATATTATCTCTGCATCATGTTTGATGGTAGAGGGTTATAAATTCATTATAGAGAACAATGATTGTTCTACATTTTTAAATGGCATGTTTTATGGCTATGCTCCTGTTTTGAACGGGTTGTTTATTTTGAATCTTGATGATGCACTCATCTATAATTTTAATGCAAAGAGGCTTCGGCCTAATGATATGAATTGCACTTTTATTTGGCATTGTCGTTTGGGTCACATCAGTGAGAAACGCATGAAAAGGCTCCATAGTGATGGAATTCTAAACTCATTTGATTTAGAATCATTTGAAACGTGTGAATCTTGCCTGATCGGGAAGATGACCAAGACACCTTTCACTAGTCGGAATGAAAGGGCGTTTGACTTATTGGCACTCATACATACTGGTGTGTGTGGACCAATGAGCACGACAGCTAAAGGTGGTTTTCAGTACTTCATTACTTTCACCGATGACTTTAGTAGATATGGATATATCTATTTAATAAGGCACAAGTCGGAATCCTTTGAAAAGTTCAAATAGTTCCAGAATTAGGTACAGAATCAACTTGGCAAGACAATCAAGTCTTTACGATCTGATCGTGGAGGAGATTTTTTGAGCCATGAGTTTGGTGATCATTTGAAACAATATGGAATTATTCCACAGCTTACACCACCGGGTACTCCACAGTGGAATGGAGTGTCCGAGCGGCGTAATCGGACCTTGTTAGACATGGTTTGGTCGATGATGAGCTAATCGGATCTACCATTGTATTTTTGGGGCTACGCTCTAGAAACTACCGCTTTCACTTTGAATAGGGTACCATCTAAATCAGTAGATAAGACACCATATGAGATATGGACTGCGAAGAGTCCTAGTTTGTCTTTTCTAAAGATTTGGGGATGTGATGTCTATGTTAAACGTTTGACGTCTGACAAACTCACACCCAAGTCAGATAAATGCTTCTTCATAGGATATCCTAGGGAAACCAAATGATATTATTTCTACAATCAAGAGGAGGGCAAAGTGTTTGTTGCCCAAAATAGTATCTTTTTGGAGAAAGAGTTTCTTTCAAAAGGAGTCAGTAGGAGAAAGATGCAACTCGAATAAGTTCGGGAGCCATCTGAAAGTGTTTCAACTCCTACTGAATCTCTACAGGACGAACAAAGTGTTGTTGAACCTGCAGATGAGACATCAGCCCCACGTAGATCTAAAAGGCCACATCAATTGCCTATAAGGTATGGGCATGGCGTGTTATTATTGAATGATGGTGAGCCTAAAACTTATAAGGAAGCAATGATGGACCCAGACTCTAAGAAATGGCTTGGAGCCATGAAGTCCGAGATAGACTCCATGAGTGTCAATCAGGTTTGGAACCTGGTCGATCCACTTGATGGTGTTAAAATCATTGAGTGAAAATGGATCTATAAGAAAAAGATTGATATGGATGAAAATGTTCACATTCATAAAGCTCGACTTGTCGCAAAAGGGTTTCGACAAGTTCAAGGAGTTGACTACGACGAGACTTTCTCACCAGTAGCGATGCTTAAATCTATTCGGATCATTCTAGCTGTTGTTGTATATTTTGATTATGAGATATGGCAGATGGATGTCAAAATGGCTTTCCTTAATGGAAACCTAAGTGAGGATGTGTACATGGCACAACCTTAAGGTTTTGTCGATCCAAAGAATGCTAATAAAGTGTGCAAACTTCAGAAATCCATTTATGGGTTGAAGCAAGCATCTCGGAGTTGGAATCTGTGTTTTGATGAGGAGATCAAAAGGTTTGGTTTCGTCAAAAACAAAGAAGAACCTTGTGTTTACATGAAGGTTAGTGGGAGCGCACTTGTAATCTTAATCTTATATGTGGATGACATATTATTGATTGAGAATGACATTACTATGCTGGAATCCGTTAAGGTATCATTGAAAAATAGTTTTTCTATGAAAGACCTAGGAGAGGCAACATATATCTTGGGAATAAAGATCTATAGAGATAGATCAAGAAGGCTAATTGGATTATGCCAAAGTACTTACATTGACAAGGTGTTGAATAGGTTCAATATGCATGATGCCAAGAAAGGGTTCGTGCCTATGTCACATGGCATAAGTCTTAGCAAGAGTCAGTGTCCTTCGACCACTGATGAGCGAGATCGTATGAATAGTATTCCATATGCTTCGGCTATTGGATCTATTATGTATGCCATGGTTTGTACCCGACCAGATGTATCGTATGCTCTAATTGTTACGAGCAGATACCAGGCTGATCCCGGTTAAGGTCACTAGACAGCTGTGAAAAATATTCTTAAGTACTTAAGAAGGACTAAAGATGTGTTCCTAGTTTATGGTGGTGATGAAGAGCTCGTTGTAAAGGGTTACACCGATACAAGCTTCCAAACCGACAAAGATGATTATCGTTCGCAATCTGGTTTTGTCTTCATTTTGAATGGAGGAGGAGTGAGCTGGAAAAGTTCTAACCAAGAAACGGTTACTGATTCTATGACAGAGGGCGAGTACATTGTGGTTTGGAAGCTGCAAAGGATGGTGTTTGGATAAGAAATTTCATTGCTCGAGTTGGGTGTAGTTCCGAGTGCCTTGTGCCTAGTGGATCTCTATTGTGACAATAATGGAGCCATTGCGCAGGCTAAGGAGCCGAGATCCCATCAAAAGTCCAAACACATACTCATGCGTTATCGTCTCATTCGCGAACTGGTCGATAGAGGAGATGTTAAGATATGCAAAGTTCATACGGATTCAAATGTTGCTAATCCGTTGACTAAGCATCTTCCACAGTCAAAGCTTGAGGAGCACACAAGAGCTATCGGTATTAGATACTTAAAAGATTGACTCTAGTTCAAGTGGGAGACTATTGGAAATATGCCCTAGAGGCAATAATAGAGATGATGATATTTCATTATGTTCATGATTTTGATAATATGTTATCGTGTTCCTTGAATGAATCATTTGTTATAGATCAATAAGTATGTGACTTGGTGGAACTCTTTAACTTATATGATGTCATTCTAAATGTATCCCTGGTTGAAGGTCACTGGTTGGAATACTAGTGACTCTATGACTAGCACATGTATTGATTGATGACCTTGTTTCACCGGTCATAGATATGGGGATATCGAATGAATAATGTGAGCACAAGTTAGAGAACATGGAGTTGGATAGACCCATCATTGAGACACTATTGAGATTGTTATGAATCCTTGTGTCATTAGTTGGTCTCAAGTAATGATGATGTATAATCCTTAGACCTGAGATCAGCATGGTTCCCTACATGTGTAATAGAACTCTTAGGGGCTGCCAAACGCTACTCGTAACTGGGTAGTTATAAATGTAGCTTTCGGGTATGCTATGAAACATGCGGAGGGATGTGACTAGTCGAGATGGGATTTGCCCCTCCTTAACATAACAGGAGAGATGTCTCTGGACCCCTCGTGGTGATCGGATAAAGAAAGTGCATGGCCATGCCACTAATGGTCGAAGTGTCGACCACATGAAGTTATCCGACACTCGATCGAGAAAGTATTGAACAGTCCGTGGATGACACATCTCTCACCTGGAGTTCAACCAGACATCGTGAGGCAAAGGGAGAATGCATGAGTAGGTCGCTTAGTTCGATCAGTTACGGGCTAGTCGTATGGAGATACGATCTAGTCGTAGATTGATCGAACGTAATCACAGAATGGTAAGAACCTGGTCGTAAGGAGTTACAAACTGGTCGTGACCAATTACAATCTGGCCGTATAGAGATACGAACTGGTCGTAAGTGATGAGGACCTGATCATATATCATATTACATCATTGTTAGTCCGATATAGTCTATGTGCATTTGGGAATCGTTATGTGCTGCTAGGCACCGCTAACGACTAGTGATCGGAAAAGAGTTTCCGAGTCATAACCGATTACACATGAACTTGTGGGGTCGCACACTTAAAGGGCTGGGATCTGTTTTGGATGGTGATCCGAATTCGTATAGGCCACGAGTTCCTAATGGGCCTCAAGATCGAGACCCATCTTGGATGCCTATATAAAGAGGGGCGGTGCCATGGGGTGAAGGAGAGGATGATCTTTGGAAGAACTTCCGAAACCCTAATAGCCACGCCTTCTCAACCACGCTACCGGTGCTAGCACTCCAGCGCGTGGTGATTCTGCCCCGTATGTGTGGATACCTCGGAGGTGTTGTTGCGAAGCATCAGCACTAGGACGATCCGCGACTTGTGTTGATCACCGGAGTCGGAGGAGAAGTCGCGTGGTGAGTACGACCACTCGAAGAAGCAGACGCGCGTCGAATACGACCAGTTGAAGGAGGAGACGTGTCGTGAGTACAACTACGACTGCATCAAATCGCTACAACGATTCTACTTCCGCTACGAGTTGGCGCGTCTAGCGGTGATCTCGTGATCTATTTCTAGCGGTGGTTCCTTGGTTACGCGGTAAAATTTTTATTTGTGCTATCGTAGCATTGCCGCGATCCCTTCATTTACTGCATCACTGCAAGATATTTAGTGTGATTTTTTAAAGGAAATTACTGTGATATTAACCAACTAGTGACATGGAGCCAACCAACTAACAAATATGGGTTCATTATTGGTACTAGATTTTTTTTTAGTTTTAGCCATAACATTTGATTGATTGACAACTCTGATTCATGAACGGTTTTCACCGATAGCTTGTTGATGACAAGAGTAAAAAAATTATATAAATATCGTGAATAAAGCCTCCCTGTGCGTTTACTAAAAAGATTTACTGCAACCTCCATATACATTTACCGCACCATTACAACAGATTTACTGCGACCTGAGGAATCTAACACTACTACAAAAAGGGCTATACTGGTGCATCATCATAGACGGTTCCCCAGAACCGTTAGTGTTTTAATTATCACAGATGGTTTTACAAGCGTGATCGTCTAAGTTACTAGCGATGGTTAGAACCATCTGTGATACATCATTATCACATATATTTTTTTATAAGAACCGTCTGTGATAATTTTGTATCACAGACGGTTTGTGGTTGGAAATGTATGTGATATGTTCAATGGTTCAGCTCCCACGCGATGCGTCTCTTCGTCTCGCGCGGCGACGTTACGATGCGTCTCTTCCTTGTTTTATAATAATGATTATTATGCGCCATGGTGAGCACGTACGATATTGAATATGTACGTAGCTAGATATAGTGCCATCACACGCCATGGTGAGCACGTGGAGTATGAGCACGAGTACCAAGGAGAGGAGGTCGGCGATCGCCGTCGCTCTTCCTCATGAGGTCTTCGTCCATATCATCAGCCTCGTGGCCATGAGCTCTCCTCAGCCCATAGCTAACCTCTGCAACCTATGAGTAACATACGTATTTATATACGTAGAAAAGTATGTACTAGTGTTTGTGGCCGCAACCAATCCATGCATGCATATATGTTACTATTTTTATATTGTTTTGTAGAAAAACAACTCACTAATATGACTAGCAACAACACCCTTAATTTGGCCTTTTAATTTTCTCTTATGATGTAATTCGTGCATTAAGATTCTGATGTCTTGAATTGTGTATGCATATTGCAATTGCAAGGCCAAGTACAAGGTGTCCAAGGAGCGCGCTGTGGGGAGGTGCGTGGCGCTGGAGCGGGAGATGGCAATGAAGTGGATGGACAACGAGCTCTACCTCCCGTCATCAACCACCTGACCAGCACCGGCAACCCAAAGGCCTGCTTCATCGCGACCTCAAGCTCACCTTTGCGCACCAGGACATGTAGCGTGGCCTCATGTGCCTCGAGTGGGCGGCCGTCGCCAGCCACAAGGTCGCGGCTCTCGTGTTCGGCCTCCTCCTCTACACGGCCAATGAGGCACGCGACGTTGGGAAGCACTATATCAGCCAGGTCCCAGGCGAATCGGCTGACGGCGGGTGTAAGATGGCTAAGAGGACCAACCAGGAGTGTAGGCGGTGCAGGAGCCTCACTGCGAACGTAGTCTGTGAGGTGAAGTGGAAGAAGATGGCTGGGCCGCATGGTCGAGTGTTGACACTACTGGAGGACGGCCACCGGTACATGAGCACCAAATGCGGTGTGACTGAAGGGTGAGGCGACTATGTCATCTTCTGCAGCGGCGACTATAGGATTAGGCATAAGTACACCAAGTTCTTTGCACATGTGTTGAAATACTTGTCGTAAAATTAGCAGTTTTAGAAAATATTTAGATATAATTTCAGCAATAATAAACATAGTTAAAGCATATTTTCAATGGTTTTTCTTCGACCAATTTCTTGAAGACTAAATTGACTTTTCGACCATCTTGAAGTCAAGATCCATGGATTCTGTCTTTTCCACGGTGGTCAAAAGGTTGTCGAAAAGTCAATTTGATTAGCGGAATGTATCTTTTCTACGATCTTACCCATAGTTGAAGAACTTCAAGGACCGATTATTTCTTCTAAAGAAATCTATTCGGACTTGAGAGTTTTGGAGATAAGAACTTTAAAATGAAATAGAAGTAGAAAAGATGGAAAGTATATGCATAAGTTCTGCCCTTTTGATGGTTATTTATAGGCAAAGTTAAACAAAAGTCTCTTCGGGGATTGTTGTTCATGATGACGATTGACATTCCTTTTCCGATCTCTTCGGTTTTTATCACATACGGTTCTACTTTAGAAATGTCTGTGATGTATATTATCACAGATGGTTATTAATTAGAACCGTCTATGATATAAAACCCTATTTTCATTCGGACTCTAGGGTACTTTGCCTGTGCCCCCACTCAAATGATTCCGCTACCCAAATCCCCTAATATATTTTGCTTGCACACGCCCAACTACTCCAGATCGATTTCGTCGCCTCCTCGACACCACCTCCCCGAAACCTAAGCGGTACTGCCTCCCCTAAACCGATCGAAGCACCCCCCCCCGATGATGTCGACTATCGCCGTGAGTTCCTCCGCCTCCAGTTGTGACACCACGGTTCACTACACAAGGCACTCTTGTTGTAAGATGGCTAGGGTTTCGGCCATGTAAATCTTGAAGCTTGTGTATGTAAAAATTAATTGTTGATGCCTCTAGTTCTTTGGGGATGACAGAGGTGGAGTCTGGCATGCCTCCTCCCCGAGCCCGCCTCCTCTCTCGAGCTCGAGCACACCGCCTCCTCCTTGAGCCTGGCGCGCCTCCTCCCCTGAGCGCCTCCCAAGCACCACCAAGGCCACCCCCACCCCCTGTGAGGTTGAGATAATGGATTATATTGAGTGAGATTTACAAATTGAAAATCCTATAGGATGAATGATGAATGGATTATTTAGTACATATATTTTTTGTACCATGAATGGATCATTTAGTACAGATATTTCCAAATTGCAAAAAATATCCGAGTGAGATTTACTCAATTTGTGAGATCATAGCTATAACCTTGTTTGTAATATTGCTTTGAATACTACAGTGAAACTTAATGTGGGTATAATTTTTTTTTGTAGAGAATACAATTATAGTTCTAGACTTCTAGCAGCATATAATGACTAAAATCATGCAACAAGTTAACGTTGCATTCTTAACAGCACATAAACAATGTAAAATTTATGGCAAAAGAAAACATTGTAGTATGAACATTTTGTTTCAGAAATCATGAATTGAGAAGTGTACATTGTAGTATGGTAATGTAAAATTATTAAAATATAAATGCATAGCACTATGTCTATGTTCTTAAGCAAAAGCATTTCCCTTTTAGGTTTTTGTAAAATTGGATTGTGGCCTGGTGAGCAAGGGTGTATTTGTTCACGAATGGTTAATTTTAGTTCATTTGAGTTATTGATTTGTAAAATGGATGTGCTTGTTTTTGAAATGAATGTGAATTAGATGTATACATGTAATTTTGTGTTTCTGCTTGTTTCAGAGGGCATAGCCAATAAAAAAATAGATTTAGCAATACAAAAGAATATCATAGATGGTTCCTTAGGTTAAACTGTCTATGATACATCAGCTATCACAGATGGGTTTATCTACAAACCGTCTGCGATATATCATCTATCACAGATGGTTTCATCTACAAACCATCTATGATACATAAGCTATCACAGACAGTTTTATCTACAAATCGTCTGTGATAGTCAACTATCACAGACGGTTCTGAGTTAATAATCGTCTGTGATAGTCTGCATCATAGACGATTCTGAGTTAATAACTGTCTGTGATTACCTTATATCATTACTGACCTATAAACTCAGATGACTTATGAAACCGTCTATGATGACATTTTTGAACCGTCTGTGATGACCTTTTCTGTAGTAGTGTAAACCCGCCATTATGCGTTAATGTAGTATTTTGATAATTAATTACAATCATCACATGGACTAATATTTTCCATGAGTTGGTGAAATAGGTCAAGTCATATGATGATGAAGACAATTGATGGCTCAGTGTGTTGAAGGTCATCTAATCAAGTGAGTGTGGTCATGTGTTGAGGCGAGTTAAGAACTCGGTTTTGCAGAGAAGATGTGATTCATCATTCAATTGCTCCAAACGGATGTGCAAGGCAAATGTATATCTAGCATAGACTAAGAATACATTTATTAGTAATTTTACTGGTCTCGCTATTTGGTATGGAGACCGGATTGCTAGTGTAGGTTGGTGAACCATTTAGAGGGTCTTGACTAGTAACTAGAGTGTGTCATGTACTGTTGATAACTTGTTTTGCTTTCTCTAGCTCTTCGTAGCTTGTTGCCGGTATTTACGAATGTGTTTTGTAAATAGTTGTGGCTCATGCATAATCTTTGTACCATGTGACTTTTGTTTGCGAACCATGTGTTTATTGCTTGTTTGCATCACGCGTCAATTGACGAATGTGTTTTGCAATTGAGTGGAGGTGGATGCAATCTGAATCCTTCTTTTTGTTAGTGCTCGGTTTGACCTCCATGTGTTGGGTGGTAAGACCAGGCCTCCTTGTAGTCTGACCTAGCTTTGTGTAGGTCTAACCACCAGTGTGGATCGGTCTGACCGGCTGGGTATCAGTTTGACTGCCATGTGTTGAGCGGTTTGACCGGCCCTCAGTCAGACCGCCCGGTCAACATTTTCCAGAGAGTTTTCTTCTTGAGTTTGGCTTGGCTCCTCTTTGGAGTGGTCTGACCGCCCTCTTGGCTGTTTGACCAGTTTGTGCGGTCTGACTGGCCCTTGTATGGGCATTCAATCTGGTTGGGGTCCAGTGGATAGTTTTTATAGCTGTTGGAGTGAGGCTGGTCTGACCGGCCATTGGTTGGTGGTTAGATCGGGTTTCCCGATTTTCAACAAAATTTTATCAAACAACTAGTTTCTTGGTGTGTGGTATAAATACCCTTTGTGGCCGATTGAGGGAGGGTGTTGGTGCTATTTCATTCTTTCTTGAGCTAAGAGCAAGCCCTCTCATCCTCTTTGTGTGTGTTGTACCTAGTGAGATTAGAGAGGCAAAACCTAGTGCATGTGTTGCATTAGGTGGTGGATTGTGTATCCATCAAGCTCGGCACTTGATTCGTTCAAGTGAGCATCTTGACTTGTTACTCTTGGTGTTTGCTAACACCTAGATGGCTTGGAGGAGTTGCGCTAGTGATCTTCTTAAAGAAGGTTGTGAGAAGACCTGTGTGTTGTGAGTAGTGTGGTGTTCACCATTTCCGGACCGGAGGAAGAGCAACCCTAGTGGAATCGAGGTGTTGTCTTAATTCATAAAGTTGGTCCAATTCGATTGAGCTTTCCTCAACATGGACAAGGAGAGACTGGCATGTCTCCGATCACCACGGGAAAAATCATCATGTCATCTCGTGTTTGGTTTGCTCCTTGTGCTCATTTATATTCTTGCAATAATTTACTTTGTTAGAATTATTTGTGTGCTTGTCACCTTAGGATTGCAAACCTAGTTTTAGACTTAGGTTATTGGTGCACTTAGTTGAGACCAGTTAATTTAGGTTTAAAATTATGAGAAACCGATTTGATTTACTTTTATGTATAAAGCTCGGTTTTAGCAAAAGGGATTTTTAAAATCATCTATTCACCCCCTCTAGTCGGCCTCCTCGACCTTACAGGACCTCATTGTGCCTTTAATAAACCTTTACAATATATTTATTGCGACATCCTTGTGCTTTTACTGCAGCTCTACAAGAGATTTACTGCGATCTTCTATTGTTATGAAATTATTGCGATCTTTTTGTTCGTTTACTATACCTTCCAAGACAGACACAATCACACTTAGTAAAACTGCACTCTTTATGACTTTACTGTGTTTTTATCAGAGATTTACTGTCACGCTGAGCGCAGAGGGCTCATGGAGAGAAGCGTAGATTGATTGCAAACTTTGAATGACAATATCCCCTAAACAATTTATCTTATTTACAATTCGTTTGAAGCGTTTTACTGGAAAAATATGCTTAAGAAAAAGAGACCCATAGTGAATATGTTTTAATGTTGTAAAAGACGATTACTGCATCGGAAGTTCGATAGTTCAAATTTGAGCACAAAAAGGGTGGGTGGCGCTGGGTTTTCTTTGACCAGCCTTTGACCAAGGTGGTATGTGAGTTTTGACCCATAGAAGGTGGTGGAGTGTAGAATAACCTATTCTATGCATAGGTACAGAACTGTGTGTCTATATATATATATATTCGTAGGAGTATTATCGGTGTTTTAGAACCGAACTTACGTAATGCTTGTTTGATTCGGATGGTCTCCAAGACTCAAATCACGCAGAGAGAATGACACAATGATTTTTATATAGGTTTGGGCCTTCTCCGGAGAGAATAACGACCCTACTCCTGAATGACTGAAATGCAATGTCTTGTGCTCCTGATTGTGTCTTTCTTTTTCTCTTCTCTTTTCTCTTTCTTTCTTTCTTTTCTGCCGTCTGGTGATTTCTCTTTTTATAGTGTGCTCGAAGTGGGCGACAATTTCTCTAGCCCAAAGGGTGTATCAATGCTTCAGATGATGACGGTTACCGGAGATTACTGTTGGAGAAGTAACATTCCCACGTCGCCAAGCAGTTATCACCAAGACAGAGAGATTAATCGTGCAGTTATTCCAGATAATAATAGCGTATACAAGCTACATAGATGCCCTAATCAATTGGGCCTACTTGTCTGTAAGGTCGATCGATTATAGGGTGGTCGTAACTGACCTGGTCGTAGAAGGACTTACGACCATAAGGTGATCGTAGAAAGAACTTATGGTCATGAGGTGATCGTAGAAGAACTTACGATCATGTGCTAGTCGTAGAAGAACTTACGACTATGGGGTGGTCGTAGCTGATCCAACTTCTACTTACGACCATGAGGTGATCGTAGAAGAACTTACGATCATGAGGTAGTCATAGAAGATCTTACGAGTTCAGCTCCTCCCTTATTAACATATATTAAGGTGTATATTCAAGAACCATATAATAGCGTCATTATCCATAATAAGGATTACAAATAAATAATTAAATGATGATTTATAGATCCTCGTCAAGTATGTACTCCTACTTTCTATATACCAATTAAACGAATACATTATACTTCTTTATCTTTCAGTATACATAAATACCAACTATAAGATACTCCATTGCGAGTTGATTGAAAAAATAATAATTAGAGCCCTTTTTATTTCTATATACCCTTTTTCATATATAAAAGAAGTATATACATAAATTTTGCTATAAAAGTGAATTGTAATGAAATTTTTCATAGAACTCATTTTGAAGTATCTTATAATCATTATTGAAGTATGCTCAAATTGATAAAGAGATGTCATTATATGTTTAAGTGGTATATGAGATGTGAGAGTACGTACTCCCAACAGTACCATACCACACACACACACACACACACATATATATATATATATATATATATATATATATATATATATAGAGAGAGAGAGAGCTTTTCTGGGATTTCGAATTGTCCAACTTAATTTATTTATGGTCGATCGTTTTCGATATATATATCATGCACGGATCAATCGATTGAACCACTTTTGTAAGTTGCATGCACAGTTTTTTTTTTTTTTTTACCGGAAGCAAAGGAAGACTATAGGCTGTTTTTGTAAGTTGCATGCACAGGATCGATCATCATGCATGATCTTGCATGGACGTTTTTTTCCATCCAAAGCAAAGCAAAGCAAAATTAATTAGAGGTTCTTTCACTATAATGGCCGGATGATAACAATTAAGCTAATTGTAGAGACTAGACACTTAACAACCGAGCCGAGAATATAATTACATTACCCCCCACCCCACCATGTCCAGGTCGATCGCGGATGGCCTGGACATGGTTGCATTCAAAGACAGATTGAGGGTCATAGTGCCGGCCGTGCATGTAACATAACAAATCCAAACATCGGTAGTAGCAATTGGTAATGCGACGTAGTACTTAATTAATTCGTTCGTAGTAGTGTTTTTTTTTGTGGAAGTCGTGAGCCTTCATTAACTTAAGGATAATAGGTTACAAAAGCACGAGACCGTCGACAAGAAAACTTGGGCAAACATTGAGCGACTCGCCACTCTGACGGCCCCGTGCGTGCATGCGAACTTAGCACAACAATCAGCCACACTACTCGCCGACCTTCGGGCAAACTTAACCTCAAAACTGAGCTTACTAACTTCAGATAGGATCGATGCGATCAATGATCTGTTCTTCAAACACGACTACCAGAGATTTACCAGATCTACTTGACAATCTGTCTCGCGGATGACCAATGCACAACACCGTCGAATCTGTCTCGCGGATGACCAATACGCAACCCCGTCGACGCGCGAAGTCCACACCATCACGAAGTGCTAAAGCCTCAATCACAAGAGGTTCAGAGATCCCTCTATAAGATTTACTCCATGCTCCTATGAAACGTCCTTGATGACACTGGAAAGTTTTCAAATCTATCTTTCCTTCTTTATCTTTACTAATTGGAGGCTCTCACTACCACAAAACGGATATTTCCTCACGGTTTAAAATCGTCAGTAAAATATAAAAACCGTTAGATTTAATTTTTCTGACGGTTAACCGTCAGGTAAATACCCTCAAGGCTAGGTGGTCGGGAATGTCCAATTTATCTGACGGTTAACCGTCAAGAAACTATTTACTGGTGGTATTTCTATATTTTGCTGACGGTTTTACGAACCATCCATAAAACGTATTTGGTTGATGGGTATTCACCGTCAACAAAACTTAACTTGACGGTTTTCAGAACCGTGTATAAAATGAATTATGCGGACGGGTAAGAACCATCAACAAAATTAAACTTGACGGTTTTTGACCGTGCATAAAATGAATTTTGCTGACAGGTAAGAACCGTCAAAAAAATTAAACTTGACGGTTTTTGACCGTGCATAAAATAAATTTTGCTGACCGGTAAGAACCGTCAACAAAATTAAACTTGATGTTAATTCTAGTGGGTAAAAAAGCTAGAATTCTCATGTTAATCGGGGAAAAAATCTAGAAATTCCTACGTTAATTGTTAAAAAAACATAGTAACCATCAACCTTTCTAATTCAATCATCCTACGGCTTATACCCTGTAGTGCAACGAAAGAGTTTGATTGGAATTGGGAATATGTCATTAATAAGCTGGCCTATCCAAGTCAAACTACAAAGGGCATGTTTGTTTAGACTTAGACTCAAGGGTATGTTTGTTTAGATTTAGACTTTTTAGCTTATAGTTTAAAGCTAGTTTTTTAGCTTAATCGGCTTATAAGCCCCTCAGCTTTTAAGCTAAGCTTTGGTGTTTGGTAATCTGACTTTTTATAATATGTTGGCTTATTGAGTTGTGTGTGAAGGATAAAAAGTCTAAATTATCCTTGAGGGTTTGAAAGATGTTTTTATGGATGAATCTAAACCAAAGAATGTTTGGCAAAGAATGTGTGGCCTTAAGCCAAAATTAAGACCCCTAATCCCGCATGTGCTTGTTACTACTTGCAAAATCCAGTTCATCAACTGATCCAAAGCGTATGTATGACACCAAATGCAGGCATATATCAGCCAACAAAAAATTATGCTGAATAGAGTATAAAATGGCACACCGAAATGATTAAGTTACAGCTTGAATCACGATTTGAAGGATAAAGATTCAGGAACAACACATGATCAGCTTTATTCAGAAAACGACTTGGACATTCACACAAGTACACAACTGAGTAGTAACTTTTCAGGGGAGCATACACAAGAAACAGAGATGTATCAAATTGATCAGGAGTAAACTATAGTACTTATCTTAACGGGATCAACCGTCAGAACTCACAAGCAAACAATAGGCAAATTGAATTCTAGAAGAAAGCAGAGGTATTATGCATCTAACTGATCAAGAGTACATACTTTGTGTCAACATTCCCCACCGAGCATTACATATCAATGTATCACGTAATCAAAAGCTCATCTACAAATTGAAACTCTCGTAGTAGCCGCCCTCTCAACAACATAGCACGTATTCACAAGTTCATCTACAAACAGCAACCCACTTTCTGCAGTAATGAACAAAGACTTGTTGGCGAGTTCGTTGTTTGCCTCCGCCGCGCGTGCAGATGCGTGCTTATTCGAGACGCCATGCACTTAGTGATTCAGAACCATCCAGGCGTCGAATAACTCCAGAACGACGGCGTGGCGCATCTGGCACACCTCGTCTAGCGCCATGGTGGCCTCGATTGTGTATGTCTTGATATATGTTCTATGTACAAAGACTGAGTGAAAAGATCATTATTAGTGTTATATGTTCTATTTACAGTGACATCAATGTGTATTATGTATGTCTTGCTTTGTTATCGGATAATACTAATGGTTCATTCCGCCCAACCTGAATTTCGATCCTGGATCCGCCACTGAATGTAACCACATTCATACACAAATCTAACAACACCCAACACAGCGCTAACTTGAAAACCACAGCTTGCAAAGCCAACGGAATCAAGAATCCCTCACAACAAAGCAAAGGAAAGAACAAACACTCAAAACTAAAAATCAAATCCCGTGCTAATTATATGTATCCACATCTAACATCACCTAGTCCCAAAGATCTCTTCGCCGTCAAAGTTAAATCAATTTCACAATCTTATTCATGGCAAACACAAACTAAAACCATCTGCTAAATAGCTCAGGCTCATCTACATTTACAAGAGCTAGAACTAGAACTAGAACATAAGAAGCACACCACAAACATGCACGAGCTGCGGGTTGCTGAGGAAGGCGACAAGCAGGGCGGCGGCCTCCTCGAGCGACCTGAGCCTGGCGACGACCTCGGTGCGGTGGGCGATCATGTCAGCGTGGACATCCTCGGTGGCGTGGAGCGACTTGTGGAGCGTGCCGAGCGCTTTTCGGTAAACTAGTGGCACTCACAAATCTTTGCCGAGTGGTGGAGGTGGAGGCACGGAGGAGCACTCGGCAAATATCGCACTTTCGGCAAAAGCTGTCTTCGCCGAGTGAGACTCGGCAAAGGTAGACACTCGGCAAAGGTTGGTAGGGGCCTAACGGCATCGGCGTCCTCTTTGCGAGTGCCCCGTTGGCACTCGGCAAATAATTAACTTTGCCGAGTGCCAACCCTAAACACTCGGCAAACTTTTTTTTTTTTGGGTTTTTGACACCAATTTTTTTTTGAAGCTTTATTACACTACCACAAACAACATGTTTAAATTTTGGACATTTTCATTGCCTTTTGGCATATTTCTATAGTTTATTTTGTTTTGTTGAATTTTTCGAGAAAATGTAAGTTTGAGCTGCGGTGCATCGAATAATGGATTACATTCGTTCAAAAATGTTATCATTGTTTCTTAGTGTAAATTTAGGCTAAATCCGAGGCTGTCTCGAAATTTCGATCAGCGTGCTCACGGGACAGCTTGCCAACTTGCGTGGGAGTGGTTTTTAATTGTATAAAATCACGAGCAATTCGAAAATCATGAAACTTGTCGAGTTATCGCCGTATATCGTATCGTATCTTAGTGGAAAAAATTTGAAAAAGTTTGACACTTTACATCACGTCACGATGCTCACAAACCGGAGATCAATGTGATCGCATGTGAGAATCTCTGGTTTGTGAGCATAAATCGCGCTCAAACTTTTCAAATTTCCACGCGATAAACGATACAACAAACATTTCGAATTATTCGATTTTATACAATTAAAAACCAATTTAAAGATCGAAATTTCTAGAACTTCTGATTTAGCCTAAATTTACACTAAAAAACAAATAACATTTTTGAACGAATGTAATCCATTATTCGATGCACTCATAGCTCAAACTTACATTTTTGAAAAATTCAACAAAAAAAAAACTATAGAAATATGCCAAAAGGCAATGAAAATGTCCTAAATTTAAACATGTTGTTTGTAGTGTACTAAAGCTTCAAAAAATTAGTGGCAAAACCAAAAAAAAAATAGTTTGCCGAAGTGTCAGGGTTGGCACTCGGCAAAATAATAACTTTGCCGAGTGCAGCCAGTGCACTTTGAAAGAGAAACTCGCGAGTGCCGGATCACGAGAAAAGAAACTTTCCGAGTGTCTGCCGCGGCTGCTCGGCAAAGCCGCCTTATCTTCACCCGCAGGCGCTCTCTCTCTCTTTCTCTCATTACTCTCTCCTCTCACTCTCTCTCCTCATTGCCCGCCCGCGCCCCGCCGCCTCCGCCGCCTTGCGCCCGCTGCCTTCGCCCAGCGCCCATGGCGCCCCGCCAGCCCCCGCCAGCCGGCAGTGCCTCACGCCCGACCACCTCGCCTCACGCGCATGCCCATGCGCCCGCATGTGATCGCGCCGCCCATCCCTACTCCCAGAGGCGAAGCCTCCCTCACATCCTCCCGTCCTCGCGGATCACTCCTCCACCTCGAGGCGGAGGCGGCTTAGCGGTCCTGCCTCTCGGTCCGGCCTCCCTCTTGGCGGGCAGGCGGCTGCCCCACCCCCTCAAGCCTCGTCGCCTCCTCTAGTTTCCTGAAAGTAAGGTAGGTGAAGTTGGCAAAGTAATTTGGTATAGTACACGATAGATTATTAGAAGATAGGTCCAATGTCATAAAGGTACAAGATTGCAAGTTGATCCATTTATGATAGAATGCTTGGTAAAAAATTGAAAAAAGATTATGTTCCAATTTCTTGGTGACGTCCAAATGCTGTAAGAAGCACCAAGATAAGAAAGTTTGGTTTTTATGGGAGAGGAACCTTATATACATGGTGGTGAAGATTGCCCTTATATGACTGTTCCCTTTGGGAATTAAGGCATCCTTAATCACAGTGACAATGCCACTTTGATAAAGTATCCATCATCTCTCCCTTGAAGCTTCTTGGACATTGTCGGCATTTATTATCTGTAAAAGCAGCAAACCATTTAGGAATGATCATTACTAAACACAATAAACATTTCATATTGTTTTGGTGTGTCATCTCTGGAAAAGTGAGATAAACATTTATAAAACAATACATATGGTTTTACTGAATTTGGATATTTCATTTTTTTTCTTGAATTGCTTGCATGTTTCAATTTGTTCTTTAGTAAGTAAAGACCTACAACTCAACATGGTAAAACTCTTTTGGCCACATGGGAGGCAATGCATGATGAGGTTATTTAGCATTTGACAAGAAAGGTTACTTGGGAGCAGGGAGGCAGGATAACATATACGTATTTGGTAGCGATAAAGGGCTATGAAATCGGTGATGCGGGGCACATACTTGCACACATGGCTATCTTTCACAAAAAGGACGAAAAAGACCAGAGTAATGAATATTTGGACATTGAATATAGAAAAAATCAATGATTGATTGTGGTGGTGAGGAAGGCCGATGCAGGACGGGGCGCTCACCAAGGAGCGATACCTCTCGGTAAGTCTGAAACATTATCTGACTCCTTCCATGAAGAATAGGTAGGCTTCATTTCATCTTCTGACATATCAATAACTTGATGGCATGCAGCAATGTCCTGATTGGTGCGCCAGGCACCGCCTCTGCTGGGAGGCCATTGTGGACAGGTGGCTCTCGGAGGAGTGGGCGGAGAAGCACAACATCCGTCGGGGGCTGCTGCGAGATGGGTGGGCGCCACACCACCAAGGCAACCGAGCCTCGGTAGCGCCCAGACATGGGTAATCTTCTTTGTGTTTTCATCTTTATTTATTTATTCTAACGCTCAATTCTCATTACTTGTAATCATCTTTGTGTTTTCCTCGCAGTCCCAGGCGCACCAAGGCCAGGAATGCAACGAGTTCATGGCGTACGCCCTGGCACACAAGGGCAAGCGGCGGCCCAGTCACCTACAACCCGGCGGACGGGCCGAGGCGCATAAAGAACGCGGCGTCCACAGCAAGCTTAGCGAGTACACCTCGGGCCCATGGCGCCATGGGGAGGACTTGATCCGCCACCCGACCGGACACGAGACCTCTGATGAGGTGGGAGGAGGCAAGACGGGCCGTCTTGGATGGCGGACAAAGACTGATCGACTCGCCTCTGTTCCCACCCTCGCCGAGATTCGAGCAAGGAGCACGAGCTCCTCCTCCCCATCACGCTCTCGGCGTGAGCTCCAGCGGCAGATGGCGGAACTCGAGTTAATCTTGTTTTATTAAATGCGTTCATTGCTTTTACACATCTACCTTGCCTTTGCATTGTTTAAACATTGCGGGTGGAATGTTGCAGCCGACTTGCGGAGGTTGGAGGCCAATGAGCTGCCCAGCAGAGGCCCACCTGGAGATGGAGGTGTACAAGCCCGAGGCGGCCGAAGCGGAGGCTGCAGGACATGTTCGACTTCATGGCGAGCCTTGAGCCTTGCAGTGTGGTCGTGCCCCAATCATTGCTCGCTCAGTTGTGGCTCCTCCTCCTCTGTAGGGACTCGGTGAGTATATATGGTTGTTTATTCCTTTAGCTTGTGCGGCCCTCCTGTAGATACTCATGAATTCGCTTCTCCTTTGTGCGACCACGGTCGGCGGGTTCAACCCGACTCCTCAAGGTGGCCCTTCTCCTGGTCGGGTGGCCAAGGCCCTCCTCAAGGTGGCGATTCACACTCCGGGTGGGGAGGCTGGCAGTAGGTACCGTTTATTTGTTTCTTTTTATGTTGTATGGACTTGTATTAGACTTAGCCTTATGTTGGACTACTACTAGAGACATATATATATTGTGATGGATATTGTCATGGATGATCACGAATGTATGTGATGGATATTGTCATGGATGATGCGAATGTATGTGAGACATATATATATTGTGATGGATATTGTCATGGATGATGCGAATGTATGTGATGGATATTGTCATGGATGATGCGAATGTATGTGATGGATATTGTCATGGATGATGCGAATGTATGTGATGGATTATGGACAATGGATTTGTATGTGATGTATTATTGATGGTGGATGTGTATGTGATGGGTTATGGATGTGTATGTGATGGAATATGGATGTGTATGTGATGGAATATGGATGTGTATGTGATATATCATGTGCTGTGTGTTGATATATATGTGATTTCTTTGTTTGTGCTGATGGAAAGCAAAAAATCAAAAAAATTAGCATTTTCCTCTTTTTGCCGAGTGTCACACTCGGCAAGAAAACTTTGCCGAGTGTGGCACTCGGCAAAGATGTGAACACCCAATTTCCCAATTTCCGGCTTTGAGAGTGCAAGAGTATGGCACTCGGCAAAGGCTGAAGCAATCAATTTCGGCTTTGCCGAGTGCCATAGCCATGGCACTTCGGCAAAAAAAATTTCAAAAAAAAAGAAAAAAATTTAAAAAAAGAGAAAAAATCTTTGCCGAGAGTCGTGAGGTGGCACTCGGCAAAGCCGTCGAGTTGACGGCGATTTTTTGCCAGTCTTGACGTGACACTCGGCAAAGGCTTTACCGAGTGCGATATGTGGCACTCGGCAGAAACCTTGCCGACGGGTTCTTTGCCAACGCTTTTTGCGAGGCGGCACTCGGCAAAGCCTTTGCCGAGTGCAATAGGGGCTTTGCGAGTGCCCTAAGCACTCGGCAAAGGCCCGTCTGCGAGTGACTAGTGGCCTCTGAGGTGGAGGTGGAGGCACGGAGGAGGGCGGGGGAGCGTTACACGATCGGGGATGGTCAGGAGGGAGGGGCTGTGGGAGGAGGAGGAGTCGGGGAGGAGGAGGCCGTGGCGTCGGGGGCGGCAGAAGGGGTGGCGGCATCGAGGATGGGAGGAGGTGGGCGTCGAGGAGGAGGAGGCTCGGGCCGGGAGGGAGGAGGAGGCGTTGTGAGAGGAGGCAGCGGCGGTGGCGGCGTGCAGGGGGGGGGGCGTGGAAGGAAGAGCCGAGAGGGGGGGACCGAAGGGAAGAGCCGAGAGCCACCAGGGGGTGGGGGGGCCGACGGAACAACAAAAAAACGAAGGGATTAGGGTTTGTATACAATGGCATTTCGTGGGTAATTTCAATGAACTTCAGTGGCAGACTATTATTCCATTCCGCAAAATCTAAAAAAAGAAACTCTCTTATGGCTTTTAGGCTTAAATAGGCTTAAGCTTTTTATAAGCTGAATAAAAAAACACCCATTTGTTTAGACTTAGACTTTTTACTTATAAGCTAAAGAAAAAGTCTAAACAAATAGGGCTAAAACCTACCATATGCACCCAGCCGGATAAACCAAGTATCCCTATAGCTAAATCTGGAGAGAAGACCAATACGTGTACACAAGAAGAATTATGGATGCAAATTACAATGGTTTAGTGTAATTAAGCTCTCAACGTCAATAAAAAATCTGAAATATTTGCAAGGAAATGTTGGGCTGGTTAGCCGTAAAAAAGGGTCTCTGCAGCTTGCTGTTATCATGGGAATATATTTAAATCTAGAACATATAAATTCAAATTTCAAATCCATAATTTTGGAATTAAAATTGAAACAAATTAAAATTAGGAAAAATGGTTAATTCATCATGAATTAATATTAAATATGGATTTAAATGAAATTAGGACATAAATTTTAATATGGAATAATAATAAATTAGGAAGTAAAATCAAATTTGACAAAAATAAATAAATAAATTCATAATTACAATTAAATTTGGGATCACAATAAATCTGTAATAAATCCAAAATAAAGTTAAACTAGGGATAAAAATTAAATTGAAATTAGATTATACTCATATAAAGTTTAATATGAAACAAACTTAAATTCATAATTAGTACCAAATTAAGAATACACAAATGTAAAGTAGGAATTAGCATTAATCCAAACTAAATTAACTTAGGGATATTCATATATATATAAATATATATTCAGATGTTGTTGGAATGGCTGCAAATATTGTTTTAGATAAGTGAAACTAAATTATATAAAATTTTGATCCAAAATATAATTTATTTCGGAACTGAAGTTAAACCTGGAAGAAAATTAGATTCAAAATATATAAATACAAATATGGGATCTAAAGCATATTATGTAAATATGCTATCCTAATTTATACAACCATGGAATTAAAGTAGTTCAAAGTTGTATATTGAAATGCAATATGGAACATATTTATTACTGTTTTTATTTCTAATCCAATTATTAAATTTTGTAGCATTTATTGTTTTATTCGCAGTTCAGTAGAAGTTTGCATATGTTACGGAATAAATTATTTATGGCATGTAGCGTGTGCACGGGTTGAAATCAGTGGCGAAGCCACATTCAAGCGTAGGGGTCCGACGACACCGACGATTTTACCGTAAACCTTTATAGCGATCAGTTTTTGGCCGGCTAAGACCCCACTAAAATTTTCTTGCGACCCCAGCGACCCATCAGCAGCAGTAGTCTACACTGCAGTCCGGAGTCCCGACCCCAGTGTTCAAAAATCCTGGCTTCGCCCCTGGTTGAAATTCGAAGCCACTAATCCTTAACGTCGATGACTCTAATTTCATGATATGAGTCCATGCATGACAATAGGAAGGCAAGTCCATCCGTACTACAAATATAACTCCAGCCAGTGCCGGACGGAGCTGCAGACGTGCAAGACTAAAACTGAAACATGACTATATATGGACGGCAAACAATTCCAGATTCAATTATAATCCATAGAGAAAATTCGTCAACATATTCTAATTAATGCAAGCCTTCACCCATTTCGTTCCTGCATGTCACAATAATTTGACACTTAATTTAGCTGTTTGTTTTTGCTGTAATCGTTCTGTACATCACGTGCTATCTTCCTACCTAACTACTAGAAGTTTAATGTACATATAAAAAGAAGTTTAATGTATCAGTAGATAACAATGCTCTGTGAATACTACTTACGTGAATATTGCTAATGTAACTTCCTTGCTATTAACTGTTAAGACATAAGAAAATTTCTTACAAAGATTATGTGTGCACTTATATTTTTATAGCTTTCTTTTCTGTACAGTTACATTTACATTTTTACTAATTGGAGACTTTTCGAAAGCACCCACGTTATTATAGCTAAGTAATTGGGCACCAGATTACAATGGGACTCCGTACACGAAAGAACAAGAAAAATTGAAGAAAATAACGTGAAACTAATCCCAATGCAATCTCTACATAGATAAGAAAAGAAAAATTAAGATATGAGATCTAAATTTTTCACTACCAGAAATAGCTCATTTACCAAGTGCTGATATGTTTCCCGAGTGTATTGAATAAAACACTCGGTAACGTCCCAAGTGTTTAATATGGCACTCGGGGAAGGAATAAAACACTCGGTGAATAAAACTTTACCGAGTGCTTAGTTGAACACTCGGCATATGAAGACAGGAGCCACTCTAGAATGGCGAACGGACGCGTTCTGAACGGGGTGGACCAATTCCCCGAGTGTATGTTGGCTGCGGACACTCGGGATAGAATGTGTTGGTAGCGCCAATTTTCCCCCTACCGCGCCCGTTTTTTCGCTGCCGACTCGAACCCTACCCCCAATCGCACCCTCCTCTCCTCTCGTCCCCCACCTTTGCGACAGAACCACCGCCGGCGCCGCCTCCTCGTCCTCGTCATCCTCCTTCTCCCTCGACGTTCCACCGCCTCCGTCGTCGCCGTCTCCTCCTCCTCCAGCGCATGTGCAGCTGTCTCGCCGCCGCACCCGACGCCTCCCGCTAGTCTCCTGCCGCCACACCGACCCCCGCTCCCTCCTCCTTTGCTCTGAGACCCCCGCCTCCCTCCTCCCTCGAACCCTACCCCGCGACAGAGATCGAGATCCCCAATCCCACCCTCCTCCCCTCTCGTCCCCCACCTCCGCGACAGCACCGCCACCGGCGCTGCCTCCTCGTCCTCGTCATCCTCCTTCTCCCTCGACGCTGCACCACCTCCGCCGTCTCCCCCTCCTCCACCTCCTCTGCAGCCGTCTCACGCACTGAAATCGGCGCCACCTCATCGTTTGTTGCCGTCGCACCCGACGCCTCATGCTCATCTCCTGCCGCCACAGCCGACCCTGCCTCTCCCCTCCTCCACTGCTACAGACACCGCCGCCTCCCTCCTCAGCCCGACCCCACAGCCTCCCTCCTCCACTCGACCCCGCCGCCCCTTCCTCACCCGACCCCGCCGTCTCCCCATCCTCATCCTCCTTCTCCCTCGTCGATCCACAGCATCCGCCGTCTCCCACTCCTCCACTGCCTCCGGTGCCGTCGTCTCCTCCTGCTCCCACTCATGTAGTATTTACTGACTAGGTCATATGTTATGCTTAGTGAACTTCTTTTCATATCACTTGATTGCAGCAAAACTGGTTACATATGTGTTGTAAGTATTATGCTGCTGGTATGTTCTGTAGGACATGATAAAGCTTTTGTTTACTACGAATGCTTCTGTGTACTAGTTTTCCTCACATATTTCATAATTCTTCAGCATAAATGTTAATAATTGGTCGATCGAAATGTTAAAATCAATTATTACTAGGCATGCTGCTTATGTATACCAGTTCGGTTTGGATATTATGGAACTCTTGTAATGATTTAGATTTATGCTTACATAAAGCTGCTATCACAATACTGTACTTCAATACCTCAGCAAACGGCAATAGTTTATAACTATTAAGTCTGATATCTTACCAAATTCTCATCCTGAACAAGTCTTTCATAATTGAAGTACTAGCTATGAGTATTAATTTATTCTCCATCATGTTATTGTCAGTTGTCATGTAATACTACTTGATTACTTTCCATCAACCTATGTTCTGCACATTAGTTTTTTCTTTCATGTACAGTACATCTAGCTAGGTTGTAAACAGATCAACCCAAACTATGAATATATGTGGAATACGTGTTATGTAAACCTGTATATTACAAGTACGTATGAGGTATATATACAATATACATTATTGTACCAAGTTACCCAACAGATCATGGATGCCAAAACTATTTGGAGAAAGTAAATTTCCAAAATGAATGCATGCCTGGTATGTCACAAAAAGTCTCATTCGATGTTCTGAGATAATGAAACATGGCTTAGTTGAAGTGCATCACCCACACAACACTAATGATGCCAACTAATGTTATTGTTTTTTTTTCTCCTAATGATTCTATGCATGCTCTAAATTGCCTCATTTGTTTTCCCCCTCAGGATTCTATGAAATTAGAACGATAGTGTTGACTGAAAAAATGCAAAGCAAAACTTAGAATTACATGTGATTCTTAAAAAAAAAACCTTAAAACTGCACAAGCTAGTCAGTAGATACTACAGTTTGTCGAGGCTTGATTGTTTTCTGGTACTTGCCTGCAATGTCGCCGACTGCCTCCATTGACACACAACTGCAACCATCTTCCCCACTACCGCTCCCTTGGCTCCAAAAAGTACTGTAAGGTAGTGGATAAGTGGAAAAATAAATAAAGGTTACTTATTTTCTTCAGTTTTGTCCATTTATGGTGGATTGATATGCTATCATTACAATGCTACATTAACGTGTTAATAAATAATTGTATTCATTTATAATGGTACTCTTTTATATTGAAAGAAAGTGTTTTTATGCTCTGTTGATCACGTATGTTGTCTTCATGTCAATCTGTTTTAGTGTACATATATAGGGCATGTATCCTATGGTAGCTTCTAGCTAGCTCTGTAGTTGTTATGTTTGACATAAATAACAAGTCGGATTAAAATATGCATTATGTTTTGCACACTAGGATGGATGGGGATCATAGTTGGATGTACACTGGGCGTAGAGAGATGGGTGACTGTAGTTAAGAATGGATGAAAAGACGACAAATTTTGTGGATCGAGCATTTGCTAGGAGTAATGGACTGGTTGTGTTGTGCTCTTGTTCTCGTTGTTCAAACACACGGCCACAAATGAGGGCAACAATGATCGCACACTTGTGCAAGTACATATTTAGGCCAGGCTATACCGTGTGGGTCTATCACGGCGAATCACAACGTAGTAGATCAGATGTGCTAAAGGAAGAAACAGACGCTGGCGGCCACAATGAGAGTAGAATAGAAGATATGCTAGATGATGTGCGTGATGCATATGTGCCACCTGTAGAGGAAGAACCGGAGCCTGCAACAAGGGCTTTCTTTGATATGTTGTCCACAGTGAGTCAACCACTTCATGGGCAAACACAGGTGTCCCAACTAGATGCCATCACACGACTACTTGCTATCAAGTCCCAGTTCAGCACAAGCATTGCTTGCTTTGATGCATTCTTAAGCGTGTTTAGCACTCTTCCCCCTGATGGTCACAAACTGCCCGCTAACTTGTATGAGGCCAAGAAATTGATAAGTGTACTAAATATGCCATATGAGAAGATAGATGTTTGTCCAAATCATTGCATGTTATTTAGGAATGAGAATGTGCATAAAGATCACTGTAATAAGTGTGGTGAGTCTAGGTTTGTTGAGGTTGACTCCGGTGATGGTCGGAAGAGGTAGCTTCCTATTGGCAGAAAAAAATACTTCTCTATCTACCATTTGTGCTACGAATCCAATGATTATACATGTCTGAGGTTTCTGCCAAACAAATGATATGGCACAAGTATGGTCGTCGGTACCATGCTGACAAGATGGTCCAACCATCTGATGGTGAAGCATGGAAGCAATTTGACCGAGACTATGTAGAGTTCGTCAAGGGCATAGAATGTTCGAATTGCAATTGCAACTGATGGGTTTAACCCATTTGGTATGGGGGCTGTGCCATACAGCTGTTGGCATGTGTTTGTCATTCCCCTTAACCTCCCACCCAGCGTTTGAATGCAGAAGCAAAACATATATATTTCTTTCCTTGATAATCTCTGGTCCTGAATACCCATAGAAGAATATGAGTGTATTCATGGAGCCAGTGGTGGATGAATTGTTACATGCTTGGGAACAAGGCATAGTAACATATGATCGGTCAACGAAACATAACTTCACCATGCGGGTCGCGTACCACACATCCATGCATGACTTCCCAGCGTACGGGATATTCTGTGGGTGGTGTGTACATGGGAAGATGCCATGCCCAATCTGCAGGGAGGCGTTGCGTGGTTGTTGGCTAAATCATGGTCGCAAATATTCCTTCTTCGATTGTCAATGTCAATTCCTTCCAATTGACCACGAATTTAGAAGTAACACAAATGGATTTAGGGTGAATATTGCTGCCCGCAGTGGACCACCACATCGGCTGGCAGGTGAGGAGGTTCGTGCATGGCTAGATGCTTTGAAGCCTCTTGACGATGGAGATGGGTTCGAGAAATATGGTGAGGAGCACAATTAGACCCACATTCCAAGCTTGTGGCGGCTACCATACTTCCATAAGCTCATTCTTACGCATAACATAGATGTAATGTACAATGAGAAGAATGTTGCAGAGGCCATATTTAACACATTCTTTGACATTCCAGACAAGACGAAGGACAATGTCAAGGCTCGACTTGACCAAGAAAAGCTTTGCAACAGACCTTGGATGAATATGATCCACAAGCCAGCTACTAGCAAGTGGGAGAAGCCAAGAGCTAGTTACTACCTAACTAGGGTTCAGAGCAAAGAGATTTTAGAATGGTTTCGGACCGTAAAGTTTCCTGATGGGTATGCAGCAAATCTAAGGAGATGAGTGAATTTAGCTACCATGCGCATCAATGGCCTAAAGAGTCATGACTACCACATATTCATGGAATTCCTTTTGCCTGTGTTGATTCGTGGCTACGTCCCCGAGTGTGTTTGGCAAGTGATGGCGGAGTTGAGCTTCTTTTATCGACACTATCTGCGAAAGAGATAGATCCCATGGTGATGTCAACTATGGAGCGTGAAGTACCTGTGTTGCTTTGCAAGTTGGAAAAGATCTTTCCACCTGGCTTCTTCAATCCAATGCAATATTTGATTCTTCATCTCCCCTATGAAGCTAGGATGGGGGGACCAGTGCAAAACCGGTGGATGTATCCAATAGAGAAGGAACAGAAGGAACTACGAGGCAAAGCAAAAATCGATCACGTGTTGAAGCGTCCATAGAGGAGGCGTACATACTTGAGGAAATTTCCCATTTCACATCAATATACTTTGCTGACAATGTTTGCATAGTGCACAATCGAACATCACGATACAACATTGGCATCCCTCAAAATGATTGCCAACTTAGCCTCTTCATGGAAGAGGTGTCACTTCAAGCAGTGGTACTCCCAAAGTTTTATCGCGGGATGAGTGGTTGACTGCGATGTTGTATGTCTTGACCAACCTCTCCGAAGTGGATGATTACATTAGCTATGCAACAATTATCTTTTCCCTACAATTGATGCATGAGTGTTTTAATGTACCTGTCTTGTTGCCTGTAGGGAATTTGTTAGGAACGAGTGGAAGCAACGTCGAGATCCATCCAAAAAACAAATTGAGACCCTTCTTAGGAAGGGTGCTGGGAATTGCAAACCGAATTTCCCAACCTGGTTCTATCACAAAGTAACTTCCCTTTTAGCTAGTCCCCCTTGCACATAACATTTGCTAAGAAAAGATGAACTAACACATGAAACCCGTTCTATTTATCCTATAGAGCTTGAAGGACAAGTCTATGAGCAGCGAATTGAGGCAAGTTGCTCAAGGATGCCACACTCGGGTGCTGTCCTATAGTACCTACGATGTGAATGGGTACCGCTTCCGAACATCGAAACATGAGCGTGAATGGCCTAATGCAACAACAATTAATAGTGGATTGGTGACTATAGGGCAGGATGGGAGCAATACAACTGTTGAATACTATGGAGTAATTGAAGAAATAATTGAACTATATTTTCATGGTAGCAAACCTCTCAAAATTATGTTATTCAAATGTCATTGGTTCCATCCGTTTAGGGGAGTCAGACGGGACACATCACTTGGGCTGGTTGAAGTTGCACATCAATCAGCCCTACCAGGCAATGATCCATTTATTGTGGCTCAGCAAGCCACCCAAGTATACTACATCCCGTACCCATACAAAACTATGCGTAGTCAAGTGGATTGGTGGCTAGTACATAAGGTGCAACCATATGGTAAACTACTTACCCCTAGTGAACAGGACTACAACATCGAGACCAACAATGGTTTGACCTATTCTTCCAAGAAGATGGGCTCCCAGGGACTTTTGAAATAATAATTGGGAAAGGGGGCGATCACATAGAATTCATTCTAATCGATGCTGAGGAGGTTGTCAACGAAGAGGATTTGGAAGTACTTAATCGCTTGGACATTGATGGCACTGAAGGGGATGAGGTCGAGTCAACACCTCATGAGAGTGACGATACTTTTTAGAGGGCCCATCTGCGGAGGATCCCATTGTAGACGACTACTTCTAAGCATGATCTTCTTGTACATCTTGCATGTATTTGCTGCATGTTTTTAATTTTTTGTATGAGCTTACTTGATTACGCTATATTAATTGATTTATTTAATTTTATTTCATTTCATGACACCAAAAATGAGTGCCATCAAAGGGACAGCATACTCTAGTCGAGGTAGACGTCTGTCTTCCAAAGTGGCAGCACCATGTCATGGAGGTAGAGGGACAGCCACGGCCCCTCCAGGAGACAGAGGGGCAGCCGTGGCCCCTCAAGGAGGCCGAGGGGCAACCGCGGCCCCTCCAGGAGGCAGCGTGGGGTACTACAGAAAAGCTCATCACAGACGGTTCTAAACCATCATCACAGACGGTTTTTGAACCGTCTAAATTTTTGTGTCTGTGATGACACGAGGTCATCACAGACGGTTTTTTAACCGCTCGCGAAAATGCTATCGCTGCGGTTCTATTCACGAACCGTCAGGATAGCGACTATCACTGCAGCGGTTCATGAATAGAACCGCTCGTGATAATTGTTTTCCAGACGGTTCTATTCATGAACCGCTGCGAAAACAGATATCACTGCACGGTTCTATTCTCGAACCGTCTCGTGATAGTCTATTTTCACGCACGGTTCGTGAATAGAACCGCTGTGATATTCTATTTTCGCGCACGGTTCTAAACAAGAACCGCTGCGGATAGTTACTATCACGAGCGGTTCTTGTTTAGAACCGTCTGTGATAGTTTTTTCTATGGTAAAAAAAAACAAAAACTGATTTTCACTTCGTATGGAGCCTCCCGAGCCTCACGAATGAATCTGATATTGATTTTCGGATTTCGCTAGCTTTCCCACAATAGCCAGAGCATCACAGTACAACTCAATCCATTCACGAGCATCGAAAACAACACGACATGCATCACCCACATCACAAAGAGCATCAACTCAAACAATTCATGAGTACTAACACATCACAGTAGTAATCTACATCACAGAGCAAAAGGGGGGAGTAGAGAGAGTGAGGTCGTGGGAGGCTGGGGTGACGAGGT
Source organism: Hsuehochloa calcarea (assembly GCA_036346395.1). Classification (NCBI taxonomy): domain Eukaryota; kingdom Viridiplantae; phylum Streptophyta; class Magnoliopsida; order Poales; family Poaceae; genus Hsuehochloa; species Hsuehochloa calcarea. The sequence continues at coordinate 66,223,585 of CM070593.1, read as the reverse complement.
CATGGGAGGGTGGCGACGATGAGGCCGGGGCAAGGTGGAGGAGGCCTGCGGCGAATTAGAGGAGGCCGCACTACTACAGAACACGCCATCACAGGCGGTTCGAATCGTCATCACGAGCGGTTTCGAACCGCCTATATTTATACGTCTGTGATAACAGTAGCTACCACGACGGTTCAAAACCGTCTCGTGATAAGTCTTATCACGCACGGTTTTTAACGTAAACCGCTCGTGATAACCACTTATCACGGACGGTTTACGTTAAAAACCGCTCTGTGATAATTAATAATCCGCACGGTTTTAACGAAACCGCTCGTGATAAGTGATGATCACGACGGTTTACGTTAAAAACCGTCGTGATAATCATTTATCACGCACGGTTTACTTTAAAAACCGTCGTGATAGTGGTTATCACGCACGGTTTTTAAAGAAAACCGCTCGTGATATGTCTAGTATCACGACGGTTTTCTTTAAAATCGTCGTGAAGGCTATTACCACGCACGGTTTTATGTTGAAACCGCTCGTGGTAATAGTTTCACGCACGGTTTCAACATAAAACCGTCTGTGGTAATCGAGCGACCTAGCTACATTGTTTCTGTTTTTGGCCACCTCAGAATTGCTAGCCATGCCCTCTGAAAACAAGCATGTACAAAAAAACAGATACATCGCAGAGAATCAATTGTTGACAACTCAAATTGACCATTACTCAAAATAAATTAATAAAGATCGAATTTGTTGAAGTATTTTTGCTATAGTTGTACAATTGGATTACAATTAAATCAATTGTTTGCGTGAATCTCTGGGTCGGCGATGGAGTGAAACTCTCCTTTGTTAACTATTTCTGTCATGATAAAGGTGCATAGCTGCCCTCGAACTTCCACGAGCTCTTGCGCAACGAGTCCATATAAATCTATTATCAAACCCTGCCGCTAGGTCAAGAAAAAATGGTAAGGATATATATTTGAATTTACAATTACAAAAAAATTATTTCGAGATTGACAAACCTCCGGATTCTTCATCTTAGCACTAATGATTTGCTGCATATGATGGCAACGAGAATGCACATAGCTCATCATTTTTTTGTCAAGCAGACCGCAAAAATAGAATTACATATGTACGTATAGTCAGTTGAAGACAAATTTTTATGAAGTATGATATATATAGGATTATTGTGTTGTAGCGCACCGAAATTTAGATCTCCGTGTGTTAGTTGGGCGCTGGATCCACTGTAATCTTCCTTGTTGGCTAACATAGGAGATGAACGAACTACATAATTGAAAAAAGTTATCCTCAGGCATTTCAAACGAAGGAAGACTACAATAGAGTTATGTATGGAGGAAATGATATGACCACGCTATCAAGCAAGATATTACAACCTCCAAATCAAGCTACACCAACTCAAGTCTCACCTACATCGACACCAGCCCAAGTCATTGATGGACCGATTACACGTAGTCGAGCAAAGAAGCTACAACAAGAGGTGAACGCGCTACTTTGTGAGAATCATTTTAACATCAATGAGAATTATATACTGCCTAAGTCGTGTACATTGCTATTGCTTAGGTTCACCAAGAAGGATGACAGGAACATACAAAGAGATGACTACAGAGAAGGACCACACTCGAACCAGACCAGTCCAGCAGAACAGTTCGAAAGAAACAGTCATAACTTTTGATTTCCAAAGGCTATGGAGGTCCATGAGGACATTTTGGAAAGCTTATTAAGTCTAGTTTTCAATGCCACCAGAGCCGAGCTGTTTGGAATTTCCATTTTGAGAGCCGACCAGCTTTAGTGAAGACTGGTCGAGAAGGTCAACGATCTGCCACGCTCAACTTCCCATGCAAAACTGTACCAATCTACATTATTTCGTGGTGCATGCTGCACATGGTGTGAAAGATTATCAATTTAACTTTCCAACGCAACTGACGGCACATCTTTTGGACTTCCCAAGGTGGAGTTATTGACAAAACACCAAGACTGCGAGAATTCCAACAGCCACGAGGCCCTTTCACATAGTCTACATTATCTTTTTCATTTCGTGTTTACACCTATCTAGGAGGGATGTTCCTAGTATAAATACCTCATTGCCTCATAGAAACCACAGACTTTGAAAAACAAAATACGTAACCCTTTGTTCATTGTGCTAACAAACCTTGAGAGTTGATCTCTACCCTTTGCTCTTGTGATTTCCTTGGCGGGATTACAAAGGCGGCTTCATCCGCTCCCAATTGGTGCTCCTACTCCCTTCGAGGTTTCTCGATTGATTGTAGGTCTGTGTTGGTTGGTTCCTTGAGAGTGTGGTTGGGCTTAATCCTCGATTCAAAGTTGCGGTTAAAGACGGTGGTTGGCTTGAGTTTTATTTGTCGTTGCACTAGTTATCGCCGCTGCGACAAGTTATCTTGGCTTCTTTGAAGCTAGTTATTTGGTGATCATCCTACATCGTGAAGATCGGACCCCGTGACGTATCATCCGTATCGAGCTTTCGTTGCCACGGTAGGATTCTTTACCTTTAGCTACATATATATTTGTTTCGTCCTATCCACCAAAAAGCCTATAAAAAAAATTTTGTAGCCTTTGTTTCAATCATATTTCAGTTGAGTTTTGTTAAGTTTCAGTCCATTAGAGTCTTTGTTTTAGTTGTTGATCATTTTCCTTTGCGTGTCCTTTGAGCCTCTTTTATATATCTGAAAATCCCACACAAAAAAAAATCTATAGCCTATATCATCCTTTATGTTAACTTTGATCCTATCAAACTATAGGCCTTTGGTTGTGTTTTTGTTCTATCATAAGTGTGCTAGTGTTATCTCCGGTCGTTGTATTAAGTTCTATTAAAAAAAAAAGTGTGTCAAAAAAAAAAAAGAAGAAAGGAAAGTGTTAAAAAAAAAAAAAGAGAGTTGAGAAAAATTGAGAAAGAAAGGTTGAAGATCAGTAGTTAAAATGCACAAGTGCTGAAAGTTTGTCACGCCAAGTGGAGCAACCAGTTTGCTATTTGTGTTTGGTGCAAAATTTTGGTTGGATCTGATCGCAACACTTGCATTCCAATCATACTCCTTGTTTACATCAACTCTGAAATTTCTTTGCATGTGTGTGTGATTGATTTATATCTCCCATATCTTGTGATCAGCACTAGGCAGGGAACTTCTAGTTTGGATTGTTATTTAACTTTACAACAACTAGAATTCAGATTTCATTTCTTGTGTATCACTCCCCACCAAGCTCCACATAAAAATCCATCGTAATCGGTACTCTGGTCTTGTTTTCGCCTCACCATCACTTTCTTATTACCACCACACATTTGTTTCTCTGTAATCCGTAGCAAGGAATTCATAAGAGCTTCGGTTGGTAAGAAAGGTGAGTTGTGAGAGCCACAAAATTTTTTATATTCCACAAATACCTATTGTTCGTATTTAGCTAACCTTACAGGAAGATGGGTGGAGTGGAGCTAGAAGATTGTGTTACTATGGCACAATTCAATGAACTGAAGCAAAGCTTGGAAGATAAGCAAGATCGGTTGACGCAAGATCTTCAGGCCTTTATGGCTGAAATCAGAGGACGTCGCCAACCTCATGACGGTGCAAGCAACCATGGTGAAGATGGAGGAGATAGTGATGGAAGAGTTGCTGCTAGAAGAGCAAGAGAACAAGAAAGGAGGAACCAAGGTGCTGCACATGGTAGAGGAAGAGCTCGAGGTCGAAGAAATGAAGACAATGATGAATTTGAAGATGATGATGATGACAATCATTCTCAATATCGCTTTGGTCACAAATCGTAGAGGAGACAACCATGAGGAGAGGTTTGGAAAACTGAAGTTTACCATGCCAAAATTTGATGGAGGGTCTGATCCTGAAGCTTATTTCACTTGGGAGTTGAAGGTGGACAAGATCTTTCGCCTGTATAATTATGCAGAGGAAAAGAAGTTGGCAATGGCATCTCCGAGTTTGAAGGATATGCTCGATTTGGTGGGAGCAACTTCTCCATGATCGTGAAGAAGATGGAGAAAATCCTATTGCCACTTGGGAAGAAATGAAGAGAGAGATGAGAACTCGTTTTGTGCCAAGCACTATCGCCGTGATCTTTTCGATAAACTACGAATCAAGCAAGGAATTTTCTCGTTGAGGAGTATTATAAGGAGATGGAGAAGGCTATGATTAGAGCCAATGTGTATGAAGATGAAGAGCAAACTATTGCACGCTTTATGGTGGGTTACATCGCAATATCCAGTAGATTGTTGAGTTTCACCGTCTAGTCATCTTATTGATTTAGTACATCAAGCAACCAAAGTCAACGCCAACTACAAAGAAGATGCCAAGAGTAGCAAGTTCTTGTCATATGGTACAAGTCTCGCGTCTAAAGGAAGCAAGTCAATCTCTAAGTTTTCACTTTGCACCTCAATGGCAAAGAGCTCAAGTGGAGGCCTCCGCTCTAATGTTCAAGGTGTTTATAGTGGGAAGAACACTCGCTGCCCCAAGCATGAGTTCTAAACCAGAAAGATCCACCACTACTTGATGGGTTCTACATCCAAGAGTAGTGGGATTCAATGCTTCAAATGTGGAGGCCGTGGGCATGTAATCAAGGAGTGTCCAAATAATCGTGTGATCATTGTGAATGACAATGGAGAATATGATTCAACTAGTGAAGAGGAAGTTGAGGAAGAGTATGTTGATGAAGCTCCTGAAGATGAGAAACATATCGATGTGAATTTGAGCACGGTGCTCTTGTAGTAGCTCAAATCTTGAGTGTTCAGATGAAAGAAGCTGAAATTGGGCGTGACATAATCTTTTTCAAACCAGAGCCAAGGTGCAAGATAAAGTGGTGAAGGTGATCATTGATGGCGGAGCTGCCATAATCTTGCTAGTCGTGAGATGGTTGACAAGCTTGGTTTGAAACTACAATGACATCCTCATCCATATCATGTCCAATGGTGAATGATTCAGAGATATTAAGATTGGATATAAGGTGAAAGTTTCATTCAAGATTGGTGAATATGTTGACACCGTTGAGTGCGATGTGGCACCTATGTCATGTGTCACATGTTACTTGGAAGGCCTTGGCAAGATGATCGATATACTCAAGATTGTGGGAGAACAAATCAAGACACACTAGATTTGAAAGGGAAGAAGTTTGTACTCAAGCCTATGACACCCCAACAAATCATGGTGAGCACTTACAAAAGAAATCAAATTGATCCAAAGTGATTACAGGAGGAGCAGAGCAAAAGAAAATGAGTGCCATCCACAACTCGGTGAGTGAGAGCCACAAGCCAAATTTGAGAGAGAAAAAGAGAAGAGGGAGAGCATCTAGTTATGCTAGCCACAAAATCAATCGAGAGAAGTAAGGAACAACCTAGATCAAGTGCTCTTTGTACTTGTGTGCAAAGACGTTTAATTTCACCTAACGATATCACCTCTCTTCCTAGTGTTGTATCTCATCTTTTACAGACTATGAAGATGTTTTTCCAAGAGAAACACCAGTAGGACTACCTCCAATTGTGGGATTGAGCATCAAATTGATCTCATTCCAGTGAGTCTGCACCCTAACTGGCCCACCATACCGAACCAATCCCAAGAAACCAAGGAGATACAAAGGCAAGTACAAGAACTTCTTGACAAAGGTTTTGTTCGTGAAAGCTTAAGTCCTTGTGTTGTTCCTGTGATCTTAGTACCTAAGAAAGATGGTTCTTGGAGGATGTGTGTTGACAGAGAGCTATAAATAATATCATTTATTCGCTATCGTCATCCTATTCCACAGCTTAGATGACATGCTTGATGAATTGAGTGGTTCTATAATTTTTACTAAAATTGATTTGAGAAGTGGTTACCATCAAATAAGAATGAAAACGGGGATGAATGGAAAGCGCATTTAAAACAAAATTTGGGTTGTATGAATGGTTAGTTATGCCATTTGGTTTGACTAATGCTCCTAGTACTTTCATGAGATTAATGAACCATGTCTTGAGAGCTTTCATTGGAAAATTTGTTGTTGTCTACTTTGATGATATCTTAATTTACTGAGAAGTCTTTTGATGAGCATGTGAATCACATTCGTCAAGTTTTGGATGAGCTTCAAAGGAGAAATTATTTGCTAATCTTGAGAAGTGCAGTTTTGTACGCACCACGTTGTGTTTCTTGGTTTTGTTGTTTCAGAAAAGGAATCAAGTGGATGAAACCAAGGTGAAAGCCATCAAGGATTGGCCAACTCCAACGAATGTAAGTCAAGTAAGAAATTTTCATGGCCTTCTTGGTTTTTATAGAAGGTTTGTGAGAGACTTCAGCATCATTCTTGTTCCTTTGAATGAGTTGACCAAGAAGGGGTTGATTTTAAGTGGGAAACTCACAGAAAATGCTTTTCAAGAATTAAAGAAACGCTTGGTCAAGCACCTGCATTTGTTCTTCCCGATTTCACTAAAACTTTTGAAGTAGAATGTGATGCTAGTGGAATTGGGTTAGGAGGAGTTTTAATGCAACAAGGAAAACCAAGAGTATATTTTAGTGAAAACTAGGAGGTGCTCAATTGAATTATTCTGTATGACAAAGAATTGTATGCTTTGGTGCGTGTGCTTGAAACCCGCAAAGACTATTTATGGCCAAAAGAGTTTGTTATTCATTCCGATCATGAAGCTTTGAAGTACTTGAAAGGTCAAGCTAAGTCGAACCGTCGCCATGCCAAATGGGTTGAGTTCATCAAACATTTCCATACATTGTGAAATATAAGAAAGGTAAGGACAATGTTGTTGCCGATGCTTTGTCTCGAAAGAGTGTGTTGTTGAACCAATTCGAGGTAAAGGTTTTGGGTCTTGAAAGTTTGAAAGGTATGTATAATAATGATCCTGAATTTTCAGAACCATATAATCATTGTAAAGATGGAAAAGGTTGGGAAAATATCACATACATGATGGATTGCTTAGAGAAAACAAGCTTTGTGTTCCAAATTCTTCTGCTAGATTGCTTTTGTTACTGTGAATCACATGGAGGTGGACTAATGGGTCATTTTGGACAAAAGAAAACTTACGAACTGCTAGGTGATCATTTCTATTGGCCCAAGATGAGGAAAGATGTCATCCGATTTGTGGAGCGATGTGTCACCTGTCACAAAGCTAAGTCAAAACTGAACCCTCATGGCTTATACACTCCTTTACCTGTTTCTAATATCCCTTGGGAAGACATAAGCATGGACTTTATTTTGGGATTACCTAGAACTCGTAAAGGAAAGGATTCTATTTTTGTTGTGGTTGATAGATTTTCAAAGATGGCTCATTTTGTCCCTTGCAACAAGACCGACGATGCTTCACATATTGCTAATTTATTTTTCAGGAAATTGTGAGGCTACATGGGATGCCCAGACAATTGTGTCGATCGAGATGTCAAGTTCGTGAGCTATTTTTGGAAAACATTATGGGCCAAACTTGGAACTAAGCTCCTATTCTCCACCACTTGTCACCCTCAAACCGATGGACAAACCAAGTGGTGAATCGAACATTATCAATGTTCTTCGCGAACAATGGTGAAAAAGAACTTGAAGATTTGGGAGGAATGCTTACCACATGTGGAGTTTACTTATAACAGGCAAGACACTCTACCACTAACTTATGTCCTTTTGAAATTGTATATGGTTTCAAACCTATTGTTCGATAGATTTGTTGCCCTTCCATTGCAGGAGAGGACCAACATGGAAGCTTCCAAGCGTCTCGCATATGTAAAGAAGATACATGAAAAGACCAAGGAAGTAATTGAACTCAAGGCAAGACGCAAGGCTGCAAGTATGAACAAACATAGGAAGGAAGTGTTATTCGAGCCCGGGGACTTGGTGTGGATACACTTGCGCAAGGATCGCTTCCCTCATCAACGCAAATCAAAATTGTTGCCACGAGGAGATGGTCCATTTCGTGTTCTCGAGAAGATCAATGATAATGCATACAAGATAGATCTTCCAAAGAAGTTATGGTGTGAGCAACACCTTCAATGTTGTCGACCTCTTACCATTCACAAGTGAAGACACTTCAGAGTCGAGGACGACTCCTTTTCAAGGGGGGGAGGATGATATGACCACGCTATCAAGCAAGATATTACAACCTCCAAATCAAGCTACACCAACTCAAGTCTCACCTACATCGACACCAGCCCAAGTCATTGATGGACCGATTACACGTAGTCGAGCAAAGAAGCTACAACAAGAGGTGAACGCGCTACTTTGTGAGAATCATTTTAACATCAATGAGAATTATATACTGCCTAAGTCGTGTACATTGCTATTGCTTAGGTTCACCAAGAAGGATGACAGGAACATACAAAGAGATGACTACAGAGAAGGACCACACTCGAACTAGACCAGTCCAGCAGAACAGTTCGAAAGAAACAGTCATAACTTTTGATTTCCAAAGGCTATGGAGGTCCATGAGGACATTTTGGAAAGCTTATTAAGTCTAGTTTTCAATGCCACCAGAGCCGAGCTGTTTGGAATTTCCATTTTGAGAGCCGACCAGCTTTAGTGAAGACTGGTCAGAAGGTCAACAGTCTGCCAGTCGTTCAACTTCCCATGCAAAACTGTACCAATCTACATTATTTCGTGGTGCATGCTGCACATGGTGTGAAAGATTATCAAGTTAACTTTCCAACGCAACTGACGGCACATCTTTTGGACTTCCCAAGGTGGAGTTATTGACAAAACACCGAAGACTGCGCAGAATTCCAACAGCCACGAGGCCCTTTCACATAGTCTACATTATCTTTTTCATTTCGTGTTTACACCTATCTAGGAGGGATGTTCCTAGTATAAATACCTCATTGCCTCATAGAAACCACAGACTTTGAAAAACAAAATACAGAACCCTTTGTTCAGTTGTGTGCTAACAAACCTTTGAGAGTTGATCTCTACCCCTTTGCTCTTGTGATTTCCTTCGCGGGATTACAAAGAATGGCGGCTTCATCCGCTCCCAATTGGTGCTCCTACTCCTTCGAGGTTTCTCGATTGATTGTAGGTCTGTGTTGGTTGGTTCCTTGAGAGTGTGGTTGGGCTTAATCCTCGATTGAGGTTGCGGTTAAAGACGGTGGTTGGCTTGAGTTTTATTTGTCGTTGCACTAGTTATCGCCGCTGCAAACAAGTTATCTTGGCTTCTTTGAAGCTAGTTATTTGGTGATCATCCTACATCGTGAAGATCGGGACCCGTGACGTATCGTGAAATGATCATACTTGTCGAGTATTCCTTGCGAATCAAGTCGTGATCGCTTTCGACTAGGAATCAAGATATATCACGTTGTTCCTCTTGGGTATAATGACTAAAAGGATCCAAATGGTACCTACTCATGTATGTCGCTATAACTATTAAACCTAAGTACAAATGAAATTTGAATAGCAAATAGTGAAGCACTTACCCTCGGTTGTAGGGCACCAAGATGTAGTCCTTGCGATTCGAAGAAGCAATGACGTCGTTATATAGTTCTCGGCGAAGGTCGCGCTCGCTGGATGGTTTGCATAGATACCACGTGTGGGTCGAGGAAACCCACTGTTCTCGCCTTCCCGCATTTTTCATCATGTATCTATACATAAGCAATGAGTTGCGATATTTATTGGTATTACATGAATGTAGAACTTGATTGTACACACTTACAAAGGTCCAACATCGTAGAAGCGAGGCGCCGAGGGCTTCGAGATTGAATAGGTTGAATAAGTCGTTGAACCCCACCACGAAGTTGCCGGCCCGCTGAAGAAATGATCATCCTTGTATGCGACGGTGATTCGAAGATCGCACCCTTCTTTGCGGTATTCCGCAAGTACCGTGCATGCAAAGCCCGACAAGCAAATCCGGCGTGGGCTAATTGTGCGTTAGAGCACAACGGTTTTCCGATGGAGTACTTCCGTGCTTCGGGACTTGGGAGGCGGCTTAATGTTCGCCGACGGCCTTAACGATTGGGCGTTTTCTGCGAGACGACTCGAACCGATACGGTAGCACGCTTTTGTTGTTCCTTGGCGCCTTCTCCACGGAACCGGCGAGGTGGCCTTCGAGGCGTAAATATGAGGTGGAGTCATGGAGGGTTCCGTTGGAGAGGAATGGTCTGTCGAGATTGCAGATCGCTGGGTCCGGGGCGATGTCCGCCTTGGGCCACCGGATAAAACGCGCACGGCATCCCCTAGTGTTGTGATCTCTTCGTCGGGCGAATGTCCGTGGGACGGCCATGAAATGTTGATGTACCATGTCCACCTCCACCCTTGCGTAACCATGCGCCACCGACACCGTCTTTGCATCGCTTCCTTCCCGGTATGGATGCACCATCCCCGCCCTTGACCTCAATAGGAATGGACCCAACTAACCTCGCTTGAGCTTGCGGCCGTCGGCTCCTACAAAACGACACGCAATTAGCTAAGGCGCCCTATAGGTCTATCTTTGGTGCATTCCATAGATGTACATTACCTTGATGCGGTCCATCGGTAATTGGTCGTCGCCATGTTCAAAATTATGCGTGGACGCGACACTACTCCGATGTCGAGGACTTGTTCCCGCAATAACAGGGCGGCTTATGCATCGGTTGCGAGTACTTGATTCAATTGATCCCGCAAACTTGCTATCTGCCCTGAAATTTCGCCTAAGCGGTTCCAACCGATTGTCGACTCGGCCTTGGATCTCTTCCTACTTCTATACATGAAGTAGTCGTCATAATCCATCTACCCAAGGTACGTTAACCCCTTGCTCGCGTGCACCCGGTGCTCCTTGTTTCCTAGGGCCGTAGATAGTATATCCTTCTCCTGTGTTCTTGGAAGGAGCCTTCGAAGTTTGGGCAATCAATTCACGCCGCAAGAGGTCATCATGTTATTATAGTCACTATGAAGTTATGGACTTATAAACAAGTAGGTAGTTCGATATATTTACCACACGCTGGGACACTTCCCGTCCGCGGGTTTGGGAAAGTGACGCCATCGACGAGACTTTGCCCTCGCTTAACCAGTGCACGGAACGCGGGTGTGTGATATCGAAATAGATTCTCCTCCTCCGCCTCCCATTGCGCGGATTTAGCCGCGGACCAGGCCGTGCCGAGTCCGTGGGGTGAGTGTTTCGTGCTCGATTGCTTTGTGCGCCGCACTTTGCTCCTTAAATTCATCCGTCGCCTTCATAGCCACAAAGGTGTTCCATGTTTCCCGCCAAGAATGGAAACTTCGTGAAGGGCGTCTCACTCTTGTTCACGCATCGCGTGACAAGAACGCTCTTGAAGGTCCTCCACGCGTGACACATGGAGAGCAAGGCATGCCGCTCGACGCGTTTCATGTCCTGCTTCGATAGTGAACCCGCTTGAAAGGTCTTCCCACAAAGACGCGTCTCGATCTTTGTCGAGACTTCCACTTTGGTGTGGTGATAGGACCTTTTCCTTGCAAGTATCCCGCAGATGGTCCGAATCTCGCCCGATGCCGGGGACTCATAGGGACTCCAACGCCACCGACCTCCGTGATGGTCATCGGCCAACAGCAATTTCGATATTCCTCTACCATCTCTCTTATGTATCGCGGCGTCGGTGACGGCGAAGACAGCGCCTCTGCCATGTCCCGCGTCGGTGATTGTGGCGAAGACGGTGCCTCTGCCATCTCGCTACTTCCTATCTATATAAGTTACGACGCAATTATTACATAGTATATAATATATGGAAATTGCACAAAAACACAAACACAAACACCGAAAAAAGCGTGATTAGCCAAATTGTAACGACTTGTTGTACTAAGTTTCAAACAATTGAGCAACATTTTGCACCATCCAAACACTACATCTATTTTCTTGATAATTATCCATAAGAAAATGAATTAATCCAACAACTAGTAGTACCCTAAGTCCTGTTAAATTCTTAGCAATGCGAGATGGTTTTGCACACAAAATACATATAATTTCTTAGCAAACTATGCACTAAGGATATCTTGAACCCCTTGCAAATAGAACTGAACACCTAGCTCCCAAAATAGGAATTTATCACAAGATGTGGCTTTCCATTCCTATCATCATAAATAATACAAAATGTCAACACAGACAACCACAAAAAGCGAAACAAACTAAGCACAACCACCAATTTTGTCATTTTCATGGCAGACATTTAACAATAATACGACATAAATGCTATTAAATTTCAAGTCGGATTATTCTACACTAAAATACCAACAGATGAAAAGGTCATCCAACTCTATCCTGGATTCACGATTACATATGGCAATGTCCACCGTGTCCACAATCAAAAGCTTGCGGACAATCCTATTTCTTGGGTACTCCTATTTCGGTTCAAGTCTTACAAGTATATAATACATCTCAACATTTTCACCTAAGCTTATGAGCATATCTGCTGTAAACCTTTTAAGTTAATCCAGTGCTCGGTTTATGATAAGTAGAGGCATGTATGTAAACTACAATATCTTTTACCTGTACTAGTCTCAAAATACGTGTTGCCTGCGTAGCATGTGCATATGCATCTTCCTATCTTACTTGATATATTTTCCGTGTAGCTGGGAAAATGATTTTAGACTATGGCAGGTAAATCATAAATGCCTATATTATATTTAATATATGGGATTGTACACGTTAGTATCTTAGCTGTTGCTAATTAGAAAGTTTCAAGTAAAGTGTGCTCACTCATGTCATGGCTCTAAAAAACTGGTTACTAGAGTTATTATATTCAAATAGTAAAACTGCATATTAAACTCCACCGTACTGCCAAATTAAGCCTAACACTAATTTTTTGTAATAAGAATATTTAAATAGATTATTTTAAAAAAAACTTCGGGCATCTTGGACACCCCTAAAATTGGATCTTGGAGATCATACACAGACTCAAAAAAAAAATCATTATTTTGGACTAAGTGTTGGAGGCAATGTACACTACTCCAGCTTGAAAGGCTAACTAAGTATGCTCATGACACGGTTTCAAAAAAAAGGACCTCTCGCTCATGACCATTGCCTTTGTCTAGAAATTGCATTGTCACTTTTATATAACCAAATTGAAGAACCCATCATGGATAAATTAATGGGAGATTTGACCAATTTCTTTCCTGTTTTTTCTCGTAACACCTTGTCTTTCCGTTAGTTTCTCCAAATTTTCTCATATGTAGTAGTGATATATACATGTCCATTGGTTAGCACTACAATTTATATGATGGGAACAAGATGTAAAAAGCGAGGTGATGGTATTTTTGGTGATATTTTTGGTGAGTCGCATACATTGTTGAGCTGCATACAATTTATATACATGTCCAAGAGGAGTACTGTTAAATAAAGTCACGAAAATGATATTTTTGGTGAGTCGCATACATTGTTGGTCCATATCAACATAAATCCAACATTGTTGGGCTTAACTATAAAAATATCGAATCTAACTACCCTAAACGGAAAACATCAATCCAACATTTTCACAATATATCACCTCCTTAGCAACTTCCACTGCCCTATCCATGGGAATCGAGCTTACCGGCGGTGGCGTGGCGGAGGTGGCCGGCTGCTGGAGGCGCGGGGCCTGGGAGGAGGGGCGCCGGCCTGGGAGGCGTTCGAGACGAGGCGGCCGGGCTCGGGAGGCGCCGGTCGGGAGGAGGGGCGCCGGGTCGGGGGAGGCGCAGAGGACGTTCAGAGACGATAGTGTTAGATCAAAACATAAATGATAAAACCTGCAATGCATTCCCACGGAACCATTGTAGAAAATTTCGAAAAAGGGTGGAATATAGAAAAACAATATATACATCATGTCAATTTTCCTAAGATCATTATACAAATCATCAAATTAAGATTTCGATGGTTCCAAGTTGAGCTACCAAAGTTATGTACCGCAAACATAATAAGTATGCATTTGGTCTTCATAGATAGTGTTAATTTATTTGTTGATGCTGCAAGATCACAAGTCCATAACACAACACATGACAATGGAATAAATAAATTAATTACAATGGAGTAATTAAATTCTTAATTAAAATACTGACCTTCATGATGATCGACGCGCATATAGCTAGCTTCCTCTTTGGGTTCTTCCTCGAGCTCGATGCCGTCTCCGAAAGGTGGCAACTCGTCAAATTGATTGTATTCTTCCTCGCCCACTACATTCTCAACTCCGACAATCCTCCTTTTTCCATGAAGAACTACGTGGCGCTTCTTATTTGCGATTCGGTTACATAGAAGACTTGAACAACTTGGTTAGCTTGAAGACGAATGGTTCGTCTTTGTATCCGACACGCTCGAGGTCCACAGTAGTGACGCCGCGTGCTTGTCGACCTTCACCGTGGAGATGGACCCAACGGCACCGAAATAGGGGATCTTGAAAGCACGAGTCGATCTCCCATATCTCCTCTATTTGCCCATAGTACGAGCTCCTCACCCCATCAGATCTTGAATGCATCTATGCGACACCATTGCTCAGACTTTGTGCTCTTCCTATCCCGAAGTGCAGATAAAATGTGTACCCATTTATGTCGATCCTTGCCATGTGACAATTGTAAAATGTGGCCCTCTTGCCAACCATAGCAACAGATCATCACTTGATGACCTCCGAGTGATTCGCACCTTTAACCATTCGCTGAACCGACGGTTGTGCTCTCTCGTGATCCAAACCTCCGACCGGTCTGGATTCTGTTGGCGTACCATGTCTTTGTGCTCGTCGATGTATGGGGACACTTGGGTCATGTGTTGCAAGACCGTGAAATGGGCTTGAGCGTACGTATCCAGATCGGGAGTGATTGATTTCCTTCCGATGGTCCCGATACCATCCAGTCTCCCCTCATGACGAGATAGAGGCACACCAATCGGATCCACCTGAGCCATGTAGTCGACGCAGAACTCAATGACCTCTTCCGTTGCATAACCTTCGATGATGCTGCCCTCCGGTCGAGATCGCGTCTTAAGGGTCGGATCGTAATTAATTAAATAGTAACAATAATTAATTAACTATTAACCTCTTAAGGGCCTGAGTGTAATTAAATAAAATATTACATATAAAAATAGAATTTTTGGAATTTTTTGTGAGCTGTATAAATAGTGGTGGAATTATTTTAGAAAACCCTAGCTACGTTTTCCAAGCCGCCAGTTTTTCTTCTCTCTTGAAATCTGCCGCCGCCTCCACATTTCTTTTTCCAAGCCGCCGCATTCTTTTTTCTCGCATTGGATCGCTGCGTAATTCTTTTAAGTCTTCTTCTTTGCTTTGCTTTCTTGCTTTCTTTGCTTTCTTGCTGTGGATTTCTTGTGAGCCGAAGTTTCGCCGAGTTGATTCGCTGGTGCGCGCGGCGTGGAAGCCCCTGTCGCCGCCGCCGCCGTCCCCGCTGCTTGTCTCTGTGCTCGGCGCGCGCCGCATTCTTTGTCGGCCGCTCGCCTCGCGTCTTTGCTGCTGCGTTCTTGCGCCGCCGAAAGCCCGCCATTGGCGTGTCTGCTGCTTTCTTTGTCTTTGCCGCGTTTTTCTCTCGCCATTGGATCAACCGAGTTGATCTGCGACCGAGCAGAAGCCTGGAGCCGCCCGCCCGGCCAATCCAACCAAGCGCCTTCGGTCCGGTTATTCTTCGGCCAGTACGCGGAAGATCAAAAGGTAATCAAGTCTGCTGCCGATTTCCTTTGACGCAGCGCAAGCTTGTAACCCGAGTGGTGGAAGGTTAGCTCTTGGCTTTTCTGTTGTCTCAAAATTCAATGGCTGACGGTAGAGCTAGCAAATGAATTTAGATGGTGCGGTTAGCAACAGGTTAATTAGTAGCGGTAATTAATTTAGTAGTGCAGTCGGTTGGCGTTAGTGATTAGTCTTTTGGCACGTAACTAAGTATACATGCTGCAATCAGAGTTTATAACTGAGATTAATTAGAGATGTTTGATTTTTCTATTAGAGAAGCTGATTAATAGATCTATTTATTACGCTGTTCCGTTGAATGATTTATTCGGATATCGTAATGGCGAATCTTGGAAACATCATCTACTAGTTAATTGTAGATAATTTCGATATCTTTCGATAGCATATTTAATCATGTCAATCGGATTAGTATAATTCGAGTTATGACTTTCGGAAGACCGCTGTTTTTACGGTTGTCGTCTTTCGGCGCTGTTTTGGTAGACTGTAGAGTAAAAATAGTAAATGGCTTAATTAGAGTTTTTGATCTACATGAAAGTTGTAGATAATTGTCCAATGGTTCTGTAGAATCTGAGAACGCGCATTTTGGTTGAGTAAAACAAAAGTTATGAATTTAGTAAGACTGCTGTTCCGAAACGGACAGACCGACTTTCTGGGTTAAATACGGAGGGTTATATGATTTAATTAGAAGACCTTGTAATCTAAGAAAATGTGGATAATCTTGTGAAGAATCCAGAATGGGGTGGTTTGTGGTGATCGGACTTTCGAGTCAAAAGTTACGTCCGTTTTAGTACCGAGTCACTGTGGGTAACGATTCGCACGCGTATCGTGGTATATTTGGGGACGGTAGGAGCGATGTATATTGATTGCTATTCTTGTTGCTGTAATTTGTATTGAAGTTGGTGTATTTAATATAGAGAGGCGTCGTGCTTGTTGCCGCCTTCTAATCAAATCGCATGCGTCATTTGCTAGTAAAGGCAAGTGCATGGTAGACAACGATCAATGATCGATCAACGTTTTCTTTATCTTCTATTACCATTATTGTTGTGCTTTTATTTGGTTTAATTGCAAACAATGAATTGGTATGTTTATATCTTTGTTGATAAGCATGATGGAAAGTTGGATATGATGTTTATGATGGAGTTTGCATGTTTGCATTCATAAGCATCTTTGCATAAGAGAAGGTGATCTTGATTGATCACAACTCCACGGGAGTGGAGGAGGTCCCCGATCCTTGCGGAGGAACGGGCTTGAGAGTGAATGTTGTCGCGAGCATTCACTCACGCTATCTGTATATGCTGAAAGAAGTGCATGTGGACATATAGATTAGAGTTGCATTGATATTTGAGATTAATGAATGAGAATGTTAATAGAAGTGCATGTGATGATAATGAAGTTATTGATTGTCACGATTTATTATTATCGTTGTATATCGATGTAATTCTTCGAGTCGTGGACTCACCCTTGCTCTATTGTTGTTTTTAGGTGATCTTCGAGGATGCCGTAAGTGAGAGCGAGTAGAGCACATGGACATCACATGATCATTCGCCATGATAATCATTCATTCAATATTGGTTTACACATGGACATGTTAGTTATTGAATAAAGTTTAGGACATCATTTGGACTAGACTATTTGCTTTATTAATTTGGATTCATTGGTTGATCTTCGCTTTGGATTATTTGCCTGGTTATAATTCCCATTGCTTATTTTATTGTCGCTGATCCATAATTACATGTTCGTTTGTGGTCCATTGATTTGATTATCATTGTTTCCTTGATGTAATTTTATAGTGTGTCGATAATTATTAGTTTAAAGTGTAGTGTGGTGGCATTCTAGGCTCAGTGTTGGGCTGGGGTGTTACAGCAGAGGACGTTCAGAGACGATAGTGTTAGATCAAAACCCTATCGTCTCTGAACCTTATATAGTCAACACGCATCACAGACGGTTCTAGAGGGAAATGTCGTGATGCAGAATATCACTGACGGTTTCCCAAGAACCGTGCGTGATCTGATGCGAACATCACTGCACGGTTCTTGGGAAACCGCTCGTGATGAAGACGCATCACGACATTTGCCTCTAGAACCGTCTGTGATGTTTACCTGGTAACCTACATTCAGAAAACATAAATGATAAAACCTGCAATGCATTCCCACGGAACCATTGTAGAAAATTTCGAAAAAGGGTGGAATATAGAAAAACAATATATACATCATGTCAATTTTCCTAAGATCATTATACAAATCATCAAATTAAGATTCTGATGGTTCCAAGTTGGAGCTACCAAAGTTATGTACCTGCAAACATAATAAGTATGCATTTCAGTCTTCATAGATAGTGTTAATTTATTTGTTGATGCTGCAAGATCACAAGTCCATAACACAACACATGACAATGGAATAAATAAATTAATTACAATGGAGTAATTAAATTCTTAATTAAAATACAGCCCTTCATGATGATCGACGCGCATATAGCTAGCTTCCTCACTGGGTTCTTCCTCGAGCCTGATGCCGTCTCCGAAAGGTGGCAACTCGTCAAATTGATTGTATTCTTCCTCGTCCACTACATTCTCAACTCCGACAATCCTCCTTTTTCCATGAAGAACTACGTGGCGCTTCTTATTTGCCGGGTCGGTTACATAGAAGACTTGAACAACTTGGTTAGCCTTGACGAATGGTTCGTCTTTGTATCCGACACGCTCGAGGTCCACGGTAGTGACGCCTGCATTTGTCGACCTTCACCGTGGAGATGGACCCAACGGCACCGAAATAGGGGATCTTGAAAAGCACGTAGTCGATCTCCCATATCTCCTCTATTTGCCCATAGTACGAGCTCCTCGGCCACTCGCATCGAATGCATCTATGCACGGACACCGCTGCTCGCATTTGTGCTCTTCCTATCCCGAGTGCCAGATAAAATGTGTACCCATTTATGTCGATCCTTGCCATGTGACAATTGTAAAATGTGGCCCTCTTGCCAACCATAGCAGATCATCACTTGATGACCTCCGAGTGATTCGCACCTTTAACCATTCGCTGAACCGGCGGTTGTGCTCTCGTGATCCAAACCTCCGACCGGTCCGATTCATTGGCGTACCATGTCTTTGTGCTCGTCGATGTATGGGGACACTTGGGTCATGTGTTGCAAGACCGTGAAATGGGCTTGAGCGCACGTATCGGATCGGGAGTGATTGATTTCCTTCCGATGGTCCCGATACCATCCGGGCTCCCCTCATGACGAGATAGAGGCACACCAATCGGATCCACTCGAGCCATGTAGTCGACGCAGAACTCAATGACCTCTTCCGCTGCATAACCTTCGATGATGTCGCCCTCGGTCGAGATCGATTCCGCACGTAGGACTTGAGAATTCCATGTACCTCTCGAACGAGTACATATGACGAGAAACACAGGGCGCATATCTTTATCTCTTTCACAAGGTGAACAATGAGATGGACCATGATATCGAAAAATGACGGAGGGAAATACATCTCAAGATGACACGAGTCGTCACTACCTCTACCGCAGAGCATCTAGTCCTTGGGGATCGATGACCTTCTCGAGCAATTGAGTTGAAGAAATAACACGACCTCAAGATTGCCACTCGGACCTTGTTCGCAAGATACTCCTAATTGCAACAGAAGCATTTGTGTCATCAAGACACGACAATCATGCGACTTCATACCAATTAATTTCAAATCTTGCATAGAAACAAGTTTCTTAATGTTAGCGGAGTAACCAGACGGACTTTCACCGTGCAAGCTCCGCACGCTTCATTTCTCTCGGCCTTGGACAGAGTGTAGCAAGCTGGGGGAAGGTACGTTCGTCCTATATCGGTCTCTTTCGGTGCTAACTCGGTCCTTATGTTCATATCGACCAAGTCACGCCGTGCATTAACACCATCCTTTGTTTTGCCACTAATGTTCAAAGAAGAGACCAATCAAGCTATCACATACATTCTTCTCTCGTGCATAATGTCGATGCACGTTGGCGAACTTCTAAGTACTCCCAATAAGGCAAGTCCCAAAAAATTGACCGCTTCTTCCAAATGTTCTTCTCACGGATTCTTAATTTATGTCCCTTCCCAAGCACAACATCGATATCCTTAACCATATCATAGACCTCTTTCCCACTAAAAGCCCTTGAAGTGAACCGCCTTCCTTATTTCCGTCGAATTGTTTCTTCATCTTGCGGTATGGGTGACTCCTCGGAAGGAACCTACGGTGACGATATATACGATTTATGCGAGTTGTTCACCATACACTCTCCGTAGCATCTAAGCGGTCGCGGATGTGCTTTGGCTCCTTTTGTACCAAGTTCGACAGTTACCAAGGCGGGAAAATCATTGATGGTGCGAGAACAACATGGCGCGTAAAGTGAAGTTCTCTCGCTTGTACGCATCCCATACCTGCACCCTTCGCTCCACGGTGTCACAAGATCTTCCAAAGAATGGTGCTAGGTACACATCAATATCATTCCCAGTTGCTTCGCCCTTGGATAAGTAGTGACATCAAAATGTACTTCCGCTTCATACAGAGCCAAGGAGGAAGGTTGTACATACATAGATTCACGGGCAGTGCTATGTCTCACGCTCATGTTACCGAAGGATTCATTCCATCCGTACTCAACCCTAACCTTATGTTCCTCGGTTCCGCACCGAACTCTTCAAGCTCCGATCGAAGTTTCTCCACCGGGCGTAATCGCAGGTGTCTTAGCTTTCCATCTCTCTTACGCTCCTCACGAGTGCCAACGCACAATCTTGCCTCCTTTGGGTTCGCAAATAAACGCTTCAAACGTGGGATTATAGGTAGATACCACAACATCTTAGCAGGAGGTCCTTGCTTCACCTTAGCGAGATTTTGACGCTTGTATCGGGATGCTTTGCACACGGACAATAATGCATGTCTGCATACTCTTTACTGTAGAGGATACAATCGCTCGGACATGCATGTATTCTTTCTACTTCCATTCCCAATGGGCAAATAACCTTCTTTGCTTGATAGGTGGTGGGCAACACGTTTCTCCGGAAGGATGTCCGCTAGGAGACCTAACAACGCCGTGAAACTCTTATCGGACCAACTATTGCTTGCCTTCAATTTCAGCTAGCTCAAGCACGGTTGACAACCTTGTGTATTCCGGCTTGCGACTGGGAACAAAGGTCTCACCGAGTCCTCCCTAAGCCCTCGAATTTACAAAACTCTCTCACCGTAGTTCTCTTACGCATCGCGTAGCATCCGATCCAGATTGTCATCGTGCCCCATATCCTCATCAAAAGCACACCACATCCGCAAATCGTTGACTTCCTCGGCGATGTCGTCATTATTAACTTTCGTATAATCGCTCTTCACCGTGGATCGTCCAACATGTATACCCTTTTTGAAACCCTTGAATCAAGTGCGCTTCGATCTGCGCGCGTTGTTAAACATCTTCAGATTACGCAATCAATGCACTGACAAGACATAAAATTTATCCCTTCTTCAACATATCCTCGTGGCTCTTCTAAAAGCAACCACGCCATTAATGTAATCTTGACTCACACGGTTCACACCGTACATCCGATTCGATCCATCTACAATACGCATGTAACAAATTAGTGTCAAATTGATTAGCGATTAATTTATAGCAAACGAAAATGTGCAATATAAACTCATTCTCCAACATTTGTATCTAAGGTTATTGAAAGAAAACTCTTCACTAGTTATGTACCACACGCGGTGGCATAGCGTAGCCATGCCTACGGCCACAACCATGATCCCTACCTCTCGACACCGATATCTATCTCAATTGAACAATCATGCAACCCAAATATAGGCATCACCTCATACAACACTTATTAACCTAAAATACCGAACCGTAAATGCAATATTGCTTGACCCAAACCCCACCGTCATCGTGAACCTGTGTAAATTTTATTTTTAAGCCAATTAATTATCCTAACTCAAATTTTAGTGATTATTAGACCTAATTCAATTTTATAAAGTTACCACTCCTAAGTCAAATTTTAGTTCATTAGTTATAAGGTTTCAAAACTAAGATTTGCAGTGGCTAATATTATTTATTCCAACATTGACGGTGCAAGATCATGTGCTCATACCAAGATTAGAGGAGGAGCCGCAGGTGGAGGAGCTAGGGCAGGAAGTGGCGCTGAGCGGTAGACACAACGTGCAGTTGAGGAGCTAGGGCGGGAAGTGGCGCAGTTGGAGGAGCTAGGGTGGAAGTGGCGCTGAGCGGTAGACACACAGCAGTGATGAGGAGCTAGGGCGTGGAAGTGGCGCAGTTGGAGGAGCTAGCGAGGAAGTGGCGCTGGAGCGTATACACTGCAGCAGTGATGAGGAGCTAGGCGGGGAAGGAAGTGGTAGACACTGTTGTGAAGGCAGAGAGGATGTCTCTGTTCAATTTATATGGGATGTCTCGGCCAATTTATATGAAGACGAGTGAAATCACAGACGGTTCTATTTCAGAACCGTCTGTGATAGGCAAATATCACAGAACCGTCTGTGTAACATCACAGACGGTTCTAGTTAAGAACCGTCTGTGATAGGCCTGCTGCGCCAAAAGATAGCCCAGACAGACCCAACACAGACGGTTCCAAAGGAACCGTCTGTGATGGGCCGTCTGCTATAGCCTCTTTTGTAGTAGTGCCGGGGGCGACGAAGTAGAGGAGGCCGGGGGCGACGAAGTAGAGGAGGCCGGGGGCGACGAGGTCGTGGGAGGCCGGCGGCGACGAGGCTGGGGTGAGGTAGAGGAGGTGGAGGAGGCCGCGGGAGGGGAGGCCAGAGGAGAAATGACAGAGGAGGAGAAATGGCAAAGGAGGAGATGGAGATGGCAAATGGGGAGATGGAGATGGCAAAGGGGGAGATGAATGACTCTGTTAATATAGAGAGATTTTCGGGAGCCCGCCATTATGTGCAAATTTTCGTTTTCCCGCCTAACGAAACCAAAGTATCACAGACGGTTTTATATAAAAACCGTCTGTGATGACATATCACAGTGTGATAAGTGTCTCATCACAGACGGTTCTAACCACGAACCGTCTGTGATGAGTATCTCATCACAGACGGTTCGTGGTTAGAACCAAATGTGATTTTAGGGTTTTACCATGGTTTGAATTGGCTTGGATTTTTACCCTAAAATTCAAACTATGGTAAAACCCTAAAATCACAGACGGTTCGTGGTTAGAACCGTCTGTGATAGTGACATACCACAGACGGTTCGTCTTGGAACCGTCTGTGATTACTTTATCATAGACGGTTTCCAAGAACCGTCTGTGATGAGGCGTCTTCTATGGCCTGTTTTGTAGTAGTGGGTCTACCTCTACTAGATCAGGCACCTCTACCCCACAACCCTTGCGTGCTGATCCTGTGGATAATGATCAGCATCCTAGTGAGGAAGAGGGTGAGTAGGATGAGTACCCTAAGGCGGAAGACAATACTACAACACAAGATTTTTGGTTGCGAGGACCTGCGAACTTGCCACCACAACCAACCCAAGAGGAGGACAAGACTGTCATCGTTCCTGTTGGCGACACGTAAGAAATTGTTATCACTTTCACTAATTTAGCCCACTTGCTTGCAGACCTCAAAAAACTAATGTGCAGGCAATGGCGAGAAGAAGGAGAGGCTGAGAAATGTAGACTTCCAAATGGCATAATTGGCGTGTTGATTCGATGGCACTTCCCTGGCTTGGTCATCTACAGAGGAAGGCGAGATCCTGCATGGACATGGCGCCACTACAAGGCTGCTGAAGATACCACTGCAGAAGGAGAAATACAATTTGACAATTGTTTGCAGAGGGTGGAGGAAAGTTTTTTGGTAAGTGACAAGGATCCTAGTTGCTTTTGTTTACTTCTTATTGCTTGTCGAGTTACAGAATGGATAATTTGTGTACAGTCGCAGGATCACATCTATGTTTCTACATGTTGGGCATATATGTGCAGAAGTTAAGGCATCATCAGGCTAAGTTAATTGGTGTGCTCCTCACTTAGTGGGCTAGGATTACTTCAAGAGCCAATGCAGTTGCATATATACATAGATATATTTGATTTACAGTGGTGAAATGGAGCATTAGTTTAGTGGCCATACTTGTTATAGCTAGAGCTAGTCGTTTCTTTGATAATAGATCACAGGTTTATTTAACAAATCTACTTTTGTCCCAACTGTCCATTTAGTACGTAATTATCTCCCCCCCCCTCTCCCTCTCTCGTGCATACACACACAGAGAAAGGAAAGAACATATAGTTTACTGGTGTGATCATTCTGTGAAATAGATTCATATATTGACTGCTAGAATTCAATACATTAGTCTTCCTATAATACTATCCTTATAATGTTCATGCTTCAATACTGTGCTTGTTTATAATACTTCCAAGTAATGCTTGTTTACGACCAGTATGTTGAGTTGTAGCATTTCTATGTGTCCTGTGTTATCTTGTTATTTGCTAATCTTACACATTATATTGTTATTATCTAGTGGTGGTTTAGATGGGCTGATGGACAGGAAGCTGATTCTAGGAGAGTGGTGCGTAATGTTGTTAAAAAGCTGATCCCATAGATGATCTATGAAGCACGCATCCAAGCGGTGATCTATTACCACACACAAGTCCTTGGAAAGGAAATTCATAGGGCCGAGGCTTGCCAAACGCATATCACTTTGGAGGACGACATGCAGGTAATCATAATTCGTTCTAGTAAAAATGTAAGTCAGAAGAGTGGGTGTTGGGTCCCAAAATCTACTATACTATATTTTGTCAGTTATCCATGCATTGTTTTGGTTCATTCATGCCATTGCTTCCTATGGGTTATAGTTTACAATCAATTCTAGTTTATTCATATTTAACACTTTGTTAAATTAGGCAATACCTTGGTGGGCCTAGAAGTGTGAAGATGCATGGCAGCAGATTGCCCAAAAGATGTGGTGTAATGAACAGTGGTTAGAGGCCTCCCGTGCTGCTAGGGAGCGGAGATTGTTGATGGGCGGGGCAGCACATCGCCAAGGCAGCTCCTCCATGGCTCGTTACAAGAAGCACTTGGTAGGTCAACATGTTCATATTGATTGAATGTTGTAGATACATATTTATATACCTCATGGTTTTTTTTTGGGTGCAGGAAAAGAAGAAGCAGAGGCCTGTCTCCGATGTAGAGGCATATGTAGAAGCTAAGAGGGGTGATCAGGAGGGCACCCTATGCAACCAGTGCGCAACACAGAACTTGGTACCATTTCTATACTATGATTTTGTCCCTGATGATATTCGCTCACTTATGATTTTGTCTAACAGGATGCATATACTGAGGCTGCTAAGGAGATTCATGGCCACGACTTTGACGTAATGAATTCACCACTGGATGTGACTGTTGTGTACAGGGATGGAAAGGGGAAGAAACATGGCCGTTTCTTGATCGGTGCCGGCTACATTAGCACACCGACAACCCTCTCGGAGGTCCGAACAACAAGTCAACGGATGATGTACACCCTCAAAGACAAGTGCGACCATCAACTGACAGGGTTTCTCAGCTTGAGGCCAGGCTACAAGATGAAATCGAGGCTAGGCAGCGATTGAAGCAAATGATCCAGGTTTGGACTTCGAATCCCATATGCGATGCAAATTGCAATTCATTTATTTCCACAAGCTTACCTTGATATTTTTTGTTTTCAATTCATATAAGAAGATGTTAGTACCATCACTATCCCTTTTTTAGTTACCATTAGCTGACATTACTAGTAGATTCTCACCCCATATGACTGAAATAAACAAATATGCAGTCACTTCAAACTCGACTTGATGCCACTACACCAGGGGCACCACTGCCTACAATATCTAATCCGGTTAGTAACTGGACACTTATTATTACATTGTTAGTCTCTTACGAGTGCTTGAGAGCTCACTTGATGCCACTACACCAGGTTGTTTTGAGAGTGCTTGTTAATATAATTGTAGGTTGCTTGTCCTTGATCCCACGTGGAACTCTTCACTTTATTCCATGTACTGATTACTGTCATACTTAATTTACAGAGGAAATGAGTTCACCACCCTTAAACTTCTGCAGCTATCTGCTATTGTTGTGTGTTTTATACATTTTTGACAAAAGGAAAAGCGCACGTGAAATTTGGTGGCTCCTCTACATTTTTCATGAAATTATGATAGTTCTGCTGTAGAATTGGACTGTTATTTTCTATTACAATATTGTTGCGTACTCCTTATCAGCCTTACAATAGTTTTGCATTTTTCAAAGATACTGGCGGGATCAATGGCGATCCAATGCTTCCTGTCTTGATCTTCGAGATGGTACACATGTTAGCTGCCCCAAACCAAGATCATGTGGATGAGTCCAATGTCGAGAGGCCACCACCAGGTGCTTGCTATTTTCATGATCTAGTTGTGCAAACATGAACATACATCAGTTGAGCTGTTAGATGTAATAAGTTCTTTCCATTCATAGGTCTACATTTAGTACTGAGCTAGGACATTTATTACTTTCATTTCCATAAGCAAAGGACTTCAAGTTATGCTGTTACAAAAGCTTCATTATTATGCTTTTTTGCTCCTCGTTCACACCTTAACGAAGAAACAATACAAACAACATGCAAGGAATAATTTCTGTGGCGATAGACCCTTTAAACAACCTCGTGATGGAAATGCGCACAATAGTATTTTGTAAGATATCAAAGGAGGAATGACCAAAGAAAAACATAATTTGAAAGAAAAAAATACATTGCCCATAGTGACCTAGTTTGAGTACTTGGTCTTTGGGTTTACGTCGTGACCTAGTATGAACCTACCATTTGCAAGTTCACAATTCCACCAAACAGACATTAAAAGAAGCTACTTTGAGATTGGTGCGGGTTTTACTTGGAGGCACATATCTAACATAAAGGCAGCTGTTGAAAAATTAGAAAAGGCATTGCATCTTCAGAAGCCGACAAATTAAACAAAACTGTGAGCAAACTGTTTATTAATATAATATGCATAGAAGCACGTCCTATTACCTCACTCGAATAAAGCATAACAACTCTGATGCATAGAAGCACGTGCTAGGAATGGATTGGTTGAATACTCCGCTGGGGAACATGAAGGTGAATTGGAAGGAGAAATACATGTGTTTAGGGAAGGTTCATTGGTAGAAATCAAAGGGGTAGCAAGCTCAGTGGCAGGAGAGCAGCGTGGTGTAGCTCCCCTTGGTTGCAAAGAGAAAACGTGCAATTAAGTATGCGAGGAGTGAATCAATAAGGTTCCACGGTTCATTACTCTAATTGATCAGTTAATAGCAATTATAGACTCTCATTCAGTTGAAATTGTTAGCTGGATGTGGATTTTATCCCAAGTAGCTATAGTAGATATAAAGCCCCCACTAAGCACTAAAAAGAAAAGGGAACCAAGGAGGAAAGTGTTAAGAAACAAAAGATGGATGTGATCTCTTCACTAGTTGCATTTTGCTTCACTGATCTTACTCATTACTGCAAAAGGATCTCTTAACCTCACTGCAAAGCATGCATGCATATGTAAAGTATATATGATAAGACTGATCTACAAGCTAGTAAATTAATTGAATGTATACCATATTGGTGTCATTTAACACTACTAGCTAGTAGTATTGTTTTCCTTTATTTTTTCTTGCATCAATCAGTTGAGTTGTTCTTCAGCTTTGATCAGTAATATATTTTTGTTAGAAGCTTGTGCTTCGGGAGGATCACCGCGAGCAATATACTTTTGCAGTATTCGTCATGAATGGGATGTTCATGTATGTTGTTGTATCAAAGTGGACATCCACTTTGTTATTTGTATGATTCATTTGTTATTCAATTTACTACTTATTCACATGCTTTACTTCTACTTCAAATCTGATTTCGAAATGGCACTTGAAAAACTAGTCTGTGTAGGTTGTAAATTGTTGCGTCTCTTTTGCAAAACTAAGCCACTATGAGCCATCCTTTTGAACAACCTCTAGCATAACTAATTTTTATTTGTGTAAGATTTGCGAGTACTTTGTACTCAACCCGATTGCTGCAATTTCAGGTGAGAAAGAGTTTGAGCCCGTTGAGCTTGTTAGCGCTGATTTTGGTGACACTGACTAGTAATGCTTTCATTTAACTCCCAGTCAGTTGCCGATGGGATACGGGCATACCACTGCTGGTCTTTTGGTTTATTTACTTGTTTCCGCTGCTACTTAATATTCTTATTTGAATTTGGCCGGTCGGCCATCTGTAATAGTTGTAGACCTTAACTATTATGTTGTATGTCTTTTGGACTATTAAAGTATGATTGTTGTATGCATGTAATCAACGTTGCATGAGAGTATGAGCATATTGGTCGCTGATCTCCAATATGAGTTCATGCTCGCTGTCCGTGGCTTCCCATTTAACACACTAAGTGGAGTACTTGGCTTATTGGAGAACCGAAAATCATGTAGCGCTCGTAGAGGAGCAGCGCACATGATCGTTGGGGCTCTAGTTTGCAGTTGAGTCTCTCACTTGGATGGAGTTAAGTTGGAATCCATTTACTTGAGGTCCAGAGTTATGTCCATAAGACCGTGCTTAGTCTCGGTCTTAAGGAGATAACCCGGGGGTTCTCACATATAACATCATGCATACGTATGTACATGCATGCATTCGCACGAATAGAAACACAGGCGTACAGAGGCAGAGGAGAAAAAATCTTGGAATAGAGATGGCACAACCATAGGGAATAGACTCATGGTCACCAGAGAGAGCGCGACACGTGTTCCCAGCTAGGATCGGTGACGTTTGCATGTGTTTATGTGTTGATGTCGTAACGATTAGCATTAAGTAATATTTGGGGAGAAGTAGAATATATCTATGTGGTAAAGTATTGCATTGAAAGGGGTAGCAGCCGAGAAAGATTGATCAAGATTTGGCCTTACTGTTAGAGGTTTGATAAAAAAATTGTGACGGCGAGAAGAGATAAAAGACATACGGTTCGGTGGGGCAACCGGCATATGAGGGAAGATAAGTTCAAGGTAAGTCGCTCATGGAGTATCGGTGTATACGTGAGCAAGGTACTCTAATACCATGTAAACTAATAAGATAATTTGTCGCACACGCAATCAAAGTATTGCTTGAGATTAAATTGAGGTACATGTCCATGCATACAATTTAAAAAAAAATTAACTAATAGATTAAGAATATAGTACAACTATATAGTCAATGCATAACAGAGAGTGATTACGTTTTTAAGAATCCAACAATTTATTATACTTATTGATTTTCTTCTATCAAAGCTCATACTTTAATTACATTTCTCAAGTTGTATTTTTCTTTCAAGCTTATTTGTCATTTTTAATATTTATGATATATTAAAATTTTAAATATATTCTCAACTATCTCATTTATATCATTTAATACTATAGATTTTGAAATAAATCTAACCGCAGACCACTTGCTAGTTATTAGACAAAAAGAATACAATTGTCTGTAGGAAGGACGACTGGGCCTTGACAACACATGTAAGACTGGGCCTAGACCACCTGCCCTTTTTTCTTTCTTTGTTGGTCCTGCTTAATTTTCTCGCTGGTGAGGACCAAACTAGGACCAAACTAGCAGCGTACGATGTCCCGGCTGGCACGATAGAGACGGCTCCAGGCCCAACCTGGGCGGTGCAAGGTCTGCCCATTAGTACGTGTGTCCTGCTGCCCTCTGCCGCATCGTTTTCGAGCCAACTGGGAATAATAATTGTTATTATTTAACTTATTTTAAATTTATTTTTATTGCTACTCTTTCACCCATTTTATTTCTAAATATGATCCTTTTAATCACATCATCACTCGTGGTGTGATAAAATAACACTATCATGCGCAGAATAAGTCTAACCGCGTGATAGAATAACATTGTCACGCCGCTGGTGGAGTGGCAGAATTTGGCCACACCATGGTGATTGACGTAACAGTGTTCTTTGATTGCGCCACGAGTGGTGACGTGACCAAATGATCAGTATTAGAAATAAAGTTGGTAAAAGATTAGTAATTAAATTAAATTAAAAAAAATAGATTGTATAATAAAAATTGCCCACTGAGAAGCATACAACTCACCTTGTTTTATGAGCTGCTAGATACTAGTACTGGTACATTATTAACGAAAAGATGGATGCCTCGCCAAATCAATATATCCTCTTAATTTCTTTTTTAAGACAAAACCTATCAAACTTAAATGTACAGGAGTGCATCCTGTAAATACCTCATTTTTTGCGTGTAAATTATTCTAAATTAGTGTGGGAGTTAAACTGTTTTATGTGATATTCATATATTTGACTTTAAATTATTCTAAATTAGTGTGGGAGTTAAACTGTTTTATGTTAAATTCATATATTTGATTTCCAAGAAAGGCCCTTGCGATCAGTCAGCACATCATCCCTCCAATTTTTTTTGGAAAATGTCCATTTCACCCTTGAATTATCGTTGTCCGCACACTTAACACCCTAACATAAAAACCGACCCTTTGACCCTCCCAAGTTGCAAAGCTAGTGCACTTAACGCCCTGAGGTGGTTTCGTAGGCAATTTTGCCACGTGGCGACTGATGTGGATGCGACGTGGCAATTGACGTAGCTACGATGTAAGGGTGGCTCGATCAGTTTCTGTTAGATTCAGGTCAAACTCGGTGGCTGGCTTGACTCAACCAGTGTACACAGTGTCGACTCCGCATTATGCTTCTTCTCCGTCAGCTCGTGGTGTAGGAAAAAATAGGCGGCGGCGATTGCAGGCAACGATGAGTTTTGGTGTTAGAGATGCGATGCGAACGCGTGCACGGCGTGTTCTCGAGCCTTGAAAGCCCATTTGAGGTGCTGCAGGGTGGTAGGGAGAACTATGACAGTCGAAACGGATGGGGCGAGGGCGATGGCCGTGGAAAGAGGAGTTGTGCTGCCAGTGGACTTCGATGGTCCTCCGGCCTATGTTTTGCTCGGTGGTTTTGCTTACGTGGCACTCAGTTAGCCTGATTCACTACATGGTTGTTGTGTTGGCATGGTGAGGTGGCAGGAGGAGGGAGTTTGAGGTTGCTGACAGCTGAGGCCCACTCGCCAACGACCCAAAAACAACACGCACGCAATCAAGCAGAGCTCCGACCTCGCCGCCAGCCATGGATTTTATTGACGACAACTAAGACTCTCAGTCGCGCATGCCTCGTCCATTCCCGCACCAACACCAATGCCACCACAACCACCTCCTCCTCCATGAATCACACATCCCCTTCACTTCCCCACGCCGACGCCTATGCTACCGCGTGCATGCTCCTCCTCACCCCCCATTCTGAAATTTGTCAAGCAGACCATCCCATCATCCAAATCAACACCACCCCAACCTTCCTTACCTCCCTGTGACTGCACAGAGCCAACCACGATGAGCCGTTGTGGCCAGGACCGGAGGGCGGAGGCCGAGGAGCGGAGGAGGCGAGGACAGAGCCTGCTGGCTGTTGGGAACTACAGGAATGGTGACCACCCCAGGAGCCAGCAACTTCTCCACCACTTTGGAGGTTTGCATTCTTGCTACACATGCGTGGTACAATGCTGTCAAAGTGTCAATGCATGACTAATTGCTAGGCTTGCCTTAAGCTTCTTGTACCTGTGAACAATACATAGAGCGGCACAGTTTGTCCTCTGGTATTATTTGGCCTGTTAATGCCAACTGATATTGCCTCCAAATAATTGTCCTAAATTAAAGTTCATGCTGCCCAATAATGGAGGCCGCGGTTACTGTTAAGCAGCCTGCACCTCTGTTTGGCTGCTAAGTTTCTTGAGTTCCTAACCTGACAAGGAGTCCTGCAGGCGGTAAACATTCTCTTGTTGGAAATAGTCATTAATCTTGTTTAGGATAGCACATACAGTATTTATCTTGTCCTTATATATCCCTGAACTTTTTTTTTGTTGGGGGCAGGCCCTGGCTTTGAAGAAGACGGTAGAAGATAAATTGCGAAAGGGAAGATAAAACTTGCCAACAATGCAAAATGTCTTTGCTCCATTAGAAGCATGTGATGGAATATAAGACACAACTTTATTTATCTTGCCGTAATCTAAATCTTAGATGTTCTTTGCAAACCTTAATTTCTTCTACTTTTGTATATATTGAAGTGATATATAATGTAAGAGGAGAACTATAAATTATAAAAACCTCGTGGAAGTAAATAATAAAACGATACTTATTCACGTTTAGTCTGACAAGGTCAATCCTGCGGATGGTGTGATTGGCATAGGAATCTTCCCTTTTACTAAAGGAGGTGTGAGAACCCGGGTATTTAACTTATAATACTTAATTATCCAATTGGTTCTAGCATTACAATTCAAATATCCACTCTCGATGTATTGTATACATCCCAGGAGCGGGATATTATACATACATGATCAGAGCCCATCCATCGGGCTCCAAATCATTATCAATAATCTAACCTAGACTCAGTATCAATAGTAAACATATACCTACAGTTCATGCATCTATTCGGATTAACTACTCCTAATGAAAATTAACATCAACATAGCACATGCATACATACATTTGCAATCAACATAATTTTATCAAAAGTAATAGGAGCAATATGATCAGGGGGTTGCTTGCCTTGCTGGAGATATTCAACTTGCTGCAAATGATCACTCTCGTATATAATAGAATCGTCGAAACCTAGTAAAAGAATTGAAAGGAACCAATAAGAACGGGTAACGCCGAATAAACTCAAAATCATCCAAAAATCATGAAATTTACACGGAAGGTAGAGCATGATTTAATATGGATTTAGAAATAAAAATTATTCAATTTGGAGTTCGTATACGAAAGTTATAGGCTAAACAATTCCTACCTAAGAGAAAATCCAACAATTAGACTTTGAGTGTTGTTGGCTTCGAGTACTGTTCACTTCGGGTACTGATGGTTTCTAGTACTGTTCATTTTGAGTACTGATCCTTTCGAGTACTGCTGGTTTCGAGTACTCTTCATTTCGAGTACAAGTCATCCGACTTCACGCGGTCGGAAGGAGGTTCGACTACATCCTGGTCGGAAGAAGGTTTCGACTACTTAGTCGGAAGGAAGTTTCGACTACCTGGTCGGAAGGAGGCTTCGACTACAGGTGGTCGGAAGGAGGTTTCGACTACCTGGTCGAAAGGAGGATTCAACTACAGGTAATCGGAAGGAGGTTGTCGAAGAAGGTGGTCGTACATGGTCGTACATGGTCCGACGGTCCACGGCGTAGTGTAATGGTTCATAGACCACGGTGACTATGCACTTAAGATCTCAGACCCAAATGTCATAGAGACATCAACTAATTAAGCAACCATTAATTAACCCTAAGCAATCATTAGCTCTAATAACCTGAGATTATCCCTAAGCATCTGCTATAGTGCAGGTCGGAATCCCGACAACAGGGGATCCAGCGGCCGCTTCACTATCGTGCTTGCCGCCGACGACGTGGACCTCTTCGGCGTGAACAAAAGCCAGAAATGAATGCACGATAACTGCACACAACTTCCTATACCTGTGGCAACCTCTACGATGGTGTGTAATGGCGGCGCACCAGAGGAGGGCAGTGGGGAGCTACAAGCCAAGGTGGCTATGATGACCCGATGACGTATTGTGCCATCCATCGTGTGCTTGTGCATCTACTGGATATAGAGGACCTACCCGAGTGAAGATGAGGCAGGAGAAGCTCGGAGGAGGCTTGACATCGTCAATGGCTACAGCGGCGCTCGGCTTCACGCGGAGGAGACAACCTGGTCAAAAGGAATGACAAACAGATGTCGGAGAGGCTTAAGGGAACCTAGGAGATGGTAAAGGAGCAAGGAATTGAGTAATGCTTCACCGGAACAGTGTCGAGAGGAAGAGTAGGGTTTTCGACCGACAAAGCAAAACTTCAAAAACCACGAGCTCCTGCGAATAAACCAACAAATTGATTAAGGGGAAGTCTTTACGATACCGTAAGACACAAGGTGATGCACATAGCAGGGGATAAGTCTCACTGAACACGAAGTTGGCACGGCGACGGCTTCGGGTGCGCGCTTTGGACGTACTCCGGAGTCGACGAAGACACACTTGTGTTCCGAGTGCTACAAGCCAAAACAAGGCTCGTGTTAGCTCAAATGGGCACGTCGAAGAATGGTGAAGATGAGGGGTGCTGTGGAAGGAAGCTTACCCGAGCGGAATGCGTGAGAGAGCTTCCTTCTCCTCAATGGCCAAGAGAAGTGAGAAGAAAGGTGGGCAGTGAGGTGGTTTTAGCTCGGGCAATGGACGGGAAAGACAACATCGTGAATAGGTGATGCTCAGTGGTTGGTCGAGGAGGGCGGTGGCTACATGGCGTGCATGCGCATGTTCTGAGCGTCGTGGCCGCATGGCGCCAAAGTTTTGCTTTGCCAGCGCGAGGTAGGGGGTGAAGCTGGCAAGTGGGGCCGGGGTGGCAGTGACACAGGTGAGGCTCGGTCGGTTGGTTTAGGCCGCTGAGTCGAGTCATCTCAGGTTGGGTTCGGTCGCACCGGTTCAATAGGGTTGGGTTTGAGTCCAACCAACAGTGTTGACTGATTAAAATTCAAACTCTCCACTTTGATTGGTGATTAAAAATATCAACTAAATTTACAAAATTCTGAAATTTTGCAAAGATGTTCCTGAGGTGACCTAGTACACATATAAATTTTATACATCCACTGTTCATGTTTTAATTTCTTGTTTTTAATTCATTTACCGCAGGGCTTTTAAACATAGGATATGAATTTTCTCAATGTGGATTTGGTTTTGAAAAATTTAGAAAAAATCATATTTATTCAAGATAAATATTTTAATGTTTAAATAAATTATTTCCCAAAAGTCTCCCCAAGCATTTATTTCTGAGTTGGTTTGTAGCTTCAAACTGAGTTATAAGTTATACTTTGTTTTGAAATTTTTCCATTGCAATTTTTTGTGCAAATGCTCTAGAAATCTTATGTATGCTCAAAAAAAAATTAAAAATCACCTTTTTATACATTTAAAATACAAAATTAATATTTGTGATATTACATACGACTAGAATGTCGTTCCCATGACCATTCCATGCGTTTGCCCAGCCTCTCCTGTTCGTGCACGCGGCAGGATTGTGCTCCGATTTTTGGTGGACAGGGTTTAGACCTTCAATGCTCCAGTTCCCAATCGCTGCGACTTCCTCGCCCGGTGCGTAGCCCTCGTGTCTCGCCTGTCCTCAGGCGCCGTTCGTCGCAAGCCACGTCAGGGGCTGCATCGAGCCGATGCAGCATTGATGGCCAGAGGACGTGCGTCTTCCCTCAGTTGTTCCTATTCGGCCTCGCATCCCGTCATCACCTCCATTCCCTTGTCACTAGCCTCGGTGCTCTCTCTGGTTTTCTCCGTCGCTTACTTTTCCTCGTCCCATCTGCTTGCGCTAGCCCGTCTGCTCTCTCTTGGTTTCTCCATTTCTCAGATTTCCTCGCCGGAATTGCTTTCGCTCGGCCAATTTGGTTTGTCGGTTCGATTGGCTCTGCCTCCTCTTGCCTAGCCGCCTTGCTATAGGATTTCTTTGCTAGATCCAGGTTCGTCCCCTCCTCTCTCGCAGCTTTCTTTCTCCTGTGCCTTGTGGCGTTCCTTCCGGTTTGGTCCCATCGTTTCCTCGCACCTTTGCTGATTTTTTCGCCCTTTTGCATATTGCGCCGCCTATACTGTGGTTGTTGGCCTAAACTGAAGACAAACATACGCGAACGTAATAGAACGCTCGAACGCGAACACAATAACACAATAAAATTTTTGTGCCACCGGAACAACAGCAGTTTTTCTGATTTTCTCTTGCTCTATTGCTCTTGTTAGTTACAAGACCATAGATGTCTTTATATAGGCTAAGCAATTGGATTCTTTGATCCAATTCGTTTCTTAGTAGGAAACCTACTTGGACTCACATTAGAAAACCAAAACTAAATATGGATCCTAACACCCTATACTTAGCAAGTCTAGATTAATTTCCAACAATCCCCCTAATTTAGACTTGCCGACTCTAACTTGTTGTGGCAGTCGGTCTCAACTACGACTTGTCCAACTGATACTCGGCACAGGATGGCGAACACACCTCCTCAACATCCCGGACACAACTCAGGACGACGAACACACCTCCTCAACATCCCGGACACAACTCAGCACGGCGAACACACCTCCTCAACGTCCCGGACTCAACTTAGCATCAGAGTAACGCCGACTCGTATTCAGCATCAGCCACAATTAAATACGCATCCGCTTTCTTCTTTCTGGGATACGGCATTCAGAACCGAAGTGCCCGTAGTCCTGACAGTTGTAGCAGAGAATCTTCGTCTTGTCGAACTTACGATTCTTCATGCCAGAGTTGTTGGCGCCCTTTTTGTTGGACTTGGATTCCCACTCGTCACGAGTGAGTAGTAGATGCTCACCTTTCTCGTTGTGCCGTCGTCCCTTTGTGCGTTCCTCGTATGCCTTCAGTCGCCCAACCACCTCCACAATCGTCATCGTCTTCATATAAGCAAATTGCTCAATGGTGGAGACGATCGGCAAGAATTTTTCGGGAATGGCACGAAGAAACTTCTTCACGACGGTGCGCTCTTCCATCTTGTCTCCGAGGACACGAATCTCGTTGACGATGGTGGTCAGCTTCATGGGAAGTCATTGATGGACTCAGTCTCCTTCATCTTCATTACATCGAACTCACTCATGAGAGTCTACGCTCGTGCCTCCTTGACGCGGTCAGCGCCGACGTGCATCTCCTTCAGAGTGTTCCAAGCCTCCTTGGCCATCTCATATTCGGCCAAGACCATCATCATGGCCTCGGACACGGCTTGGAATATGGCGGCGAGAGCCATCTGATCCTTGAGCTCATCGACCAGCTCTTTGCCTTCCACCGCCGCCCACACCCCTTGTGCGCGTATGAACACCTTCATCTTCACCGCCCAGGAGCCATAGTTGGTCTCAGTGAGCATTGGGTATTGGAAGGTTACCGAACCCACTTTCGCCGGTGCTTTGGATGCCGCCGTGTCCGAGGTGTCGCCATCGCCCACGAACCTGCGTGGACAACATGCGCTTTTGACATGACGCGCTACACCTCGGCGCTCGAGGCGAGTGTCGCAATGGCCGAAAAAGCCGTCGCCTCGACCGAGCACGTGTTGCCCGTCCGCGCCGCACAGCTTCTCCTCGCACCTCGCCTCCTCGCGCCTTGTCGTGCGCTCCGTCGCTGAGCGCTATGCATCTGCTATGCACACCCGGCCGCCACGTGCCCTAGGACGCCGCCGCACCCACCGTCACGCCATATATGCCACCCCAGGAGTCGAGATCACCCCTCCCGGGGTAGCAGCTAGGGTTTCAAACCTAGAGCTCTGATACCAATTGTTGGCCTAAACCTAAGACAAACACACGCGAACGCAATGGAACGCTCGAGCGCGAACACAATAACACAATAAAAATTTTGTGCCGCCGGAACAACAGCAGCTTTTCTGATTTTCTCTTGCTCTATTGCTCTTGTTGTTCAAGTTACAAGACCATAGATGTCTTTATATAGGCTAAGCAATTGGATTCTTTGATCCAATTCATTTCTTAGTAGGGAACCTACTTGGACTCACATTAGAAAACCAAAACTAAATATGGATCCTAACACCCTATACTTAGTAAGTCTAGATTAATTTCTAACAGTGGTTGCCCTGCGGCTTGAGGAAGAGGTGCAGGAAAGCTTTGTGCTCCTTCGACTTCGCCTTCTCAAGGGACATTGTGGTCTTAGTTTGGAGTTGCATCCTCGGTCGTGCAGTCCCTTTCTTCTTATCCTTGTCTTTGCCTCTCTTTTGGGTGCGCGCTTGCTAACTTGAACATCCTTTTGCAGGTTGTGCCGCCTGTTGTTCTGTTAGCCCCCGGTGTCTACGCGCGAATCTCTGGAAGTCGAACACCCACACACACTCAAACTGGACAGCAAAACAGAGAAGATGAACTCACGAGATAGATTTGGTGCTGCTTAACCTCACGCACAGCCTTTTATGATTTTTTTCACTCTTATTTATACCAGCAATGCTATCACTAAATGAGTAACACCAAAATAAACATGCGACCATTTGTAAACGTTTCATGCAAACGTTTCTACTAGTGCTCGACAACTAGCTCTAATGACTAACATGCAAACGTTTTTACTAGTAATGCTCTAATGCACATGCAACCATTTCTAGTTATTAAATGATGTCGTTACATGCAAATAAATACCAAAATAAATAATGCATCAAGGATTATTCAACAAACACCCTCTAATCCTTGATACGCTTTCTTGATCTTGACGCAACCCAGACGCCCGTCGTGCTCTTACAGTCGTCGACGTCACTGGCAATGTCGCTATCGCTGTAGCCGACAAACCATAGCTCCTTCATGCCATGTGTTCGTGCAGCTGCCACGCCTCGCGCTTGCGTGCGCGTGCGCCGTGGCTGCCCATAGTGTCGTGTACGTCGCGGGCCCCTGGTCGCTCGCACTCCACCGCGTCTTCGCACGCTGCCGACTCCGCGCCCGATGCGCGTCTCCACGTGCCACCACGCGTTGTCGCCGCACCGCGCGAACAGACAGACCAGTTGTGCAATGCAAAGGGTAAGAACATAGAGCCGGTTACGAGTGTATTTTACTTGACCAAGTATGCGACACTGGCGGCCGCGGATTGTGAGCATGCCGTCCTGGATGAGTGTCTGGTAGTCGTTCTCGTCGAGCTGTCCGAGGCTCACAATGTTGCTACACAGTCGTGGGATGTAGTACACCTCCGTCAATGCAAGGTGCTCCCCGTTCTAATACCACCGAGCCGACAGAGCCGATGATGCCCTCGCCCATCTCCGCGACGCTTGCTTAGCACTCGGACATGTGATTGCCGGCGCTGGTGTCCAGGTAGCAACCGTCGTCGCGGGCGTCCTCCTCGCGCCCTAGATGCACCTGCGTGTGCACCGCATTGAGTACCATGTTAGTACCCACGCCCATGGATGTCTCGGTGAGCACGCGCACCTGCGCCATGAGAAGCGCAGGATTGTCGTCGTTGTCTTGTGTCAGGTGGACCCGCTTGGTACACTTCGGCTTGCGGCGGTTTTCACTACCGCTGCTGCCGCCTTATCACCGCCGAAAGAGTCGCCACCTTAGTCCCTCTTATTGACGCGTGCAAGCCATTCCTCCTCTTCCTCCTTCTTCAATGACGAGGTCTGTGGCATGCTCGCATACCACAGCCATTAGGAGAGCCGGCTCGTCGTCCTCTTGGGCGTTAGTGAGATACACCCATCCTTTCTTCGGCTCATCATACTCAGACACGAAATGGCCGAACTCTCAACAATTGAAACACTGGATCTTCGACTTGTCGAACTTTCTCGCGGTGTTTCTTCTTATCTCCGTCTTGGCCATAGCCACGGCCATGGCCATTGCCACGTCCGTCATTCTTCTTTGTGCCGCTGTCGGAGTCCTCGCCGCTCCTCTTTTCCTCAGCAGGCTTTGGCCTCCCACTCGGCGTGCGTGAGTAGCAGGTGCTCTCCTTCTTCCTTGTCGCGCCGCTGCCCCTTCAAGCTCTCCTCGTACGCCCTCAAGCGTCCGATAGCCTCCATCACCGATACATCGCCCCATTGCTCAATGTTGCCGACAATCGGTAGGAATTTGTCGGGGACAGAGCATAGGAGCTTCTCCACAACATCACTCTCCTCCACCTTGGTACCGAGAGCACGTATCTCGTTGACCATGGTGGTGAGCTTCAAGGTGAACTCAATGATTTTCTCCGAGTCCGCCATGTAGATACGCTCAAACTCCCTCTTGAGAGTTTGAACGTGTGCCTTCTTGACACGTTCTTCGCCGATGTGTATCTCCTTGAGAGCGTCCCAAGCCTCCTTTGTCGTCTTCTTCTTGGATATGGCCATTACAAT
The DNA here is from genome assembly GCA_036346395.1 of Hsuehochloa calcarea. NCBI lineage: Eukaryota > Viridiplantae > Streptophyta > Magnoliopsida > Poales > Poaceae > Hsuehochloa > Hsuehochloa calcarea. The sequence goes on along the minus strand of CM070593.1, from coordinate 66,184,210 downwards.
GGCCTCCGGCATGGCTTGGACTATGGCGGCAAGAGCCATCTGGTCTTTCTTCTCATCGATCAATTCTTCGCCCTTTACTGCCGCCCACACATGATGATCTTTACATTCACCGCCCATACCCCGTAATTGCTCTCCGTGAGTATGGGGTATCAGAGGGTCACAACTCCCTCCCTCGCCGGCGATACCACCAGTGTGCGACTAGCGCCGTCCTCAACGCGGGTCTTGGTACGCGATGGAGACCCCGAGCCATCGTGCGACATCTTCTCAGGCAGGAGAGCACAAAGCTCTGTTACCAATTGTTAGCCCCACCGGTGTTTACACACGCGAATCTCTGGAAGTCGAACACCCACACACACTCAAGCTGGACAGCAAATCAGAGAAGATAAACCCACGAGACAGATTTGGTGCTGCTTAACCTCATGCACATCCTTTTCTGATTTTTTTTTCACTCTTATTTATACTAGCAATGCTATCGCTAAATGAGTAGTACCAAAATAAACATGCAACTGTTTGTAAACGTTTCATGCAAATGTTTCTACTAGTGCTCCACGTCTAGCTCTAATGACTAACATGCAAACGTTTCTACTAGTAATGCTCTAATGCACATGCAACCGTTAATTTCTGGTTATTAAACAATGCCGTTACATGAAAATGAATACCAAAATAAACAGTGCATCAAGGATTATTCAACATGTTCTTCGTGTCAGTCCGCGGAAGGACGTCCAGCAGCGCTTCATCCTCGTTCCGGTTTGCCTTGGTGAACCAGAATCGCACGGTCTTGCTTTGTGACTGCAGACCAGGTCGTGGATTCACCTTTTTGGTTGTTTGTTCCATTATTTTGCTATGCGCCTTTTCTTGTTCGTGTGTTTCATTGCTGAATCGTGCCTCCGCTTGCTCCGGGTTACATCGTTTTTGGGACTCCTGTCTGCGTTATCGCGTTCAGGCATCGGAGCGCATCCGATTCATGCTATTTAAGTTCGGTATCGTGTTAGCATGTTAAACCATCTGTTTTTTGCCTTTCTTATTGGTTGCTTGTTGTTTCATGTTCGGTTCTATTTTCGTACGTGCCTATAGTCTATGTCGCGCCCTATGTTCTTGTCGTTGCTTCATGCGTCCTTCGTATTTTTGCAGATTGTTCCTGCTACTGGTATCCTGTCTGTGCGTTCTGGCGACGAGATACGCTCGCGCTTCGGTTTAGTGCTCGTCCGGCTTGTTCGTCTGTCGCCGCTCGGCCTTTCTTCTCGAACGCAGCACATGTACTGCATCCTCCTTCGTTGTTCTCGTCTTCCTTACACTCCAGTAAATTGCTGCGTATCTGCTCTCTGCTCTGCGCTCCGTGCTTACGGTTGAGGTCTCGGGTTGCAGCCAAAAAAAAACCCTTTTGTTGCTTTTGTCCTGCGCCAGCGGCCGTAGATTTACTTTTATTGTTGCTTTTTTCCCCTTAGCACATTAATTGCTTACACATGAATCTGATCTCGGATGGTCCATGCATCTCTTGATAATAGATACAGTTGGACTCATCACAACCATCTCACATGTCAAGACAGTCCTTGCGAAAGGAGTAATGAAACCGGTTCGCAGCATAAAAATAACTGATGGCAGGTCTGTAACACAACTTCTACCCCTTGCACATGCATACTTATCTTTGTGCTGTTATGCCTTTTTCGTTAATAATCGCTTAACTGAGTACATACATGCTGACTTTCCTCCTGCGATACAATACCATCACTGAGAAACGGAAACTGACCGATTACTCATATCGAATATAGAGACATTGCTACCGTTGCTCTATGGGAATCACACACCGAACGGTTTGAAGCGTAAAGAATACAGCCCATGTCAGCACAAGGCCCTGTTGTTGCCCTCTTTGTGGCTGTAACTGTCAGCACCTATGAAGGTAGAAAAAAATACATAGTTAGCCCAGTCTTAGTTTTTTTTTACTTACTCTATCGTTTGCCTCAGCCACTATTCAGCTCTGACCTTCGCTTGCAGGCCAGCTTTCTCTTCAGGGGAGCATAATTTGCAAATGGGACCCCAATGTCCCCATTCCCGAGGTGGAATCTATACAAAACAGGTCTGCTACTTTTTTTGTTTACAAATCTAGTAAGTATGTTTTACAAAACAACTTATCTCCTGCACTTAGCACTACCTTTTGCGTCCAAACTTTGCCGGCATACCACATAGCATCACATGGTTTGATCAAAGTACACAACAATCTAAACCTCTATCAACAACAGTGACTCACCTATCTACCCTAAATGCACACGACAATGTGGTAAGATGCTATTGCTACCTATAAAAAGAACTTCTGCCGTACGTTGCTTGCTTAACTTGCGCATATTATTAATGCCTTACGATCTACATCATCATAGGCCGCACCTACAATGTTGACATGATCATTGAGGATCTTGGAAATTTAGACTCTTTTGGCCGTATGACGCACGTAAATTCTCCATTTAGCCCCCTTATACGCGAATTTTCCATTTTGGCCCCCTCTGGCCACTGTTGCGTCGGGCGGCGTGGCGACTCTTTGCCGTCCCCTGGCAACAGAACTCGCCGCCGCCCCGGACGGCAGAGGTGCCCGAGCCCGCCGGTTGCAGCGTGGCGGCAAGACTCGCGACGGCGGCGAGTGCCGCCGCAAAGACGCGATGTCGGCCGCTACGCCGCGCCGCCGGGACCGGGGGCCGCTGCGGCGCCACCACCGCCGCCGTCGAGGGGCAGCAGGTGGTGGCTTCACCACTTGCGTCGGCGTGGTCGCTGCTTCGGCAAGAAGTTGGCAAACCTTGCCACGCCGCCGCGAGTGGTCGCCGCCGCCGCCGGCGTGGCGTCGCCGCTACGCCGAGCCCCGGCGGCGGCGTGTGGCCGCGCGGCGGAAAGCCGAGCTTGCTCGCCGTACGTATAAGTAGGGGCATGCCCGAGCGCATTCGCCGTATGCGAGCGAGCCGCCTCCAACGTGAGCAAAATAAGGTTAGCGCTAGCGAAGGAGCGAGAGAAGCAAACTGTTCCGAGAAGAGGAGGGCGAAGCGAGGCGGTACAAAAGGTATGTGCCATTCGCATGCAGCTGTAGTTGTAGTAAGTTTTAGCAATGTGATTATGATGTAATAAGATAAATGATAGCAACTGAGTATCAATAATTCTGCAGTGGGTGTATCTTGACTTAATGTTCGGACGGAAAATTAAAAAACGGTGTGATTAGCAAGTAATTAGAGTACCCAATAGTTAGCATTACGATTATACCGTAATTAGTTGACTTAGCAGACTTATTGTGGTTAGTGTTCTCATTTTTTTGTTGGTAAAAAAATATCGATCATCACGGACCTCATCATAAAATATTAAAATATTTAGAGGTCATTCTACAAGTAGTAGTACAATTGAAATAGAGTCGCCGACGGTCGGGACCCGACGAGGCGCTATCTATGTACTCTTAGCAGGTATATTGACCTTCGGTCATGGTCCATGCACTACGTGATGAGACGCGCCAATGACAAGCGGGGAGCATTTGTTAGTAAGTTTTTATTTGAAAATTAAATGGCAAAGAATTCTATGTAGTAGACCCGCATGTCATTGCTATAGGCTAGGTCTAATGGGGTATGGAAACTTAAAATGCTTTGGGAAAATCAAGTGATTTTTACTTTAACTTAGAATTGGTTTGACACTTTGAAGTACCCAGAAAATTTTGAATTTTTTACAAGAGAAATGAAATTTACTTCAACCTTTCATGGATAGAAAAATCATATGAAGTCCATTTGGAATGAATAAATTTACGTTGATATCAATATTTTATTCCAATTGCTCATGTAAACCACATAATTTTTGCATGTAGTAGTACTATGCAATTTTTTCAGCGTAATATTTAAACACAAATTCGATTGAACTCGCAACCATGTAATTTTTAGTTGATGTACGTATGAAGTGTCGTGAAGTTCTTTGTTGTGTTAGGTACTTCATGGCGGAGATACAACATCTGCTCGTGTTCCACGGGACGGTCTAGTACGTGACGGACCATACGGTGCGGACCTGTCAAGTTGCGACCGCACCGTGATCCGGGCGCCGTCTCTGAAGGATATGGGCCTCTCAGAGCTAAGGCGGTGCGTGCGTTCGCGTTCGATCGCGCCATCGAAAGAAGAAGCGTGCATCGAGCGGTGTATCCCTCGATTGCGGGTGGTGCAAAGCGAGACCGCTTGGCAACTTATGAAGGTCACATGTGACGCTTCATGGGCCAATTACATGGGGTTGTTTGCAACCGGCTGCTGCGATATATGCATCGGCCGATGGTCCACGCTCAATTCGTGGAGAGGACGGGGATATCCGGCGTGGGTGGTTTTGGTGGAGCTGCTAGTGGGGAGGAGCAACCTGCGTTGGTCTCCAGTGTCGGAGGAGACGCTGGCAAAGACGTGGGTGATGGAGACCTGAGGAGGCGTGCCGTCAATTTGAGCCCAATGAAGGTGCGGAGAGATGGTGGGCGGCCGTATTGATTGTCACGAGTACCGCCGACCCGGTGGGCGAGGTGGAAAGCATGGAGGACGTGGAAATAACTAGTTCGGAAGGCGACGAAGAAGGAGAAGCTGGTACTGGAGGAGATGCAGTTGGTGGGCTTGTGACCGCTGACATTGCTTACGTCCCCTCACGATTGACGACGCGTTACAGCGGCGTTCTTTGGATTCGCCACATCCGGAGGGGTGAGTGGGGTTCAATGATGACACCTGCTCCTAGCGGCGCTTCCACGATAAGAGCGCCCTTGAGATCCTATTGCTAAATACGCCGTTAATTAACATCGGTCGGATGTATCGTGTGCAGAGGTCCAACCCCGACACGTACATCGTCAGGTGTGTTGATGAATCTGCTATTTGGCAAGATGCGTGCGCATTGATTGATGGTCGTTGGCATGGGTTTTGGATAACGGTCTTTGAAGGATCACACATGCGAGTTAGCTCAGCCGCTTCACAGGCACCGCAACATGACCTGCTCTTATGTTGCCAACCTGATAAGCTACCTCGTCACTGCAGATGTGTTCATTTCGCCAAACATCCTCCTGGTAGAGTTTGCCAATATTGTGGGGTTCTCGGTCAGCTACAAGACGGCATGGCGGGCCAAACGCAAGGTCGTGGGCGAATGTTCGGCACATTCGAAGAGGCCTACAACCTAGTACCAAGATTGTCGCATCAAATCGCGAGAATGTAATCCGGGACATACATAAACAAGCTTGAGCGGGTGCATCCGACGGAAGGGCCCAATTGCCTTATTCTTGATAGGGTCTTATGGGCCTTCCGTCAGGCGATCGAAACTTTCAAGCATTGTCGTCCCGTGCTGACGATGGATGGCACCTTCCTATGTGGAAGTACAAGGGTACCATCCTCACGCCCTTGCGGCTGATCACGAGCGACCGGCTAGTCCCGTGGCCTTCGCAATTGTTGAGGCGAGAACACGGATGGTGGTTGTGGTTTCGTGCAATGTGAAGCAAGCGGTAGTACAAGATCGACTGTGTGTGTGTCATCTCGGACCGCAATCGCGGCTTGATGTCGCGTTGGCGGGATCCAAAGCGGACGCCAGCCGCCGTTCGGTGGAGCGATGTAAGGAGCGGTTGGTGCATGAGGCATCTCGCGCCAACTTCCACACAAGGTTTTGAACAAGGACCTCATGAAGATGTTCAAGAAGCTCGCATGCGTAACCAAAGGAGAAAGTTCAAGCGGTGTGAGAGGCGGCTCGATGAGGATACCGCAAGCATGTAAGGGACTCGGCGAATGCCGAGGCGGGGCATCGGTGGAGGTCGCGAGTTGGGAGTTCACCACGTGGGTTAACTCGCACGCGTTCGACCTGGAGAAATGGTCCTGCCGCACGACACCGATGGTGCGAGGTGCGGATCATGACGACCAACATGTCGGAGGTGTACAACGGTGTCCACGAAGGGTGTCGTTCCCTGCCGATCACGGCGATCGTGGAGGAGAGCCGAACCGCACTATCCGATACGCCGTTAATAGAGCCATGATGGCCAAGAAGCATCTGGAGGATGGTAAATAATTCTCGGAGGTAATGCATGCCTACATGGAGAAAAAGATCAGCAAGGCGCGATCGCACGTGACTCGCACCATGGATGGCATCAGGCAGAAGTTCGATCACAACGTTCTCAGCCCCTTTAGTTCAGTTCTTGGCATCTTCAAAAATATGATCAAGAATCATAGCGGCTAAGAGTACTCATGTGGTAATAAACTTCACACATTTCGAGTCACATGAAATCAAGAAACCCTAATTTCCGAAACGTCTCCTCATAATTTTCACACCTAGACCCTGAATTTGTCGAGATAATCTCGGAGCATATAAAATAACATAAAATTTACACAATCAAGTCCTCTATGTAGGGAGTCTGACAAAAAAATTTCATAATGTTCGGACCTCAGTTTCTATATTAGAAAATTCATACAAAAATTTGACTTCAAAGACTTATGCAGATAAAAAAAATTGATAAAATTTTGAAAAAATTACACAACTAACCACACTATGCCAGGAACCTCCATAAAAAGTTTCATAATTTTTTGAGCTCATATATTACATTTAAAAATTTCTCGAACAAATATTACATTTTTCAATTTTTTAAAAAAGGACGGGCCACATGTAGTGGGGGCGGCGGCGAAGTCACTCTATTGTCGTGGGGACGGAAGAGTGCTTCTTCACGCCTACCGACGGCAAGAAACAGGGCCGAGGGGGCAAAATGGGAAATTCGCGTATAAGGGGGCTAAATGGGAAATTTTCGTTCGTCATACGGCCAAAAGAGTCCAAATTTCAGGATCTTGCTCCGAGCAATTCATGGTGGTATCTAGCTAGGCTGCGGCGGATGTAGAAAGGCCACCATTCGTGTTGGCGAGAGCTACAAATGTCCAAGATACGGTGTCATAACAGTGGAGCCAATGTTATCACTTTATTGTAGCCTGTAACAAAATCTCTCCTTTCCAAGTGCTATTCGATATTTATTTAACCCACAGACGAATGACTAGCATGCTATACGTATAAATACAAGGTGGCTGTTCGGGAATATTTTGGACTGTTTTGGCCGTATGCCGCACGGAAATTCCTATTCTAACCCTCCTAGCTGCGAAATTCCTATTCTAACCCCGTTACACACTGCCGCCTGCGTGCGACGGCGGCGAGTCTTCACCACATCTGCGTGGCGGCCGCCGGGACCGGCGGGCCGTGCGCCGCAGGCGGCCTCTGCCGTCCGGAGCGGCAGTCTTGCCGCCACGCCACGCGCCGATGCCAAGCGTCTTTGGGCACGGCCTGCGGCTCGTTGTGGTGGCAACTCGCCGCCTGCCCCCGACGGCAGAAGTTGCTACCAAGGGCCACGCGCCGCACGCTGTTTGCCGTGTTGGCGACCACGCCGAGGCGGCGGCCACAAGAATCGAGCCCCCGGCGTGGCTCAGCGCAGAAGAAGCCACGCTACCGAGCCCACTTTTTGCCGCGTGTATAAGAAGGCGAAAGTGCGATTCATTTGACGGCCGTCTGCGAGCCACTAAGCAAGAGAAGGTTAGTGCTAGTGAGCAAGTGAGAGAAGCTTAGCGCTAGCGAGCGAGCGAGAGAAGCAAACAGTTCCCAGAAGATGAGGGAGAAGCGAGGCCGTATAAAAGGTTTGTGGCATTCGCATCCAGCTGTAGTTGTAGTAAGTTTTAGCAATGTGATTATGATGTAATAATATAAATGATAGCAACTGAGTAGTTATAATTCTGCAATGGGTGTATTTTGACTTAGTGTTCGGACGCAAAATTGGAAAATAGTGTGATTAGCAAGTAATTAGAATACTCAGTAGTTAGCATTACGATTAGGTCGTAATTAGTTGACTTAGCAGACTTATTGTTGTTAGTGTTGTCAATTTTATGTCGGTAAAAAAATTTCGTACTGTCACGGACCTCATCATAAAATATTAAAATATTCAGAGGTCGTTCGGCGAAGTACAAGTACAATTGAAATAGAGTCGCCGACGGTCGGGACCCACGGAGCGCGTTGTCTATGTACTCTTAACCGGGCATATTGACCTTCGGTCCATGCACTACGCAGTAGACGGCGCCAATGACAAACAGGCCCGACCTGTCAGTAAGTTTTTATTTCAGAAATTAAATGAAAAGAATTCTATGTAGTAGACCCCGCATGTCATTGCTATAGGCTAGGTCTAACTCGGGTATGAAAACTTAAAAATGCTTTGGGAAAATTTGAAGTGATTTATTTTAGTACTGTAAATTCAAGTTAGTTTAAAAAAATTCATAAATATTTTAATTGAACTCCAAATTTAGTGAAATCAACACTACTACAGAAAAGGTCATCACAGACGGTTCGTAACAGTCATCACAGACGGTTTTTGAACCGTCTGAAATGTTATGTCTGAGATAACAGGCGGTTATCACAGACGGTTGAAAAACCGTCTGTGATACTAATAATCACAGACGGTTCGTGGCTAGAACCGTCTGTGATTATTGTAACACCCTGTCTATTCGGAAGACAAGATGTCACCTAACAAGACAACCTACTATTCAATTCATAAGATTAACATTGCATTCAATGCTAAAGAAAACGATTAACCATTATAACAATCTATAGCTTAATAACAGTTCATCTATAAATTTAAACGAGAATTAACCAAAGCGATAATAATGGACCTCCAAGTGACAATTATTACAGTCCATTACATTATAAATAAAACGAAGAGATGTAAATAGAACTTTAACGAATGACTATTTATTTCATGTGCATGGAACGTCCTTGGACTACACCCTCCCGCTAGCAACCGTTTCACGGAATTCACCTAAAAATAAATAAAAGCAAGAGTGAGTCGAAACTCAGCAAGCACAACATATACATTCACATAGAATACTGTATCGAAACAATCCACCAAGTACATCATTTACTTCATGAATTTAAGAAAGCACGGTATGAATGAATGAATGCATTGAAGGAGAATGGACTTTCCACATGTTTATACCGGTATAACTAGTGACACACCCGTCGGTGTTCACTTAAGCCCGCTCTTAACAAAGAGCGGGGATCCAAGTCCGTATGAAGAACGTTTCATACGGAATGTCCAAAGCGCCTACATTGGAATGGTAGGTCTTACATGCCCATATTGGAATTAATGGGACTTAAACAAGTTTCACTCCGTGGGCGACAAAGAATGAATTATGTATGCATGGAATGAAAAAAAAACATAACTTGGCATTCAACTCAATGTATCATCGAATAAGGTATTGAACTCTACCACATCATACTCAAATCACATGAATATTCATAATTTACCAAGTTAACATGAAATCAATGAATTCACACGAATTAAACATTTGCACTTGCCTTCCGTGTGGTGACGTGTTGTGAAACAACGAAGGTGTCCTTCCACCCACCGTCTCACCGTCTACACAAGTATTACCACGTATTACGGATAATCGAATATGGCACAGCTACAAGTGTACTACGATGCTCTCTAATCAACCCACTCATCCGAAGGGTTCAATTTGACATCTACACCAAAAGTCCAGATTATCGTTCTACGGGTAGTTGCACAAGAAAATTCGCCATTAATTATCTGTAACTCTAAACGACCTGAAACCAGTGCTCACTGATTCTTAACTGATCAGGCTACAAAACCTTAGTTGGCGGAATCTTCTGATTCGGCCAAAACAGAGGGGTAATTAACTGCTAAACCTAACCCATCTACGTCAGTCCAGAAAACAGATCAGCAGTAAAGAAAATAGTGTAACTTTTAGCCTACTGATCCAAATGGAATGATCTTTATCAAATTGGAAAGATAATTTCAAGATCTACAATAACTTAGTCGGGGGAATCTTCTGATTCGGCCTCTATTTTGAACAAAAACGAGGGACAAACCTACTGACCACAGATTTCAGACAGATTGGACAGTTCGTATTGAAAAATTCATATCTCTCAAACTACTGGTCGGATTTTGCTCATCTTGGTGCCAAAAGAAAGCTAACGAAACCAGGAACAAATCTCTAGAAGGGCAAAACCCCAAATTCGGCCTCTAAAGTACTGTAACAAGCCGAGAAACATTCTGATCAATTCTGTAAATTCTGGAACTCTAAACCGACGTGAATCAATTGATCTCTACCGCAACAAAAATCGATCAAACAAATAACCGGGGTGCTCGTTACCCTTGAAGACCCGTAGCACGATGAAGAACCACTCCCCGCTGGTCTCCCTCCTTCTTCCTTGGCCGGCCACACCACAGCGAACAACCGGCGAAGAAACGACCCGCCGGAGGACAGATCGGAGGAGAAGCGCCCGGGGATCTTGGAGACCAACTTCGGGAGCACCAATGGCCGGCCACCATGGGAGGAGGCGGCGCCCAACCAGGGGAGAGGGGAGGGGGTGGCGGCTAGGTGGGGAGGAATGGGGGCCGGCTAGGGTTTGGGGGGAGTGGCGCCCCCCCCTTTTATAGCCGGCCACTTCATGGGCCGGCCGGCTCCCTCTTGGGCCTCCTGAGTCGCGGACTGCGGCCCAGGTTGCCGGAAAATCACGATAACCCCCCCTGCTAAATAGAATTTCAGACGAAAACTATTTCTTTTTCTCCCTCTGACTTCTTTCTTTTTACCGAATGCGATTTCCGGAACTTTTAAATCTCATTTTCGACTAACTTCCAACTATACGAACTAGCTGGATTTATGAGGTATTACAATTATGTAGTATCACAGACGGTTCGTTGTTGGAACCGTCTGTGATACTACATAATCACGAGGCGGTTCCGGCCGGAACCGCGTGCGTGATTATGTAGTATCATAGACGGTTCGTTGTTTGAACCGTCGTGATACTACATAATCACGAGCGGTTCCGCCTAACCGTCTGTGATTATTAGTATCACAGACGGTTTGTAGTTGGAACCGCTGCGTGATAAGAAATATCACGCATCGTTTCAACTACAAACCGTCTATGGTTAAATATCACGAGGCGGTTCGTTGTTAGAACCGCTCGTGATAAGTCCTTTAACCTAATTGAATTTTTTTCGTATTTTCACTAGCCTCGTGAATTGCTAGCCATGCCCTCTGAAAACTAGCAAGTAGAAACATGTCACGTAAAATTGCCGACAACTCAAAGTGATCATTTAACTCAAAATCAATTACAAAAGAATGTTTCAAGTATATATTGTCGCTAGAGTTACAAATTGAATTACAACCGGTCAAAGTGAATTACAATATTGAATCAAGCTGTTTGAGGTCGTTCATCGGTGTCGACGGCGTGAAACTCTCCGTTGGTGTTAACTATATACGCCTTGATGAAGCCACGAGCTCCCCTCGAATGTGCGTGACTGGTCCATCTCGAGTGCATTTAACTCTATGTTCAAGCCACATCGCTAGCAGTGAGTAAAGTAGTAAGCATATATATTTAAATTTATAATTAGGAGATAATTATTACGAGATTGACAAACACAGGGATCGTTAGTCCTAGAAGCAATCAATAGCGCATATGATGGCATACATAGAATGCGCATAGGTGATCTCGTTTTTTTGGCACTTTGCAAAAATAGAATTACATATATATGATCGATTCGAGGCGCAATATTACTTGAGTATGATATATGATTATTGTGTTGTAGCGCGCATCGAAATCGCATCTGTGAGTCGGTGTGGCGGTCGTTCCTTGTATAAACCTCCCTCGGCAACATAGCCGATGAACGCCCTACATGATTCAAAAATATGCACAGTCAGTTCGAGACGCAATATTACGGAGTATGATATATGATTATTGTGTTGTAGCGCGTACCGGAAATCGCATCCTGTGAGTCAATGTGGCGGTCGTTCCCTTGTATAAACCTCCTCGGCAACATAGCCGATGAGCGCCCTACATGATTCAAAAAGTTATCCTTGTCCATTTAAAACGAAGGAAGACTACAATAGAGTTATGTGCGGAGGAAGACTACATACCTGTCGAGTATTTCTTTAAGAATGGTGAAGTCGTGATTTTTGTTGAGTAGAGAATCAAGGTACAATACCATGTTCCTCTTTGGCACAAGAATCAGAAGAATCCAGTGGAACCTACTCGTGTATGTCGCTATAGTCATATAAACCTATGTTGAAGCGTAATTTGTATAGCAAATATTGAAGCACTTACTTGGTTGTAGGGTACCATTATGTACTCACGCCGTTACGAGCAAGCAATCCCATTTTTATGTAATTCTCGGCGTAGGATCGTCTTGGTTGATTGTTTGCTCGAGACCACGTAGGGTCGAGAAACCCACCGGTTCTTTGATTCGACGAGCACGTTTCATAATGTATCTGTACATAGCGATGAGTTATGATATTTATCGGTATCACGTGAGTGTAGAAATTGATTGCACACACTTACAGTGTCCAGCATCGTAGAAGTGAGGCGTCGAGGGCAGTTAGGTTGTATAAGTCATATAAGTCTTCGAAGCCCACGACGAAGTGGCGGGCTCGTGGGAAAATGCTCCCTCCCGTATCGGCGGTGATTCGATATGACCCCCTTCGCTCGGTCTTGCGCAAGTACCAATCATGCAATGCTTGACAAGCTACTCTGAGCTCTTTATTTCTGCGCAGAGACCAGCGGACTTAGGGAGTATTTCACGGGTTTGGGAGGTGCCTTAATGTTCTTGATTTCGATTTCTCATACGAGGCGGTGAGGGCGTCTTCCGTGTGGCGCCTCGGGGACCGATATGGTGACACGCTTTTCTTGTCCCTTTGTCGTCTTCTCGGCGGAAGCGATGTGGCGGCCTTACGAAGCTTTGGTTGAGCGGACTCATCGGCGAGGTCCTATTGGAGAGGCGAGGTCCTCTCGCCATCAGCGTCTTGAAGGGTCGGTCGATGTCCTTCTTGGGCCTTTGGATAAAAGTGTGCGTGGCATCCCCTAGTGTTACGATTTCTTCGTTCGGGGAATCTCGGTAGGATAGCCATGAAATTGTCATGGACCATGTCCACCGCACTGGCGTAACCTGCGCGCCGGTGGGCACCGTCTTTGCTTTGCCCCTTCTGGTATGGATACACCATACCCGCCCGACCTCAATAGGAATCGACCCTACTATCCTCACTTGGAGCTTGCGGGCGTCGGCTCCTACAAAAGCGTACACAATTAGCTAAGGCGTCCTATAGGTCTATCTTTGGAGCACTCGGAGATGTACATTACCTCGATGCCGTCGATCGGTAATTGCGTCGTCATGTCGAATTATGTGTGGGCGCGGCGCTACTCGATGTCGGCGGGACTTGCTCCCAAATTAACGAGGCGGCTTGCGCTGCATGAGTTGATTTACTTGGTTACGCAAGTTTGTTATTTGTTCTTGAAATTGTGAAATAATCACATGTTCCAACCGGCGTCGTCTTTGGTCCTTGGATCTCTTCCTACTCCTATCGTGTCGGAGTTGTGTGGGAATCCATCCCTCCAAGGTACGTAAACCCCAACTCCTCGCGTGCGACCGGTGCTCCTTGTTTCCCGAGTGTGAAGCGGTACATCATTCTCCTGTCTACTTGAAGGAACCTTGGGAACATGCGAAGTCAATTCTTTCTGCAAGAGAACATCATGTTATTGTAGACACCATGAAGTTATGAACTTATTAACAATTAAGTGGTTGGAAAATTTACCAGACGTTGAGACACTGCCTCGTCTGCCGGGTTTGTCAGAGAGATGTTGCCCGAAGACGTGGCTGATGCCCTCGCTCTTAACCAGGATCGAGCGCGCTCGTCCGAGATCATAGCAAACGGTCGTGCAGCAGTCTCGTCCTCCGCCGCCCACTGCGTGGCTTTACCCGCGTACCCAGCGGTGCCGAGTCTGTGGGGTGAGTGTTTTGTGCTGGATAGCTCATGCGCGCACTTTGCTCTGAAATTCAGCCGTCGTCTTCATGCGCGCGGCGTCCCATGTATCCGCGACAAAAATTGATCGTCGTGAAGGCGTCCGACCGTGTTCACGTCTTTGCGTGACAAGCGAGCTCTTGAAGGTCCTCCACGCGTGGGACATCGCCGGCGCGCGTGCCATCGCACGCGTGCAGTACGCCGAGGAAAGTGAGCGAGGCGAAAGTTCATCCACAACCGGTCTCTGTACATCCGTTAGAGACTTCGGGTTGGGGTGGTGATGAGGACCCGTTCCTTGCAAGTACCCATGAGACGGTCCGGAATCTCGCGGTGCTTTCTTGGGACTCGGCGGGATCCCGGCGTCAGCGACCTCCGTGATCGTCATGCGCCCGAGGGCAATTTGGATATTCCTCGCCTTCTCGCTGCGTACCACCTTGATCGGAGATCGAGGCGCATTTGGCGGCGTCGATGTGGCGGCGAAGGCGGTGCCTCTGCCATCTCGCTTACTTGCTATCTATATAAGTTATATGCGCAATTATTACATAGTATATAAAATTGAGTTTGTACTTCAAATATTAAAAATTAACTCGTTTTGATCCATAGACCAGTCTGCGGACTATACGTAAGTGAGTCATGCGGTGTACTCCGTTAGATGATATTAAAGATAGTAGTCAATATTTGAATGTCCACAAAAGCATTCGGATCTCGGGAACCATAGGACATTTGTGGGCAAGCAATGCAAAAATTGTTTCATAAAGGCATTAATCACAATAGCACCGAAGTTCTACACACGCTCTTGGCATCCATGAAAAAATCTAGATACGTGCAAATCCAAAATAGCACCAAATCCTAACAAATCGCAACCAAAATACGTTATAATATACTACGTTTTACGTCTAATTAGCAAATCCAACGTGGATCTACACCATATAAGAGAACGTTGATGATAAATACAATGTTATGCCCAACATTAACTGAAGGAGATCAACCATAAGGAGCATAATGTACATATGATTGATTATGGAGTGTGCTCTCAGAGAGAGAGTTGCAAAGGAACTAGCCTTTGCCATCTCAACCCCATTGTCAATAATCTTCATAAATTGAACTAAACAACACAAATTCACAACTTGAGCTCTAAATAATGCTTAACTACTCTGTCTAAAGATAGCAAAGCCAATAGACCACTCAATAAAATTATGATTAACCGAGGAGATCAAGTTTGATCACGAACAATACTCAATTCTCCAACAGTTGATCACGAACAATACTCCAATTCTCCAATTCTTATAATAACGAAAGAATTATACTTTTATTTAAAGCAGATAATGTATGTGTTACACACAACAGGAACATGCAACCCACACGAATAACATGTTAGAACAAAGTGAACTATCTCCAGTGATTCTATATCCAATGCATCGTATTGAAAACTCGAAGCTACCAAAGAAATGTATACATAATGAACCCCCGGTACATGCTATGGATGAGACTATGTAACACTTGAAAATGAACCACTACAACCACGACATGCAATCGACAAAATACTACTACCAATGACTTTTTAAGTTTCACCAATGTCATTTGTATTTCTAGAAATAGGTGTTACAACACAATCGGTTGGGGCACATCAAATATTTTAAATGCTACAAAAACACCCATGATCAAGCCGACCAAACTACGACAACTTATTGGCACACCTCGCATCCCGCACTAGAGCTCAAGTATGAAATGATTATCAGTTCAATCTCGATATTTGACCATTATCATCATTGAGCAAACCAAAGAAAGCCACCGTTCAAAATGCAATTTCTTGAGATACGAAATAAAACACATATTGAGAATCAACTAGCACCGCAAATATGTATATAAAGTACCGGTAGAAGGCAAAGCAAAGAAAGCGGTGGTCTTTGCACGATAGTAGAGTGGCTTGAATCAAATCGTTTGTCTAGAGAGGGTGTAGCGATAACCAAAGTATTGTACTAGAAACTTTAGATCCGCTTACTACTCAAATCTGGTTTTGCAAGAGTTGCGTTCTTATATGCAAGAAGAAGACTTAGAAAGAACAAAGAAGTTTGGATCCATAAAAGTATGCTTAGGCACAATACTCCTTTGGCCAGTAGGGCTCGGGAGGCGTCGAGAGGAGGCGGTAGGGCTCGAGGAGGCGCCGGGCTCTGGGAGGCGCTGGAGTCGGGAGGCGCGGGTCTGGGAGGAGGACGCGCCGGTCCGGGGAGGCGCCGGAGCTCGGGAGGCGCCGGGTCGGGAGGCGCCGGGTCGGGGAGGAGGAGGCGCCGGGGTCGGGAGGCGCCGGGCCGGGCTCGAGGAGGCGGCGGGTCGGGAGGAGGCGTCGGGGTCGGGAGGTGTTCGGAGAGGAGGCGGCAGAGGGCGACACCGATAGGGTTAGATCAAAACCCTATCGGTGTCGTAACCTATATAATCAACACGCATCACGAGGCGGTTCTCGAGGGAACCGTGCGCGATGTGAAACTATCACTGACGGTTCCCTCAAGAACCGAAATGCGTGATCTGGCTATCCTGAGCGGTTCTTGAGAAACCGCTGCGATGCGTAAGAATATCATGAGCGGTTCCTCTAGAACCGCTGCGTGATCATAAGCTTTATCGAGCGGTTCCCTCTAGAATCGTCGTGATGTAAACATCCTGAGCGGTTCTTGAGTGAACCGTGCGTGATATTCCACTTAAACACACTAGAATTTTGCAAATAAGCCCTCTGTGTTTTGTGAAATTACAAAGTCCTCAATTTATATCATTCAGTCCTTGGGGCAAAAATCTTTTAGATTAGACCTTAGAATTAACACATTTTTGTTCTAACACATGGAAATCACGCAAATTAAACCCTAGAAGAGTTTCGGTTTTGTTATTTAGTATTAAAGGATTTATTTAATCACTAGAATTTGTTTTACGCTATGAAAATTCGCAAATTCGCATACTCATATGTTTCTATGCTTAGTAAAGTGGATGGTTAAGCATTACAAGCCCGATAAATAGGGGTCTCACAGTGTATCGACAATTGACAATTGTCATCAATTTAAAGATCATAAGTCCATAACACATTAACACATGACAATGGAATAAATTAGTTAATTACAATGGAGTAAATTCTTAATTAAAATATAGCCCTTCATGATGATCGGCGCATATAGCTAGCTTCCTCACCGGGTTCTTCCTCGAGCGCCGATTAGTCTCCGAAAGGTGGCAACTCGTCAAATTGATTGTATTCTTCCTCGTCCACTACATTCTCAACTCAGACAATCCTCCTTTTCCATGAAGAACTACGTGGCGCTTCTTATTTCTTAGGGTCGGTTACATAGAAGACTTGAACAACTTGGTTGCTTGATGCAGAATGGTTCGTCTTTGTATCCGACACGTTCGAGGTCCACGGTAGTGACGCCGCATTTATCGACCTTCACTGTGGGAGATGGACCCAACGGCACGAAATAGGGGATCTTGAAAAGCCGTAGTCGATCTCCCATATCTCCTCTATTTGCCCATAATCAGAGCTCCTCACCCATCGATCTTGAATGCATCTATCACGGACACATTGCTACGCTTTGTGCTCTTCCTATCTGGTGCCGTATAAAATGTGTACCCATTTATGTCGTATCCTTGCCATGTGACAATTGTAAGCTGTGGCCCTCTTGCCAACCATAGCGTATCATCACTTGATGACCTCCGAGTGATTCGCGCCTTTAACCATTCGTTGAGCCGCGGTTGTGCTCTCTGGTGATCAAACCTCCGGCCGGTGCGGATTACATTGGCGTACCATGTCTTTGTGCTCGTCGATGTCACGGGGACACTTGGGTCATGTGTTGCAAGACCGTGAAATGGGCTTGGCGTGCGTATCGGATCGGGAGTGATTGATTTCCTTCCGATGGTCCGATACCATCCGTCTCCCCTCATGGCGAGATAGAGGCACACCAATCGGATCCACGAGCCATGTAGTCGACGCAGAACTCAATGACCTCTTAGTTGCATAACCTTCGATGATCTTGCCCTCGGTCGAGATCGATTCCGTCGTAGGACTTGAGAATTCCCATGTACCTCTCGAGCGGGTACATATGGCGTAGAAACACAGGGCGCATATCTTTATCTCTTTCACAAGGTGAACAATGAGATGGACCATGATATCGAAAAATGACGGAGGAAATACATCTCAAGATGACACGAGTCGTCACTACCTCGGCTGCGAGCATCTAGTCCTTGGGGATCGATGACCTTACGAGCAATTGAGTTGAAGAAATAACACGACCTCAAGATTGCCACTCGGACCTTGTTCGGCAAGATACTCCTAATTACAGCAGGAAGCATTTGTGTCATCAACACACGACAATCATGCGACTTCATACCAATTAATTTCAAATCTTGCATAGAAACAAGTTTCTTAATGTTAGCGGAGTAACGGACGGGACTTTCACACGTGCAAGCTCGCACGATTCATTTCTCTCGCCTTGGGCCAGTGTAGCAAGTCGGGGAAGATACGTTCGTCTGTATCGGTCTCTTTCGGTGCTAACTCGGTCCTTATGTTCATATCGACCAAGTCACGCGTGCGTTAACACCATCCTTTGTTTTGCCACTAATGTTGAAGAGACCAATCAAGCTATCACATACATTCTTCTCTCGTGCATAACGTCGATGCGATGGCGAACTTCTAAGTACTCCCAATAAGGCAAGTCCCAAAAATTGGCCGCTTCTTCGGATGTTCTTCTCACGGGTTCTTAATTTACGTCCCTTCCCAAGCACAACATCGATATCCTTAACCATATCATAGACCTCTTTCCCACTAAAAGCCCTTGAAGTGAACCGTCTTCCTTATTTCCGTCGAATTGTTTCTTCATCTTGCGGTATGGGTGACTCCTCGGAAGGAACCTACGGACGTATATACGATTTTTGCGAGTTGTTGACCATACACTCTCCGTAGCATCTAAGCGGTCGAGACGAGGCTTTGGCTCCTTTTATCTTGGCCCGATAGGTTACCAAGGGAAGGAAAATCATTGATGGTGCGAGAACAACATGGCGCGTAAAGTGAAGTTTCTCGTTTATACGCATCCCATACCATGCCCCTTCGTTCCACAAAGTGTCACAAGATCTTCCGGCAATGGTGCTAGGTACACATCAATATCATTCCCGAGTTGCTTGGCCCTTGGATAAGTAGTGTCATCAAAATGTATTTCCGCTTCATACGACCAAGGAGGAAGGTTGTACATACATAGATTCACGGGCAGTGCTATGTCGGTGCTCATGTTAGAAAGGATTCATTCCGTCCGTACTCAACCCTAACCTTATGTTCCTCGGTTCCTTTTGAACTCTTGAAGCTCCGATCGAAGTTTCTCCACCGACAGAATCGTGCAGGTGTCCGAGCTTCCCATCTTTCTTACGCTCCTCAGAGTGCCAGCGCATCAATCTTGCCTCCTTTCGGTTCGCAAATAAGCGCTTCAAGCGTGGGATCACAGCGATACCACAACATCTTAGCAGGAGGTCCTTGCTTCGCCTTAGCGATATTCTTCCGCTTGTATCGGGATGCTCGCTGCACGGACATGCATGCATGTCTGCATACTCTTTACTGGTAGAGGATGCAATCGTTCGGACATGCATGTATTCTTTCTACTTCCATTCCCAGCGGACAAAGAACCTTCTTAGCTTGGTAGGTCGTCTTTGGGCAACACGTTTCCCTCGGAAGGATGTCGACTAAGAGACCTAACAACGCCAGTAAAACTCTTGTCGGACCAACCATTGCTTGCCTTCAATTTCAGCGGTTCAAGCACGGTTGACAACCTTGTGTATTCCGGCTTGCGGCCGGGAACAAAGGTTTCGAGTCCTCCATTAAGCCCTCGAATTTACAAAACTCTCTCTCACCGTAGTTCCCATACGCATCGCGTAGCATCGATCAGTTGTCATCATGCGATCTATCCTCATCAAAAGCACATTCCATACCACGCATATCGTTGACTTCCTCGGCGATGTCGTCATTCTTGACTTCCAGTATAATCGCTCTTCACCGTGATTGCTCCAACATGTATATCCTTTTTGAAACCTCTTCGTATTAAGTGAGCTTCGATCTGCGCGGGTTGTTAAACATTTTCATATTACATAATCAATGCATGGGCAAGTACATATATTTTATCCCCTTCTTCAACATATCACCTTTCGGCGGC
This sequence comes from Hsuehochloa calcarea, assembly GCA_036346395.1. Classification (NCBI taxonomy): domain Eukaryota; kingdom Viridiplantae; phylum Streptophyta; class Magnoliopsida; order Poales; family Poaceae; genus Hsuehochloa; species Hsuehochloa calcarea. The sequence continues at coordinate 66,164,259 of CM070593.1, read as the reverse complement.
TCTTCTAAAAGCAAACACGCCATTAATATACTCTTCACTCACACGGTTCTCAATGTACATCGAGTTTGGTCCATCTACACATTAGTGAGTACTCTATATTAATAAACCGAAGTACCCTTTATAATGACCAAACACATTAGTGAGTACTCTATAGCAAATATAAAGGGTTCAGATCGATCGTTACCCTTCTCTCCAAAGTGGCGCAATGTGGGAGGAGGCGCAGATCGGTGCCGCAATGGGCGGGGAGGAGGAGGCAGGGGTGACTCAAAATGGGAGGAGGAGGTGCAGTGCTTGACTCAAAATGGGAGGAGGACGCAGCGGCGGGAGGGTGGCGGCGGTTCAAATGGATTTAATAGAAATGGGGACTATCGGCGTGGGCGCAGCGGCGCAGGAGGGTGGCGGCGGTTCAAATGGATTTCATAGAAATGGGGACCGTCGGCGCTACTTATAAGCTTTGATATATCACGAGCGGTTCTTTAAAAGAAGCAAATGCGTGATATCAGAATATCACGAGCGGTTCTTTTAAAGAAGCGAAATGCGTGATATCTTATATCGAGCGGTTCGTTAAGCGAACCGTGCAGTGAATATCCTGAGCGGTTTGTTAAACAAACCGTGCGTGATCAAATATTATCGCGAGACGGTTCGTTAAGCGAGCGTGCGTATATCATCACGAGCGGTTCGTTTAAGCGAACCGTGCGTAATATCACCGAGCGGTTTGTTAAGCGAACCGTGCGTGATACTATATATCCTGACGGTTACAGAAGAACCGTGCGTGATAATTTATCACGAGCGGTTCTTTTTGAACCGCTGCGTGATGGGGTATCTAGTATAGCATGTTCTGTAGTAGTGCAATTTTGTTGTTTTTTTTTACTTTAACTGACATTGCTTACGTCCCCTCACGATTGGACGACGTTGCAACGACGTCGCTTGTTCTGCCACATCAGGAGGGGGCTGAGTGGGGGTTCAATGATGACACCCTGCTCTTAGGCGCGCTTCACGACAAGAGCGCCGCCAAAGATGCTATTGCTAAATCTGGCGTTAACATCGGTCGGATGTATCGGGTGCAGAGGTCCAACCCCGACACCTACATCGTCAGGTGTGTTGATGAATCCTACGCTGGCAATTTACCCGTAAGCTATATATATGGATGTTTTGGCTACGATTCTCCTCACTCTTCACTTCCTCAATTTACCCGTAAGCTATATATATGGATGTTTTGGCTACGATTCCCCTCACTCTTCACTTCCTCTTCTCCTTTCTTGCAGTCTTGGTTTGCCATCGTTTGCCTATACACAGGGATGTCTACGGTCTCGTCAAACTTCCGACTGAGCAAGCAATTAGAAACACTACGGCAGCACTTGATTTGCCCTCGTTGCACGGATCCGGTGAATGTCTTCACCTCCCAAACGCCAACCAATCCATCCCGAGTGTTCATGAAGTGTTCAAATCTTACGGTAACCACTGATCATCCCCAATGAATTTCTTTCTAGGCGGTATATTTTTCACTTGTAGTTGTAATTCTTTCTACGAACACAACATGTCGGTTACGGGTAGGTGATGAAGCGATGCGGAGGTTCGAGACATTGCAATGCAAATGCGGCCTTGCAAGAGGACACCGTCGTGTGGGCGCATTTCGTCAAGTGCCTCGACCATCGGATGAACCGATGGAAAATACAGATAATGTTCTTAAAAGACTGTATGAAAAGATGGAAAGGGTTGAGAAATCGCTTCAGAAATTAGTTAATATAGCTAGTTTTGCTGTTTTGCTTCTATTATTTCTTGTTCTTGCCAAGTAGATTGTAATATCTACTCTTTATCTATGCATCCCTACACTACATGATGCATGCCTTTGGGACGTTGTTGTACTCCTTTGTAATGATGTATGCATCTGTCTAATTCCGGTATGAATACTTTGTGTGCGAATTAATCAAACCCTATTTTCGAAATCCTACATTTCAAATTTTGGAGACCTAAATCTGTCCGATTGCAGACAATTTCATAATACTTACACCCACGTATCGCCAGCTTTTCAGACCGAAATGACCGCACTCTGCAAAGCAAGACGTGACAACACTCTGCCTCGCCAGCTTTTCAAACCGAAATGACCGCACTCTGCAAAGCAGGACGTGACAGCACTCTGCCTCGCGAGCTTTTCAGACCGAAATGACCGCACTCTGCAAAGCAAGACGTGATAGGACTCTGCCTCGCCAGCTTTTCAGACCGAAATGACATCATTCTCAAAAGAAGGACGTGATAACACTCTGCCTCGCCAGCTTTTCAGACCGAAATGACAGTACTATGCAAAGTAGGACGTGTCAACACTCTGCCACGCCGGCTACTCACGTCAATTTAACCACACCAAGCCAACCATGTGGCCTATAAAAGGAGGTGGAAGGCATCTACTACACAACCAAACCCAACGCTACACCAGAGCTTGCTTCGCCACACCGGGATGGACAAGAGGCAGAAGTAATGGGACGAGATCCGCGAGTTATATCGGGCTTCTACGGCACGGGCTGCATAAGCTAGGGATGCTGCGGCTCGGGACCGGCAAGAGCAGCGCGCCAGGATGGAAGCTCTTCGCAATGAAGACCCCCGTAGCAGCAACCCCTGCCAGAACGTCCCAACCGAGCATTCGCCGCAACACCCGCCAAAGGGGGAGACGCCACCCCTCTGTTGGTGCAGGGACACATGCAAGTTCTTCAAATTCAAGCACTGACTCAGCCTCGGCATGCGTTACTGGGGTTGTCCCAACTACTCCTCTAACTATCCCGACCGTCGTTGGGATACGAGAACATATCGGCAGCCGGTAAGGAGTACTTACAGTAAGTTTCCGTACCAACTCTCTTTTCAGAATACGCACTTACAATCTCTCCCATCTACCCGTAGTCCCCGGAGCCTCGGTGTGGCTTCCGCAAGTGGATCGACCTAGAGATCCACCCACACGACCAGTGGCAGCTCGACTTCGAGGAGTGGAATGCTGAAAGGGGACATGAGATCCGGGAGGAGGATCGTCGGATGAAGAGCACAAAGCGTATCCAGCGGAGGCGCAGCCTATCTCGGCGCGGCGCGAGTGAGAGCGAAAAAGCGGGAAATGGTAGCCGAGGCCAGGGCGACCAGCGAGGAGTACAACGCCGAGCTCGGGAGGAAGGGCAAATGGCCCGGTCCACCTGATGAGGTCGGGCCATTGCAGAGTAGTCCCCTCCTACTAGCCATGTTTTTTACTATCTCCTAAAGGCATGCGTACTTACATGGCCCGGAGGCTTGGGTCGCAATGCACCGTAGAAGTAGCGTGTGTAACTAAACCAATTAGCCGAACCAACATGCCATGTGACCACATATAACATGCTTCTGTCCGCGGAGTGCAATATAGTTCTGATTTTGTGCCTCCGTTGAGCCATCAAAACAATACTATATTGCAAGTATGCCTCTTCTGCTGGAATTCCAGAAATAATCATTCACATCGACATTGATTCTTCTATGTTTTAGGGCATCTTTGTAATCACAACGTTCTCAGCCCCTTTAGTTAAGTTCTCGGCATCTTCGAAAATATGATCAAGAACCCTAGCGACTAAGAGTACTCATGTGGTACTAAACTTCACACATTTTGAGTCACATGAAATCATGAAACCCTAATTTCCGAAACGTCTCGTCCTAATTTCTAGACCTAGACCCTGAATTTGTCGAGATAATTTTGGAGCATATAAAATTACATAAAATTTACACAATCAAGTCCTCTGTGTAGGGAGTTTGAAATTTTTTTTCATAATTTTCGGACCTCAGTTTCTATATTAGAAAATTCCTACAAATATTTGACTTCAAAGAATTATGCAGAGAAAATAAAAATGGATAAAAATTTAAAAAAATTACACAACCAAGCACACTATGCCAAGAGGCTCCATAAAATTTTTTTATAATTTTTTGAGCTCATTTAATATATTAAAAAAATTCCTCGAACAAATATTATTAATTAGATTTTTTTTTTAAGCGACAGGTGGCGGGTGTGCCACCTACTGCCGTCGGGGACGGCAGCAGGTGTGTACGGGGGGCTAGAATAGGAATTTCGCAGCTAGGGGGCTAGAACGGGAATTTTTGTGCGGTATACGACCAAAACAGTTCAAAATTCGCTGTTCGGGGCAAAGATATAGAGCATGCTACTAAAAATGAAGCTCTAGTTGTAGAGTTTGTTTTCTTCGGTGATATGGGTTAGGAATTAATACGAGTTTCGGCTTTGGTACTCACAGCGAGCGCGCTAGGTGTAACTGTATTCATACCACCGGAGATCACTGGACTTTACAGTAAACGATACAGGCTAAGAGTTAGCTGCAACAGCGTCGTTCCAAGTGGACGTTCTCTCTGTCCTACCAGCAACAAATCCGTGTTTGGTCGGGGCTGTCATGGCCGACAGACTTTTAGAATATTCGATGCCTATACATGACACTGCAGCTAGCTCATCTACAATTGCACTTATGGAGCAAGTTCTCTCACCTGCTGTAGTTGTTTGTCAAACAGTTGTCGAGCCAGCTTTGGTTCAAGTGAGTCCAATGCTCCCCAGTACATGCAGAGCAGCATGAGACCACAGCGCCAGACCTGCCTTCCGTGTGGGAAAAAAAACCTTTAGACTTGCCTGCTGATAACCTTTTGTTAAACTACGCCAGACCTGCCTTCTGTGTGGGGAAAAAAAAACTCTAGACTTGCCTACTGATATTTGCCAAACATCTTTTCTGTTTGCTAGGCCGAGCTATGCTAATCGTCTGTACTTCTATCATGTTCCATCTTATGCTGTATATATTCCTTTGGCTTTTGCTATTATTCGGTTACGCTGATCCTCAGTATTTTTGTGTCGTTTATACATGTCTTATACTTCAATTCCTACGTATTCTGTGGATCAAACCGGACAATGCCTTGTATTTCCAGAAGAAAAAAAAGTTCTTTAACGGACACAGCGCCGTAGCCTGCCAAACATAACGTTACGTGGCCAGCTGTTCACCGTAAAATACCCGCATGCCCTTCGAATACCGAAGCGCAGCGTAGCGCGTATAGCGTTCTAGTAGCCACAACTGTTGTTGGCCTGCTGGTTGGGATTGCTGGTGATGTTGCTCGGAAGAGTTGAGATGATACTTGCTCCGGATTGAATTTTGGAAACCATTTTGGATTTGTAGTGTCAGCTATTATGGTGTATTCTGGTGACACACACACACACACACACACACATATATATATATATATATATATATATATATATATATATATTCTACGCCTAGTCAGCCCACCGCGCGCGATCCAGGATAGGTGTGATGCGCACACACGCAATCCCATACGACCAAACCACCAACTGCAGAGGTGGCCCAGAAATATCCGCGTCCACGAGGGTTTCGATCAAACGGTAAATATCAGGTGTCATAACTGTAATACACATATCCCTTTTACTACATGTTTCGGGGGAACACGTTTTTTTTCTGAGCTCCTACATCAGTTAGTAAAACTTAACATCGTACACAGTAATCAGCCTCCCTTTTTACCACCATTTTTTAATAATCTCTTTTTTTAACAGTAAAAAGTTAGTGTCGTGATAGTAAACCTAGCTATCTTGTAAGGTAATTACGTTGGGGGCACCGAGTCGGTCCAATGAAGTAAACAAGTGTTTGTAGAACAGTAAACGCATTCATGATAGACAGTAAATACAAATTCAAACTGGATATACCGTGAAGGCAGTAATATAAAACATGCCACGCACTAACCAGTTTCATCGTAGACAGTAAATACAAATTCAATTGGGTTTTTGATTTTTGTATTTATATATGGCCAAACAGCGTGACCAGTCGCTTCTTACAAAGATTTAAAAAAAAAGTAGAAACCTAAATAATCAAAAAATTTCTAGTGGTGGAGGTAGCCTGCTATTTCCATCTTCAAAACTTCATGAGCGATGTAAATCGACGCCAGTTCTTTGGGATCGTGACGAAGCACGAAATCGTCCACCCACTAACGCGCCCATTCGAGTGTCGCCCAAAAGACGCTCCGACTGAAGAATCAAGTTGAATTGTGCCTATAAGCTCTCTTCACTTGCTTGAGGGGTCTCAGCAAGGTAGACTCGGTCGCCCACAGTCTCGATGAAGCAGTCGAAGCAACGGTAGTTCTTCAGGAGATGTACAACGTCGTTCTAGAGAACCATATCGATGGCGGGGTTAGCTCGCCAGAAGCTGGAGACGACACGGAAGACACGGTGGAGGAGGACGTCCGGACGGCGGAACGTCGCCAACACGTGCCATGGTATAACGTCCGGCGGAGGAGGTAGGACACTATTAGTACAGTGCCCCTCCGCAACATCAGCTAGCGCTTGACCGAAGAGGTGCTCGTAAAGAATGACCAGGTAAGCCATCAACGCATGCGTCAGGGGAGAAGAGCGAGGAGCCATTTTTTGTTAACTCTTCTAGTTGTTGATAGAGGGTGTGAAAGAGAGTAGAGCGACGTAATAATCCATCTTCTAGTGGTGGATGATCATTCTTATAAAATAAGGAGTAACATCGGTACACGAGACGAAGAGATACATCGGGAGCCGAAGCGGCATTGATGTGCTTAACGCATCGTTTGGTTGAAGCTTAATAGAACATTCCACTCACACGCAACGTTGACAGTAAAAACATACTCACAACTTAGTAAATCTAGTCAACCATATAACAATTAAGAAAACTAGATGTGTAATAGTAATATTATTAGCACCGTATAGTAAACACATTAAACCATTGCAGTAAAAGTATGAGGCAGTAATACCAACGTAATATGCTGTAATTGATATCAGTGTTTACTGCGTATAACCGCTTAGGTTATTTTTCAACGAGCACGGAAATCGCGTATATTATGTGTGTGGGGGCCGCATCATCCGGGTCGTTTCCCCGCACTACAGCAAATCGCATTTTCTCTTTCCGACGGCGTGCTCAACCCTCAATGGAATAAAAAAACAAGGTCCCCAGCTAGCTATACCGGCCCACATTTCCTTCGGGAGCAGAGGCGATCTTCGTTTTCAGCACCCTCTAACCCACCTGCACCCGAAGGTTAGGAAATACAGCTATTTCTTTTGTTTTGGATTGCTTACTCTCTTGCGAAGTGGGGTTTTCTAGGGGTTCACATAGTAATTTACCCCCCCCCCCTCCAATTTTTCATAATTTGTTGCTATACGAGGGTGATTTCTTTCTCCATATTTTTTTTGGAGCATTTTTTTGTATAGCTTTTCATATCCATATTTTAAGTAAAACAACTCTTCGCATGTAGTAATTCGTAGGATCCACTTTTCTGTTGATCTTCTTCACTTTTTTGTATCCCCGCTTCGGGCAGTAAAATGAGAACAACCGGCGATGCACCCTCCAAGGTGAGGAAGATCTCCATCGAGGGAAGCCAATCGGTGTTGGAGATTTACTGCAACCCCTTCCAGCCCGAACACATCGCCTCAAGAGCAGTGGTCGCATCTGTCATAGACGATCGCGCGGTGTTTCTTGAAAGAAACAACAGAGCAAGAAGAGGAAGGCAGCGATGCCATCGACAGAGGATGTCTTCGTGCTATCACCTCGCAATGAGACCACCCACGATATTGCAATAGTATGTTTATGCACATATAGCAGTTGAGCAAACATCGCCTCCTCCTCCTCACTTACCACTGCGATGCCGCCACCACCTCCTCCCCTGGGTCCTACCTCCTCACCACAATGTGCCTAGCGAGGGCTGCAGAGGCAATGGAGATGAGAACTGAGTCGTGGCTTGGGTACGTTCAGGATGGAAGAAAGGTGTCCATTGATGCGTAGCCCTCTTCCTTGTCACCATATCGGTCCCTGAGGCGTCTCACGGGAACACGTCCCTCAGCCGCCTCGTTAAGGAGAAATCGATATCGAAGAACATTAAGGCACCTCCCAAATCCGTCAAATACTCCCTCAGAAGTCTGTTGGTCTCCGGTGCAGAAATAAACAAAGGAGTAGCTTATCAAGCTTTGCATGATTGGTACTTGCGCAAAACCGAGAGGATGGGGGCCATACTGGAATCACCGTCAGATACGAGAGGGGGCATTTTCTCCACGAGCCTAGCCACTTCGTCGTGGGCTTCGAAGACTTATTTGACCTATACAACCTAACTGCCCCCGACGCCTCTCTTCTACGATGCTGGACACTGTAAGTGTGTACAATCAATTTCTACACTCACGTGATACCGATAAATATCACAACTCATTGCTTATGTACAGATACATTATGAAATGTGCCCGTTGAATCAAAGAACCAGTGGGTTTCCTCGACCCATACGTGGTCTCTGAGCAAACAATCAACCAAGACGCATCCTACGTCGAGAATTACATAAAAATGGGATTGCTTGCTCTGGACGACAAGTACTACATAATGGTGCCTTAGAACCAGAAGTAAGTGCTTCAATATTTGCTATACAAATTTCGTTTCAACATAGGTTTATGACTATAGCGACATATATGAGTAGGTTCCATAGGATTCTTCTGATTCTTGTGCCAAAGAGGAACACGGTATTGTACCTTGATTCTCTACTCAACAAAAAGCACAACTTCACCCTTTTTAAAGGAATACTCGACAGGTATGTTCATTTCCTCCCCCACATAACTCTATTGTAGTCTTCCTTCGTTTGAAATGGACGATGATAACTTTTTTGAATCATGTAGGGCGTTCATTGACTATGTTGCCGATGGAGGTTTATACAAGGGAACGAGCGCCACACTGATTCACAGGATGCGATTTCTGGTACGCGCTACAACACAATAATCATATATCATACTCCGTAATATTGCATCTCGAACTGGCTGTACATATATATGTAATTCTATTTTTGTAGAGCCGCCAGCAAAAACAAGATCACCTATGCGCATTATACGTATGCCATCATATGCAGCTATTGCTTGCTTCTAGGACGCACGATCCCCACGTTTGTCAATCTCGTAATAATTATTTCCTAATTATAAATTTAAATATATATGCTTACTACTTTACTCCTGCTAGCGAGAGGACTTGAACAAAGAGTTAAATGCACTCGAGATGGACCAGGTCATGCACGTTCGAGGGGAGCTCTACGGCTTCATCAAGGCAGACATCGTTAACACCACCGGAGAGTTTCACACCGTCGACACCGATGAACGACCTCGAAACAATTGATTCAATATTGTAATTCACTTTGACTGGTTGTAATTCAATTTGTAACTCTAGCGACAATACTTGAAGCATTCTTTTGTAATTGATTTTGAGTTAAATGATCACTTTGAGTTTTCAACAATTATCTGTGATATGTTTCTACTTGTTAGTTTTCAGAGGGCATGGCTAGCAATTCCTGAGGCTAGCTGAAAATACGACAAAAATTAGTTAGGTATAAAGACTTATCACAGACGATTTTTGTTGAAAAACCGTGTGTGAAGGGCAGATATGACAGACAGTTTAAACCAAGAACCGTCTGTGATATGATAGTCTCACAGACGGTTCTTGGTTTAAACCGTCTGTGAGACTATAGTATCACAGACGGTTTGTTAATACAACCGTCGGTGATATGCAGTTTATCACAGACGATTGTATTAACAAACCGTCTGTGATACTACAGAGTCACAGACGGTTTAAACCAAGAATCGTCTGTGAGACTATCATATCACAGACGGTTCTTGGTTATTAACAACCGTCGGTGATATGCAGTTTATCACAGACGGTTGTATTAACAAACCGTCTGTGATACTACGAATCACTGCATTATTTAAACAAAGAACCGCTCGTGAGACTATCATATCAGCGGTTCTTAAACCGCCTTTTATCACAAACATAAAATTTCAGAGCGGTTTAACCGTTTGATAAAAAATATAAAATTTGACGGTTGAAATGCTGATATTATTACGACGAAATGCGTGATGGGCTTTTTTGTAGTAGTGGGCGGTGCTCGCAGATCGACAGCTACGAAGGTCAAGGATGCTTGGGGAGGGCGGAGTTCGAATCCACAGCGCCTGAAGAACTTGATGATGGCGAAGTTAAGGTCGAAGCGGCACTGCGGCGACCAGTACAAGGACAGTGGCGGTACAACCGCGGAACTTCCTGGTGACGACCTCTTTCCTTGCAGGAAGAGGGGGCAGCAAGCTTAGGGGTGAAAGACATGGACCCCAGGAACTCAAGGGACGCAGCGGTTAGGGATGAGGCTCACCGGAGCGGATGAATTTCTCGGCGGCGGCGGTTCCCCAGAGTTGGAGAAGATGGGTCTCTCTCCCTCGGTGCTACATGAAATTCAAATTAAACTCGCCTGCAATCTCAATGGGATGTCACGATCTCAAGGGACAAGACGGCGCGGAGAAAAACTCACCAGAGCGCATGCGAGCTACTCGGCCGTGGCCACGGGAGGCGAGGACGACGTTGCCATTACCGACAACTCAGTGGACGGCGAGGGCACAACAGCAAGGGTGGAGTCTGGCGGTGGGGTTGTGGGCTCGCGAGAGGCAGCAGAGCGGCATCTCTCCTCTCGACTTCTTCCCCGGCGGAAACAGCAAATAGGGCGGAGAGAGTGAGAAGGAGAGAGAGGAAAAAGAGTGAGTTGGTCAGGGGGTTGATGGGACCCAGGTGACAAAGCGTAGGCTATCGCGGGAGGATGAGGTGGCGATGGTGAGCATGCACGATGCTAGCACGCCTGATCAAGCGGGGCGAGGTGGACGACGAGCTCGGACATAGGGCCCAGCTCGTCAGTGACAATGAGAGAGAAAATGCCTCATGCAAATACGCTACTGGCACAAGAAAACATAAGCGGTGAGGTGTAAAGTGGAATTTCAGCCTAGGGCGGGGGTGTGGTTAAAGGCCGGCGGATCGGGTTGGCCCGATTCGGCCCGAAACCCAATAGGATATTTGAAATTCAATTAAAATTTGACTTTGTGTTCCAGTATTGACTGATCAATTTAAAATACTAAATAAATTTTGAAAATTCTGAAAAATTTTGTGAGTGTTTTAAGACTCAAATAGAACCTAAGAAAATTTGTTGTAGTTATTGTTATTGTTCCTGTTATCAGAATTAATTCATTTGCAGATCTACATTAGTGATTTGGTTTGGATTTTGGTGAGGTCAGTTTGACTTCCAAAAATTTGGAAACAATCATATCAATTCATGATAAATAATATAGTAATTTTATAAATAATTTATAGTAAATTTTAGGCACACATTCTTCTGGATTCAACTATAAGCTTGAATTCCAATTAAAAGTTTTAATTTCTAAGTGAACTTTATTACAAATAGCAAAAGTTTAAAATAGCTCCAGAATTTACACACGTGATCATGAGGTGCTCAGCTAAACCAACTTAGGGATTTTGGGGACGTTACATTTGCCTCGCTACTACTGGCCGTCTGCTTCGCCGCTCTGTCGCTCTATCCTTTCCTTTTCCTTTGTTTCTTATTTCTTCTGTGCCTTTTCTGTTCTTTCTTAGCTCCCATTTTGATCTTATGTTTAGATTTTTAGTTTTTTTTTCATCCACACGTTTTCTTGTTTTAAGCCCTGTTTATTTGGCCGTGCTCTCTAGATCTGAATCCTAGTTCCATTTCCCGTTTGTCTCGCTACAGCCGGGCGTCTGCTCTGTAGCTCTATCGCACCATCTTTGTTTTTTTTCCTTTGTTCTTTCTTTCTTCCGTGCGCTTGTTGTTCTTCCTTAGCTCCCATTTGCATCTTTGGTTGAGATCTTTGTTTTTTGCTTCTAGTTTTTTTTCGTTCATTCAGCCGTATTCTCTGTTGCTTTCCCTATTTTTTAGCCCCCTTTACCAAAAGTAGCTACGTTGTGGATTTGGATGTTTACACTGCTTGTCCGAACTTTGGTTTTCTTCTTCCTTGGTTCCCCGTTGCTATGTGACTATTTATACGCTCTCCTTTTCTATTCCTTTTTTTTTTTTCGTACGATGTTGCCAATGTTTTATTTTTATTTTATTTTTCTCAAGTACTCTTGTTTTTCTCTTTCTTGCTTTCTTATTGTTATATAACTATTTATACACTCTCCTTTTCTATTATTTATTTTTCCCCGCTGAGGTTGCTGGTTTCTTTGTGTGTTTTGGTTCTTAGTTTATCTACATCTCTTTTTTCGTTGGGTTTCGTTGGAATTGTTCTTCCGCGTGCCCTAGTCAAGGGGATTTCCATATACAGATAAGAAAGTACAAAAGAGTCATATTCTAACACCCCCTTCAAACTTATAGTGGATCACACACACTGAGTTTGGAAAGAAATACAAATGTTGTACCATAGTCTGTGGCTTCGTGAAGAAGTTAGTAACCTGTAACTCTGAATGCACAAACTGTAAAGCAAGTAATCCCTCCTGCACTTGTGAGCGAGTGTATGAAGCATCCACATCAATGTGCTTGGTAAGCTCAGGCTTCACTGGGTCCTGGGCAATACTGATAGCACATGTACTGTCAGACAAAAGATTCGTAGATCCCATCACAGGCACTCCAAAATCTACAAGTAGCCACCTCAACCAAGTAACCTCTGTTGTCACTGCTGCCATAGCTCTCAACTCAGCCTCTGTACTCGAACGGAAATTGCAGTCTGCTTCCTAGTCTTCCATGCAATCAGGGAGGATCCAAGAAAAACACAGTAAGAAGAAAGAGAACGACGATCAGAAGTATCACTAGACCAGGTCGCATCGGAGTACGCTTGAAGCTGTAGAGAGGTAGAGCTAGGGGAAAATAAACAACGAGATATAGTCCCACGCAAGTAGCGAAGAACATGAAGAAGGTGACCGTAGTGAAGATAGGTAGGACGAGCCATGAACTGACTCAAGATATGAACAGCATAAACAATATCAGGACGAGTGCTCACAAGAGACACCAAACTCCCAACAAGATTGCGATACCTAGTAGGATCCTCAAGAAGATCACCATCAGTGGCACAAAGTTGTAGAGATAACTCCATGGGAGTCTCAGCAGTGCGAGTGTCAGTCAGACCAAACCGATGGCATGGAAGAGACCTCAATCCTAAAGCAGTACCCAAGATAACCAAGACCAGTCATCAAAAATTGCTCACTGAGATGCTTCTTCACATACATGATGAATGAGGAATCACCACCAGTGATGAGCATATCATCAACATACATAAGAAGCAATGTCTTACCCCGAGATGAGACAAGGAAAAAAAGAGTAGGATCATAGGAACCGACAGTGAAACCGACAGCAGCAATCACTGAGGTAAAACACACAAACCAAGCACGAGGAGTTTGTTTGAGACCATAAAGAGCACGACGAAGATGACAGACGTGCCCATCATGAATAGAATACCCAGGTGGTGGCTGCATGTAAACCTCTTTGTGCAAAACATCATTAAGAAAGACATTCTTAACATCGAGCTAAAAGATAGACCACCGGTGAACATAAGTAACCGTAACAAGAGGGCGAACAGTGGTCATATGGGCAACAGGGGCAAAAGTATCATCGCAGTTACGACCGTACTCCTGCTGAAAACCACGAGCCACAAGACGAGCCTTGTAGCGCTCGATAGTACCATCAGACTGGATCTTAATCTTGTACACCCACTTGCACGTGATCGGACGAGCATGCATAGGTATCAGTACAAGATCCCAAGTCTTCGTACGTCAAAGAGCATCAAGCTCCTCTGCCATAGCGAGCTGCCACTCAAAATGGGGAGCAACCTCACGATAAGAACTAAGCTCAGTGATAGAGAAAGCATGAGCTATCGGAGCAAATCCAAGATGATCAGGAAGTCGAATGGATCTCCGGTCATGAAGGACGTAACGCGGAGCATCATCAAAAGGATCATATGTGGGTGTCAGCAAGATACCAGGAGAGTAGACTGGTGAAGGACAAGGACGCCTGGAGTAGTAAATACTAGAGAAACGAGACGGTGGTGCTGTAGGAACAAGAGGCGGTGCTGCAGGAGGCAGCACCGGAGGCAGTGGTATAGAAGGAACCACTAGTGACAGACCAGGAGAAGACTGTGATAGTGGAGAAATTGGTGAATAGTCAGAAAGAGACAACCATAAAATCGATTCAACAGTGGAAACAGGAGGGGCCAGATCTCGATAAAAGAAAGGTCGAGATTCATCAAAGACAACGTCTCATGGAATCCTGATCTGTCGAGAAGAAGGATCCCAGCAACGATAATCCTTATGCTTATAACTATAACCAAGAAATACGCACTCAACTGACTGAGCCAGTAGTTTAGTGCGTTCACGAGGCTTCAGCAGAACAAAACAACTACAGCCAAAAACACGAAGGCGAGTGTACTGGGGGGCTCAAGAGTAGAGACGCTCTATACGACTAACACTCTTAAGAGCAGTGGAAGGCTGCATATTAATGAGATATGCAGCCGTAGAAATAGCCTCAGCCCAAAACTGTGATGGAACGTGAGAGGCAAGGAGAAGAGTGCGGGCAGCCTCAATCAGATGATGATGTTTGTGCTCAGCAACCCCATTCTGAGCATGGGCATCAGGACAAGAAGATTGGTAAAGAGTGCCTGCTTTCGAAAGAAAGCTGTCTAAAAGCGTCGAGCGATACCTTGGAGAATCACAGTGAAAAGTACAAATGGGAGAATCAAACTGAGTATGAACCATAGTTGCAAAGCTACGATAGATCACAAGAAACTGACCACGATTAGACATAGAAAAAATCCATGTAAAACGGGAATAATCATCAATGAAGATTACATAAAGTTTATGCCCGCCTTTAGAGATAACTAGTTATCAACCTGTGCATCCGCACAGGCTACGTGGTTTCAACAATATTATGTTATTGATAATATAAGAAAAATTCCATTAGCAAACTTTGGTTCTCATTTCTTTTACTTTTTCTAATTGTTATATATTTCTAATTTATTGCCTCATGGCCCCAATATAGAACCAATATTGTTATTTACGTGCATCCTAAGTACAAATACTATTAGTGTATGGATCTACATATATATGGAGTACACAAATTGTGATATTATAACATATATAAATTTGAAATTAAAATTTTATTGTCTAGACATAGGTAATTCCATTGAATATGTGAAAATAATACTTATATATTGAAAACATATATTTAGGAATTCATAATTAAAAAAAATCATGTTATACGAATAAATACAAATTAAAATTTTGAATTCTGAAACAATTGTTATACCCAAGTATATCAATTTGTAATTAGAAATTGTAAAATTGTTGCAAGAAAACAATAATATAATAGATTAAGAAAATTTAGAATTATAACCACAGGACTATCACCTTCTTTGAGTTGATCATGGCATGGTGGGCTTCAGATACGATACTACATGCAATCTATAATTTTAATAATTAAAATCTCATAGTTATGAATTTTGATAATTAGATTTATTTTTGAAATTATGCAATTATAGATATTTGGATATAAAAATTTAGATCCAAGATTTGAATATCCGTGTATCTATGCACAGCTTCACAATTTTCTATGTGGATGCTAATTGTTTCAGGATTCTTTGCTTTTTACAAAGTCCTAATTGTAATTTGTAACTAGTATGTTGTGCATGGAGTCATATTTCGGTTTTTATTACAGGACCAATATTCTCCATGCATGCGACCCAGGGTTCTATTTCTATGAAAATATGTTGTTTCCAATCAAAATAATTATTTGGTGATACCAACTACATGTTGTCAATCGTGTTAATTGTTTATATATTGATGGTCAAATCTAAAAATGTTTGACTGGCACAATTTCTAAAACGACTTATATTTGGAATCGAAGGCAGTACTAAATAGGCATAACTATGAAGATAAATTAATAGGAATTTTTTTCATATAGAGCTTGGACTCTTCACGATGCGGTTCTTGGGACTCACGGTTTTAGTTCTTGCTATCAATTGGAAAGATTATTTAATCAATACCGACATCAAATTCCATATTAGCAAAGGATACGTCTGGTAGTTTGAGAGCAAACCGTGTTGTACTCAAATCTCGTGTATGTTTTGGATGTGTTTAGAAGGATCCAACCGTCACAAAGTTATATTTCTAGTACAAACTCTTATGGATGGTTAGGATTTTTTTTCTTTTTCTCTGATTAACGTGGGAATTTCTACCTTTTTTCTTTTTCTCCGATTAATGTGGGAATTTCTAGCATTTTACCTCCTAGGATTAATATGGGGGGCTTCTAGGAGAGCCTCTAATTAGTATAGATACTAGACATCAACCTGTGCGGATGCACAGACATGCCACTTTTTAAATATTATTTTCAAGGCTAAGATTTTTTGTAACCTTTAGCTCCTAACTAATATGAATTTTACATATATATTTTTAGTTTGAAATTAACTCTCAAAATTCTAAAAGTTTTAAATTTATACAATTTAAATTTTTGTTTTTATATTAAGTGAGAAATCTATATATTTTCGCCTTCAATTTTTTGTGAGCCTATATTATAACGCTATAAATTTAACGTTAACCTTAAGATCACATGTATAAATCCAGCCATATTAATTTCTCACATGTTCGGGTGTCTTTATTTAGTAAGTATTCACATCCTACACGGTTATTTGGTGAAGCTATATGCGTTCAAAACGAAAACACCATGTACGTTTGGATATTAGAATATCAGAGTCCAACTCTAATTAGTAAATGCAACGTAGGTCAATCAGCATGCCTACACATGTAACACCCTGGCTATTCGGAAGCCAAGATGTCACTCAACTCTAACGAAAACAATAGGGAATGGACAGATAAACACCAATAACAATGATTCTAAGACAATAAGTTATACGAAACTAACGATAGATTTAACATTTCCAAATAAAGAAAGGGAAACACTAAACATGAGTATAAAGTAAACATAACCAGGTTGGTTTATTACAAATTCAACAATTATCAAATAGATGACATGAATTAAACCATATCAATGAATTCTAGTTTAAGATAAATGGCGTGCATCGTGCTGGACTACTCCCTCATATGATTGCATTCCTCATCATTTACCTAGATTAAACAAACAAGCAAGGATGAGCTAAAGACTCAGCAAGTACTAAACATGATAAATCAAGTATAAAGTGGGCAAGCTAACTACAACCGAAATATGAACAATTCTCAGAACACATACATGAATGAATGGAATGAAAGAATGCATTGAAGGAATGGACTGCTCAACAGGTTATACCAGTATAACGAATGATACACCCGTCGGTGTTCACTTAAACCCGTACTTAACAAAGTCCGGGGACCCAAATACCATATGAAGAACGTTTCATACGGGTGTCCAAGATTGCTTACATTGGAGTGGTGGGACTTACATGCCCATACTGGAATTGATGGGTCTTTTGATTTCCACTCCCGTGGTCACAACGAAAATATGGCATGAATAGAATGGATGACATCAAAATGAACTTTTATCACATGAAAATGAATAATAATACTCAGCATATGAATATGACTAGCAAGTCTAGCATTACATCAACGTTCAATCATCAACATTCAATAGAATCAAACAAGGTACTTGCCTTCCGCGCTGTGACGTATTAGGAGGCAACGAAAGTGCTCCTCCACTCACCGCCTCACCGCCTAAACAAACATATATTCAGAATAAGGATAACAAGGTATGACATAACTACAAGTGTTCTACCCTAACCCTCTAACTATCCAACACAATCAACGAGTTCAAACTGACAATCAAACTATTCAGCCAGCTTACAGCTCTATTGGGCAGCAGTACGAGAAAAATCATAATTAAAAATATGTAACTCGGAATGATGTGAAACCAGTGCTCAATGAATTTTAACGAACTAGGCTACGAAACTATAGTTGACAATATTCACTAAATCTACCAAAACAATCGGCTAACCAGCAGTTGAAAACGTATGACAGACCTCTGTCCAGACAATCAATCAGCAGCAAAGAACATGGCATATCTTTCACTCTACAGATCCAATGGAGGTGTTCTTTATCAATATGGAAATATTATTAAAAATTCTACAATAACCTAAATGGGTTGAGGTCCTGAATCTTACATTAACAAGGTCAAACTTAAGGAACAAGCAGACAGTTCCTTCTCGTCAGACAGACAGAGTAGTGTGCGAAGAATAATTCATATCTCCTAAACCGTAAGGCGGAATCTTGTGATCTCAGTGGCTATAAAAACCAGGGCTACAAAACTCTAGAATACAAAAATATCATATTATGCCTCTAAGATGCCGAAACTGGACGCACAACCTACTATACAGATTGGATCTAATAACAGAAGCAAAACAATCCAACTAATCGAATCGAATTCTCATCTTTTATGAATCAAATAGCAAGGGGAAGCCATTGTTACCCTTGTAGAAGCTCAAGAACGACGTGGATCGACCTCTCGAAGAACTTCCCTATCCTCCCTTCAATGGCCGGCCAAGGCGAGGAAGACGAAACGACCGGCGGTGACGGTGGATAAATTGGCTTCGGGAAGACCTTGGGGCAGCGCCGGGGATCGCCGGAGGCCAGCACCAATGGGGAGGGGAGGCGCCAAGGGGCAGGGAGGTGCTGGAATGGGGCTTGGGGCGGTGGCTCAAGGGGGGAGGAAATGTGGGGAGGGAGAGGGGGAGAAGGGGAGGGGGCCGGTTAGGGTTTGGGGGTGTAGGGGGCGCATGGGCCTTGACAGGTGCGCCTCCCCCCTTCCCTGGCCCAATGGTGGCCGACCAAGCTGCCCCAGCATGGGCCGGAGGCCCAGAGTTCCAAACTCTCCTGAAAAAACTGAATTTTCGATTGAAGCTTTCGCCCGAAATAAAATCCTCTCGTCGAAACTCGGGATATTACAACACGTGGGCTAAAAAAAAAATCCAAGCGGCAGGTTGTACCATATGATAAATTGATGGTTATAATTTTTCTTTTTTCTCTGATTAATGTTGAAATTTTTAACCTTTTTATTTTTCTCCGATTAATATGGGAATTTCTACCTTTTTACCTCTTATGATTAATATTAGGGCTTTTAAGAGGGCCTTCAATTAGTATAGATACAGATAGATAAATAGATAGATAGATGGATAGATATGACGTAGGTCTATGGCTTTCATCAAACACCATAAACGTCTTATCCTTAATTAAATACCAGCAGTAGGCCGGCTAACACTTCGTTCATCTAAATCATGTAATTTTTTTCGTTCATCACATCTTGTAGTTCATCTACATCTTGTACTTTTAAGCTGCATGTCATTAAATAGCATGCATATGTGCGATCCTTCAATTTTCATGTGACAATGCAGGTCTTCTTTGTTTTATCTTCTGGCCAGGCTACCTTATTTTTTTTTCGAGTTCAGTTCAGGCAGCCAAGCACCCCGTATGTACTCCTGTGTTCAGTACTTATGTCATCCATTCAAACTCTATTGTTCGAATTCTAGGATGGCCATATTAATCTAAGTGGTTGCTCCCAGTACAAAATATCTAGACAGTTAAGATGTTTTATTTTTTTCTCAATTAACTTGGAAATTTTTAGTTAATTTTCTTTCTATTTGTGATTAACATGGTAAATTCTATACTTTGTAGTACATAAAACTCAGTTGGAAAGATGAGCAATATACTCATATTTCAACATTTACCCTCATGTCTAGACTCTATTAGGACTCTGATCTGGACTACCAGGTACAAATATATTTTTATTAAAATCATGCTAGCAAAGTCTCAAACTTAAGACAGTTGGTTTTGATTATGCATGTATATTTTGCATCGCACCCATTGACCACTACAATTGAGATGCCAGCTCCTGTATACCCTAAGACATTAGTCTATCTTTGCCTAACTTTGGCCTGCTGCTTGCCATTCAACTTATATTTGGACATGATTGATGATTGCATTGCCTTACATCTTGCTTTGTTCTATAGAAATTCGTAGCCTTTGTTTGAACCAAATTAGGAGTATCACTTTTAGTTAGTGTTGTAGTAGGAAATTAATTAAAGTGGTAGCCTTTATCATATTTATTCTAATCTTTTACGGTAATTCTAGTCGAACTGACACAGTTGCTCCTTGTCGGTCTTAAAAAAAAAAGCCGTTTCTTTGTCTAACCGTTCACTGAACAGATATCTAGATTGCATGTTAGATGACCCAAATTTTTTTTCCTCTATCCTGATTTAAACAAAGAAATTCTCAGTTACACGTAGAAGTGGGAGTTGGGCCGGGCCGGCCCGGCCCGGGCCAACCGTGTTTCGGGCCGCGTCGTGCCGTGCCAGCCCACTTCGCCTCTGGTCAGGCCCAGGCACGACCCAAAGCCCATCATGCGGGGTCGTGCCGTGCCAGCTCAAGCCCAGCCCAAAATTACTATATACGGCGGAGGTGGCGATGGTGGTGGCGACCACCATCTTCATTCCTCTCGTGCTCGCTTAATTAAGAACCTAGTTAAAATTGAATTAATTGGTAAAAACATGGGCACGTAAATATTTTGGGAGAAAATTGAATTTTTATTGATATTTTACAGATATAGTGTTACTGCCTCGTTAAAAACCTTACGCCCCAGAGTGGGATTCCCCCAGTAAGGAAAAGAGTACAGTAACAATATGCGTACATACTTACTACTCATCAATGTCGAGATCGTTCATGCGTTCGAGGTCAGCATACGCCTGCACGATCTCAAGATCCTCCAGTTGATGCTGTTGCTGCTCTTTAGCCAATTCTCAGTCCTTTGCGCATGTGATTGCCTCCACCATCTTAGGCGTGAGGGATGATCTTCTTTCCTCAATTATTCTCCATGTCATGTTGAACGTTGCTTCTGAAGAGACAGTGGACACCGGCACCAGTAGAACATCCCGTGCAAAATGTGACAGCATAGGAAATATCCGCTTGTTGTTCTTTCACCACTCGAGCAAGTCTATCTTTTCACCGGAAAGATCAGGATCGATGTTTGCAAAATCATGCTCCGAGTAGTGGTTTAGCTCTGAGACAGGATTCCACACGGGAGCTGCTTGAGATTGAGAGGACGAAGAACTGGACTTGCCCTTTAACTTCTTCCACAAGTCGGATGTCAAGATTTTCTTTTCTTGTCGCGTCTGCTGTGAGGACTCCGATCTCGCGCTGCTGCCGAATATGTCATGATACATGCGGAAAACACGAAAAAGCTCATCTTTGACATGTGCGAAAGCTTCCGAGTAATCAAGACCTAGGCATTCACCTATTCCCTCCAGACCGAGCTGCAAACCTAGCAACTTTTTCGTAGGATCAAAAATGATAGCAAAGCAATACACGTGTGAAATAGAACCAAAATATTTAATAAATTTTTCCTGCATTAGTGCGACAGTATGAACTAAAAGTGGATCCTTCCTAGATTTGGTAATCTTATCTGCAATTAACCAAATATATTCTATAACTAAGGGAGAGGCAGGGTAATAAACACCAGATAACATCTTTGTTGCTTTATAAAAAGGTTTTAAAAACTCTCGAAAACGACTAGCAATCTGCTAATCTGAATTAGTAACTACTAGTTCATTGTCTTGAGAGTTAGCGTTGACAAAAACGGATATGACATGTTCGTACCCTTGTACTTCTTTAACATGATATAGGTCGAGTTCCACCTCACCTTCATGTCAAGACTGAATTTTCTTGGCTCCTTCCCATTGGCCGTGCAGTACTCCACGAACCTAGCTGCCACTTGTGGGGAATTTGTGAGGTAGCGAACGGCGTCGCGTACATTGTTCAAAAATTCGCCAATCGCTTGCATACCATCTTGAACAACAAGGTTCAAGATATGGCATACGCATCTCTGGTGGACAACATAACCACCAATATACGTCTGCAAGCTTGGGGTGAGGATGTTCATAGCAGTCGTGTTGGCTGATGCGTTATCAAGAGTTATAGAAGCAATCTTATTATCTATCTTAAAATCATCAAGTACGTGTAGTATACGCTCGGCAATGGCCTCTCCCATGTGTGATTCGTTAATTAGCTTAAACCCTATTACTCTCTTGTTTATTTTGTAATTGTCGTCTAAATAATGGGCTACAACACTAAGGTAGGCACTTCTCTGGTGTGATGATGTCCAAATGTATGAAGTTATAGCAAAAGAGAACTGAACTTGTAGGAATAGTTCTTTTAGCTCTGCTAGTTCCTTACGATACACCCGTAAAATATCAGATGTAATGGTTCTCCTACTAATATGCTGGTATTGTGGGCAAAAGCCGCGTTGGATTTTTTTTTTGAACGCGCGACTTTCACACATCCTAATCGGTTGATCTTCTGCAATAATATATCTAGCAATTTCCTCATGAGCAAAAAGCGTATTGTATACCCAAGTACTTACAGAGCCATCTGCCTCAAAGTTTAGCTGCGTTTGTACTACTCCCCCTCGGCTCTGCGCTCCGATCTTGCGCAAGCATGCTTTGTAGTGCCGGTTCAAGTGCCCTGTCCCTGCAGCTGCACGAGCAGATAATTTAGCTTGGCAATAATTATAGGTTGCGATATCTACAGTTTGGCCGCCTTGGATTTCCTAGCTTCAGGTCATGTGCTTCCAGCAATTCGCCCTTCGTCCAGACCCGCTAATGTTACCGTCCGTGGACGCGGGAGAGAACTCTGGAGGCCCCATTGGCTCCGGATTGCCCTGGTACTCCTCGTAGCCCTCCGTACCGTCCATATGACGGTCATCCATGCCGTAGTCTCCTATGCTTGGCGAGAACTGGCGAGCATCAACGGGGGTCAGAGTCGGAGGAGGACTAGGAGAGCGGCGGCGAGAGCTTACACTAAGTCGCCCTACTGTCCTTTTCGTGCTACGACTCCTTGGTGCTCCGGCTCCTTAGCAGCATAATGGGTGAATAGATGGTGAATAAATGGGGAGAGTATATGGATGTTGAAGAAATGAGGAGAGTAGATGAGATGATGAAGAAATGAGGTGATCAAGTGAGCTGTGAGTGGATGAAGAAATGAGGTGATCAGGTGAGCTGAGAGTGGATAAATAAATGAGCACGGTGCTTCGTTTTATAGGCACGATCGTGCGGAGCCGTTGCTTCTCTGTGCTTATCACATCAAATTTATGTCATGTCTCACGTTCACCCTGTCTCTCATGATCGCGACTTGCTGTGCTTCTCGTGCTTACTGTTGTTTCTCGCGATTGCAAAAATTTATGACTGTGCTTGCCCGTTATCTGTCAACTTTTTCTTTCGATTTGACATAAAGTAAAACTTTAGTCATCTCTCTCTGACTTATTTTCTCATTTTCTCTCAACGGTCACCCGGCCGGATTCCCTCTGCCCCCCGTGACCGTCTCTATCTCTCTCTGATTCCCTCTGCCCCCGTTTCTCTCCCCCCCTCTTTTTCCCAGCCCCCTCGCCTCGTCTCCCTCGCCCCCTCTCTTTTTCCCCGCCGCCACCCCCACGGCGCTCCCGCAGTCCCGCCCCCTCGCCTAGTCTCCCTCACCGTCTCCTTCGCCCCCTCGTCTACCTCGCCCGCTCCCTTCCCCGGTCGCCCCCCTCGCCGTCCTCGCCTCCCCCCCGTCGCCTCCCTCACCTCCCCCCCGCCGTCGCCTCCCTTCCCCGTCGCCTCCATCCTCCCTTCCCCGGTCGCCCCCCTCGCCGTCCTCGCCTCCCCCCCCCCGTCGCCTCCCTCCCGTCCTCGCCTCCCCCCCATCGCCTCCCTCCCGTCGCCTCCACCCCCTCCCCTGTCACCCCCCTCGCCGTCGTCGCCTCCCCTCCCCCATCCCGGTCGTCCCTCGCCTCCCCGGCCACCCCTCGCCCGTGCTCAAGCGTGCTCGCCCTCTCCCTAGCGGCCCGGCCGGCGTGGCCTTGGCCGCCGGCCCCTCTCCGATGGCTCGGTGGGAAGCGGAGCGGCGGGCAGGCGGCGGCGGCGGGGGAGCCAAGATCTTGTGAGTGCGGCGGGAGGCGGACCGGGCGGACCGGCGGCAGCGGCGGCAGCGAAGCGGGATCTTGATGAGGCGGACAGCGGCGGCAGCGGCGCGGGGCGAGGATGCGCGGCGGAGGCGCACCGGCGGCGAGCGAGCGGCGCGGGGCGAGGCGACGCCCCTTCCAGTATGCGTCATGGCGGGTGTGGCCGTATGGCGTGGCGAGGCGAGACGCCGACCGACCCCTCGCCGTCCCTTCCCCATCACCCTCCTCGCCCCTTCCAGCCTCCTCCGCCGCGGCCCGGCGCGCGGCCGGTCATCGTGGCTGCGGCGCGCGCGCGCCTCGCGCCAGCGTCCAGCTCCCACAGCGCGACGAGGTGGAGTAAGCGGAGGCGTGCCAGCCGAACCCGTCCGTGCCCGGTCGTGCGTCTTCGTGCCGACCCGAGCGCGCCACGATTTGCCGTCGGCCCGTGCCGTCTTTGTGCAGGCCGCCCGACGGCCGACTTGCGCAGCCCCGGACGGCCCACCATTCGAACCGGGCGGCCCGGCCTACCACGTGTAGGGCCGGGCCGGGCCAGGCTGGGCCGTGCTTCGGCCGTGCCAGGCCAGCCGGACTTTGGGCTGGCCCAGAAAAGCACGGCCCGACTCCCACCTCTAGTTACACGATCTTGGGTTTTGTACAAAGCAGAGTCGTCGGCTGCCACCATTCAATTTTACGGCATAGATATATATTGGTATTGTTGTGTGTACGTATCTGGCCGTGTGTCCGAGAGCTTTTGGTTATGGAGTCTGCAGCTGGATGGCATTAATTATTTTTGAGTTCGATTCGGTCTTCTTGTGCCATGTCTGGTTACATAGTCTCATTGAAATTCCTTATTTGTATTAACGATACGATGTTTTGGACAAACGATACGACGTTGCTACGTTCAAACTTAATCCAAGCCGTAGATTACAACATCAGAAAGAAAACAGATGGTCGAGATGTTTTCTTTCTCTCCAATTAACGTCAGAATTTCTAGCTATGTTTCTTTTCTTCGATTAATGTAGGGATTTTTAGGTTTTTTACCCTCCTAAGATTAATATGGGATCTTTTAGGAGGGTCTCCAATTAGTATAGATAGATAGATAGATAGATAGGCGCAGATCCCCCATACATCTGAATGAAAAGTCAAAAGGACGAGAAGACAAGTACTTACTAGAATGATAAGAAAGCTGTAGCTGCTAGCTCAGCTTACAATCCTGACAAAACATGGCCGTGTCAACAGTAACATATCCAAGAACACCCTGACGAACTAATGAAGAAAGACGGGGCCCACACAAGTGACCTAAACGGTGATACCACTTGTAAAAACGCCAGAGGTGGTGGTAGCAGTGGCGGTGGAAGGAGACGTCGAGGTGACAGGAGCAACTGAAGTGGACGGAAGGTGAAGGCGATCAATGATGTAGAGACCCTGACGATCCCTACGGCGCGGGCCAGTCCCAAGTACCGTTTCTGCCTGTTGATCCTGGATGAAACAGGTGTGAGAGTCAAAACCAACCCTACAGCCGAGATCGGTGAGCTGACCCACCGAGAGAAGCTGCATGGTAAGCTGGGAAACATAGGAAACAACTAGACTGGTCAGAGCTCAGAAGAAGTCGTCGACAGAGGAGTCCTCCTGGCGAAGCGTCTCCAACTCATGCTGAAGTGAAAAGAACTGAGCATTGCTGCTCTACTGGTATCGCTCGCGTAAATACTCCAAACAACAATGTCTGGCTGGATGGAGTCGTCGACGCTGACCACCAGGATGACACGAACACGGGCCTCATCAACACACCAGTGCTCAAAAGCATCTATAGCGTACTGAAAGGCCTCATCAGCAGTGTCAGCAGCAGCAATAGTGGCCTCTGCCTCTATCTTGGTGACTTCATCTTCTGCAGGAGGTGCAGAAGTATGCTGTCTGGGAGGAGGCTGAACTGGTAACGGCGGACAAGGTCAAGCACCAGTGACATATCCCCAGAGGCGGAGACTATCGAGCGTGATCTCCATGAGTGAAGACCACAACATGTAGTTCGTTCCATCAAGTTTCGTTCCCGAGAATGGGATCACAGCAGATGGGACGGAAACCATAGGTAGGCGACGCTGGACAGCGCGGCGACCAAGGCAACGAAGTCTAACAGGTGATGCTGGATAGCGCGACGGTTAGATCGATATTTCTTTCTTTCTTTCTTTCTTTGTTTCGGGTCGGGCTTAAATGCAAGCCTGCCTATAGCCCATGCGAAGGAAAACACACATGTGGGAACCGAACTAGGGTTCCCCCTGCTTGTGGCGGCAGCGGTCTGAGCGGCGGCGGCCAACAAGCGGCGGTTGGCTCCTGATTGGCAGAGATGGGCGCGTCGGGCTCCTGGTCGACACGGTAGCGGCGGCGGTGGCGGCGTCCTTGCGGCGGTGGCCAGCGGCGGCGGACGCGTCGGGCTCCCGATCGGCGCGGCGCGCAACGTCCTGCGAGGCGGCCAACTTGCAAAGACGGCTCACTACTACGAACACGTCATCACGAGCGGTTGGAACCTTCATCACGAGCGGTTTCGAACCGTCTATATTTGTTCGTCTGTGATAACAGCGATTATCACGCAGGCGGTAAAAACCGTCTGTGATAAGTGGTTATCACGACGGTTTTAAAGTAAACCGTGCGTGATAACCACTTATCACGACGGTTTGTAATCAAACCGTCGTGGTAAGTGGTTATCACAGGCGGTTTTAAATTAAACCGTGCGTGATAACCACTTATCACGAGCGGTTGACTTTAAAACCGTCGTGATATTTCTAGTATCACGAGCGGTTTACTTTTAAAAACGTCGTGATACTAGAAATATCACAGACGGTTTACTTAAAAACCGCTCGTGATAAGAACTTATCACGAGCGGTTTTATGTTGAAACCGTCGTGGTAATCGCCTTCACGAGCGGTTTCAACATAAAACCGTCTCGTGGTAGTGGCGATCCTAGCTACATTGTTTCTTTGTTTTTGGCGGCCTCAGAATTGCTAGCCATGCCCTCACGAAAACAAGCATGTACAAAAAGCAGATACATCGTAGATAATCAATTGTTGACAACTCAAATTGATCATTACTCAAAATAAATTAATAAAGATCGAATTTGTTGAAGTATTTTCGCTATAGTTGTACAATTGGATTACAATTAAGTCAATTGTTTGCGTGAATCTCGGGTCGTGATGGAGTGAAACTCTCCTTTGTCAACTATTTACGTCATGATAAAGGTGCATAGCGCCTCGAACTTCCACGAGCTCTTGCGCAGCGAGTCCATGTAAATCTATTATCAAATCCTGCCGCTAGGTCAAGAAAAATGGTAAGGATATATATTTGAATTTACAATTACAAAAAAATTATTTGAGATTGACAAACCTCCGGATTCTTCATCTTAGCACTAATGATTTCTTTGCATATGATGGCAAGCGTAGAATGCACATAGCTCATCATTTTTTCTTTGGCGGCCTTTGCAAAAATAGAATTACATATATACGTATAGTCATTGAAGACACATTTTATGAAGTATGATATATATAGGATTATTGTGTTGTAGCGCGTCTAGAAAATTTAGTCTGTGTGTTAGTTGGTATTTGGATCCATTGTATCTTCCTTGTTGGCTAACATAGGAGATGAACGAACTACATAATTGAAAAAAGTTATCCTCGGGCATTTCAAACGAAGGAAGATTACAATAGAGTTATGTATGGGGGAAATGATCATACTTGTCGAGTATTCCTTGCAGAATGCTGAAGTCGTGATCGTTTCTGACTAGGGAATCAAGATATATCACAGTGGTCCTCCTGGGTATAATGACTAAAAGGACCCAGTGGTACCTACTCATGTATGTCTCTATAACTATTAAACCTAAGTACAAATGAAATTTGAATAGCAAATAGTGAAGCACTTACCCCTGGTTGTAGGGCACCAGTATGTAGTCCTTGCGAGTCTGAAGAAGCAATGCCGCCGTTATGTAGTTCTCGACGAAGGTCGCGTCTGCTTCGATGGTTTGCATAGATACCACGTGTGGGTCGAGGAAACCCACCGGTTCTCGCCCTTCCCGGGCATATTTCATCATGTATCTATACATAAGCAATGAGTTGCGATATTTATCGGTATTACATGAATGTAGAACTTGATTGTACACACTACGATGTCCAACATCGTAGAAGCGGCGTCGAGGGCTTCGAGATTGAATAGGTTGAATAAGTCGTTGAAGCCCACGACGAAGTTGCCCGGCCCGTTGAAGAAATGCTCATCCTTGTATGCGACGGTGATTCCAGTATCGCACCCCTTCTTTGCGGTATTCCGCAGGTACCAGCCATGCAAAGCCTGACAACCAAATCCGGCGCGGGCTAATTGTGCGTTAGTGCACAACGGTTTTCCGATGGAGTACTTCCCGTGCTTCTGGGACTTGAGAGGCGGCTTAATGTTCATCGATTTCGATTTGGCCTTAACGATTGGCAGCGTCTTCCTGCGAGACGACTCGGGAACCGATACGGTAGCACGCTTTTCTTGTTCCTTCGGTGTCTTCTCCACGGGAACCGATGAGGTGGCCTTCTGAGGCGAAATATGAGGTGGAGTCATGGAGGTCCGTTGGAGAGGAATGGTCTGTCGAGATTGCGGCCTTCTGGGTCGGGGCGATGTCCGTCTTGGGCCATTGGATAAAAGCGTACGGCATCCCCTAGTGTTGTGATTCTTCGTTCGGGCGAATGTCCAGCGAGGCGGCCATGAAATGTTGATGTACCATGTCCACCTCCACCCTTGCGTAACCATCGCCACACGGACACCGTCTTTGCATTGCTCCTTCACGGTATGGATGCACCATCCCCGCCACCTCAATAGAAATGGACCCAACTAACCTCAGTTGGAGCTTGCAGGCCGTCGGCTCCTACAAAACGATACGCAATTAGCTAAGGCGTCCTATAGTTCTATCTTTGGTGCATTCCATAGATGTACATTACCTTGATGCGATCTATCGGTAATTGGTCGTCGTCATGTTCAAAATTATGCGTGGACGCGACACTACTCCGATGTCGAGGACTTGTTCCCGCAATAACGAGGCGGCTTGCGCATCGGTTGCGGAGTACTTGATTCGATTGATCCCGCAAACTTGCTATCGTCCTTGAAATTACGCCTTAGCGGTTCCAACTGATTGTCGTACTCGGCCTTGGATCTCTTCTTACTTCTATACATGAAGTAGTCGTCTGCGAATCCATGTACCCAAGGTACGTTAACCCCCTTGCCTCGCGTGCGACCCGGGTGCTCTTTGTTTCCTAGGGCCGTAGATAGTATATCCTTCTCCCTGTGTTCATGGAAGGAGCCTTCGGAAGTTTGGGCAATCAATTCACGCTGCAAGAGGTCATCATGTTATTATAGCCACTATGAAGTTATGGACTTATAAACAAGTAGGTAGTTAGACATATTTACCACACGTTGGGACACTTCCTGGTCCGCCGGGTTTGGGAAAGTGACGCCATCGACGAGACTTTGCCCTCGCTTTTAACGAGTTAGGGAGCGGGTGTGTGATATCGGAAATAGATTCTCCTCCTCCGCCTCCCATTGCGCGGATTTAGCCGCGCACCAGTGATGCCGAGTGCGTGGGGTGAGTGTTTCGTGCTGGATTGCTTTGTGCGCCGCACTTTGCTCCTTAAATTCATCCGTCGTCTTCATAGCCACAAAGGCGTTCCATGTTTCTGCGTCAAGAATGGAAACCGTGAAGGCGTCTCACTCTTGTTCACATTTGCGTGACAAGAACGCTCTTGAAGGTCCTCCACGTGTGACACATGGAGAGCAAGGCATGCCGTTCGGCGCGTTTCATGTGTGTTTCGGGATAGTGAACACGCTTGAAAGGTCTTCCCACGACATGCGTCTCGATCTTTTGTCGAGACTTCCACTTTGGTGTGGTGATAGGGACCTTTTCCTTGCAAGTATCCCGCAGATGGTCAGGAATCTCGCCACGATCTTGGGGACTCGAGAGGACCCCAACGTCACCGACCTCCGTGATGATCGATCGGCCCACAGCAATTTCGATATTCTCTCGCCATCTCGCTACGATCTGCGTCGTCGGTGACGTGGCGAAGATGGCGCCTCGCCATGTCTTGGCGTCGGTGGTGGCGGCGAAGACGGCGCCTCGCCATCTCGCTTACTTGCTATCTATGTAAGTTTCTGAATTAAGCATTAATCCTATTGTAATTAGCATGATTTGCAAAAGATTGATGATAGTTTGTGCTCTCGAAGGAGAGTTGCAAAAGAACAAGTCTTTGCCATCTCAATCCTATTGTCTATACACTTCATGAAATGAATATGATAATATAAACTCAAGTATGCAATATATCGATCAATTTCAAACTCTAGTAAGACAATATTTCAAAGAAGGTCACATTAATGATGCGAATGTTGTGCAAGCAGGATGGATTGTAAGTCAATATAATGCCATGCTTGAGTACAGAAATACCAGTTGTTTCTTACTTGACTGTGGGGCTGAAATAATATTTGTATGGGTTGGTCGGATAACACAAATGGAGGATAGAAAAGCTGCCGAGAAAGCGGTTGAGGTAAGCTCTCAAGCAGTCTTGCCTTTCCTTTTATATTTTTGTTGCCATTTCGGATATGCAAACTTTGTCATGTTTTTTTATTGCTACCACTACGATCAGGAAGGTAACTACGAATCAAATGTTGACAATTCAAACAGATGAATAACGATTGATCGCAACCTCTATGACACAACAACTCAATTGACAGAAAATCCAAGTGTCAACACTCAATCTAGAAAGTCCAAATGCCAACTCTCAATCTACTGCCACATCAATCATATAAGCTATCAATGGCTAGACCAAACAACTATTGACTTTAACAAACCAATTCACAATTGCTAGATTAATACAAACTTTCAAATGGCAGAGTGCATACCACGATATCAATGGCAAGTTTAAACATTCAAGATTTGAATTGACATAATACTCTAATCAATGCCATACAAATGATTTATGATCACATACAACGATCGCAACAATTCATTACCAAAGGATTCCAATTGTCGGATTGCACACATATGTCAAATACAAAACACATATCATTGACATCAATATCGATATCTCTTACTAATGATTATAGGGACACAGACTACAAACCATTCACTGCCATCGATAACGATAATCAAAACATCGCCAAACCACGCCATTGCCAACCAAACAAATATTGACCGGAGAAACCATTATCACAACAATCAACAATTAATGATCACGTCATCAAGTTCATTGCTACAATCTGAGAAGTCAAGGCGATCGTCTGATTGGAGCATCAATGGGCTCGAGGCGGTGGCGGCGATGGCAAGGCGATCTAGGGCGGAGGGAGGGGAGGAAGGGTGGAGGTGGGAGCTCAGCGAGCGGTGGTGGGGCGGTGGAGCCGGGTCGGTCTTGAGGAGGAGCTTGGCGGCGGCGACTGAGAGGCGGGAGCCGCGGCCGGCGATCGGGCAAAGACAGGGCGTCGCCACGGCGCTCAAGCGCCGGCGCCGGCCGGGCTGCGGCCGGCGGGTCGGGACGTCGCCGTGGGCTCTGGTGCCGCGGCAGAGGTGCATGCGGTGGCGGCCATGGAGGAAAGCAGTGCGGCGGCTCGGAGTGGGATGGGAGGAAAATGGAGGCGCGCATGGGCATGAGGAAAGCTAGGGAACTTACCCGGCAGTGGCGTTAGCGGAGGTGGCCGGGTCGGGAGGCGCCGGGTCGGGAGGAGCGGCGGGTCGGGAGGCGTTCAAAGAGGAGGCGCGCGGATTCGGTGGAGGAGGCGGCGGGTTCGGGAGGCGGGGAGGTCGGGACCGATAGGGTTAAGAGCAAAACCCTATCGGTTCTCGAACCTTATATAATCAACATCACAGACGGTTCTTTGAGGGAACCGTCTGTGATATATAATCATAGACGGTTCCTTCAAAGAACCGTCTGTGATGTTTCCACATCACAGACGGTTACTGATGAGTCACGGCGGCCCGATCTTCCGATAGGTTCGATTTGGTTCGTCGTGAGGACGTTGACGCTTTGAGGCTTCCGACCAACAGATCGTCACCTCGCAATTCGCTACACCCGCACGCCTGTCGTTATCGACCACGCTTGCATGCGATCGACCTTACCACGAAGGTTATTGTTCCTGCAAGCAATCGAAGCAACTCACAAGAACAAGGTAGATGCAATCTGTATTGCGGATATGGATGAAGTTTACAAGTGGGGTTCCTCAAACCGATAATCGGCGAAACTGCAATTGGCAAAATAATCTAAGAAAAACCCGCCTCTAAACTATGGCGGCTACTGTATATATATAGGGGGACGTGAGGAGGTCGACCTAGGGTTGTGCGACCGTGGGATGAGGCGTACACAACCTGGACTCCGACCTCGTCACGTTTACAAAGTCTTATTAGTTTCCAAAACGGTGACGCAGCACCTTGTGTCGCGTATTTCTGGTCGAAGATCTAGTCGTAGGACTGGTCCTAGGGTGGTCTTGAAGAGTCCATGCTATCTTTGGTCATAGATTGTGTCCAACGAGTACTGTGCTCGCCTCTCTGGTCGTAGATTGCTCCCAACGAGTCATCTGGCCGTAGTCCTTCTTGAAGTGGTCGTAGGCCTTCTTGAAGTGGTCGTAGACCTTCTTGAACTGGTCGTAGGCCTTCTTGAAGTGGTCGTAAACCCTGCGGAACTGGTCGTAATCCTAGATTCCTGAGTACAAGTAAATCATCTCCATTAGGCAGCATCATAGAGTTCTCAAATAATACACTCAGACCTAGAAACGATTTTACCTAATAGATTAAGTCACGTGCTCTAGCTCTTGTCATAGGACCTTGTAGTTCAACACCCAAATCTGGAGGGTCTTGTGTAGTACGTGTATCCGAAGGAGGGATGTCCTCATCATACTCCCCCTCTTGAATTGGAGTCGTCCTCGACTCAAGCTCATCTTCTTCTCCCACGTATGGTTTCAAATCTGAAATGTTAAATGTGGGGCTAACCCCAAAATCTGCAGGTAATTCTAACTGATATGCATTATCATTTATCTTCTTAATTATCTTAAACGGTCCTGCAGCTCTAGGCATCAACTTTGATTTTCTTAATTCCGGAAATCTATCCTTTCTCAAATGAACCCAAACTAAATCACCTGGTTCAATTTTGACAACTTTTCTACCTTTATTTCCAGCAACCCTATACTTTTCAGTCATACGCTCTATATTCTTTTTAGTGGTCTCATGCAACTTGAGAATAAATGCAGCACGCTTCTTAGCATCTAGATTTATTTTTTCAGAGGTTGGTAAAGGTAGTAAATCAATAGGAGCACGGGGGTTAAAACCATACACTACCCAAGCGGACTTACCTTGGTGGTGGAGTGTCTTGACCTATTGTAAGCAAACTCAATATCACGGTAAACACTCTTCCCACATCTTCAAGTTCTTCTTTAAAACAGCCCGCAACATGGTGGATAACGTGCGGTTGACAACCTCCGTTTACCCATCGGTTTGGGGATGACACGTAGTAGAAAACAACAGACTTTGTCCTAATTTATTCCAGCGATCTCCAAAAGTGGCTCAAAAACTTCGCATCGCGATCCGAGACAATAGTATTGGGCACTCCATGTAAGCGAATATTTCCCTGAAAAACAAATCAGCTATGTTTGTAGCATCATCGCTCTTGTGACAAGATATAAAATGTGTCATTTTAGAAAATTGATCCACTACGACAAATATACTATCTCTCCCCCTCTTTGTCCTAGGCAACCCTAAAACAAAATCCATAGAAATATCCTCCCAAGGGGCACTAGGAATAGGAAGAGGCATATAAAGTCCATGTGGATGGAGACGGGACTTAGCTTTGTTGCATGTACTGCAGCGAGCCACGTAGCGCTCGACATCACGCCTCATCTTTGGCCAAAAGAAGTGGGTGGTCAGCACATCTTCTGTCTTTTTTGCTCCAAAATCGCCATCAAACCTCCGCCATGTGCCTCTGAATAAACAAAAGACGAACAGAGCTAGCAGGAATGCATAGCTTGTTAGCACGATAGATCAAACCATCATTCAGCACATAGTTATTCCATGTCTTCCCTTCTTTACAATGTTCAAGCACTTCCTTAAAGTCCAAATCAGTGACATATAAACTCTTAATGGCCTCCAAACCAAAAATCTTATGGTCAAGTTGAGATAACATGGTATAACGTCTAGAGAGCGCATCAGCAATCACATTGTCCTTACCTTTCTTATGCTTTATGACATATGGAAACGACTCAATAAATTCTACCCAATTAGCATGTCGTTTATTCGGTTTAGCTTGACTTCTAATATGTTTTAGGATTCATGATCGAATGTATAACAAATTCTTTGGGCCATAAATAATGTTGCCAAGTTTGAAGCACACGAACTAAAGCATACAATTCTTTGTCATAGGTGGAATAATTCAAACTAGGCCCATTTAGTTTCTCGCTAAAATATGCAACCGGTTTACCTTCTTGAATCAATACACCACCTATTCCAATCCCGCTAGCGTCACATTCAATCTCAAAAGTCTTACCAAAGTCAGGGAGTTGGAGTAGGGGTGCTTGGGTGAGCTTCTCTTTCAACAAGTTGAATGCCTTCTCTTGCGCAGGTCCCCATTGGAAAGGCACTCCTTTCTTTGTCAATTCATTCAATGGTGCGGCAATGGTGCTGAAATCTCGTACAAAACGCCGATAGAATCCTGCAAGGCCGTGGAAGCTCCGCACCTGTGACACAATGGTCGGCGTCGGCCAGCTTTGGATGGCTACAATCTTTGTCTCATCCACCTCAATTCCCTGTGGTGTCACAACATATCCAAGAAACGCAACTCGATCGGTGCAAAAAGTGCACTTTTCGAGGTTACCAAACAAACGTGCATCTCTCAAAGCATTAAAAACAACACGTATATGATTCAAATGTAGCTCATGTGACTTGCTATAAATCAAGATATCATCAAAGTAAACCACCACAAATTTTTCAATGAAAGAGCGTAAAACCTCGTTCATCAATCGCATAAAAGTACTAGGTGCATTAGTTAGACCGAAAGGCATCACTAACCACTCATATAATCCGAACTTAGTTTTAAAAGCAGTTTTCCATTCATCTCCTAATTTCATTCTAATCTGGTGGTAACCACTCCGCAAGTCAATCTTTGTGAAAATAATAGAACCACTCAATTCATCAAGCATGTCGTCTAGCCTAGGGATAGGATGACGATACCTTATAGTAATGTTATTAATGGCTCTGCAATCAACACACATACGCCAACTACCGTCTTTCTTAGGAACCAAAAGAACTGGAACAGCACAAGGACTAAGGCTTTCTCTTACGTACCCACGGTCCAAAAGATCTTGGACTTGTCACTGAATTTTCTTAGTCTCCTCTGGATTGGTCCTATATGCAGCACGGTTTGGCAAAGTCGCTCCTGGGATCAAATCAATTTGATGCTCTATCCCTCGAATAGGTGGTAATCCCGGGGGTACCTCAGCTGGGAATACATCCACATACTCCTGTAAAAGGTTAGCAATAGCAGGAGGCAAAGAGCTAGCTATATCCTCAAGCGAATATAAGGCATTTTTGCATATCAAAGCATAACACGGCAGCTCATTATCACAAATTTCAGCAAGTTCAGATTTAGTGGCAATCATAACACATCCCTTCAATTTAATCCCCTCGGACTTAGGACTAGACGCCACTTTCTCCCTTTTAGGTGGGAAAACACGTTTTGCTACTTGCTGATTTTCGAATCATGCTTATCGGTGTTTCTTTCATTTTTAGCGCTCTTCTTCATCTTTCAAAATCTCGGTGGTGTCAAAGGCAATAACTTAATCTTCTTGCCCTTGTGTAAGAACAGTAGGTATTAGCTCTACCATGGTGCAAAACATCATTGTCATATATCCAAGGCCTACCGAGCAATAAAGAGCGAGCTTGCATCGGTACTATATCAAAGTCGAACTATCTTTGTAATTACCAATTTGAAAATTGCACGTTCACAACTTTGTTTACCTTTAACTTACCACACGAATTGAACCATTGGATGTAGTAGGGACGTGGGTGGGGTTGTGTGGTCAAGCCAAGCTTCTCGACCATCTCGGAGCTTGCAAGGTTGTTGCTGACTCCCTCCATCAACGATGACTCTGCAGCTCTGTCCTTCACAAGAAATCGGTTTGAAACAAGTTATGCCGTTGATTTTGCTCCGCTCTCTCCACTTGTGCGCTCGGACTCGTTGCGCAACAAGGCTCATATGATACTCGGTGTCAGCAATGACTACTTGCTCCTCTACACCATCGGCATCACTTTGTCATCTCGTCTCCTCCACTGCAATGTTATTTGCAAGTACATATTCATCCTCAATATCACTAGTACTTACATATCCACCGTCTGTAGTGGCAAGGTATGCTCACGACTTGGGTAGTCCTTCATGGCGTGTCCCATTCCCTTGCAACGGTGGCAAATAATCCGGTGGTACGACCGATGGAAGCAACCGAGGAAGAACTCTTGGTCGGAGCACGTACACTAGTAGATTTGCTTACCTCGGGTGCATGTGATGTGGTCGGAGGTGTCTTGCTGAACGCACCCTACTCGAGGAGGGCAGCACCGTGTAGTGAAAGTGGGGTGTTTTGGCTTGCCCGGCCTTTGGTCGTGGTGTAGACATGCTCCCAAAATTGTTCCTTGGCCTCTGTTGTCGTCCCCCGCAATTCTTTTACGCCAAACATGCAAGTTGGAACAATCTAGGGACACTATCGTATTCTTTGTAATCCACTATGTCCTGAATTTCACGTCTTAATCCTCCATAAAAACGTGCTATTGCAGCTTCTTCATCCTCAATAATATCACAACGCAACATGCTAATTTGTAGCTCCTAATAATATTCTTCTACAGATCTATTACCTTGATTTAAGCGCTGCAATTTATTACGTAAATCACGTTTAAAAGAAGGTGGGACAAATCTGTTACGCATAGCAACCTTTAAACCATCCCACGTAGTAGGTGCTAATCCTTCGGTGCAAACCCTATTCCACCAAATGATGGCAAAGTTTTTAAATTCACTTGTGGCTTGCCTAACTCTATGCACTTCAGGAACTAAGTGAGCATTCAATTTCTGTTCTACCGTCATCTCCCAATCTAGATATATTTCTGCATCATAAGCACCCGCAAAAGATGGTATAGTGAACTTGACTTTAGCATATGGATCATCATGGGCATTATGTTGCTGAAAGTTGTTACCTCTCATACCTTGACGGTTGAAGTTCGGTCGGTTCCGTTGTCGTGCATCAAAGGCGTCGTGGTCGTGCATCTCATTATCATTATCAAACTCATGGTCATGGGCTGCACCATGAGGTTCCACACGACCAACGTTTGGTGGTCGATTCACCATTCTTTCGAGGCGTGTAGTGAGCGCCGCAATACTATCGTTGATTGAACGTTGTAATGTGATCGTGGTAGCTTGAAGCTTCCTGTCGATGTCCTCATTAACGATAGTGCGTTGTTCATCCAATAGCGTCATGAGCTCTTCCCTCAAAATACATTCTTGCGCATCCAATCCTTCACCTGACATGGTTAGTAGGAGACAAAAGACAACACAAAGGTATTATCCCTATCACTATTAGGTGGTCGGAGGGTGGAATCACACACTCTCAAGCGTCTTACCAAGCTCTTATGAGTTTCTTACCAAATTGCAAGCGGTGGTCTAATCGGCGAAGGTGGGATGTACGATCACGGCGGAGGCGAATGCGAGGATCAATCGAGGGCGAAAGTATGTGGAGCTCGGATAGGCAATGTTTAGTAGCAAGGAATAGCAATAATGAAATCAGTTAGCAAAGCTGAATAAAAGTCCACGAGACTAAATCACGATTCTTTGGCCCAAACGCGTTCCTAGAACTAGCTCAAGCAAACGGAAGGATAGGGTAGATACAAACACAATCGGATCCAAAATCACAAAGCAACTCCTTCTTCTTTTCTTCTTCTTTTTTTTTGCACTCTTTGCTTTCTTTCTTTTCTTTTCTTTTCTTTTTTTTTGGACTGCAAAAACCCAACCTAGGGTTTCCCTTTTTTTTGTTGCGAATGTGACCTTGACTCAAAACTCTTCAAAACCCTTTTCTGGGTCTATGGATATATATGGGTCACAAACTTGTTCCGGAGAGCAGGGGTAAAAAGGTTTCTCTCTCTCTGAACTTTAGCTATGGGAAAAATCCGACCAGTCGATTGTTTTCGACCAGGTGGTGGGGTGTCCGAGAGCAACAAGATAATAAATAGGGTTGTCGGACACGAGTGGTTGGTCGAATCCGACCAGGCGTTCGTTTCCGACCAGGTGGAGAAGCCGAAACCGAGTAGGTGGTCGTATGGGGGTGGTGTTGTGGTCGTATGGGGGGGTGTCTAGATGATCGACACAGCAAAGACTCAACGCTAGAAACTAGATTACGACGACTAGACCAGCAACAAAGACACCGACGATGGACTCGAATTCAACAACGCGAAACTGAAAACACAATTGCGAAGGCACAAAGTGGTTTGGACAGCGGAATAATTACGATCTAAAACTTTTTGTAGGGCAATTTTCTGGACTCTAGGTGATGGAACAAAACTCACAAAAAGGGGATAAGCGAAATTACCTAACAACCTTAGCTCGATACCACTTGATGAGTCACGGCGCCCGATCTTCCGATAGGTTCGATTTGGTTCGTCGTGAGGGCGTTGGCGCTTTGAGGCTTCCGACCAGCGGATCGTCACCTCGCAATTCGCTACACCCGCGCGCTGTCGTTATCGACCACGCTTGCACGCGATCGACCTTACCACGAAGGTTATTGTTCCCGCAAGCAATCGAAGCAACTCACAAGAACAAGGTAGATGCAATCAGATTGCGGATAGGGATGAAGTTTACAAGTGGGGTTCCTCAAACCGATAATCGTAAACCGCAATTGGCGAATAATCTAAGAAAACCCGCCTCTAAACTATGGCGGCTCTGATATATATAGGGGGCGTGAGGAGGTCGACCTAGGGTTGTGCGACCGTGGGATGAGGCGTACACAACACGGACTCGACCTCGTCACATTTACAAAGTCTTATTAGTTTCCAAAGCGGTGACGTGACACCTTGTGTCGCGTATTTCTGGTCGAAGATCTAGTCGTAGGACTGGTCCTAGGGTGGTCTTGAAGAGTCCATGCTATCTTTGGTCATAGATTGTGTCCAACGAGTACTGTGATCGCCTCTCTGGTCGTAGATTGCTCCCAACGAGTCATCTGGCCGTAGTCCTTCTTGAAGTGGTCGTAGGCCTTCTTGAAGTGGTCGTAGACCTTCTTGAACTGGTCGTAGGCCTTCTTGAAGTGTTCGTAAACCCTGCGGAACTGGTCGTAATCCTAGATTCCTGAGTACAAGTAAATCATCTCCATTAGGCAGCATCATAGAGTTCTCAAATAATACACTCAGCCCTAGAAACGATTTTACCTGATAGATTAAGTCACGTGCTCTAGCTCTTGTCATAGGACCTTGTAGTTCAACACCCAAATCTGGAGGGTCTTGTGTAGTACGTGTATCCGAAGGAGGGATGTCCTCATCAGTTACCTCAAAGAACCGTTTGTGATGTGGAAACATCACAGACGGTTCCCTCAAAGAACCGTATGTGATGTGGAAACATCACAGACGGTTCTTTGAAGAGCCGTCTGTGATGTTCAAACAACCGGCACTCCAGGTCCGGAACGTCCGATTTCCGGAACTTCCGCCATTGAATCTGCGGAACTTCCGATTTCTCTGACAAGTCAGCCATCTCTCTTCATTCAATTCTAAATCTTTTGTGGCCACTTCCAGTGATCAAGTTGATACTCTATATCCTTGCTAGCTACCCATTACTGCTATTCCCTGATTACAAATGCAAATTGCATCTATCAAGTGGTATTCTTTTCAAAAATGGTAGCTTCTTCTTTTGATCATCTTGATCTTGGCATGAGTCTCATCTTTTCAAGTGATATCATCTTATTCGTTAAAATGGTATCCACAATTCTCTCATGTCAATCAAAATTCTCTCTTCTCTTTGGAATGCTTTCATGGAAGATCAATAGAAGAGAAGTTCGAGCACCTTGCAAAATTCAATTATTGCTTACAAGTGGTACCAAGTATTTGCAATGGAATCAATTATTCTTGGTATCAAGTGTTTTTCTCATAAGTGGTATTGAGTTCGTACAAGTGGAATTAATTACTTGACAATTGTCATCAATTTAAAGATCATAAGTCCATAACACATTAACACATGACAATGGAATAAATTAGTTAATTACAATGGAGTAAATTCTTAATTAAAATATAGCCCTTCATGATGATCGACGCGCATATAGCTAGCTTCCTCACTGGGTTCTTCCTCGAGCCTGATGCCGTCTCCGAAAGGTGGCAACTCGTCAAATTGATTGTATTCTTCCTCGTCCACTACATTCTCAACTCCGACAATCCTCCTTGTTCCATGAAGAACTACGTGACGCTTCTTATTTGCTGGGCCGGTTACATAGAAGACTTGAACAACTTGGTTAGCCAGTACGAATGGTTTGTCTTTGTATCCAACACGTTCGAGGTCCACGGTAGTGACGCCGTACTTGTCGACCTTCACCTGTGGGAGATGGACCCAACGGCACCGAAATAGGGGGATCTTGAAAAGCACGTAGTCGATCTCCCATATCTCCTCTATTTGCCCATAGTACGAGCTCCTCAGCCCATCGGTACTGAATGCATCTATGCGGACACCGCTGTTCTGCACTGTGCTCTTCCTATCCTGAGCTGCCGTATAAAATGTGTACCCATTTATGTCGTATCCTTGCCATGTGACAATTGTAAAATGTGGCCCTCTTGCCAACCATAGCAGCGTATCATCACTTGATGACCTCCGAGTGATTCGCACCTTTAACCATTCGTTGAACCGACGGTTGTGCTCTCTCGTGATCCAAACCTCCGACCATGTCTTTGTGCTCGTCGATGTACGGGGACACTTGGGTCATGTGTTGCAAGACCGTGAAATGGGCTTGAGCGCACGTATCGGATCGGGAGTGATTGATTTCCTTCGATGGTCCCGATACCATCCGGTCTCCCCTCATGACGAGATAGAGGCACACCAATCGGATCCACGAGCCATGTAGTCGACGCAGAACTCAATGACCTCTTCCGTTGCATAACCTTCGATGATGTCGCCCTCGGTCGAGATCGATTCCGTACGTAGGACTTGAGAATTCCCATGTACCTCTCGAACGGGTACATATGGCGAGAAACACAGGGCGCATATCTTTATCTCTTTCACAAGGTGAACAATGAGATGGACCATGATATCAAAAATGACGAAGGAAATACATCTCAAGATGACACGAGTCGTCACTACCTCGCTGCAGAGCATCTAGTCCTTGGGGATCGATGACCTTACGAGCAATTGAGTTGAAGAAATAACACGACCTCAAGATTGCCACTCGGACCTTGTTGGCAAGATACTCCTAATTGCAACAGAAGCATTTGTGTCATCGAGACACGACAATCATGCGACTTCATACCAATTAATTTCAAATCTTGCATAGAAACAAGTTTCTTAATGTTAGCGGAGTAACCAGACGGGACTTTCACACCGTGCAAGCTCGCGCGCGATTCATTTCTCGGCCTTGACAGAGTGTAGCAAGTGGGGAAGATACGTTCGTCTCAGATCTGTCTCTTTCGGTGCTAACTCGGTCCTTATGTTCATATCGACCAAGTCACGCCGTGCGTTAACACCATCCTTTGTTTTGCCACTAATGTTCAGCAAGAGACCAATCAAGCTATCACATACATTCTTCTCTACGTGCATAACGTCGATGCAGTGGCGAACTTCTAAGTACTCCCAATAAGGCAAGTCCCAAAAAATTGACCGCTTCTTCCAAATGTTCTTCTCACGGGTTCTTAATTTACGTCCCTTCCCAAGCACAACATCGATATCCTTAATCATATCATAGACCTCTTTCCCACTAAAAGCCCTTGAAGCTGAATCGTCTTCCTTATTTCCGTCGAATTGTTTCTTCATCTTGCGGTATGGGTGACTACTCGGAAGGAACCTACGGTGACGCATATACACGCTTTTTGCGAGTTGTTGACCATACACTCTTCGTAGCATCTAAGCGGTCGCGGATGAGCTTTGGCTCCTTTTATATCAAGCCCGACAGTTACCAAGGCGGGAAAATCATTGATGGTGCAAGAACAACATGGCGCGTAAAGTGAAGTTCTCTCATTTTTACGCATCCCATACCTGTACCCCTTCGTTCCATAGTGTCACAAGATCTTCCAGCAATGGTGCTAGGTACACATCAATATCATTCCCAGGTTGCTTCGGCCCTTGGATAAGTAGTGACATCAAAATGTACTTCCGCTTCATACACAACCAAGGAGGAAGGTTGTACATACATAGATTCACGGGCCAGGTGCTATGTCGGCTACTCATGTTACCGAAAGGATTCATTCCATCCGTACTCAACCCTAACCTTATGTTCCTCGGTTCCGCACCGAACTCTTCGAAGCTCCGATCGAAGTTTCTCCACTGGGCAGAATCAGCAGGGTGTCTTAGCTTTCCATCTCTCTTACGCTCCTCTGAGTGCCAACGCAGCAATTTTGCCTCCTTTGGGTTCGCAAATAAACGCTTCAAACGTGGGATTACAGGCAGATACCACAACATCTTAGCAGGAAGTCCTTGCTTCACCTTAGCAGTATTTTGACGCTCTTATCGGGATGCTTTGCACACGGGACATACATGCATGTCCGCATACTCTTTACGGTAGAGGATACAATCGTTCGGACATGCATGTATTCTTTCTACTTCCATTCCCAATGGGCAAATAACCTTCTTTGCTTGATAGGTGGTGCTGGGCAACACGTTTCCCTCCGGAAGGATGTCCGCTAGGAGACCTAACAACGCCGTGAAACTCTTATCGGACCAACTATTGCTTGCCTTCAATTTCAGCAGTTCAAGCACGGTTGACAACCTTGTGTATTCCGGCTTGCAGCCAGGGAACAAAGGTCTCACTGAGTCCTCCCTTAAGCCCTCGAATTTACAAAACTCTCTCTCACTGTAGTTCTCTTCGCATCGCGTAGCATCCGATCCAGTTGTCATCGTGCCCCTATCCTCATCAAAAGCACATCCACATCCGCAAATCGTTGACTTCCTCGGCGATGTCATCATTATTAACCACGGTATAATCGCTCTTCACCGTGGATGGTCCAACATGTATACCTTTTTTGAAACCCTTGAATCAAGTGCGCTTCGATCTGCGCGCGTTGTTAAACATCTTGATTACGCAATCAATGCACTGACGGTACATAAAATTTATCCCCTTCTTCAACATATCACCTTTAGCGGCTCTTCTAAAAGCAACCACGCCATTAATGTACTCTTGACTCACACGGTTCACACCGTACATCCAATTTCGATCCATCTACACTACGCATGTAACAAATTACTGTCAAATTGATTAGCGATTAATTT
The DNA here is from genome assembly GCA_036346395.1 of Hsuehochloa calcarea. Classification (NCBI taxonomy): domain Eukaryota; kingdom Viridiplantae; phylum Streptophyta; class Magnoliopsida; order Poales; family Poaceae; genus Hsuehochloa; species Hsuehochloa calcarea. Next base: position 66,121,046 of record CM070593.1, on the reverse strand, counting down.
ATAGCAAACATAAAGGGTTATAGATCGTTACCCTCGGAGCTCACGAAGAAAATATCTAATATCTCTCGATAATCCTCACCTTCTCCTCCCTTCCCTCTCTGTCGGCGGCACAATGGGCTTCCTATTTACCAAACATACTTAAATAGTTATGTACAAGGAGAAACAATAACTCCCTAATAGAACGAAAATGTGCAATATAAACTCAAATATAGGCATCATCTCATACAACACTTATTAACCTAAAATACCGAAACCGTAAATGCAATATTGCTTGACCCAAACCCCACCGTACTGTGAACCGGTGTGTAAATTTTATTTTTTTAAGCCAATTAATTATCCGAACTCAAATTTTAGTGATTATTAGACCTAATTCAATTTTATTAAGTTACCACTCCTAAGTCAAATTTTAGTTCATTAGTTATAAGGGAAACCATTATTCAAAACTAAGATTTGCAGGGCTAATATTATTTATTCCAACATTGACGGTGCAAGATCGATCATGTGCTAAATCTTTGTGTCATCCTCAAAGATCACCTAGAAATAACAACAACAAAAAACAAGGGTGCATAAGTCCAAGACTCAGCAAGTATGTAATAAATCAATAGACTTAGTCAATGCATTAACACACAATACAATGCCAAGTCCACAAGCATCTCCAAGCTCATACCAGTGGAGGAGCCGCAGGTTGGAGGAGGAGCCGTAGGTTGGAGGAGCTAGGGCAGGGAAGTGGCGCCTGGAGCGGTAGACACAGCGGCAGTGCGGGTGAGGATGTCTCGGCTCAATTTATATGAAGCACAGGAAATCACAGACGGTTCTATTTGAACTGCTCGTGATATTAAATATCACGAGCGGTTATGAAAATGTAACTGTCAGTGATATTACTGACAGTTCTATTTTGAGCCGTGCGGATATTACTATCACAGACGGTTCATAATAACAACCGTCTGTGATAGGCTCGCTGCGCCAAAACAAAGCCCAGAGAGACCCAACACAGACGGTTCCAAAGGAACCGTCTGTGATGGGCCGTCTGCTATAGCCTCTTTTGTAGTAGTGGCTCCGGGAGCAGCAACTCGCGGCGGCGCCGTTCGAGCCGGACGTTGACCGAGCGGCCGACGGCGTCAGGCTGCGGGATGGCAGCGGAAGGAAAGCTAGGTTAGAGCTCTGATACTATGTTATGAATATTGTGTGTGTATTCAAGAGGGCCTAATGGGTAATATATATAAGGATGTACAACGAGGTTTTCTTAAATACAAAAAAAAAGTCCTATTCTAACAATTCTGACATATCACCGGTGGTCCATGAAGAAAAGCAGCAACAGTGAAGTGACCGGCACAAAAGAACAAACCAATCAGAGTATACAAAAGGATCAAACTAAAGAAGAACTCAAACAATCTGCAGAGGATCAAACTAAATAAGAACTCAAACAATCTGCAGGGGCATTCATAAATTTGAACTCACAGATACATCACCGGTAGTTCATGAAGAAAAAGCAACAGCATTGAAGTAATGAGGCCCATGCATCACACGAAACATGGACCGACACAAAAGAACAAACCAGTCACACTTTTGCTGGTCCTCCATTATTATTAGTGAAGTACTGGGACGTATGTACTAGCAGCGAGAGGTCGTACGCACGAGCCGGCCATCGAACGTACTGCATGCAAGCACGGGCGCGGCCTACATGGGCGGGAACTTGGACTTGATGGACTCGACCAGGTCGCCGTCGATCTTGAAGGCCCTGGCCAGCACGTCGATCGGCACCGTCGGCGCGGCGCCGAAAAGCGTCTCGGCGATGTTCTGCGTACCCTGCAGCTGGCTGTTGAAGGCCGCGATGGCGACGGCCGGCGAGTTGCCGTTGTTCCTTTGGAAGTGGACGAGGCCGCGTGGGAAGACGAACACCTCGCCCTTGTAGACGGTGCGGGCGAAGAGCTTGTTGGCCGTGATGATGAAGCCGACGTACAGGGAGCCCTCGAGCACGAAGATGATCTCGGTTGCGCGCGGGTGGGTGTGCGGCGGGTTCACCCCGAACGGCGCGAAGTCGATGCGCGCGATGGAAACGCCGAGGGTGTTGAGCCCCGGGAGCTTCTCCACGTTCGCCGCCGTCACCACCGACCCCACGGCGTTGCCCGTGTTGCCAGGGTTGCTCAGCCCGTCGGAGAAGAAGTCGTTCACCGTCACGTTCTCCGGCCTCTTGCACGGGAACCCGTTCAGCCGCAGTGCTGCAGTCATGCATGCATGTATGTCATCAGCTATATATGCGATCTGCTGACAATCTATATACGCATGGACTTGATAGTTGTTGCACGCAGTGAAGAAATTATAGACGAGTGACATCACTTACGTCCCTTGAGAGATTTGTAGTCGGCGACGCAGATGTCCTGGAGCATGTCGGGGTCGCCGGCGAGCGAGGGGGCGGCCAGCGCCAGCAGGACGGCGAAGGTGGCGAGGAGCTTGGCCATGGTCAAGTACTTGACTTGGTTGATCTTGCGCAGCTCGCCCTGGCTAGCTTAGCTATGGACGAGGATGGTATTTATAGGGGCACGTACGTAGCGTAATGAAGACACGATCGATCGATGAATTGACATGTGACCAAGCTAATTTGAAGACTTACGATGCATGATGATCTAATAATAGCTTCAGATCGATCTCAATTGCTGTCCGTCTGCTGACATTTTGTCAAGAGTGTGGGAGGGAGGGAGTATACTGTTTCACATACGTATACAATTTAGAGCAGTGAAAAATCTATCGGCCGATTTTCGCCGGTTACCGCCGGTCCGGTAGAAATTCAAACCGGCGGCGAAAAATCGGTTTTGGTAAAAAATTTTGAAAAAAATTCGAATTTGCATGAATTATGTTCGAATTTTTTAAATTTAAAATTCGCAATTTTCGAATTTTTTAAAAAATTCGGCCGAAATTTTCGGTTACCGGCGGTAACCGGGGTTATCGGCGTCCTCCGAAAAAAAAATCCAACCGGTATAGTAAACACTGATTTAGAGACCGTCTGCGATGCAGGAATTTCACTGAAAGCATTTTAATTTCTGTAGAAATTGGAAAAATTATTGCGTTTCCAAACGGAGGCTTGGTAAATTCAGTAGGGAGACTTGGAGACAGAGAGCTAGCTTATATATTTTCGTTCGGTTTATACAAATATTCTGGACTGCTGCAAAGAAATTTTGCATTCCAAGCTCCCTTCACTTCATCAAGATACATGGTCAAAAGGATATTATATGTTCAGGCCGTGTTTCTAGTGAGGACATTCCAATAATCATCATGATTATCTGAAGTATTTGGACGTCAAGGAATCGCTGGACTCATGGGGAGGAGGGCTATAATCCTCATCAGGCAATGAAGTTTGTACGGGAAGACTTACACTACCCAGAACAAAACAGATCCGGGTCCTCTGCAGAATTGCAGAAGACCCACCATAGAAACAGTATTTTGTGAGAGTGAATAGCGTTTCGCCATTGTGTTGCAGTAAACGCGGCAAAATACTATTGTAGTGAGAAAACACTGTAGCAAATGCAGTGCTTGATCCCGATCTTTGAATTTTTATCGGGCAATGGAAATTATTCTTAATGTCTATATACCGTACATCATCTATATTAACTTATTCAGTCCGATGATTCCAATCCACCTAGAACTTCCTAAAAAAACAGTGATCATGGGAGGGACCCGTCCTATTTCTCGATGGGAACGACCACCTACAACATGGTTCAGATGGTGCCATTAATTATGCGTCGACTACGGCAGGGTGGGAGCGGTTCTAGGCGATGACCGAGATGGAATTCTTCTTGCTCAGCAAAGAGGATGTCAGCAGTTGTTGATGTTGTGGAAGCGGGAGGAGGATGCTAGCTGGTTTTGTATGAGCCCTAGCTTATTTCTAACCTCCTCGCTCTGAACGGATCGTAATTTTTTGAACCCTGGTGATAAATGAAAGCTACTGGTTTTCCCTTTAAAAAAAACTAGCACGCATGCCTGCAGCGATGAGCGACCGACAAAGACACATTTCTCTGTGTGCCTAACACGTACAATCCAGGCAGACACCAACCTAGGTTGATCATGTCTACCAATCACGCTCCAATCGTACAAGGTGTAGTAGCTGCACGAACGTACGTCGTGCCGAGAGAAAGAGGCAGACACCAACCAAGGTCGTTACCCCTGAATTACATGCACCACCGTCTAAATTTACGATGTCAGCTACTGCCTGCAATGAGATTAGCCAATTGCAGTGTCAGATCAGACTTAAATTTAGGCTTAATTAGTCGATAGGAAAAATGTGCAATAAAAGCATTTGCAAGGGTACCCATCAGTCACTCGATCAGATCAGGCTCCGTAGCAAAACGACTTCTATACATCGATCTCCAAAGAATTTCCTTCTGGTAAGTACGTACGTACACAGTACACTGCATAATAATGCATAATAATCAAGGCGTTTATTACGATGTCAGCTACTGTCAGATCAGACTTAAATTTAGGCTTAATTAGTCGATTGGTAAAACTTGCAATAAAAGCATATGCAAGGGTACTCTTAAACATCCATCAGTTACTCAAGCAGATCAGGCTCCGTAGTGAAAAGATTTCTATACATCGATCTCCAAAGAATTTCCTTCTGGTAAGTACGTACGTACACAGTACACTGCATAATAATCAGGGCGTAGACCAGGATTAATTAACGAAGCGGATGCCATAAGTAGTAGTATACTCTGCTAACTGTGCATATATGCATGCGTGTATCGGTGGAGATGAGACGTATATCTAACCTTGATGCGTGTACATTTGAATCTAGCTGTCTAGTGGCAGAACTAGAAAATTTGTATTGGGGTGCACCATTGATGCTTAAAGAATGGGTAAAAGAACGGTGCTGATTGAATGTTAGCGCTAGCTAAACTGTTCATTATGAATATTGTAATCATATGGTACTTACCATTCCAACATAATTAGGTGGACTTTCTTTCCAATTAATTGGCTACTTTACATAATTAGTTGTCAAAACAACTTATTTGATGGAGTGATAACAATAACAAATACTAACATTGAAATTAATAAATTTTAAACATGTGTGAACATATTATTAAAATATATAGGCATTCCATAAATTTTTATTAGTATGCCACATGACTCGCATGACAGTTCCTGTGCCCACCTTAGAAACACATATGGTTTTTAGTACATATATTCTCTGTAGGCTAGTATTGATACGGTGTATTTACATCACATATTGCTTCAAAATTTGTAGGTAAAATGTCTCATGTAAGATATCCAATATTATTTTTGAGTTGTTGCACTTATCGTGTGTAATATCCCAATTTTCAGGGCTTTTAAAATTTTAAAATAAAAATAACTATTTGATTTTTATTGAATTGCTAAAGTTTAATTTGAAATTTCATCAATTTAAAACAAATTGGTTGTGAGTAAATCGAACTTCAATTAAATAAAAATTGTTTATTTGATTTTTCTGGTTTTATCTTAGATTTCCTTTTTCCAAGACCTTGTTATTTCCTTTGAGTTCTTTTTTTCCCTTTCAGTTTTCCGATTTTTCAGAAACTTTTGGAAGCTTTAAAAATAAAATAAAACTTTTGTATTTCATTGAATAAATGTAAAGCTTAAATTGAAATTTTCAAAAATAAAAACATTTTAAATAATTAAAATAAACTTCAAATAAATTGAAAAGTATTTTATTTGATCTATTCAAGTCCCAAGGTATTTTACAAAATTTTCTTGAATTGTTGGATTTATTTTATTTTTTCATATTTTCTTTGAATTTCCCTTCTCTTTTCTCTCTCTCTTCCTTTCTTCTTCCTCCCGTGGACTTGCTCGCTCCTGCTTCCTTTTTCCTTCCCGAGGGCACCCATGCCTCTGCTCCCCCATGGCAGCACATCCCCTGGTGCCTCCTGTTGCCATCCCGTTGGCCTGCCTCCCCCACGCCACCACCCATCCCATGCCGCCCTTGCCTCTGCCCCGACCTGCGCCTTGACCTTGCTGACGCTAACGCTCGCACGCGTCACCGCCGCGACGAAAGTCATCGCCTCCAGCGTGAATCCTACCACGTTTTCCTCAACAGCATGCGTATTTAATTGCCTATCTTCACCGCACCACCCCCTCAATTCTTTCTCCTCCCCAACTACTCCCGTCTCGTCCCCGTCGCGTCGCCCATGTCCCAGCCAAACCACCCCACGCCCTTTCCGTCGAGCTTTGCCCCTACGCCTCCTGCTTTCCTGTAAAGAGGAGCACCAAGACCCCTCTCGTTCCCCTCTCTCTTTTCCCCCCATCTCCCTCTCGCCCTCGTTTCGTCGTGTTTCGAGCTTGAAGCCACTCAACCGAGCTCCTCTTCGCCATCTTTTGAGCCACCGTTGAAACCCCTTCGCCGTCGTGGTCACCTTCGTTGGCTTCACAAGCCCGCATTGACCCCGCGTGCACCTCCTTCTGACTACCTGTAGTCCAAATCTCCTTCCGACCACCTATAGTCAAACCTCCTTCCAACCACCAGTTGTCGAAACCTCCTTTCGACCAGGTAGTCGAAACCTCCTTCTGACCACCTGTAGTCGAACCTCCTTCCGACCACCTGTAGTCGAACCAGTGAACAGTAATTGAAACCCTAATTGTTGGATTTTCTCTTCTGGCAGAAATAATTTAGGCTATAACTTTCGCATCCGAACTCCAAATTGAATACTTTTTGTTTCTAAATTCATCTAAATTCAGTGCCCCTCTTTTGGTTCTAGTTTGGTAATTTTTTGGATTTTATTTAGAATTGTTGTACTTATTTAGCTCTTTTCGCACGTGTAGATTCCGGCTTTTCTGAAGAATTCCTGGAGCCATCTGCCGAAGCATCTCAAACCTTCAACGAAGGCAAGTCGTAGACCTTTAATCATGTCGTACCCATTTTATAAAATTATATTGTTTTATATCATCATGCATTGCTATTTTTATATTAATTATTTCTGGGTATAGTTAAAAACCTACTTCACAGTATGACCCCTTGAATAATTATGAATGACATATTGACATGTACCCTTGGACACCATAGGTGGGGTTAATTTTAGTTGGACATATTTTATTACCAACATGGGTATCATATTATGCTTAGCCATACTTAGTCGCGATGGGATTCATGATCACATGTTCATAAATGATTAAACTTGACCTAATGATATATGGAATTGGTGCGATGCCACTGTTGTGCAGTTGTGGTGCGAGGTTACAATTGTGTAAATTCTGGTGCGATGTCGCCGTTATAAAATTTTATACCATGGTAGGAGTTGTCATTGGCTTGGGTGAACAAAATGATTTATACTCGGGTGAGTGATCGTGCAGTAAAGGCGGTGCGCGAGGCAATGCAGGAGGCACATTTTGGGTGAGGGAGGCACTTAGGTGTGTGAGGCACATGGGATGAGGTAGTCTCGCCTGAGAAAAAACTAAAGACTTAACTTTGTGCGCCATTGATCTGGGCCCCACCGTACAGCCACAAGTCTAACTATGGGGTGGACCTGGCCAAATAATTAGCAATATTTTGATTCGATTCTGTTTTGGTTGATTATGGCGCAAGAAGGGGCCATCGTGGTGAAACCTTAGCGAGCAACACCGAGTCAAAACAGAGCTTTGTAAAAGCCTTGTGATAGTCTCTCCTTGATTCACATGCCTAAGGAAACGAGTGTTTTATCAAGATGATTATCTCTTGTGGGTCAAGTTGTGCAAGCTTTGCAGAGTGTTAAAAACTATTCGAATAGCCGTATCCCCGGTTATGGACAATGCCTAGTGATTTCACACGAGGTGTAGATTTTTATAAAAATGTTGGAATGGTGGTTTGGTTGGGGAGCGATCCGAATGAGATTGATGGTTGGAAAGTGAACGGGGTGTTCGCTAGTTGTTTCGAAAGAACTTGTTTACTTATGTCTTAATCTTTTAAATTATGCTCTTCAATCTATTTACTGTATTTTGTCAATACTGCTTTCTGCAAAATAGCCATAAAGCTATTCGTGTTCAAACCTTGTATGAATACTATTTGCATACATTTCCCTACGACTTACTGAGTACTTTATGTACTCACGGCTAAACATCATTTGTTGATCAGTCACAGAAGAACCAGGGAACACAGAGTTCTACGAGGAGGAATATTTTGAAGACTATACGAACTAGGTCACGTTCTCCACTCTATTGTCTGTGAGCATGTCGGATGGCTACCACGAGCTGTTTCATTCCGCAACAAGTTTACTCTGTTGTCTAAAGCCTGACATGGCAAACTTTGTAAGACTTGACCATAAGGTCATTTTGCTAATAACTAATATTATTTTGTCTGCTTCTTAGCTATCTTGTTGTATGGATATGATTTCATCGATGTTTCAAACTGTATGAACTAGTTACTGATCTTGGGACTAGTTTAGAATACATAGAGGGCTCGGGTCCAGCGACCCAGTGTCCCGACATCGTGATGGTCATAACAGCGCAAACAAATAGAGAATCATACACTTAATTTTTGAGTTACAAACTAAGAAGTTCCTAAGAGCTAAAAAAATAATATACTTCTGTACCATTCATACAGTGTAACTTAGGTAGAGAAAAAAAAAGGTAAAATGACTACAAAATCTGAATGGTGGACACCGAATACATGCAATTTGCATCGAATTCGTTTAAGTGTTATCAAATTGAAACGCAATCCAAATTGAATTGGAACCTATATAGCTAGCAAAGATATATACATAATTTTCAAAAATATTGAGGGTGCCGGTGCGTACCTAGCACTGGCTCTGGCTCTACCCCTGTAGCTGTCGCCTACCGCAAGTATATACGTCACGTACGTATGTAGTACCTACGTGTCGTTGGCTAGCTAGCTAGCTAGTACCATGCCTATATTTATCATCTTCCTGCTTTGAAAAGGGGGCAAACAAAAAGGTTGCACGTACGTCATGTCTCGTGCGTGCGTGCGTACTTGTCCAATCGGGGTTAATTGGAAGTACGTACGTTCTACTTCTACAGCTCCTCATTATTAGTAGGAATCAATCGATCATCTCGATCATTCTCGTGGTCACGCATGCCCCGTTAATTAGAGAAAGGAAAAATAATTAGAAATTCTCATATTAATTGGAGAAAAAAAAACATCATGACCATCAGAATTGTGAACTTTTAATAATCTATGGGTAGGAATATGTACTAAAGATTGATGAGATTTCAACCGATGAGATATAAATCAACATGTACACCTCGCACGTGCATGGAATTGGTACCACAGATGGTATTAGACAAGAAAAATGCATGTAGTTGGATGAATCGGTCGGCCGCTCTAGCCAATAAGTGTACGAGTCGGAGTACAACATTAATTAAAGAGATTAAATCACATCTTACTATTTGAGTCAATATATCCATGGAAGGTAATCCTAATCGTGTATTGGATGTGTACACTAAGTAATGTCTTTACCATATCAATTCGGATCAAAGCAAACTTAGGCAAGGAATCACGTAAGCTACATAATCCGATTGCCACTTATATGTGTGATTATTATTAGTTTTTGAGGAATTAAATATAATTATTTTATAGGATTATCTATATCTCTATACTAATTTGAGGCTCTCCTAAAAACCCATAAGTTAATACTATATACGAGAAGAAAAAAAAGCCAGGTATTACCACATTAATCAGAAAAAACAAACAAATAGCTAGAGATCCACATATTAATTTGAGAAAAAGAAAAAAAAAACTCATCCATCTAATTTATTAAATTGGTATAATAGACGGCTTGGATTCAGTACAATAACTGCTAAGGATACAAACGAAAAGTAGGAGCTATTTGCAACCCAAATCGGATGCATATGATCCGCTTAGACATTGCTTTCCTTATGTAAAGCAATCTCTCTGTTTTTCTTCTCTTTTATTACGGATGTGGCCTCGGCGTTATCATGATGAAGAATTAGTTCCATCATAAAGGTAAAAGATCATTTTAGTAAAATTTAGATGCTACAAATATATATTTAAATGAGGTATAACTTCCAACGCAATAAACAAAACATGCACACTTGTATTAGAATACCTATAGTAAAACTTTTAAGAAATGATATTAGTATATTTGTAATAAAAAATACTTTCATACGATTATATTTTTATGTTTTTTAATAATATGTAATTATAAAAAGTAGTACCAATGTTGTGCATTAGAGGCCATGTCGATGTCTAAAACAACATCTACTTGGAAACAAAGGTAGTATGTCTATTCCCAATTAGTTGGATATTTTTTTATAAAAAAACTAAACTACCAACCGAATAGTTGTTATAATGGCTCGAATTGGATCAAAACAAAAGTAACCAAAATTCCAAATTAGAACCGTGCGGTGGACGAGTTGATGACTAGTTTTCTTATTAAAGTAGAAGTAACCAAAATTCCAAATTAGAACCGTGCGGTGGACGAGTTGATGACTAGTTTTCTTATTAAAGTAGAGTCAAAAGAAGTCACTACGTTCGCTCTCCAGGGTTTGAAATTCCCACGCTAATCGGTGAAAATGAGAAAGATCTACACCATCGATCGTGGTGGGTTCAGATTATAACTGTCTAGATTAAAACCAAGAGTCCATGTCAAGTACAATAAAACTAAAATTTGGAATAAAAAATAAAATAAAATCAACAATTTGATATCCATACGAGTTTCTAGGTAAAAGAGTCCATATCAAGTACAATAAAACTGGAATTTGGGATGATGACTAGTTATCTTATTAAAGTAGAATCAAAAGAAGTCACCACGTTCACTCTAAAGGGCTGAAAATTTCCATGTTAATCGCTGAAAAAAGATAAAGATCCACATCGTTGATTGTGGTGGGTTTAGATTATAACTGTCTAGATTAAAACCAAGAGTCTATGTTAAGTACAATAAAACTACAATTTAGAATATAAAATAAAATAAAATCAGCAATTTGATTTCCATACGAGTTTCTGAGTAAAAGAGTCCATATCAAATACAATAAAACAGGAATTCAGAATAAAAATAAAATGAAATCAGCAATTTGTTTCCATATGAATTCCGAAGTAAAATAACTACATAATTACAATTCAAAATAAAAATAAGCAAAAATTAGTAATTAGATTTGTAAACAAAATTCAACAAGAATGAAATTTGGAATAAAAATAAAATAAAATTAGTAATTTGATTTTGATATGAATTCCAATAATTATAATTTAGAATAAAAATGAAACAACAAATGTCAGTTAGATTTGTATCAAAATTAATCCAAAAACTAACTGAAATTAGGAATTAAAAACTAGCACTTTGATTTCAGTATGATTTCCAAATTAAAATCAATAAATAATTGTAATTCATAATATAAAAAATTAAGAAAAATTAGCAATTGGATTCAGTTACAAATTCAAAGGAAAAAGAACTGAAATTCGGAATAAAAAAATAAAATAGAAGTTGCAATTTGATTCCATACTAATTCCAAAATAAAATCCCTACATAACTAAAATTTAGTATAAATTAAATAAATTTAGCAATGATTTGTGTACCAACTCCAATAAAAATAATTAAAATATTGAATAAAAATATAACGAGCATGGCACGAATGGTGTTAGAGGAGACACAAAAGAAGTTAGCATATTCGCTCTCAAGTTCACATGTTTCTATTGTTGCTTCCTATGGAATAAAAATAACTAAAATTTTGAATAAAAAATAGAAGTTATAACGAGGATAACACGAATGGCATCGATTTGTCCTGCAAGAAGACACCCACAGGGAAGCGAAGAGTTGAGGCGGCGACAATGGAGATGAGAACAATATCGTACTACTCACCTTAGCCATTCAACGAGAACAATATCATACTGCTCGCCAAAGCAATTGAAGAGAAAGTCGGTATTGAAGGACCAAGGGCCGCTATGACAAGTGGTGAACGTCGGTGTTGTTAAAGAAGTTAGTGGCCAAAGAAAGTCTATGATAGAGCAGCCCTCGCATAGAGGAGATGAAGCTTTGCATTGAAGACGAGCTATGGATAATATGGGGCCATCCGGTAGCTAGGAGTGCCATCACTAGTGAGGGGCACGTCATCACCGGCGATAGCGAAAAAATTCTTCATGGGTAACATTTTGGTAGTCCTTAGTTTAATCCTAGAATTGTGATTGTTCACATTGTAGATCGATTTGATCATGGGAGGTAGAGGTTTTGGGAAGCCCTAGTTCGTCGAAATGTGCTGTAGAACCTTGTGAGGGGAATTAGTGGTGTATGCAATCAAAATCATGGTTTCATTAGGTTAGGAAAGTTGTAGGAAATTTCAATATCTTTCCAGAAAGGTATAGATCATTAATGTTGGAGTTGTGAGTCAAACGATATGGCTTCGGGAAGGCTATTGTCTAGAAATCTGTTGTCAATGGCAGCAATCGTGTAGATGGGATAATTACATATATTAGATGGACTAATTTAATTATGGTAATAACTAAAATAATCTAGTAATTTCTTATTAGATTCCAGAAATACCATTGTTTACTATTTTTCATGTTATAGAAAAATAGATACAAAAATGTGAAGGGGGCTGGTCTGACAGTTTCTGGTTTAATCTTCGGGGTTAGAAACGAGAACCTAAATGGAGAATTCAAAAGTTTTGCATAACTAGAATGTTGTAGGGAATTTCATGGGGTTTCCAGAAAGTATATATTTTTCTATGTTTGGAGTTCAGATAAGGGAGTTATGGTTGTTTGATCACCAAGACAGCGGGTAGGTCGTCCAGTGAAGTTGAGTTAGGAGCGTCGGTTTGGCGTGTAGGTGTGATAGTATTTTGTTTGATGAGTTTGGTACTGTTGTGGTGTCATTTGAATGAATTAATAATTGTTTAATTTACATTCTTGCATCATGTGCACCATCTTGCATAAAGGAGAATGATCATGGTGATCATATGTTATCTACCTCGTTGGTAGAGACTTGACGAGAGTGGAGAGATGATGCATTGCATGAATTGAGAAGCGAGTGATATGTTTAATTGAGTATGAGTATGACCATAAATAAATGAATGTCGATGATACTATTGATAATGGTTATTAAATTGTTGTCTATTGTTTTATTATGTTCTTGCTGAGTCGTGGACTCACCCTTGCTCTATTGCTGTGTATAGATGGACGTTGACAACATCATGCATGGAAGAGAGTAGCTCACGTGCCACACATGCCACCACTACATTTATTTAATTCAAATTGTCATGATCTCTTTAAATATAGTGTGATGATATCTCCCTTTAGGCATTATTAGACTTGATCAATATTAGATGAATAGAGTGGAACTTGATTTATTTAGTCACAATGGACATGTTATAGTTCGTTTACTATTTTTTTGGTTTGTTATTAAATATTGTCATCTAGTATTTTGAACCTTATGCTTGTTGTGTCGCATTTAATGATTATATTGTGACTCATAGATGGATTTTATTCTTTATATGCTTGCTGGGAATTATTGTAAAATAATGTTTAAATTGGTAGTTAGTATAGTTTGGTAGCATTCTGAACTCGGTGTTGGACCTAGGTATTACAAAAAGCTTAGAGTGAAAATCACACAACCGTAAAGAATATGCTCGAAAGTACCCTCTAAAGGTGGACCTAACGGGGCAGCCAGGGTAAGAACACCCCATACCGTCAGTCGCCCATGAGACCCTCCCTAGTACCGCGATCCATCGCCATTAGGAAGAAAGTAGAAAAAAAACTAAGATCGTGTGAGCCTCATTTTATTTCTTGATGTCCTAACCACCATTTTCGGCGACTATTAACAAATCGTTGGGGGTGCATCCAGTACTATTCCCCTCGTGATGCGTATTTATAGTAGTTAGTTAGCTAGCTGTATTGATTATCCAAGATGCATGTGTGTCCTTTGCTCAATGATTAGTCCAATACTCGTCAGAAGAGAAGAGGCAGGTTGTGTTTGTCGCATCTAATGATTATGATTAGTCCCTTATGGCTTTATATCATAGAAAAGTTCCCAAAGATGTATGTACAGTGCAATCGTTAAATACATATACGAACGGTCAGAGTACAGGAATATATAAGTAGAGCAAAGATGAGTTGTAGCCATCGATCAACATTCTTCATTTTCCTTCGTTTCTATTTATACTTGTAAAGACAACCCATGTTAATACCCAAACTCCAAAATTACATTGATCATACACGTGTATCGGACGGTTCTTGATATGAGTGCCTAGACACCGCGAGGTGCCTTATGTAATTTTTATAGGATTAATAATTTCTACTCCCGGGTGTAGTTACTCCCACCTTTGATATACCACCTAAAACAATTTGACATACTCCTTTATCACTTTGGGTATACTCATATATTAATTATAAGATACTCCAATGCGAACTACACGAAAAATTTGTAAGAGAGTCCATAGTTTTTAGCATATTTTGTAAATACCTTCATATTCGCGCTATGTTTTTAGCATATTTTGTAAATACCTTCATATTCTACATTGTGAGCTAGTAACTAAAAGGAGTATGTATATAAAAATTTATACATATATATATATATATATATATAGGAAGCATAACGAAAGGTGTGAATACCACCTAGGTAGTCTTATATAGAGTATCGCTAATACTATGTACATACATACTCTAGGTGGTAACAAGTATACAATTTTAGACATACATTTTTGTGAGAGATAAAATATGCTAAAAACTAAGGAGTACAAATTTTCTGTGGTTAGGAATATCTTATAAAGTAGAGTATAAAAGGCTTCTATTCGTAGATATATATATATATATATATATATATATATATATATATATATATATATATATATATATATATATGTGTGTGTGTGTGTGTGTGTGTGTATGTATAGAAAACCGTTTTTCTACTCCTGATAGTAGCCAAACCATGTGATAACAGCCCATTGGGATGACACTTGAAAGTTTTCAAATTATTAGACAAGAAAGAGTACAATTATCTGCAGGAAGGACGACTGGGCCTAGACAACCTGGTCTTTTTTTCTTTCATTCTTGGGCCTACTTAATTTTCTCGCTTGTGAGCAAGCCATGTGATAACAGCGCATTGGGAGGTCACTGGAAAATTTTCAAATTATTAGAATACAATTATCTGCAAGAAGGACGACTGGGCCTAGACAATGCATGTCTTGTCATACACTATGACTTTGTGCGGGTCCCACCAGAATTTCTCTTGCCGACGAAATTTTATAGCAAAAGATGAGTAGATGACATCCGTAAGAAGTTTTATAGCAAATAATATCGTCCATCGGTGCCAGATCCATGATTTTCAATATAGGTTTTCAGAATTAGCAAAATATTATTCAATAGAAAAAGTAAAGATTAACGATAGCAAAAATCAAAAAACAAATTATTTGTATTAGAGACAGCATCTCAAATAATTTGAATAAATTACAATAGACGAGTAAATGGTACTCTGCAATAAAGGTAATATGTTGTAGATCTCATGTGCAAAAGATGAGTAGATGATATACATCCGTATGAAGTTTTATAGCAAATAACATCGTCCATCAGTGTCAGACCCAGGATTTCCAACATAGGTGTTCAGAATTAGCAAAATATTATGGAAAAAGTAAAGGTCAACAATAGAAAAAATCAAAAATAAATTATTTGTATTAGAGACAACATCTCAAATAATTTGGATAAATTACAGAAGATGAGTAAATGGCACTCTGCAATAAAGGTAATATGTTGTAGCTCTCATGTGCAAAGAGATGAGTAGATGATATATATCCGTATGAAGTTTTATAGCAAATAACATCGTCCATCAACGCTGGACCCGGGATTTCCAACATGGGTGTTCAGAATTAGCAAAATATTGTTCAATAGAAAAGGTAAAGGTCAACAATAGCGAAAATCAAAGAACAAATTATTTGTATTAGAGACAACATCTCAAATAATTTGGATAAATTACAAAAGATGAGTAAATGGCACTCTGCAAGAAAGGTAATGTGTTGTATCTCTCGTGTGCAAAAGATGAGTAGATGATATACATCTGTATGAAGTTTTATAGCAAATAACATCGTCCATCAGTGCCGGACCTGGGATTTCCAACATGGGTGTTCGGAATTAGCAAAATATTGTTCAATGGAAAAAGTAAAGGTCAACAATAGCAAAAATCAAAGAACAAATTATTTGTATTAGAGACAACATCTCAAATAATTTGGATAAATTAATAAAGATGAGTAAATGGCAATCTGCAATAAAGGTAATATGTTGTAGCTCTCGTGTGCAAAAGATGAGTAGATGATATACATCCGTATGAAGTTTTATAGCAAATAACATCGTCCATCAGTGCCGGACCTGAGATTTCCAACATGGGTGTTCAGAATTAGCAAAATATTGTTCAATGGAAAAGGTAAAGGTCAACAAATGCAAAAATCCAAGAACAAATTATTTGTATTAGAGACGACATCTCAAATAATTTGGATAAATTAAGAAAAATACAATTTAATTCAACAATTCTTCATGCCTTTGAAGCACATGTGTTATTTGAACTCTAACGTGTTCAACTTTGTGCACTAGTGTAGCCCCGCATGCCTTGCCCTCGCTAGCTGAGGTACCTCGCCGCCCTTGGTCTCTTGCACCAGCTGCCAGCACGCCGCCCGATTTTGGTTAGGAGTGTGAGAAACTGAGAAAGAGAGGATGTTGGATAGGGTTTCAACCTTTGAGGTAGGTTCTTCGGAGGGGCCAATGGCCAATTCAAAGAGGGGTGGATTATTTTGTCGCGCTACTTGAGCTAATTGGGGAGGGGCATGTGTGAGAGTAGGCTAAAATCAAGAGAAAATTCACAATATGCCACTGAATAACTACATGATTGATAATAACACTCGTTGCGAGGCTGACAGTGGGCCTAGGGCCCATATGTCAGTGAGACACCAATGGCATATTATGAAGATCAAAAGTTATTCAATAACATATAATGAATTATCCCTAAAATCAATATTTTAACAAATATGAAGCATTTTTTTTTGCAATTACAAGATTGACGCACATGCACACATACCATCACACATACACATGCTAGTGCGCCCCCTTACGCCTTAGCACGCACATAGACATACAAATTGTAACACCCTGGCTATTTGGAAGCCAAAATATTACCTAAAGGATCTAACATACGACCATAATTCAGAAGTATTTTAAACAGTAAATCATCTAAAGGCATTAAAGGATCAACATATAATAGAACAAATGCATGAATAAAGAATATCCAAATGAGTATAATAAGAGGGTGATCAAGGACCACAAGCAGTAGTTAAGTAAACATATCATAGAGAGAAATATCAACCACTTCTAACTTTATTTATTACAGTCCATCAATGGACGAATAGGAGACATAACCAAGACCTATTATAGAAAATGGAATATGGTGAACTGAGTGACTAGTGTGTGTCTACTCCCTCCCAACAGAGCCATCATCAACGATCACCTAAAATAAATAAACAAAGCAAGAATGAGTCCAAGACTCAGCAAGTACATTAAATAATTGAACAAGACAATAGACATTACGGAGTATGAACGTAACACTGAATGTATAAATGAATGGATGGAATGTATGGATGTATTGAAAGGAATGAACTGCACACATGCTCATACCGGTATAGCTAGTGACACACCCGTCGGTGTCCACTTAAGCTCGCATTTAACCAAATACGGGGATCCAAATCCCGTATGAAGAACGTTTCATACGGGTGTCCAACTCTGCCCACATTGGAATGGTGGGTCTTACGTACCCATACTGGAATTGATGGGTCTTTATAATCCACTCAGTGGATGGAACATGACAAGAGGTGCATGTTATGAAATATGAATAATGAATGAGAACAACTCTAATCATAGCAATAACACATTTGAAAGGAATATAAACATGAAGTGTAATCATGGTTCATACAAATAACAGCATAAACACAACCACTCATCATTCATCTATAAAAAATTACAAGGTACTTGCCTTCCGAGTTGTGACGCGCTAGGAGGCAATGAAGGTGCTCCTAAATTCGACGTCTTCTGGCTACCCAAGTACGTACTTGAAATAAAAACGACATGGTATAAAATGCTACCGGTAACGCTCTACAACTCATTCCCGAAAACCCTAGAGTTAGCTAGTAGTATTAATCTGAAAACGGGCAACTCAATCGCCGGAATGAGTCTGGACAGCAGCACGGAAAAATTCATATTTATTAATCTGGGACTCGGAACGAGGTGAGGCTAGATCCTATGGAAACTTAACGAACCTATCTACAAAATCTAGTTGACAAGATCACCTAATTTGGCCAAACTAAATTGCTAAACAGTGGATGAAAATACAAGATGGGTTCTGTTTAGATAAAAGGAACATCAGTAAAGAATATATCACAACTTTTAATCTACAGCTCCGATTGGGGTGTTATTTATCAATCTGGAAATATTATAAATTTTCTACAATAACCTAGTTGGGTGAAAACCGTGAATCTGCCATTAACTTATTCATATTTTAAAAGACAACTAGACAGTTCATTCTCGTCGGGCAGTCAGGACAGCATAGAAAAATTATATCACAACTTTTGAACTGTAGATCGGAATCTTGTGATCTTGGCGGATATGGAAAGCTAAGAACAGTGGATACAAATCTTTAGGAGGTGGAAATCTCCAATTCGGCATCTAAGGACCCGAAATCGGCCGCGCAACCTACTGGACAAAATCTGAATTTCTAACACACCAATTCTATCCAATCAAACTAATTCGCAACTAAACAACATCAAACAGCGGGGAATACATCTCGTTACCCTTGTAGAACCCAGGAGGACGATGAACGAGGCTTGGGGAAGATGATCCCCATCTCCTCTCTTCTTCCTTCTCCTGGCCGGCCACCACACGCAAAACCGACGCCCGGGGACAGCTGCAGGAGGGATCGGCAGGGTCACTCGACTTCGGAGGAGGAGGAGCACCACAACTAGGGAGGCGGCGGCAGCAGGTGATGTGTCGGTGGCCCGATCTTCCGAAAGGTACTGATAAGTCGATTGTGGAGAACTCGATGTTGATGATCCGGAGGCTCGACCAGAACAGATCAAACCCCTCGCAATCTCTACACCACTACTCCGATGGTTATCAACCGTGCCGAACGCGGTTGACCTCGCCAAGAAGGCTATCTCCTGCATGCGAATCGAGAACAAAAGCAAGAAAGTAGAAGATGCAATCTGATATTGTATTGCGAATATAGATGAAGCACACAATGTGGGGTTCCTCAACCGAACGTGCGGCGAGACTACTAAGCAGAATAATCTCAAAGAAAAACCCATGTTAAACTATGACGGCTCCTGTATATATATAGGGGGACGTGAGGAGGTCGACCTAGGGTTGTGCGGCCGTGCGAAGAGGCGTACACAACCTGGACTCCGACATCAACACGCTTACAAGACCCTATTAGGCCAAAAAGGTGACGCAGCACCTTATTCACTATTCAGGTCGCGTATCTCTGGTCGAAGACCTGATCGTAGGAACTGGTCATGGGGTGGTCTTGAGGAGTCCAAGCTATTTCTGGTCGTAGACTGTGTCCAACGAGTACTGGGCTCACCGAGTACTGGTGAAACTGGTCGTAGGCCTTCTTGAAGTGGTCGTACACCCTATGGAACTAGTCGTAGACCTTCTTGAACTGGTCATAGTCCTAGATTCCTAAGTACAAGTAAATCATCTCCGTTAGGCAGCATCATAGAGTTCTCAAATAATACACTCAACCCTAGAAACGAATTTACCTGATAAATAAGTTGACGAGCATGTGCCCGAGTAATTGGACCTTGCACATGAGGAGTGTTCATATCAGTCGAAGTGATGTCCTCATCAGCAGGGAAGGCACCAAGATGGGGAGGGGGTGGCGGCTTGGGGTTGGAAGAGGGGGAGTGGGGAAGCGGCTAGGGTTTGGGGTGCCTCCCCCCCTATGGCCGGCTCGCCCTCTTGGCCCTCCTAGGTCACGGCCCGTGGCCCAGGTTGGTGAGAAAACACAAAAAAACCCCTCTTTAAACAGTAAATTATAGTTCTTTAATTGTCTTTTCTTCCCCCGGCTTCTTTTCAAATTACCTGATTCGTTTTCGGGGTATTACATTCTACTCCCCTTAACAGGATTCGACCTCGAATCTACACACCGATCCACTTGAAAGAAACTGCGACTGGAATTTACCAATGATAAGCATGTACCAGAAACGAACAGGTCTAGATACTGCTCGTGCATTCGGGACTCTTGCTCCCAAGTGGCATCTTTCTCCGTCTGATGAGACCAAAGAACCTTTACGTACTTCAGAGTCTTGTTCCTCAGAACTTGCTTTGACTCCGCTAGAATCTTCTCTGGTCGGGACTCAAAAGTAAGATCCTGCTCAATGCTCAACAGCTCCAATGGAATAGCATGCTCTGGGTCTCTCAAGAATTTCGTCAACATTGATACATGAAACACACTATGAACTCCACTCATGGATTCAGGAAGATCCAAGTGATACGCCAATTTCCCAATTCGTGCCACGATTGAAAATGGTCCAACGTACCTCGGGCTGATATTCCCTTTGGTACCAAACCGCACTATGCCTTTGGTAGGCAATACTCTCAACAGAACCTCGTCCCCCACTTCGAATTCCAAATCTCGTCTTCTGACATCCGCATAGCTCTTCTGTCGGCTCTGAGCAGCTAATAGATTATTCCTAATCTCTACTACTCTAACCATAGTTTGTTGAACCCAATCGGGACCCAAAACTGCTCGCTCTCCAACTGCATCCCAGTACAACGAGGATCTGCACTTTCGCCCATAAAGAACCTCAAACGGAGCAGCTCAAATGCTAGCGTGGTAACTGTTGTTATAGGCGAACTCTGCCAAAGCTAGGTGATCTTCCCAACCCCCTTCCAAGACATAACACAACATCTGAGCATGTCCTCCAGTGTTTGTATGGTGCGTTCAGACTGACCATCTGTTTGGGGGTGAAAAGCAGTACTAAGACGAAGCTGTGTCCAAAGCACCTTGCAAACTTTCTCAGAACTTGAACACAAATTTGGCATCTCGATCAGAAACAATGGTTGTAGATACCCCGTGCAACCGCACTATTTCACGCACATAGAGTGGAGCCAAATCACTTGCTGAATTGGTTGTATGAATAGGAATGAAATATTCAGACTTACTGAACCGGTCCACTATGACCCAAATAGCATTCTTCCCTCACTGCGTGCGAGGTAAACCAACTATGAAATCCATGGATATGTCATCCCATGGCCAAACCGGAACCTCCAAAGTTTGCAGCAAACCCGCTGGTCGCTTATGCTCAGCCTTGACCCGCTGGCAACTCCACAAGATGCTACATATTGAGCGATATCGATCTTCATCCTCTTCCACCAGAAACTCTTTTTCAAGTCCTTGTACATCTTGGTCTCACCAAGACGTACGGTATACGGAGTACGATGTGCTTCCCCTAGAATCTCATCTTTGACCTGAGCCTCCTGCGGTACACAGAGGCGGCTTTAAAACGCAATGCACCATAATCATCTACACTAAAGTGGCCTTGTTTGCCCTCAACAAAACGCTTCCTCACTCGCTGGAGCATCTAATCATGTTGTTGTACTTCCTGCACTCGATATGGGATGGCTGACTCAAGAAGTAACCGAGTCTCTGTCTGGGTGGTACCCGCAAAGCAAAAGGAGATATCCATACGCTCAAAATCAGCAATAAGACAACTGAGAGTAGGAGGTGTCACCTTGCGACTCAGAGCATCTGCTACAACATTCGCCTTGCCAGGGTGATACTGAATGGTGAGATCATTTTCTTTTCTCAACTCTAACCATCTCCTTTGTCTCAGGTTCAAGTCTTTCTGGGTAAAGATGTATTTCAAACTCTTGTGATCGGTGAATATATCACAAGATTCTCCGTACAAATAATGGCGTCATATCTTCAAAGCAAGAACCACTGCGGCAAGCTCTAAATCATGAGTAAAATAATTCTGCTCATGTTTCTTCAACTGTCTCGATGCATAGGCAATCACCTTGCCCTCCTGCATGAGCACACAACCAAGTCCAACTCTAGACGCATCTGAATAGATTGTGAAACTCTTCCCAGGCTCAGGAAGAGTAAGGATTGGAGCGGTCACCAACCTATCTTTTAAAGTACAGAAACTGCGCTCACACGCATCTGACCACTGAAATTTGACACCTTTCTGTGTCAGCTGGGACATTGGTCTAGCAATGGTCGAAAAAAACCCTCCACGAAGCGCCGGTAATAGCCAACTAAACCCAGGAAACTCCTCACTTCCTTGATTTTGGTTGGTCTTTTCCATTCTACCACTGTTGAGATCTTGCTAGGATCAACTGAAATACCCTCTTGATTTATTACATGGCCCAGAAACTCAACTTCAGAAATCCAGAATTCACACTTCTTCAACTTGGCATAAAATTGGTTCTCTCTTAAAGTCTCAAGAACCAACCTCAGATGCTGGAAATGATCCTCTTCCGTCTTGGAATAAATCAGGATATCATCAATGAATACTACAACAAAATCATCAAGGTATCGATGCAGCATACTGTTCATGGCTTCCATGAAAACTGCAAGAGCATTTGTTAGCCCAAAAGACATAACCTTATACTCATAATGGCCATACCTCATAGAGAAAGTTGTCTTCTCAATATCTTGCTCCCGAACTCGAATTTGGTTATAACCTGACTGAAGGTCAATCTTGGAGAATATTTTAGCTCCCTTCAGTTCATCAAAGAGATCCTCAATGCGGGGCAAAGGATATTTATTCTTTACAGTATCCTGATTAAGAGCCCGGTAGTCCACACACATACGACAACTGCCATCTTTCTTCTTAGTGATTAGAACAGGTGCTCCCCACGGTGAAACACTACGTCGAATCATATGTTTGGACAGTAGGTCGTCCAATAGCTTCTTCAACTCCTCCTAGAAGGGTCGAGCCAAACGGTAGGGAGACATTGAGATGGGTCGAGTTCCCAGAATAAGATCAATCCGGAACTCCACTTTCCGCTCTTGAGGCATCCCAGGAAGCTCTGCAGGAAAGACAACAAAAAAAACTCATTCACCACAGGAACCTCCTCGATACGCAGTGAAGAGTCAGTCTTCTCGCTGAGAGACCAAAGCAACCCAATGGTTGAGGCCCGGCGACTAGGAAACAGACTAGCTAACACGAACAACGAATCAGATGGTGCACTACCCTGAAACACCAGCTCCTCATCGGACGAGGCTTGCCAAGTCACCCTCTTCCAGAAGCAACAAATCTTGGCACGGTAACAGAATAACCAGTCCATGCCCAGAATAATATCAAAAGGTGACAACTGAATTACCATAAGGTTAGCAGTGAAATTCTCATCATCAATAGTGATAGAACAGCCCGGACATGCTGTAGAGCTAGAAATAAGACCCCCCCGGAGAGCTGACTACCACAGACTCAGAAATATGCTGCAAACTCAAACCCGTCCTTCTAGCAAACTCCAGAGACACAAACAAATAAGTAGCCCCTGAATCAAACAGAACGAGAGCATCATGTGAATCGACTAGCAAAGTACTTGTCACCACGTAAGGACGGCCCATAGTCTCAGGGGTGGGCATGGCATAGACTCCCGATAGTGCCAGAGCAGAGGATGCACCGACACTCGGCGAAGGGTAAACAGGAACTACTGCAGGAGAAACGAACGACAGTGGTGCAGATGGAACGGGGTTCTAGTAGAACCCCGCAGGAGGTGCAGGAGTAAACGTTGTAGGAGGAACCCATCCTGAAGAGAACTGAGGCACAGGCACAACAGTTAGGGTCTGAACTGAACCCCGATGAGCACTTGAAGAAGAAACTGCTGGAACTGACTCCCACTTGATGAGGCTCGCTGGGTTTTGCTTGCATACGGATATCTTGGGGCCTTCCCGACCACACTGACAGCATGTCCCTTTGAAAGAACACTCTGAAGCCCGGTGCCCCCCACCACACCTGAAGCATTTCATATCTTGACCTGGAGCAGGACGCATCTGGGGTGTGGATGACGAAAAACGTGGCGTCGATGAAGAAGACTGCCACTGCTGAACAGGACGTGAGTGATGACCTCCCTGAAACCTCTTGGGAGCAGGTCGCTGAGAAGACCCACCTCCCCCACCAAAACTCCGCTTCTGGCTACCACCAGCACCACCAGCAGGGGATGGGCCACTAGCAGCCTGCCTCTGCGAAGAAGGATCCCTCTCCAGCTCCATCCCCCTGTCCTGTTCGTCCACGGAGCTGAAGTCACGCAACCGGTCGCCCCCAGAATCTAGCGATACTCCTGATTGAGGCCCCGACGGAACCTCTTGGCCTTCTCCTGATCATCATTATCCACTGCTGGTACAAAGCGTACCAGATTGTTAAACCCAGTCTCATACTCAGACACTGACATCTTCCTTGAACAAATGTCAGCAGCGATTGCTCCATCTTCTTAGGGAAGGAATCCGGATAGAACTTTGTCCTGAATTGCTCCACGAGTACCTCCCAAGTAACTCGGTCCTCGCACCGGGTCCTAGCGCATGTAACCCTTCCCACGGATATCAACTTGGCCCTTCTCAAAGGCCACACATCATCGCGCATGCGTGCGTAAGTCTCTAACGCCCCAAACTGTCTTTCCATGTACCTTAACCAATCTGCAGCCTGAACCGGAGTACCTGCTCCGTCAAAGGTGTCCAGGCGAAGTGACATCCACTTGCAGAAACTCATCCTAGCCTCGGGTGGAACTGCTGCAGCAACTGGTTCCGCCGCAGGTGCAACGGCCGTAGGAAATGCTGCCTGCAATTGCTGGCGGAGTTACT
This sequence comes from Hsuehochloa calcarea, assembly GCA_036346395.1. NCBI lineage: Eukaryota > Viridiplantae > Streptophyta > Magnoliopsida > Poales > Poaceae > Hsuehochloa > Hsuehochloa calcarea. Next base: position 66,096,312 of record CM070593.1, on the reverse strand, counting down.
GGTTCTCCCTCTAAAGATTCTGAATGATATCTGCTGACGCGGCCTGAGCCTCTGCGGCCGTAGGAGCAGCTGAGGCAATCTCTTCAGTAGCAGCACCAGCAGATCCCTCAGACGAAGGCGAAGACACAGCAGGACCGCATCCACGACCACAGCCACGGATCGGTGGACGACCACGGCCACGGCCTCTACCCCTTGCCATCTAAGAACACCACAACAAATAAACTAAACACTTAGCTTAACAGCAATATAGCACAACACAATTCAACAACGGCTCATTAATCGAGTCACATCAATGGAAATGCGGAATCAATGAATTACCCAACCCCTCCTACTGTGCACAGTGTGTCATTTTAAGATTTTTCTATTAACCACGGACCTAAAGCCCGCTCTGATACTAACTTTAACACACCGCTATTCGAAGCCAAAATGTTACCTAAAGGATCTAACATAAGACCATAATTCAGAAGTATTTTAAACAATAACTCATCTAAAGGCATTAAAGGATCAACATACAATAGAACAAATGCAGGAATAAAGACTAAATCCAAATGAGTATAATAAGGGGGTGATCAAGGACCACAAGCAGTAGCTAAGTAAACATATCATGGAGAGAAATATCAAGCACTTCTAACTTTATTTATTACAGATCATCAATGGACGAATAGGAGACATAACCAAGACCTATCATAGAAAATAGAGTAAGGTGAACAGAGTGACTAGTGCGTGTCTACTCCCTCCCAACAGAGCCATCATCAACGATCACCTAAAATAAATAAACAAGGCAAGAATGAGTCCGAGTCTCAGCAAGTACAGTAAATAATTGAACAAGACAACAGACATTATGGAGTATTGTGGATATCATGGGGATAGGCTCCAGATCTTAGGATGATGTGACAATTGGCAATGGTGTTTACGGTTTGTCGTTTCACGAGTTTTCGACAAAGCTACAGGCATTATGGACAGGGGCGGTCCGACCGGTCCTTGCACGGCGGTCCGACCGGTCCCAAATCGGTTGAACCGGCCATGTGGGGCGGTCGGACCGGCGGTGACCTAAAAGTGGTCAAAACGAGCTGGGCCAAAAATAGGTGTTGTAGGCAAGTGAGGGGATCCCAATGCACTTGGTCTCATGATTTTTGGAGTCTCCAGTAAGAAGTTCTATTCGTTTTTAATTTCCAGAAGGTTTCGGAATTTGAGGGTATGAATTTCGGCTAAGTCCCAAGAGGCAGTCCGACCGGCTCACAGTGAGCGGTCCGACCGGTCAAGGGGCGGTCCGACCGGCTCACCTGGAGCGGTCGGACCGGTATTGACTTGAACGTCGGCCAACTTCGTGGCGATGTTGTTTTGTTAGGTCAAAGTCATTGGTATCGTGGTATATGGTTTGCATGATGCATGTTTTGACTAACATCGGTCAAGTTGTGAAGAACTTGTTCCCGAATTCGTGTTTGCTTGTCTGTGGTTGTGCAGGTTGCTTGGTGATCAACGACGGTCAACGGCGAGGAGAATCGGGACTAGACTTGGAGAGTTGAGGTCGTAAGCGATCGGCGATGCGGGTGAGGTCAACGACTCAAGCGTGACACAAGATAGACAAGGGTGACCTATTGGCAAATCCATGGCGCATGGTGAAGCGGTTTAGGTCAAAAGGTTAAAGATGGCGCTTTGCGAAGCGTGCGTGTGTGACCCGTTTGTTAGTGGGCCTTAACGGGAGCCCAATTGAGTCAAACCCTAGAGAGTTCTAGGCCTCCACTATAAATAGGAGGAGGTGGGGGCTGCACCTCTTCTCTCGCTGTTTTTCATCTCTTTTGTTGCTTGCAAAACCCTAATTGGTTTAGGGAGAGTTGAGGTGGAGGCTAGGGCTTTTCATGGTTTGAGGAGAATTTCGTGATCTTGGATTGACCACTGATCCATGATTGCGTGGGTGTAATCCAGCGACGATCACGTTCTTAATCTATGCAAGGTTTGCTTGAGATAAGTCTCTTTTCGTTCTTGCTTTTAATTTGGTGATTTTAGGGCTTCCTTTGATCCGCGAGTGTGTGATTGATTCTTTCACGTGAATTAGCTTGCTGTGATATGTGTGAATCTATCTAGCATCATTGTGGATATCATGAGGATATGTGCACGATCTCAGGATGATGAGTCAATTGGCAATGGCTTTGTTGGTTTGCAAAATCTCGCGTTTTCGGGGTTTACTTCTTGCTGTCAGACCACAGGCGGTCTGACCGGCGTTGTGGGGCGATCAGACCGCCCGTGAGACGGTCGGACCGGCAGTGGTGGCCGGTCGGACCGGCCTGACCTAAAATTGGATTTTGGAGCTAATCCAAAAATAGGTTGTGTAGGCAGGTGAGGGGAGTCTCCTGGATGTGGTTGCATCATTTTTGGAGCTCCCAGTCAAAAGTTCTATTGAGTTGAAAATTCCAGAAGGTTTTGGATTTTCAAGCTGGAATTTTGGCTAAGTCCTTTTGACCGGTCTGACCGCCGTTGTAGGAGCGGTCCGACCGGCCTGATATCGGTCGGACCGGCCCTGTGGGGCGGTCAGACCGGCGATGACTTGGAGGTGAGCCAAGTGTGCATTGATGTGATTTGATTGTGGTTAATGTTTGGTTATCAATGCTTTATTGATGTATATTGCATTGCGGAACTGACGTGGGTCAAGTTGTGAAGAACTTGTTCCGGAAACGATTTGTTTGTCTATTCTTTCATGCGGTGGCTTGCAGGTCAACGACGTCAACGGTGAGTGGATCGGGACTACGCTTGGAGAGCCGAGGTCCAGAACGATCATGGATACCGGGTGAGGTCGTGTGACTCAAGCATGGTGCAGGATGGGCAAGATGGATCGAACGGGTGGTTGGTGCAAATTGGTTGGATCGGTGGTGCGGATATCGGTGCGAGTCTCGGGAGGTTCGATGGGATTCGGACAAGAGAGGCTTGGCGACGTGATGAGAACCGCTGATCAACCTACACGTGGTGAAGCAGACGATTGCTTCAACAGATGTTGTGTGTGGGTCCCATGTGTGAGTGGGTCCCAAAAGTGAAACCCTAGTCCTCTCCTATAAATAGAAGGGGGGAGATGTAAAACCTCCTTGAAGCTCATTTGGTCTCCTTAGCCTTTTTTCTAGGGTTAGGGTTTGGAGAGGAAGAGAGGGAGAGATTGTGGTTGCTCCTTGGTGAGCTCTTGTCCTCCTTGAGGGAGTGGCTTTGTAAGCATCTTGTGAGATCAATCAATCTTGTGATGCTTGCTTGAGAGATCATTTGTCTCCTCTTTGTGTTCTTCTCTCATTTGAATGAATTTGGTGCTTCCTTGATTCAAGGGTTTATGCTTGGTCTCTTGACCCATTTTGTCTTGCTTTGATGTGTAGGAATACTCCTATAATCATCTAGACCATCAATCCCCACAAGCAAGTCTTGAATCAAAGATTTTCATATTTCTAGGGTTTGTGCACTTTTTTGTTAAATCCTTGAGAGATCGATTCTGCGAAGTGGATCTGAAGGATCGTCGCTAGAAATAGGTCTCCAATATCATTAGGGAGGTGTGCTCGAAATTTGGTCAAGTTTCATTGGTTGAATCAAAAGTTGGATCAAATTTCGTTTTGGATTTGGGTTGGATTTTTCAGTACTGGACTGAACCGGTCAGACCGGTGTTTCAACGGCGGTAAGACCGCCCGTATTTTCAGACCGCTGTTCTGCCGGGTCGAACCGCTGTCCACCGGTCCGACCGCCAGTTAGTTGCCGGTCAGACCGCTGGTTGAACGTCGGTCAGACCGCCCTTGGTAGCCGGTCAGACCGCCTGTGCCCAGATCTGCCCTTTGAGTTTAAGTCTCCACTTTTGTGTCGTGTGGTTGTCGGGGTTATCGAATTCAGCACAAGGCTTCCGCTGTGCACCTACTGATCTTCTTAGCTTTCATAGCTAAAGGAGTAAAGTTCGTGTTGAATTTGATTTAGGCGAGAAAGTTGAGAAAGCGCCTATTCACCCCCTAGTCGTCTTTCCGGTCCTACAAGTGGTATCAGAGCCGGTTAGCTCTTTTCATAGATCTTAACCGGTCTTTGGAGCCATGGCGACTGACAGATATTCAATCAGGCCACATGTTTTTGATGGAGTTGATTTTGCGTATTGGAAGGCCCGAATGAAGGCCTTCATCGAGGCTCAAGGGCACGCAATTTGGCTTAAGGTGAAAAACCCTTATGTCGTGCCAGCCGATGACAATTTGATCACTCCTGATGTGGAGAACAACAGCAGGGCTCGGAATTTTTTGATTCAAGGCCTTAGTCGATCGGAGTTTGAGCGTGTCGCTCATTTGCTGTCTACTCATGAGATCTGGCGGACTCTTTGTGATTATCACGAAGGGTCCATGCGATCAAGGAAGTGAGACAGAACCAGCTTAAGAAAGCATACTCCAAGATCGAGCAAAGACACGTGAATCTTTAGATGAGTGTGGGGAGATTTTCTAAAATTCTTCATGATCTCCGCGCTGTTGATCTTGTATTTTCTGAGTCTGAAAATGCACGCCAGCTTTTGGGTGCTTTGGATGTGAAGGTCTGGGGGATGAAGATCACTGCCATCAATGACAACACTGTCATGAGTAAGCTTACCATGGATAAGCTTTACTAGATGTTGAAGACGCATGAGATTGATTTCATCTCGCGTCTCACCACGACAGAGCCGATGGCTTTAGTGGTCGACCAATCTAAGGGTAGATATTCTGATTCTTTTAATGTTAGCTCATCTGGATTTTCTTTGTCTGCTTTGCATTCTTTGAGCGATGAGCAACTTGAGAGACTACCTGAAGATGATTTAGCCCTCCTATCCACAAAATTCACGAGAGCCTACAACAATGTGAGGAGTAGGAGGAGAGGTGGACCTGTCACATGCTTTGAATGTGGTGAGCCGAACCACATTCGCTCTAGATGCCCCAAGCTGAAGGGCAAGGAGGAGAAGGAGTCACAAAGGCATCCTTAAGCGAGGGATGCTAAGTCCAAGAAGACAAACTATCGCAAGTTTGTCAGCCGATTCCTTGAAGCTCTAGAGGATGTGAGCATGGAAGATGTGGACTCGGAGATGGAGGACGACAAGAGTGACTCCCGTGGCAAGAAGAAGGCACGTGATTTCACTGGCATGTGCTTTATGGCTAAGAACAGCCACGACAGCGACTCCTCCAATAGCGAGGATCCTTATAGTGATCCCGATGAGGTATGCCCTTCACTTCCTGACATGAAAAGGGCTTTAGTGCTTGCTGAACAAAAACTGCATAAGCAAGCTAAGTTGATTAAGAAACAGGATACTATGATTGATAATTTGAACCTAGAAGTGGTTAGGCTCAAATCCATTAATCCTGATGATTTCTGTGATTCATGCTCTAGCTTGCTTAATGAATTGTCAAGCTTGAATGATGCTCATTCCTCTGTTGAAAAACAATTGGAAAATGCTCTTTCTGAACTAGAATCTCTCAAATCTAGTTCTGTTTGCATGGATGCCATTCCGCTTGGTGTGACTACCTTGGATGCTATTCCTTTAACTTGCTCAAATTGTGCTTTGCTAGAATTGAAACTGGATAGCTCTTTAAAAGAATTGCAAAAATTTGATGCTAGTCACACTTGTTCTCATTGTAAGAATAATAGGATTAAGATGCAAGAATTGACAGAAATGCTGGTTTACTCTAGAGTTGCATCTTGTGAAAATTGTCCTAAGCTTACAATTGAGATTGAAGCTTTAAACAAGACTCTTGAAGAGAAAGCTAAAATTGAAAAATCCATGTCTCTTACTGCTTCCAAGAAAGTCATTGATTCTTCCTCTTGTATGTTGCATGCTGAAATTGAAACTGTTATTGGTAAGATACAAGAGGCTTTTAGAGTCAAATTTAAGGAGCAGTTGAATAGGATTGGAGAGTCCTATTGTGTGTCTTGTGAGGCTCTGAAAGTGGAAGTGGATCTTCTTAAGAGCAAACATGTTGAGGCAATCGATTCTAAAAGTGCTCCAATTGTGGAGTTTTGGCAAAAGAGAACGATTACCTCAAAATGACTCTTGAGAAGTTTTCTAGTGGGAAACAGAAACTCAACTTGATTCTAGACCAATCCAAGGTGAGTGTGAAAAACAGTGGCCTAGGTTTTAAGTCACTAGAGCTTTCCAAGAATCACTCACCTAAGATTGCTAGAGCTGTGAAAAGTGGTTTGGTTGAGCAAGAACCTCCTATGACTTCAAAGGTTGTTCTTAAATCTGCAGGTTCTGCTCAAACTCTTTCTAGCAAGAAAGGTGCTTCTGTCTCACCAGTACAGACCCCTCAAAAGGTCAAGTACCATTGCACCTTCTGCAAGAAAGAGGGCCACACGGTTGAGTTTTGCTTCCGGAGAGCAAAAATTGAGAGGAAAAAGAGAATGAGCACTTTGAGATCCATTAGAGGAGTCTCTTCTTCAGCTGTAGTCTCTAGAGCCAGGCAGCCTATTCAGCATACCACATATAGGCCTAGGTTTGTAGAGAATTCTGTAGACTCTTTTGGTGGGTCCAGCGTGAATTGTTTTGGATATCGTGAGGATAGACCTCGAGTAGCACCTAGGGGGAGTATCGGTCTTTTGGTAGATCGTTTGGAGAGGTCAGTGGTGCTCATGGGGATTCTTATGATTTTGTGCCTAATCATTTTTCTGCTGCTTCTTTTGCTATTCCCAGGCATCGTCCATCTCAGTACTGGACACCTAGATCTTTTATCTCAAATCCCAGTACTGAGGCTTGGATGTTTTGAGGGAATTTTGCTTCTTTTTATTTTCATTGTATCATAATGCATTTTTGTTTCAAATGTCTTGCATTGCATAATAAAAATTATGGAGCTTTGATTATTATCCTTGTATGACTTGATTTCATACTCTATACCTTGTCATATCAAGTGATAGTCTGCTAGACTTCTTTTATGGCTCTTCTTGTTTAGCTTAGCTTTTGCCTTGCTAGCTTTATATCTGTGAGCAAATTGAATCGAATCATGTCTTGTTGGATCTTGTGACTAGCTTTGCTCTAGTGATCCTTTTATGATTCTTGCCATGTCAAATAGGTTGATTTGAGTCTTGAACTTTTTGGGATGAAAAATGAGCTTTTTATCTTCTTAAGTCAAGCAAATGAAAAATAAGATTTTCTGTGCGAAAAAACTGATCTCACCAATCCTTTCTCATGAGACGGCTTGCCATTGCACTAGGCATGAACTCAGGGGGAGTTTTGGATGACCTAGACCACTCTTTTAAGCTTATCGCTTGAGATGGTCGCGGCAAGGCTTGAGATCTAGCACAGTAAAAAAATCCTTTTAGGAAAATGCTCAAAATGCTAAGTGCTTGAGTTTTGCTTCAAAAGAATACTCTTGATGCTCAAAATGCCTCAGTTCTTGTTTTGAGTCTCTTTCTACCTAAAGACATGGCTTGACTCATTTTTGGTTGTTTTGAGTGAATCTATGATATTGAGCAACCTTTCATGGTATTCATTCTTTTAATCTCAGATTTCTGCTAACTTGGTTTTAGCTTTGCAGTACATGTTTTGCCATGATTGAATATAGCTTCTTCACCTTATATGGCTTGGTATAATTCTTGTACTGTCTACTTAGATAATGGTCATGGCTCCTTTTGTTAAATTTTAAAAAATAAAGTCATTTCTTCATGCTCGTTCTTGTCCCATGCATCTTGATGAATTCATTGTCAAAGGGGGAGAAGGATTGAAGAAAATGCTGTTTTGGAGCTTTTGGTTTACATAAGGTTTCATACATCAAAGAACACATACAAAAAAAAAATTGTGAACCTTTTGAAAATTTGTGATCATAGTGAGTTGAGTCTCTGGGTTTTATTGCCTTTTTCTGATTTGAATTGCAATTCAAGAAGACTCACAATGATCAAAGGTCAAATAGAACATATTGTCTTTCATATGGACCTTAGTGAGATTTTTGGCCATCTTCCGAATTTGAATCCTTTTGTGCGTTCATTGCCTTATCTCACTTGCTTATACTATTACAAGCGACTTGGTGGTTCCTAAGCTTTTCTTGCTTTTGGACCAAGTTGTGCCTTTATGCTAAAAGCAGCGATTTTACTTTTCAATTTGAAAAAAAACTACATTTTCTGGGAAATTGTCAATGTGTTCATCAAGGGGGAGATTGTGGATATCGTGAGGATATGTGCACGATCTCAGGATGATGAGTCAATTGGCAATGGCTTTGTTGGTTTGCAAAATCTCGCGTTTTGGGTTTGCTTCTTCTTTGTCGGACCACGAGCGGTCCGACGGCGTTGTAGAAGCGGTCGGACCGCCCGTGAGACTGGATCGGATCGGAAGTGGTGGCGATCGGACCGGCCGACCTAAAATTGGATTTTGGAGCTAATCCAAAATAGGTTGTGTAGGCGGTGAGGGAGTCTCACGGATGTGGTTGCATCATTTTGGAGCTCCCGGTCAAAGTTCTATTGAGTTGAAAATTCCGAAGGTTTGGATTTTCAAGTGGAATTTTGGCTAAGTCCTTTTGACCGGTCGACCGCCGTTGTGGAGCGGTCCGACCGGCTGATATCGGTCGGACCGGCCTACGTGGGGGCGATCGAGGCCGCGATGACTTGGAGGTGAGCCAAGTGTGCATTGATGTGATTTGATTGTGGTTAATGTTTGGTTATCAATGCTTTATTGATGTATATTGCATTGCGGAATCGGCGTGGGTCAAGTTGTGAAGAACTTGTTCCGGAAACGGTTTGTTTGTCTATTGTTGTGCGGTGGCTTGCGTGTCAACGACGTCAACGGTGAGTGGATCGACTACGCTTGGAGAGCCGAGGTCCGAGCGATCATGGATACCGTGAGGTCGTGTGACTCAAGCATGGTGCAGATGGGCAAGATGGATCGAGCGGTGGTTGGTGCGGTGGTTGGATCGGTGGTGCGGATATCGGTGCGAGTCTCTGGGAGGTTCCGATGGGATTCGGACAAGAGAGGCTTGGCGACGTGATGAGAACCGCTGATCAACCTACACGTGAAGAAGAGACGATTGCTTCAACAGATGTGTGTGTGGGTCCCATGTGTGAGTGGGTCCCAAAGTGAAACCCTAGTCCTCTCCTATAAATAGAAGGGGGGAGATGTAAAACCTCCTTGAAGCTCATTTGGTCTCCTTAGCCTTTTTTCTAGGGTTAGGGTTTGGAGAGGAAGAGAGGGAGAGATTGTGGTTGCTCCTTGGTGAGCTCTTGTCCTCCTTGAGGGAGTGGCTTTGTAAGCATCTTGTGAGATCAATCAATCTTGTGATGCTTGCTTGAGAGATCATTTGTCTCCTCTTTGTGTTCTTCTCTCATTTGAATGAATTTGGTGCTTCCTTGATTCAAGGGTTTATGCTTGGTCTCTTGACCCATTTTGTCTTGCTTTGATGTGTGGGAATACTCCTAGAATCATCTAGACCATCAATCCCCACAAGCAAGTCTTGAATCAAAGATTTTCATATTTCTAGGGTTTGTGCACTTCTTTGTTAAATCCTTGAGAGATCGATTCTGCGAAGTGGATCTGAAGGATCGTCGCTAGAAATAGGTCTCCAATATCATTAGGGAGCTGTGCTCGAAATTTGGTCAAGTTTCATTGGTTGAATCAAAAGTTGGATCAAATTTCGTTTTGGATTTGGGTTGGATTTTTCAAGATCGATCGAACCGGTCGATCGGTGTTTCAACGGCAGAAGACCGCCGTATTTTCAGATCATTGATCTGCGGGTCGAACCACCGCCCACCGGTCCGACCGATTAGTAGTTGGTCGGACCATTTTGTTGAACGTCGGTCGACCGCCCTTGGTAGCCGGTCAGACCGCCTGTGCCCAATCGCCCTTTGAGTTTAAGTCTCCACTTTTGTGTCGTGTGGTTGTCGGGTTATCGAATTCAAAGACAAGGCTTCCATTGTGCACCTATCGATCTTCTTAGCTTTCATAGCTAAAGGAGTAAAGTTCGTGTTGAATTTGATTTAGGCGAGAAAGTTGAGAAAGCGCCTATTCACCCCCTAGTCGCCTTTCCGGTCCTACAAGTGGTATCGAGCGGTTAGCTCTTTTCATAGATCTTAACCGGTCTTTGGAGCCATGGCGATCGACAGATATTCAATCAGGCCACATGTTTTTGATGGAGTTGATTTTGCGTATTGGAAGGCCCGAATGAAGGCCTTCATCGAGGCTCAAGGGCACGCAATTTGGCTTAAGGTGAAAAACCCTTATGTCGTGCCAGCCGATGACAATTTGATCACTCCTGATGTGGAGAACAACGGCAGGCTCGAATTTTTGATTCAAGGCCTTAGTCGATCGGAGTTTGAGCGTGTCGCTCATTTGCTGTCTACTCATGAGATCTGGCGGACTCTTTGTGATTATCACGAAGGGTCCATGCGATCAAGGAAGTGAGACAGAACCAGCTTAAGAAAGCATACTCCAAGATCGAGCAAAGACCTGGTGAATCTTTAGATGAGCTGTGGGGGAGATTTTCTAAAATTCTTCATGATCTCCGCGCTGTTGATCTTGTATTTTCGAGTCGAAAATGCACGCCAGCTTTTGGGTGCTTTGGATGTGAAGGTCTGGGGGATGAAGATCACTGCCATCAATGACAACACTGTCATGAGTAAGCTTACCATGGATAAGCTTTACTAGATGTTGAAGACGCATGAGATTGATTTCATCTCGCGTCTCACCACGACAGAGCCGATGGCTTTAGTGGTCGACCAATCTAAGGGTAGATATTCTGATTCTTTTAATGTTAGCTCATCTGGATTTTCTTTGTCTGCTTTGCATTCTTTGAGCGATGAGCAACTTGAGAGACTACCTGAAGATGATTTAGCCCTCCTATCCACAAAATTCACGAGAGCCTACAACAATGTGAGGAGTAGGAGGAGAGGTGGACCTGTCACATGCTTTGAATGTGGTGAGCCGAACCACATTCGCTCTAGATGCCCCAAGCTGAAGGGCAAGGAGGAGAAGGAGTCACAAAGGCATCCTTAAGCGAGGGATGCTAAGTCCAAGAAGACAAACTATCGCAAGTTTGTCAGCCGATTCCTTGAAGCTCTAGAGGATGTGAGCATGGAAGATGTGGACTCGGAGATGGAGGACGACAAGAGTGACTCCCGTGGCAAGAAGAAGGCACGTGATTTCACTGGCATGTGCTTTATGGCTAAGAACAGCCACGACAGCGACTCCTCCAATAGCGAGGATCCTTATAGTGATCCCGATGAGGTATGCCCTTCACTTCCTGACATGAAAAGGGCTTTAGTGCTTCTTTGAACAAAAGCGCATAAGCAAGCTAAGTTGATTAAGAAACAGGATACTATGATTGATAATTTGAACCTAGAAGTGGTTAGGCTCAAATCCATTAATCCTGATGATTTCTGTGATTCATGCTCTAGCTTGCTTAATGAATTGTCAAGCTTGAATGATGCTCATTCCTCTGTTGAAAAACAATTGGAAAATGCTCTTTCTGAACTAGAATCTCTCAAATCTAGTTCTGTTTGCATGGATGCCATTCCGCTTGGTGTGACTACCTTGGATGCTATTCCTTTAACTTGCTCAAATTGTGCTTTGCTAGAATTGAAACTGGATAGCTCTTTAAAAGAATTGCAAAAATTTGATGCTAGTCACACTTGTTCTCATTGTAAGAATAATAGGATTAAGATGCAAGAATTGACAGAAATGCTGGTTTACTCTAGAGTTGCATCTTGTGAAAATTGTCCTAAGCTTACAATTGAGATTGAAGCTTTAAACAAGACTCTTGAAGAGAAAGCTAAAATTGAAAAATCCATGTCTCTTACTGCTTCCAAGAAAGTCATTGATTCTTCCTCTTGTATGTTGCATGCTGAAATTGAAACTGTTATTGGTAAGATACAAGAGGCTTTTAGAGTCAAATTTAAGGAGCAGTTGAATAGGATTGGAGAGTCCTATTGTGTGTCTTGTGAGGCTCTGAAAGTGGAAGTGGATCTTCTTAAGAGCAAACATGTTGAGGCAATCGATTCTAAAAAGTGCTCCAATTGTGGAGTTTTGGCAAAAGAGAACGATTACCTCAAAATGACTCTTGAGAAGTTTTCTAGTGGGAAACAGAAACTCAACTTGATTCTAGACCAATCCAAGGTGAGTGTGAAAAACAGTGGCCTAGGTTTTAAGTCACTAGAGCTTTCCAAGAATCACTCACCTAAGATTGCTAGAGCTGTGAAAAGTGGTTTGGTTGAGCAAGAACCTCCTATGACTTCAAAGGTTGTTCTTAAATCTGCAGGTTCTGCTCAAACTCTTTCTAGCAAGAAAGGTGCTTCTGTCTCACCAGTACAGACCCCTCAAAAGGTCAAGTACCATTGCACCTTCTGCAAGAAAGAGGGCCACACGGTTGAGTTTTGCTTCCGGAGAGCAAAAATTGAGAGGAAAAAGAGAATGAGCACTTTGAGATCCATTAGAGGAGTCTCTTCTTCAGCTGTAGTCTCTAGAGCCAGGCAGCCTATTCAGCATACCACATATAGGCCTAGGTTTGTAGAGAATTCTGTAGACTCTTTTGGTGGGTCCAGGCAGCAGTCTGGTTTTGGATATCGTGAGGATAGACCTCGAGTAGCACCTAGACAGGGGGAGTATCGGTCTTTTGGTAGATCGTTTTGGAGAGGTCCAGGTGGTGCTCATGGGGATTCTTATGATTTTGTGCCTAATCATTTTTCTGCTGCTTCTTTTGCTATTCCCAGGCATCGTCCATCTCAGTACTGGACACCTAGATCTTTTATCTCAAATCCCAGTACTGAGGCTTGGATGTTTTGAGGGAATTTTGATTCTTTTTATTTTCATTGTATCATAATGCATTTTTGTTTCAAATGTCTTGCATTGCATAATAAAAATTATGGAGCTTTGATTATTATCCTTGTATGACTTGATTTCATACTCTATACCTTGTCATATCAAGTGATAGTCTGCTAGACTTCTTTTATGGCTCTTCTTGTTTAGCTTAGCTTTTGCCTTGCTAGCTTTATATCTGTGAGCAAATTGAATCGAATCATGTCTTGTTGGATCTTGTGACTAGCTTTGCTCTAGTGATCCTTTTATGATTCTTGCCATGTCAAATAGGTTGATTTGAGTCTTGAACTTTTTGGGATGAAAAATGAGCTTTTTATCTTCTTAAGTCAAGCAAATGAAAAATAAGATTTTCTGTGCGAAAAAACTGATCTCACCAATCCTTTCTCATGAGACGGCTTGCCATTGCACTAGGCATGAACTCAGGGGGAGTTTTGGATGACCTAGACCACTCTTTTAAGCTTATCGCTTGAGATGGTCGCGGCAAGGCTTGAGATCTAGCACAAGAAAAAATCCTTTTAGGAAAATGCTCAAAATGCTAAGTGCTTGAGTTTTGCTTCAAAAGAATACTCTTGATGCTCAAAATGCCTCAGTTCTTGTTTTGAGTCTCTTTCTACCTAAAGACATGGCTTGACTCATTTTTGGTTGTTTTGAGTGAATCTATGATATTGAGCAACCTTTCATGGTATTCATTCTTTTAATCTCAGATTTCTGCTAACTTGGTTTTAGCTTTGCAGTACATGTTTTGCCATGATTGAATATAGCTTCTTCACCTTATATGGCTTGGTATAATTCTTGTACTGTCTACTTAGATAATGGTCATGGCTCCTTTTGTTAAATTTTAAAAAATAAAGTCATTTCTTCATGCTCGTTCTTGTCCCATGCATCTTGATGAATTCATTGTCAAAGGGGGAGAAGGATTGAAGAAAATGCTGTTTTGGAGCTTTTGGTTTACATAAGGTTTCATACATCAAAGAACACATACAAAAAAAAAATTGTGAACCTTTTGAAAATTTGTGATCATAGTGAGTTGAGTCTCTGGGTTTTATTGCCTTTTTCTGATTTGAATTGCAATTCAAGAAGACTCACAATGATCAAAGGTCAAATAGAACATATTGTCTTTCATATGGACCTTAGTGAGATTTTTGGTCATCTTCTGGAATTTGAATCCTTTTGTGCGTTCATTGCCTTATCTCACTTGCTTATACTATTCTGAAGCCAGCTTGGTCGGTTCCTAAGCTTTTTCTTGCTTTTGGACCAAGTTGTGCCTTTATGCGAAAACGGCGATTTTTACTTTTCAATTTGAAAAAAAACTACATTTTCTGGGAAATTGCCAATGTGTTCATCAAGGGGGAGATTGTGGATATCGTGAGGATATGTGCACGATCTCAGGATGATGAGTCAATTGGCAATGGCTTTGTTGGTTTGCAAAATCTCGCGTTTTCGGGGTTTGCTTCTTCTTTGTCGGACCACAGGCGGTCTGACCGGCGTTGTGGGGCGATCAGACCGCCGTGTGAGACTCGGGCCGGCAGTGGTGGCCGGTCGGACCGGCCTGACCTAAAATTGGATTTTGGAGCTAATCCAAAAATAGGTTGTGTAGGCAGGTGAGGGGAGTCTCCTGGATGTGGTTGCATCATTTTTGGAGCTCCCAGTCAAAAGTTCTATTGAGTTGAAAATTCCAGAAGGTTTCGGATTTTCAAGCTGGAATTTTGGCTAAGTCCTTTTGACCGGTCTGACCGCCGTTGTAGGAGCGGTCCGACCGGCCTGATATCGGTCGGACCGGCCCTGTGGGGCGGTCAGACCGGCGATGACTTGGAGGTGAGCCAAGTGTGCATTGATGTGATTTGATTGTGGTTAATGTTTGGTTATCAATGCTTTATTGATGTATATTGCATTGCGGAACTGACGTGGGTCAAGTTGTGAAGAACTTGTTCCCGGAAACGGTTTGTTTGTCTATTGCTGTGCAGGTGGCTTGCAGGTCAACGACGTCAACGGTGAGTGGATCGGGACTACGCTTGGAGAGCCGAGGTCCGTAAGCGATCATGGATCTGGGTGAGGTCGTGTGACTCAAGCATGGTGCAGGATGGGCAAGATGGATCGAACGGGTGGTTCGGTGCAGCTGGTTGGATCAGGTGGTGCGGATATCAGTGCGAGTCTCTGGGAGGTTCCGATGGGATTCGGACAAGAGAGGCTTGGCGACGTGATGAGAACCGCTGATCAACCTACACGTGGTGAAGCAGGCGATTGCTTCAACAGATGTTGTGTGTGGGTCCCATGTGTGAGTGGGTCCCAAAAGTGAAACCCTAGTCCTCTCCTATAAATAGAAGGGGGGAGATGTAAAACCTCCTTGAAGCTCATTTGGTCTCCTTAGCCTTTTTTCTAGGGTTAGGGTTTGGAGAGGAAGAGAGGGAGAGATTGTGGTTGCTCCTTGGTGAGCTCTTGTCCTCCTTGAGGGAGTGGCTTTGTAAGCATCTTGTGAGATCAATCAATCTTGTGATGCTTGCTTGAGAGATCATTTGTCTCCTCTTTGTGTTCTTCTCTCATTTGAATGAATTTGGTGCTTCCTTGATTCAAGGGTTTATGCTTGGTCTCTTGACCCATTTTGTCTTGCTTTGATGTGTGGGAATACTCCTAGAATCATCTAGACCATCAATCCCCACAAGCAAGTCTTGAATCAAAGATTTTCATATTTCTAGGGTTTGTGCACTTCTTTGTTAAATCCTTGAGAGATCGATTCTGCGAAGTGGATCTGAAGGATCGTCGCTAGAAATAGGTCTCCAATATCATTAGGGAGGTGTGCTCGAAATTTGGTCAAGTTTCATTGGTTGAATCAAAAGTTGGATCAAATTTCGTTTTGGATTTGGGTTGGATTTTTCAGTACTGGACTGAACCGGTCAGACCGGTGTTTCAACGGCGGTAAGACCGCCCGTATTTTCAGGATCATTCTACTGCACGGGTCGAACACTGTCCACCGGTCCGACCGCCAGTTAGTTGCCGGTCAGACCGCTGGTTGAACGTCGATCAGACCGCCCTTGGTAGCCGGTCAGACCGCCTGTGCCCAGATCTGCCCTTTGAGTTTAAGTCTCCACTTTTGTGTCGTGTGGTTGTCGGGGTTATCGAATTCAGCACAAGGCTTCCGCTGTGCACCTACTGATCTTCTTAGCTTTCATAGCTAAAGGAGTAAAGTTCGTGTTGAATTTGATTTAGGCGAGAAAGTTGAGAAAGCGCCTATTCACCCCCCCTAGTCGCCTTTCCGGTCCTACAATCTTGTTGATCATCAATCTCTCACGAACAAGCATTAGTATCAAGTTTTCGTTCTTACCCGGTTTTAGACCTTCTGTTATTCAATTGGCAATTGCTCAAGATCTTTCCAAGAATTATCATAATATTCAATTGGAATAGGTCCTCAATAGCATAGAGAAGGTGTGTGCAAAGTTTTGTAAAGATTGGAGTTGAGAATCAAAGGTTTGACCTAATTGCAACTTCGTCATCGGTGATTTTCTTATTGCGGATCGGTTCGAGTCGGCGGTCGATCGCCCGTCATCACTGGTCAGACCGATTTTGGAGCGGTCCGACCGCCAGCACAACAGCGGTCCGACCGCCCGACAATCGGTCCGACCGGTTGGGTCCAGAGGTCAGACCGCCCGTGGTTTATGATTTTTCAATCTTAGTTGATTTTGTTATTTTGCTTAGGGGATTTAATTGGATTCAATACTAGTCTTCCGCTGTACTGGTATATTGATCTTCATAACTTCATCATATAGGAGTGAAATTGTGTTGAATTCATTATTTGGGAAAAAGTGAGCGTGCTCCTATTCACCCCCTCTAGTCGCCTTTTCAGTCCAACAAGTGGTATCAGAGCCCGGTTAGTTCAATCTTGATCTTAACCGGTCACTGAACTTTGGCGATGGATAAGTTTTCTACTAAACCGCATATCTTCGATGGGCACGACTATGCCTATTGGAAGAATCGTATGCGAGTCTTTCTTGAGAGCGAGGGACAAGCTATTTGGGATGTTGTTAGAGCCCCGCTGATTATTCCTGAAATTGCAACACCTGCTTCAGCAATTCTTGTGGCAAACAACAACAAAGCTAAAAATCTTTTATATGGTGCACTTGGTAGACAAGAATATGATCGCATTTGCAATATTGCCACTGCGCATGAAATTTGGAACACTCTCGAAACATATCATGAGGGTTCGTCCCAAATCAAAAGGTGCGCCAAGCAGTTTACAAGCGTGAATACAATAAATTCGAGATGCGCCCAGGAGAGAGCATCGATGACATTTTCAGTCGCTTTAATAAAGTAATTAATCAAATGAAAGCTGTTGATATTGAATATTCTCAATCTGAAAATGCCACCCATCTCTTGGCTGCTATCGACACCAAGGAGTGGGAGATGAAAGCTACTGCTATAGAGAAAAATATTGATCTTTCAAGTCTTACTTTAGAATTGCTTTATAGTAAACTCAAGACTCATGAAATTAAAAGAGTTGATCATCCTAAGAAAGACAACATGGCATTGATAGATGATCCTCTCAAAAGGTCTTCTGATGGTACTCTTGAATCTTTTTCTGATCTTTCATTTACTTGTTTATCTGCGATTCATGAGGAGGGACTTGAAAGTATTCTGAGATGAGTTAGCTCTTCTAGCTAAAAAATTCACACGGGCCTATAATAATGTGAGAAACAAAAGAGAGGTGGTCGGTGACATGCTATGAATGTGGTGAGCTAAACCATATCCAGGCAAATTGCCCCAAGTTGAAAGGTAAGAGCAATCATAAGGAAGGAAAGTCAGCTTGGAAGAAGCCTCCTTTCAACAAATCAAGGTATGAGGCTAATAAGCTTGTGAAGGCTGCTCACGGGTCCTTGCCGCTTTTGAGGATCAATCCTTAGCGATGTGGATTCCGGAGTGAGGAGGACAAGGAGGAGGAGATCCTCAAGGCAAAAGAAAGGAAGGCCAAAGACTTCACGGCATGTGCTTCATGGTCGACACGGACAACATTGATGATAATGAGGTATCTTTTTCTTATGATGAGCTTTACGCTAAATATGATTCTATAGTTGAGCAATTGCTTAGTCAAGATGAAGCGCTAGAATTTGTCATGACAAAAATAAGAAATTAGAGTCAAAGATTAACAAACTGAAAGTAGAGCTTAAAAATGCTAAGACTCTTGAACTCGATGAATGTTTATCTTGTTATGCTATGCATTCGAAATTACCAAGTTACAATCTGCTCATAATATTTACGTACAACAACTTGAGAATGCTAGATCTGAACTAAATGAAATTAAAAGTGCTCCTTGTGAAAAATGTTTAGAATCTAGTAAATTGATTGCTTTTGATGTATTTGATTCTAGTCCTTGCACTTCATGTTTAGAAAAAGAACGTGAAATCAAAGATATCTTAGAAGCTGCTAGAGTCAAATATGCTAAGCTTAAGGACAATATTGAAAATACTACTTGTGCTTCTTGTTCCGCTCTTAAGCTTGAAATTGCTTTGTATAAGGAGAAATCTATGGATAAAACTTGTGATGCTTGTGTTAACTTGAGAAAAGAAAATGCTTACCTTCATGATACATTAGAGAAATTTTCTAAAGGTAAGAAACAATTAAACATGATTCTTGACAAGTCTAAAACTCCTTATAAGAAGCAAGGTTTAGGATTCAATTCTTTTCAAGACAATTCAAACCCAAAAGTCATTCAAGTCTTGGAAAAAGGTTTAATTGAATTCAAAACCCAACCTGCAAAAACATCTTTTAAATCTGCAGGTTTTGCCCAACCTTGTATTAATTCAAATGGTGCTTCTTCTAGTGGTACCAAGTACCATTGCACTTATTGCAAGAAAGGTGGGTATTTGATTGAATTCTGTTGGCGTAGGTTGAAAAATGGTAGGAAAAATCTTGATAGAATTTCATTCAGGCAACCTAGAGCTTTTATGAGACATGGTAACACTGAAAGGAATAAACCTGGATTAGGATTTTTCTCACATGCTAATCATTATGTTTCTACATATCCTAATTCTCATGTTCTTCATTTCACGGTCGACCATTGGTGGTCACCGGTCGACCGATTTGGTCACGGATCGACCACTTGACAACGCCGGTCGACCACCGATGCTTTTTTATTCCCATGTTAATTTAAACATTGCTCATAACAAAATTCTAGATAAAATCAAGGATAGTACTTCTGGTTTGTATACTCCTTTCACACGTGTGTCTCAGTACTGGATTCCTAAATCTGGTTTATCTAACCACAGTATTGAGACACATCGTTCTTCTATTCCTTGATTCTCAGGATTACCGCGGAAAGGGGAAGAACACGTGGTTCGTTGACTCCGGATGTTCATGCCACATGACCGGGAACTCAAAATGGTTCACCTCTTTCACGCGGGCAACAGGTGATGACTTCATCACCTTTGGAGATGATACACAAGGACGAATTGAAGGAACAGGATCAATTAGGGTGAACAATAAATTCATTCTAAAGGATATCGCTCTTGTGGACAAGCTTAGGTATAATCTCCTTTCTGTTTCTCAACTTCTTGATGATGGCTATGAGACTGTTTTTAAGAAAAATGCTTGTCGTGTGCTTGATTCTACTGGTGAGCTTGTGTTTGGAATTTCTAGAGTTGGTAGAATTTTTGGAGTGATTTTGAGAATCTCTTCTTTGGATCTCTTAAATGTTTGCTTACATCTTCTTCTGATTTCTGACTTTGGCACCGACGTTTGGGGCACATTGGTTTTGATCATCTGACACGAGTTAGCAACCTTGATCTCATGAGAGGTTTGCCCAAACTCAAAGCTATCAAGGATGTTGTATGTGCGTCCTGTAGGCATGGCAAACAAGTTGCCGCCTCACACCCTTCTGTGACTATGGTTATGACTGACGGACCAGGACAATTGCTTCATATGGATACTATTGGTCCCGCTAGAGTCCGGTCAGTCGGTGGAAAATGGTATATTCTTGTCATAGTTGATGATCTTTCTAGATATACTTGGGTGTTCTTTCTTACTTCAAAAGATGAAGCTTTTGGTTATTTTCATGACCTTGTTCTTCGTTTGGCTTCTGAGCTTTCTGGTGCTTCAAAAATACTTCTTTTGCTTCTTTTTGTGCTGAGCGTGGTATTGAGCATCAGTTCTCCTCTCCACACGTCCCTCAACAAAATGGCGTGGTGGAAAGGAAGAATAGGACCTTGGTCGAAATGGCTAGGACGATGCTAGATGAGTATAACACACCGAGGAGATTTTGGGCCGAAGCTATTGCTACAGCTTGCCATATTGCAAATCGTGTCTTTTTGAGACCTTCTTTAGGCAAGACTCCTTATGAGCTTCGTTTTGGTAGAAAACCCTCTGTTTCGCATTTTTGAGTTTTTGGATCAAAATGTTTTATTCTTAAGACAGCAACTTAGATAAATTTGAATCAAGGACTTTTGATGGGTTATTTCTGGGTTATCCTGCTCATTCGAGGGGTTTTCGGATTTTTAATACTGAGACTAATCTTATTCAAGAGACTTGTAATGTCACTTTTGATGAGACTAGCCCTGGAGCTAGATCAATTGTTACAGATGATTCACAGGTGACAGAGAGTATTTTTATGGAGGAAGATGAGAACGAAGCTGGTATCATTCCTTCATCTGCTATTGCTGAGGCGCCCATATTGATACAAGAACCTGCTACGTCTACTTCACCTTCAGTTGAGGCTCTGCTGGATCTTCATAGCGATACTGCGGAGGTCGAAGAAAGCAGTATCTCACCCGGCTCTCCACTTCGCATTCAGAGACAGCATCCTCCGGAGCAGATAATAGGTAATCTACATGAGCGAGTCACTCGCTCCAGGTATAATGATCCAAATCTCTACTCTCATTCGGCTTTTGTTGCTTCTTTTGAACCCCGCGATATATCACATGCTTTATCTGATTCTAGCTGGGTAAATGCCATGCATGAGGAGTTAGAGAATTTTGAAAGAAACAAAGTTTGGAACCTAGTAGAACCTCCTAGTGGTCATAATGTTATAGGAACCCGTTGGGTGTTCAAGAATAAACAAGGTGAGGATGGTTCTGTGGTTAGAAATAAGGCCAGATTGGTAGCTCAGGGTTTCAGCCAAGTTGAGGGGTTAGATTTTGATGAGACATTTGCTCCTGTTGCTAGACTAGAAGCCATTCGCATTTCGCTTGCATTTCTTTGCATCAAAAGGTTTTAAATTATATCAGATGGATGTTAAAAGTGCCTTTTTAAATGGTTTCATAGAGGAGGAAGTATATGTTAAGCAACCCCCTGGTTTTGAGGATCTCAAGTATCCAAATCGTGTGTTCAAGTTATCCAAAGCTTTGTATGGTCTTAAACAAGCCCCTAGAGCCTGGTATGATAGACTTAAGACCTTCTTGCTTAAAAATAATTTTGAGATGGGAAAAGTGGATAAAACTCTATTTATTCTTAGGCGTGGAAATGACTTCTTGCTTGCTCAAATCTACGTAGATGATATTATATTTGGTAGTTCTTCTAATGCTCTTGTTTCCAGTTTTTCTGAGACTATGTCCAGGGAATTTGAGATGAGTATGATGGGAGAGCTTAATTACTTTTTGGGGCTTCAAATCAAGCAATGCAAAGAAGGAACTTTCATCCATCAGACGAAGTACACTAAAGATCTACTCAAACGCTTCAACATGGGTGACTGCAAGCCAATTTCCACTCCCATGGCAACTTCGACTGTTTTGGATCCAGATGAGGAAGGAGAAGTCGTGGATCAACGCGAGTACCGCAGCATGATCGGCTCCTTACGTATTTGTGGCCTCGAGACCGGACATTCACTTCACGGTATGCCTTTGTGCAAGATTTCAGGCGTCTCCGAGAACTTCCCATCGCCAAGCCGTTAAGCGCATATTCAGGTATTTACACTCTACCCTCTTATATGGCATTTGGTATTCATGCTCTTCAGCTTTGTCCATTAGGGGTTTTTCAGATTCTGATTTTGCGGGCTGTCGGTTAGATAGGAAGAGTACCTCAGGCACCTGTCACTTCCTAGGCACTTCTCTTGTATCTTGGTCTTCTAGGAAGCAGTCTTACATTGCTCAATCCTTCTTCAAGCGAGTATGTAGTCATTGCTAGTTGTCAGAGCTGATTTTGTGGATGACGTCCACTTTGAAAGATTATGGGTTAAACTTTGCTAGTGTTCCTCTTTTCTGTGATAACACTTCTGCTATTAATATTGCTAAAAACCCAGTGCAACATTCTAGGACTAAGCACATAGACATTCGCTTTCACTTCCTTAAAGATCATGTTGAAAAAGGAGATATTGTGATGCACTTCGTAGAGTCCGAAGCTCAATTGGCAGATATTCTCACCAAGCCTTTAGATCAAACCAGGTTTTCCTCTTTAAGAAGCGAGTTAGGGGTAATTTATCCCTATGGGTTGGTTTGAGGGGGAGTTTGATCTTTTCTGATCTTTCCTTGTTCTTTTGATCTTTTATTGTTCTTTTTCTGAACTTAGTGATCTTTTCGAACTTTTTAGGTTTTTAGGCTTTTTATTGCATCTCATTGTATCATATTGCATTCATATGAAAAATACAACAAGTGGTATGAAAAATCCAAAAAGATGCATTGTAATATAAGATTTTCTGCTTATCTTTTAAAATTGATGGAGCTTTGCCTATTACCCTTTGGAGCTTTAGTATTTCAATTCTTGCTCAATGTCATGTCTAGTTCTTTGACTTGCTAGAATTATCATGCTTTTACATGTGTAGCTAAGTCTTTGCTATATGAGCTAGAACCTTAAAACAACTCGAACTAAGAAATTGCAATTTGTGGATGTTTTAGCGAGTTGCGCAATTAGTGCTCCTCTTGTGACATTGGCCCTGTCAGAATTGCTTTGTTAGCTCTTTGATCTAAAATTGACCATTACTTGAGCTTTTGTGTTCTTGAGATTCTAAAGCGCTCATGTGAAAAATGAAAATCAAGATTGTCTTATGCTTAAATTGTGCCAAACTATTCTTACGAGACCGCTTGTCAAATGACATGAACTTGGAGATAGTTTGATGAACGAGACGATCTCATGGGGACCGCTTGTCGAAATGACATGAACCTCAAGATTTATCGCCTGTAGAAGCTTAGAAAGAGTTTGTGGATGGCTCCTAGTCCGGGATCTTCTTTACTAAGATATACCTTTAATCAACTTCGGTGAAGCTTAGGATGAGTTTGTGGATGGCTCCTAGTCCGGGATCTTGTCACTAAGTTAGATCATTAGTCAACTTCAATATTCAATGCAAATGAGAAAAATGTTGACAAATGGGCGCTTACAAAATATTGAGCAAAATGATTCAATACGGGACTTGATTGACTCTTAATGTGGTCTTTGTTAGATTTTTATCTCACTTTGACATTTTGACATGGCCAATTTCACTTTAGGATCTCTGTTGATGAACTTCTTTGAATTTGAAGCGTTGCTTAAATTGATCAAATCTCTTGCTTTACTTTTGAGCCTTTGTGCTTAGCTTTGATATATATGTCTTACCATGATCTTGCTAGCGTTATCAGCTTGATATCTTGTTTGTGCAATATTAGAGATACTAGCTTGTTCTTTTGGGTAATCTCCAAAGCTTCTTGTAATCAAAAATTGAAAAATACAAAAATTGAAGCCACTCCATTACACTTCATGCATACTCCTCTTTATGCTTCTTTTGTTTCTGCTTCTTCCTTTATTCTATATTTGTTATCTCTGGATGAGAGGAAGGCGTGATTCCTTGATGAATCCATTGTCAAAGGGGGAAGATGTGTTAAATGAGAAGAGAAGATGTGTTAATGAGAAGATATTTCTTTGTTGGGGGAGAAGTTTATACAAAGGGGAGAAACTGAAAATTTGAAAATTAAGGATCATAGTGAGGGGGAGTTCTTGAGTTGCATTCTTATTGTCTTATTGAATATTCTGAACTTGAATTGCATTCTTTTATCCTCACAATGATCATAGGTCAATTGAACAATTGTTCTTTCATATGGACCTTATGTGAGAATTTTGACCCTTTTCTGGAAATCAAAGTTTTTATGCTTTCTTTTGCTTTATCTCACATGCCTATACTATTCTGATGCCACCTTGGTCATTTACATTGCTTTTTCTTGCTTATGGACCAAGTTGTGCCTTTGTGCGAAAACGAAAGTTTTTTACTTTTCAAACCTCTAAATTACATTTTCTGGATAATTGCCAATGTGTTCATCAAGGGGGAGATTGTGGATATCATGGGGATAGGCTCCAGATCTTAGGATGATGTGACAATTGGCAATGGTGTTTACGGTTTGTCGTTTCACGAGTTTTCGACAAAGCTACGAGCATTACGGGCGGGCGGTCCGACCGGTCCTTGCATTATGGTCCGCCGGTCCCAAATCGGTCGGACCGGCCATGTGGGCGGTCGGACGGTGGTGACCTAAAAGTGGTCAAAACAAGTGGGCCAAAAATAGGTGTTGTAGGCAAGTGAGGGGATCCCAATGCACTTGGTCTCATGATTTTGGAGTCTCGAAGAAGTTCTATTCGTTTTAATTTCCAGAAGGTTTCGGAATTTGAGGGTATGAATTTCGGCTAAGTCCCAAGGGGCGGTCCGACCAGCTCACAGGGAGCGGTCCGACCGGTCAAGGGGCGGTCCGACCGGCTCACCTGGAGCGGTCGGACCGGTATTGACTTGAATGTCGGCCAACTTCGTGGCGATGTTGTTTTGTTAGGTCAAAGTCATTGGTATCGTGGCATATGGTTTGCATAATGCATGTTTTGACTAACATGGGTCAAGTTGTGAAGAACTTGTTCCCGAATTCGTGTTTGCTTGTCTGTGGTTGTGCAGGTTGCTTGGTGGTCAACGACGGTCAACGGCGAGGAGGATCGGGACTAGACTTGGAGAGTTGAGGTCGAGCGATCGGCGATGCGGGTGAGTCAACGACTCAAGCGTGACACAAGATGGACAAGGGTGACCTATTGGCAAATCCATGGCGCATGGTGAAGCGGTTTAGGTCAAAAGGTTAAAGACGGCGCTTTGCGAAGCGTGCGTGTGTGACCCGTTTGTTAGTGGGCCTTAACGGGAGCCCAATTGAGTCAAACCCTAGAGAGTTCTAGGCCTCCACTATAAATAGGAGGAGGTGGGGGCTGCACCTCTTCTCTCGCTGTTTTTCATCTCTTTTGTTGCTTGCAAAACCCTAATTGGTTTAGGGAGAGTTGAGGTGGAGGCTAGGGCTTTTCATGGTTTGAGGAGAATTTCGTGATCTTGGATTGACCACTGATCCATGATGGCGTGGGTGTAATCCAGCGACGATCACGTTCTTAATCTATGCAAGGTTTGCCTGAGATAAGTCTCTTTTCGTTCTTGCTTTCAATTTGATGATTTTAGAGCTTCCTTTGATCCGCGAGTGTGTGATTGATTCTTTCACGTGAATTAGCTTGCTGTGATATGTGTGAATCTATCTAGCATCATCTTGATCATCAATCTCTCACTAACAAGCATTAGGATCAAGTTTTTGTTCTTACCCGGTTTTAGACCTTCTGTTATTCAATTGGCAATTGCTCAAGATCTTTCCAACAATTATCATAATATTCGATTGGAATAGGTCCTCAATAGCATAGAGAAGGTGTGTGCAAAGTTTTGTAAAGATTAGAGTTGAGAATCAAAAGTTTGACCTAATTGCAACTTCGTCATCGGGCTGATTTTACTGTTGCAGATCGGTTCTGGAGTCGGCCGGTCAGACCGCCCGTCATCACCGGTCAGACCGATTTTGGAGCGGTCCGACCGCCCGACAATCGGTCCGACCGGTTGGGTCCAGAGGTCAGACCTTCCGTGGTTTATGATTTTTCAATCTTAGTTGATTTTGTTATTTTGCTTAGGGGATTTAATTGGATTCAATACTAGTCTTCCGCTGTACTGGTATATTGATCTTCATAGCTTCATCATAGCTATAGGAGTGAAATTGTGTTGAATTCATTATTTGGGAAAAAGTGAGCGTGCTCCTATTCACCCCCCCCCCCCTCTAGTCGCCTTTTCGGTCCAACAAGTATGAACATAACACTGAATGTATAAATAAATGGATGGAATGTATGGATGTATTGAAAGGAATGAACTGCACACATGCTCATACCGGTATAGCTAGTGACACACCCGTCGGTGCCCACTTAAGCTCGCATTTAACCAAATACGGGGATCCAAATCCCGTATGAAGAACGTTTCATACGGGTGTCCAACTCTGCCCACATTGGAATGGTGGGTCTTACGTGCCCATACTGGAATTGATGGGTCTTTATAATCCACTCTCGTGGATGGAACATGACAAGAGGTGCATGTTATGAAATATGAATAATGAATGAGAACAACTCTAATCATAGCAATAACACATTTGAAAGAAATATAAACATGAAGTGTAATCATGGTTCATACAAATAACAGTATAAACACGACCACTCATCATTCATCTATAAAGAATTACAAGGTACTTGCCTTCCGCGTTGTGACGCGCTAGGAGGCAACGAAGGTGCTCCTAAATTCGACGCCTCGCTGCCTACACAAGTAAGTACTTGAAATAAGAACGACATGGTATAAAATGCTACCGGTAACGCTCTACAACACATTCCCGAAAACCATATAGTTAACTAGTAGTATTAATCTGAAAACGGGCAACTCAATCGCCGGAACGAGTCTGGACAGCAGCACGAAAAAATTCATATTTATTAATCTGTGACTCGGAACGAGGTGAGGCTAGATCCTATAGAAACTTAACGAACCTATCTACAAAATTCTAGTTGACAAGATCACCTAATTCGGCCAAACTACATTGGTAAAGAGTGGATGAAAATACAATATGGGTTTTGTCTAGATAAAAGGAACAGTAGTAAAAAATATATCACAACTTTTAATCTACAGCTCCGATTGGGGTGTTCTTTATCAATATGGAAATATTATAAAAAAATTATACAATAACCTAGTTGGGTGTAAACCGTGATCTGCAATTAACTTATTCATATTTGAGAGACCATGTGAGTAGGGTCCCCGGTTGAGTGATGAGTATTTGACGTTGTGGTGAGAAGTTTGTGATTGAAATCTTTGCGTTTTGCGCTGCTGCTGTTTTGGTTTCTGGAAGTGCGGAACTTCCGGTTCTGGAAATCGGAACTTCCGATAATCGGAACTTCCGCTGTGGTAAAACGGAACTTCCGATTATCCTAACGTTTGTGTTTCGGTTGAAGTAATCGGAACTTCCGCACTTGGGAACGCGGTTTGTCCGATATCTCGGCGTGAGTATTCCTCTGAGGCGAAAATCGGAATTGAAAATCTGGGAGTGCGGACGTTCCGATAATCGGAAGTTCCGAAATGGTAAGCGCGGAACTTCCGACAATCCTGACAAGTGCGGACGTTCCGGAAATCGGAACTTCCGCAATGGTAAGTGCGGAACTTCCGATTGTGCCCAGAACTGTGCAGAGAAGGAAAGTTTGTGATTTTGAGTTTGTATGAGTTTGAGTCTTGTACAAATATTGATGCTATGATATTGGGCAATGCTATGTGATGTGTTTTTGTGCGTGTTATTGCAGGACATCAAGACGAAGTCGTGGCGAGACACGAGGTGATCGGACTAGGCGCAGGCGGCGTTGAGGTCAGAACGGTCGGGATGTGTCGAAGACGGCGTGAATCTTGAAGTGGTTGCGAGTCAAGGACAGCAAGGTGTACGGGAGGCTTCCAGAAGGTGTGCAAGGGGCGAAACGGTCTTTTCGCAAAGCGACACAAGTGGAGGCGGTTCCGTTCGGTGTAGCGGGCTTAATGGGTTGGAGACCCGTTAGCCAAAGGCTATAAATAGAGGAGAACCCCTGGTGTTAGGGTTAGACCTTTTGAGAGAGAAAATTATGGTTAGCTTTAACTAAAGAGCCTTTGGAGAGGTTGTTATGCTTTTTGAGAGTTTGTTGAGATGGAGAGGATGAACTGAAATCTTGTGTAATCATTCCTCTGTGTTTCCCTCTGTAATCGTTTTATTTCTATCAATGAAACTCTGAGGTTTTGATTACTTGTTTATGCCTCCCTTCTTCTCTCTGTTCTTCTCTTGAATAGTTAGGGTTTTGATGAAACTTTTGATTCGTCTTATGAGATGGTATGAAACTTGATATCTAGAGTCGTATTGCTCTTGCTAATATATCCTCAAAGTTTCATGAGCTAAGAATCTGAGAATCTTGTCTATTGAAGTTTTTGGTCTTTCTTGCCCCTTCTTCAAGAAATCCGATTTTGCTTTGATTAATGAATCTTTGTTTGCAATTCTTCTCCATGAGGTCAAGATGTTGTTTAGGATGATGTCCTGTGAAACTTGACCTGAGAAGAGCATTCAAGATTTAGTATTTCGGATTTTGGGAAAACCCGAGCGATTGTTCTTGGTCGGGACAATCGGAACTTCCGATTGTCCACGGCGAATTCTCATGGCGGAAATTCCGCATGAACCACGGAACTACGGAGTGCGGAACTCTGCGGGTAGAATCGAGCTTCCGATTTCGACGAAACGACTGAAGCTTGTTTTCGTTCTCTGATTTTACTTCACTCAAACTTGAGATTTCCAGAGGGCTTTGTAGGTTTGTTTAAATACAGTAAAGGGGAGTTCTTATTTTTAAAGGCACCATTCACCCCCCCCCCCTCTGTTGCCATTTCGGTCCTTCAATTGGTATCAGAGCCGGTTAGCTCTTCTTTATAGATCTTAACCGGTCTGTTGAGCCATGGCAACGGACAAGTATTCCACCAAGCCTCCAGTCTTTGATGGCCTGGATTACCCCTTCTGGAAGAGCCGAATGGAAACTTACATCCATGCTCAGGGGTATGCCATCTGGAGAAAGGTGAAGGTTAGATTTGCTGTTCCTGCCGATGAAAATATCAATGTGGGAAACATGCCCGATGTTGAGGCAAATGCTAAGGCAAGGAACATTATCATTCAGTGTTTGAGCAGAAGCGAGTTTGATCGCATCTCTCATCTAACGTCGGCTTTCGACATCTGGGTGACCCTCGACGCTTACCATGAGGGCACCACCGGATCAAGACGATTCGACAGACCGATTCAAGCGAGAGTACAACAAGTTTGAAATGCTCGCTGGCGAGTCCCTTGATGAGTGCTTTGCGCATTTTCACAAGATCTTGAGTAACCTCCGAGCGGTCGGTCTTACATACCCCAACTCGGACAATGCTCGTCAGATACTCGCAGCTCTTGATTTGCGTGTTTGGGAGATGAAAGTGACTACCATCAAGGATACCACGGACCTCTCGACCTTGACTCTTGACGCACTCTACTCGCGCCTCAAGACTCACGAGATTGACATAGTCTCTCGAAGGTCAAAGTCACAGTCGATGGCCTTAGTCACTGATCCCACTTCTGGATCTTCTTCTGATTCGCTTCGTGGTTTCTCTCTGGCTGCTCTCTGTGACATAACTGATGATTAGTTAGAGCAGCTCGCTGATGAGCAACTAGCCCTCCTAGCTCGGAAGTTTTTCCATGCTTTCAAGAGAAGGAGGGATGGAAGAAGAGGACCCATGATTTGTTTCGAGTGTGGTGGCCCCAACCACATCCGAGCAAACTGCCCCAAGCTGGGGAAGGGCAAAGGTGACTACGGCGGTCCGAGCAAGAACGACTACATCGACAAGAACCGTAACATGAAGCCCTCAGCACCTACTCAAGACAAGAAGAAGTTCCGCAACTTTGGGAATGCCAAGAAGCTCTTTCATCGCGTCCTCACCGCCTTCGACGACCTCAACTTCAGCGACGTGGAGGGATGGAGCGACGACGAGGGCAAGGATGCTCAAGATCCCAAGGACGGTGATGACTTCATCGGCATGTGCTTCATGGCCAACGGGACCGACATCAGCGACAGCGAGCTCTACAGCGACTCCGTTGAGGTAGGTCCCTCCTACGACCAGCTCAATGATGCATTTCTTAAGCTAGGAAAGTTTTATGCTAGATCTAGAGATAGGGTTGGTGATCTTGAGAAGGAAGTAGATAGACAATCACGGGAGCTTACTTCACTTAGATCTGCTTCCTCCCATGATGA
Source organism: Hsuehochloa calcarea (assembly GCA_036346395.1). Taxonomy (NCBI): domain Eukaryota; kingdom Viridiplantae; phylum Streptophyta; class Magnoliopsida; order Poales; family Poaceae; genus Hsuehochloa; species Hsuehochloa calcarea. The sequence continues at coordinate 66,066,542 of CM070593.1, read as the reverse complement.
TTGTGATACATGTTGTGGTTTGATTGGTGACATGGAGAAACTAAGGACCTCGCATGATAGTCTGACTTCTGAGCTTGATAATCTTAAGGTGGAGAATGCTAGTATGCTTACTGAACTAGAAATGAGTAGGGTAGCACCTAGTTCATCGACTAATGTAGAAACTACTTCTTGCACCTCATGTGAGGATAAGGACAATGCTTTTAAAGGTCTTTATACTATGTTGCTTGATCTGCCCGAGATTTGTGAAAGCTGTAATAATCTAAAGATGAATCTAAAACGGGCAGACCATAAAATCACTGAACTACAAGCTTTCTTCCTTGAGCCTATTGCTTCATGTGTGAACTGTCCCAAACTTACTGCTGAACTTGAATCTGTCTCCAAACAGTTTCAAGAATTAGTTGATAACAATAACAAATTGGCCAAATTTGCTTCTAAGGACCCTGTTAGCTCACCTTGCAGTAACTGTGAAAAACTCAAATATGAATTGATTGTTCTGAATGAAAAATGTGTGAAGCTAACTAAGGACCTTCTAGAGAAGCAACCATCTGCTTGTAATGTGTGTCGTTGGGAAGAATCATGAGGGTTTGGTAGAGACGCCTAGCGACATAAACCAAGCGGCTAGTAGTAGGATTGTTTCCCAGTGGTGTGCATGCACAAGCCAATCTTTCCTCTTTGTTGGTTCTTCTTACGCTCTCTTATCCTCTCTTTGTTTCTTCTTCCCCCTGCTCTTCTTGCACCTCTCTCTTTCGGGAGTGTCAGTATCTTATAAACACTCTCGAGAGGTTTGTAGGAGGCAAGAAGAAGCTCAACCTCATTCTAGACCAATCTAAGATTTGCAGATTTAATCAAAGTCTAGGATATGATTTCCATGAGGATATGAGGAAGCATCCACCTGTCGTGCTCAGAACCATAGCACCAGGTGTGATCAAAACTAAGCCCAGGACTGAGAAAGTCAATTTTAAATCAGCGGGTTTTGTTCAAAGGATCTCTGACAGCAAGGTGATTCCACCTGCAGCTTCGGCCTCTCAGAAGGCGAAGTATCATTGCACCTTCTGTCAGAAGGATGGACATTTGTTTGATCATTACTTCAGGCGAGCCAAGATCGCGCGTAGAGATCGTGTTGAGTCTTTTAGGTACATTCAGGGTCAGCCCCAGACCATGAGTGCACCTAAGACTAACATGAGGTCTAGGTTTGATACAACTGATGATTTAGGGCAGCATTGAGGACTTGGTTTTTCTAAGTTTTCTGATTTTCGTCCTCATGCTCCCTTTGGTCGTGACTTCCGTCGTTTTGAGGGTAGATCTCGGTTTCCCTTTCGAGATGGCTACCCGCGGTGAGATCAGCATGTTGCCAGAATTTTGACTCGCTCTTCCATAGCAGTCGGATTCAAAGCGGACTTCAGTCCGCATACAGACCTTCTGACTTGTTGAGTGACAGAGAGCGTAGGGTAGATAGAGGTCAGTCTTGCTTGACTACTTCATCTGTTCGACGTGTTACTCAGTATTGGGTGCCAAAATCACTGTTGAGTCACCCTAGTACTGAAAATTTACTCTCTGTTTGACTCAGGTTCGCCGGGCTGAGAAGGGAAAGGTCTGGATTGTAGACTCCGGGTGTTCTCGTCATATGACCGGAGACTCTCTTTGGTTTTCTTCCCTAGCCCGTGCTCGTGGTGATGAGACGATCACCTTCGGAGATGCTTCATTTGGGCGCGTCATCGCTAAAGGTACTGTGAGCATTAATGATTCTTTTATTTTGAAAGATGTTGCCTTAGTAAGTAAGCTGCAGTATAATCTGCTTTCAGTCTCTCAGCTTACCGATGACGGTTACGAGGTGGCAGTTGATTAAAGTATCAACTGCTGTGCGGTTAAATGTCGGTGAGAATTCAACCAATAGTCAGTGTCTTAGGTTTATGGAACGTCACGTGGTATGGAGTATACAACACGTGTTCCATTCATCACACGGTAAAGGATATACCTGGATTTGGATCCAGATATCAGTTCATAGCTTTGCGAGCAGTTAACTGGTCGGGGACTGTTGGAATTAATACGGGCTAGGCCCAATTTTTAATTCTAATTAATTCCTGAAAATCTCAAAGCCCCATGTGCACGTGCTAAGACTGTTTAGTCCCACATGGAGAGTTGAATGGGAGTTACATCATTTTATAAGGTGGAACGTGTTAACCCCCTTGTGGAATTAGAGAGAGACAACACACGCGCTCGCTCGCTCGCCTCACCTCGCCGAGCCGTGCGGTGCGGTGCGGTGCGGTGCGCGCGTCCGCGCGCGCAGGCATGTCGGATGCGGGCGCGTTTTTCTTTATCTATTCGAAAATCGAAATGCACTGACTCGTAGTAAATAGCATTAACAAACAGCTTGTAGTAACGGTTCAGTTATAACTGAGTAATGGCTGCGGTTAACAGTGATTTATGGCAAATCAATGGCGACCATTTCCTTGGCAACTCTCTGGCCTCTTTGCTTTTGGATATTAAAACTGGTTCTTCTCCGATTCGCTCCAAGAAAGACTAAGATAGAACCCAAAAGTTTGTTGCTAGATCTGGCGATCTCCATCCCGGTGAGGCGCGTGTACGGTCGAACGAGGAGAGTAGGCCTCCGGAACCTCGTCCTTGAAGGATTGCACGAGCGAGGACGAATAAGGTTTTTAGGGAGCGTTCGCGTGACTGCTCGCTGCTTCCTCTTCATTCGATTCTCTGCTATGTCTACGTTAACTGCACGACTAATACTGCGACGTCTACTACGCCATGACGAATGACGACCTCACCAAGACTCCTGCTGCTTTTTCCACTAGATATGGGTATGCCTATCTCACACTTGTTGTTTGGTAAGTTTTATTATCTGTTGTTGCCTTGAACACTGAGATAGGAATGCTAGTTTCTGTCCTTCTAGAAATTCGTATAACTATAGTGTTCTTGATTACCTACTTTATGAAAAAGGCAAAAGTTCTTTCCATGATTCATCTAGCATATTTTTGGATTAAAGTAATTCGAAAAATGCTCGTATATTTAACAATCCAAAAACCTTATCATAGGCATTTTTTGACAACTGGGTTTGCTACTACGCTCAAACCCTCTGAGTTCGATGGTGCGAATTACAAGAGGTGGCGCACCAAGATGGTGGTTCAGTTTTGAGCTCTATTTGAATAGCTTACTGTTGTCATTTGATATCTGGTTGTTTATTTTGTTACTTTCGATTGTGGTCAAGTTATATGGATCATATTATTCTGTGATCTTTAGCAATTAAGCATTTATTTGCTTGCTCTGCTGTTAGCCAAAAAGGCTGAACTTGTGATTATGAAACTAATGCACTAAGAATTGATCACTGTTCTATTGGCTAACTTGAGTGTTGATTCTGTTATCTTGTACTTTAGTGATCTTCTGTTGGCCAAAAGTTTAAATTGTTGTATATTGCGTATGAAATCAATTTTGACAGTTTAGTAAAGCAGTACTTAGAGCTCAAACCTGAATTATGGTTGTCTTATCAGATTCGTGAAGAGTGTAGATGAAGGTAGCGAGAAGGCCAAGAGTACATTTTGTGCAACTCTACATATGAGAGCAATAACTAAAATAATAAATATGAGCATTATACTAGTTTTTATTATCCATAGTTTTATGTTTTGAGTATATTATAATGTTTAAATGATATGGAGGATTTATATATTTATATGTTAATTTTGTCATTAAATACTGCTGAAAATATGCTTTAATGGTCATTAATATCACTAAAATTAATTCTAAATATTTACTAAAACCGCTAATTTTACATCATGTGACACCGAATATGAAGGGCGGACTACGTGTGCGGCTCGGGAGGCTACCGGCAGCCGGTGCGGGTCAGCAGGCACCGGCCATGCGGCGCACGGGCACGTCAAGCCTAAGATGAGCGCGCGCATCTTGTCGAGCACTTGTGAGTTGTAAACTTGTAATCGTTTGTTTGTTTGATGGGCTGCTTCCTTCGATAATTTGTGGATTAAGTCGGCAATGTATGGCAAGTAAAGCAGTACGTTCGCTTAACCAAGAGTACAATTTAATTTTGATTGGCAAATTTGTGATGGCAGAAGCAACTTCATACAGGCCTGTGCGAAGGGGCAAGAAAGATCTGCAGGCCACAGCGACTTAATAACGAAGAGTGGGCAAATTTAACCGAGGGTTCAATTCCAACAAACGTCAACAGCACAGCTAAACAGATAACACAAATGTGTGATACATCTGAATAACAATACAGAATGCCCTCCCAAAACCTATCTAGGGAATGCCCATACGTAACAAACCGAGGGGAAAAAATACACATATGGACAGTCACAGAACAAGCTAGAGCATATTAGGACCTTGCACGCAGCACAACTCAGTCCATGTACAAATAAAAGAATGACCAATAAAATTTGCAAAACCGACTGACCAAGCCACCAATAGCCCGTCCACAGAAAATGACCAACAACGGGGCAGACGTACTCTCATGATCATGACATCAATCATGAGACGAGATAAAAACAAGGACAGTATGATCTCATTTTGCAGCAAAACTAGAAACAATCGTTTGTTCAGGGGCCGCCCTTTAGAAGAGATCAGCTTTTCGTTTTTGTAACTCTTGCTTCCATGCGGGCTGTTGGTAGAATGCCTCTTTAGTCATGCCAAAAACAGTCTGGAACTCACTCTCCGATAAGTACGCCTACAGACGAGTAGTTCAATTAAAATTGACCTGAACAAATTCCTACCAGTGCAAACTAAAGATGAAACATCAATACAACAGCCAAAAGCATTAGCAGTTTAGCTGCAGCGAAGGGGCTTAAACTAATCGCAACACATGCACAAAACCAACATATATTCACCCTTTCACCGAAAAATTGCTTTAGAACAAAGAATAACTAGGCACACTCCAAACATAAAAATGTGCTTGAGAACAAACCTCTCTGCGTTTGTAGTCTATCCCACGAACAGGATCGGTAGATTTGGATATCAAGCGGTCATAGCCAAATGTTGCTTCACCAACATTCTCAACAGTTGTTTGTTCCTCTGGTGCCTCAGGTTCTGCTCCATCACCCTCAGATGGCACCCCATCTATTACAGCATCTTTCTCTAACTGAAATTCAGAGGACTCCCCAGATTCAGAGTGAGGAGATGCATCAGATGGGGTTATTACAATCCTCTCGGCATCTGCATAGATTAAAGGTGTCAGACTTTGAAGGGGGGATATACCAGCAATTCTGTAATGACCCTCTTCATCTATGATTCTTCCTATTAATCAGGTGTACATGGTGGAGCTACTCCATACTACAGCAACAATAAAAAAATATAACAAAGCAGGCATGCATCCAATGTTCCAAGGCTGTACTTGCAGACAGATGAACACAATCCTCTTGAAGTCTTGATGGGAAATTTTCACAGAAACAAGAAACACAAATCAGAAAACCCAAAAGTCTTAATGCTAGCAGATGATGAACTTCCAAATAACTCTGCACTTTTGTCATTTTTACTCCATAAAAATATGAGAAACGTGAGAACGAAAGCTCGGCTCTACCACTCTTTTCTGCTGTTGTGCTTGTCTTGCTAGTTCGGAGATTCTCAGAAGATCCAGCTTGCTCAGCAGTCAGAACAGAGGATAGTGCAGCTACTGCAGCTGCTCTCTGTGAACCTTGACCTGAACGAGAAGGAGGTGGGGTTTTGGATTTCGAGGATGGATTAAATGCATTGGATAAGGCAGCCAGTGCTGAGGCACGCTGAGTAGGTCCGCCATCACCAGAGCTTTTAGGCCTCTCATTAGACTGAAAAGGGATTGAGTAGCTAGTCACACCAACATTTTCCACTGATAATATTTTGGTAAAGAAACTATTGAACACTCACCTGCTTCTGCTGGGAAGATGGATTGAATGCAGATGATAGAGCTGCCAATGCAGATGCCCTTTGAGTGGGTCCACCGTTACCAGAGCTCTTAGGTGTGCTCTACAAAAGGGATTATGTTGTAAAGATTATGCTAATTGAATCTCTATAATTTGCATTTAACAATGAATTCATGAAATTTTATTCCTGTTCTACAACATGATTAATTGTCTAAATATCGGGCTCATTCTGTACAAGTAATTTAGCTATGCAACTTTTTAACGTCCAAACATTACATTGAATGTTAATTCAAGCAAAGCATACATATATGTGTAAGTGTGTAACTCATTTTGTATCTACAAGAACTTAAATCACAAACTTACCTCCGAACGCAATCCAAAAAGAAGTGAAAGTTTCTTTTGGAATGAATTTCCATGAACCTGTAAAAAGCATGAAACTTATTACCATGCAGTATGTAACAAGTGATAGCACAAACAAGAACATGAATAGCATAAGCATGTCTAAGGGAACATGGATAAATATAATGAAGACTGCCTCTGGGAAGTTAATGAAACCACAACCTTGCAGCAGATTTCCAATTTTATTAACTTAAAGTAAAACATGTAAAACAACTTATTCCTAGTATAAACCAATGATAGACAAAACAACAAAAAGAAGATACAGCAGTAATGAGATATCCAAGAGCATACCACAGATTTCGTGTTATCCCAAGAGAAGTATGTCTTGAAGAAGCATGGCTCATTCCCTTCAGTGACTTTATAAAGTGGTACATATGGAGAAAGATCTTCAATAGACATAGCATGCTCTATGTATTTCTGGGGTAAACAGTAATCATCACACAATGCACAATTGTGACACATGAGCAACTAAAACAATAAGGTCAAAGCTTCAGGTCATACCTGGCCAATATCAAAAGCCTTCTGTTTCTCTTTTGATTCCACACACTGACCAATCCAAATAAAGACCTCACCGTGTGTGTCAAGAATCATCATGTCTTCAGTCAATAAATCATCTTGGGAAAAGTTGAAGATCTCAGAAACCTGTCAAAGCTCATAGAAATCACAAACCCTGAATTGCTATAAGCAAGACCAGTTTTATGGAAAGCAAGTGTAAGAGGACCAACCTCCAGTCTCCCTGATCAATGGCAATCATGTTATCACGAATCAAACCAAAGCAACGAAAATATAATTAGGCCAAAAACTTCTAAAATATAGATACTGTAACAGAATGAAAGGAAAGAAGTAAGAAATTTACAACAACTAATACAGCAACTAACCATTCCTAAATGAGAAGGTATACAAGTGAGCCTCTCTAACAATAATATCTTGAGTGGCATTTTTGTTTGCATAGCTCTGCTTTCCATCAAGAGCAAACCAGAAAGCAGAACTCTCTGTACCCTCCTTGCAATGTTTCACTGCCACACCAGGCTGTAAGATTGGACATATCAAATATTAGTAAGGGATAGTTGGGAAAAGCCGGGGTTTCATGAAGCTTTGGAAGTTTTCAATTGATTCATAACAAACAATTCTGGAACGATTTAGTAAGAATCCATAAGCATGTTCATACAGTTCCACAATATCTTTTAAACTGTGCAGTATCATAATGACATGAATAGAAGAATTTGATGGGCCAACAGCTAACAAGCGACAATGAGTCTATGACCAACCATCAAGCTACAGTGAACAACCATCTCGAGTGAAATATCTCATTACTTTCATAAATAACCAGGGCATGTAACAGTAAATACTGCACCAACCAGTAAAGACTTGAATAAAAAAGTTAAGTTCAGTTTCAACCTGATAAAATTGTACTGATATTTTTTCCAGTTAGTAGTGTTAGTTGGCAAAAGCAGCAATTTGTACTAGGTTGGTCAATTTCATTCAGCTTATAAAATATCTCAAGAAACAAAAGAAAAGATGGACAGAAAGAATTCTGGTCAACAATAGGTTGCTAAAGTAAAAACAGCTGCAGTGCACAGACAAATCTTAGTATACCTATTTTGGACTGGTACATTGCGTTCTTCTCTCTCTCTCTTTTTGCTAATTGTGAACTAGCCTTATTTCAGTTTGTACTGACATTGAGATAGATGTTAAAGCCACCAGAATGCTGAACAAATCTTCATACGTCAACATTATAACTAGATTTTATTCAAAATCAGCATGTAAGTTAATTTTGTTCTTGCAGCATAACACTTTATATGTCACCAATAGTTTTTCCTGCAGCATAACACTTTGTCACTAATAGTTTTTGCTGCAGCTGTGCAGCATAACACTTTATATGTGATAGTGACTTGCAAGTGTAAATTGGACAGGTGAATCTGTCACTCTGCAAAAAGTGCATAGAAATTTGAGTTGATGTTCTTAAATCTGTTTAAAGGTGTCATCGTACCTTCAAGAACTCAGCAACTTTGGCTGCCCACTGCTGCTGCTCATAAGTGCTACAATTGCCATGCCATGTAAACATTGCATTTCCAGATTGTAATACAAAACATTCTGTGGAGCTTAAAGATATGGCCACCTGAAAATTAATGACTGATTAGTTCAAGGGAGAAATAACATGATTTCTGTACAATATCATTGTAGATTTCAAAGGACTTTCTGTACAATTTCAGAGTTAGACTTAGTTGTTAGAAGTTGGCACAAAGGTCAACATTTTGAGAGAAAAAATGTTGGCACCTCCAACTCCAAACAATATTTTATTATATAATTCAATAATAAAAAAAGACCCATCTCATCCAAGTTATCGACAAGAATAACAGACAGCTAGGTGATACCGCATCAACTTGAAGAGCTTTATTGTTATGGATTGCTGTCCCAGATACTCGAATTAGAGCTATGCCTTCAGCAGAGTAAGTTTCATTGTCCACAACCTTTTCTTCTGCGATCTTCTTGTATCCAGAACCAATTCCGCCCTACATGATTTGTCAAAATTAAATACTTAGCAGATATCCTCCTAGTAGTGTAGCTATATATTATTCAGATCTATGGTGTTGGGCCATGCATCCCTTACAGAATGACAACATAAAAAAGAAGCAACAACTCAGGTGGCGGGCAATTGTCAAAAAAGATATATTCAGCAACAGTTGTACCTTCAAGATAACCATGGGCTGGAAAAGAGCAACAAATTGCGGTGGTTCCTTCCCTTGATAAATGCGTCCCTACAACACCACTACTAATAAATCAAACTCTTCTCTTATGAACAAATATTGTAGGCACTTATGAAATAAAATGCAGCACCAGAACAGGCCTTCCTTTCAATGAATTCCACATTGTATTAGCTAATTGAGCTGCCATCACTTGATCATCCTGCGCAGAATGAACCAAAAAAAGTAAATATCGATCCAAGCTGGCCAGCTCACTTCTACAGGTGCATGATAAGTCCTATTGCTGTAAAAAAAACGAAGAACAGAGACCAACTAACATAAATGTTGCTCACTTATAGTATAAGTTTATACTGAAGTTTATACTTACTGGCACATCTATACTAATATAAAAGGCACAATTTCAATTTTAAGCTATATATGGAAATATTTTCAATGGCAGATCCAGAGCATCCTAGCCATCCATTCACCAGACCGGAGGACCACAATTCAAAGTTGGTCCCTACAAACCAAAGTCCCAAACATTCAGAGACTAATTGCGGCAATACCCCGGCCTTATGCATGCGTCCTGATTTTATGAATGACCTGCCTAATCTAATCAGGTAATGTAGGTTCCACATGTGCACAAATTAGTGAATATAAATAGTTTTGCAGAAAGGTTAAAACATAGGTTTTATCTAAATACTTGACCAACAAAACTATAAATGCCAAATCACCAAGACTTATGATCACAGTAAAAAGTATCAACAATTGGAATAATGTGAAAAAACATGTAGGTCATAGCTTAAGTTTGGCAACATGCAAAGTATTATTACCACCATGCTATCCTTCCCAATCCAGTAATTGAGATAATATTCTTCTTTCTTGTCGCCCGAATGATATGTATAAAGAATGATATAGCAGTCTCCACTGTAAAATTTTCCAATGTCCTGTTTTGGTAGGGCAGTCTTAGCATTGCCATCAATGCCCCACACCTGAAATACAAACAATTTATTTAGTAAGGACAATTCCATTTATGCCTTTTATGATTACTTATTTTAAGCAATGCAACTCCTAAAGTGGGATATGATCAACAGAACCTCGAGTTTTCCACCGCCTTCGAGCAAAGGAGGAACTTCCTCGTTTACTGGAGTGCTGCTTTTTGCAGCTCCCTTGACATCAACACCTTGTTGCTTCAATAAAGCTAGAAGAGACACCAAAGATCATCAGCAATAATCATAGGGAAAATTTTTGTTATCTTTCTGACTGAATAAACTACCTGCAACTTTTCCCCGCCCATCCTCTGCACCAGAGCTCCCTGCTGCATTACCCGCTGGCCATGATTCAAATTTCGACTTGAATGCATGACTCTCATAACCTTGAATCACTTGTGTCACTCTTGTTGTCTTTGGCCTTTTCTGATTAATGATGAATTCCTACAAGAGACAAAAACATGACAGCATTGCATATCTGAAATGGCAACCAAAAATATAAAAGAAAAGGAAAGACTGTTTGAGAGTTTACCTCAACTGCTTTACTGGCAGCTTTTCTATCCTCCACTTGCGTTACCCGACCAACCCATACAAACATTTCAGCCCCACAGTCAAGTAAGAAACATCTGGTGTTCTCAAGCACTGTTTTTGTAAGAGCCGTGTCTTCCAACTTCAATTGACCATCATTGATACTGCAGGGATAAACATTTGATAATGTAGCAGTGTGGAGTAAACAGAGGGGGCACCACAGAACTTAGGGCAAGGTAGGGCCAGTTTGCAGTTGCTGTGCAGTGCTGCATTGTGGACTCTTTGCTGTTACAATAATCTTTACCAATTCTAGTAAGATTTTGTTAACTTGTTATGGATCTAAGATGCTTTCCAGTAGCCAATACATTGAAAATTAGAAAGATAGAACTGTGGGTTGTAAGCCACCACAATGCCAAACTAAGCCATAGCATGTGTATGGGCATCTTCGATGTAAGTATATAACAATAGGCCTTAAGAACTAACAAGAAGCCTAACATAGGAGGTGCAACTGAAGCAAATAATAAGCAGAAACTAAGCATTCAACTAACTCATCTACAGAGGAATGAAGATTTTTCTAAATTTTACTATAACTTTGAACTGTACATTACTAGAAATAACTACTAATTTAGCTCATACTTTTCTTAACAATGTGTGGCTGAAAACAATAATAATGTCACGGGCGTGGCCCCAGCCAGCACTAGCAGTAGTTGGCACAGCAACAGGAATAGTATGCATAGAATTTGGGATTATGATGATTAGTTTCCTTGTTAGTTATTTCCATTTGGTCTGTTGCTATCATTAACAAATATCAATCAACTAAAATAACTTCAATAAAAGTAAATACCTGTAGAGCTTGGGTGTTGTAGTTTCAAGTACAACATCATCGTCACTAACGGGTTTTTTCCCAATTGGTGCAAAACCTCCAAAAAGAACCCAGAATTCACCAGAGTCTGATTCCGCTTGTAGTTTTCCATCATCTGACATTATTAAAATAGACCACATGAGTAGAGAAAAGGGTGCACCAGCTGACAAAGGTACCAATGTAAAGTTTGGATGTCCTCTCACCAACGATTGCAACATCGCACACACCCCCATGGTACTTCTCCTTTAAATGTTGGATAACTTCCAATGCTTTAGCCCTTTCTTGGATATTGGAGTTAGCACCATTAAATTGGTATATTTTCTTCTCAGTGTCTAAGATAAACACATCATCATGGTTTAATGATGAACGAGCAAAGGGAACCTGAACAAAGAAGGCATTATATTAATGTAGCATACAGAATTATTGAACCGGAATTTGAAAAGGATAGGCAGCAAGAGAGTAAAATGCTCTATACCTCTTTAACTCTAATAGCTCTCTTCCCTCTGCAAATATATAACCGTGTTTCAAACTTTTCCTCTTCAGGCTTTTTGAACCCTGAGGCAAAACCACCCTCCAAAGGTATAATGCAAGGTTTGAAGTATGATAGGAACTTGTCAGATTCATAACCTTGGAGTTCCCTATGCTGGATTGCACGACCACCAAGTATGGCATCAAGTTCAACAGTTTTGATTGCTGCAGTACCAGCTTCATCCTGCACAATGACACATCGTCGTAAGGATGAAAATGGTATTTCTGAGTATCGCATAAATTAAGTTTACAAAGTGTGTACTTGACTTGAATCTTTCCCAATCCAGAAGTGGATGTCGTACAGATATGCACCACCTTTAGCACAGGTCGTCTAGAAAACATAAATAAATAACTTAGAAACTTTTGTATTATAGAAAAATAGAAAGATGCATCAAAGGAAAACAAGAGGCAAAGCAATCACCTGCAGAACTATGTATGAATCTCCGCAGTAGAATTTACCATAATCAGATTTTGGCAAATAAACCGGTTTAAAATCTTCAATTCGCCATATTTCTGTCCCACTAAATGATGTTAAAGGGACGCCAACATAAATAAACAAGGTCGGTCTAGATTTGCAATCTTAAAGAACAAAGGAAATTTTATCAGAAATAATTAATTTAAAAAAAACAACTAAACAGACTGACAATCATGTGGAAGGATACACTTTTTGGCCAGCTCCTTGAAAAGCAGGATCCAGCACTTTTGTGGTTGACATTGGGAAGCAACTTTACCAGGGTTTACTTTGAAGGAAATCAAATAGTAGCAGATGGTTCCACTGTACAACAAGGGCACAGAGAGTTAGGAACGCATCATATGCTGAAAAAGGGAATACAAACAAACAAATCAAATAACAAGTAAAATATGAAACTGTGTTCAATTAATCCAATAAGAAAACAGAAAAATGAATAAGTCAAATATCTATTGCAGGTAAGACTATGTGTTACCAGGACACGCGTGTCCAAAAAAAATTTGCCGCGTCGACACACACCACCCTGTATCGACGCGTGTCCCATGGAGAGTCCTTGTGAGGAGCAAGAGAGAATAACTAGCTCAATGTCGGTGTTTAGATAGATCTGTTGCAAAAGGACGAGAAGCGAGAGAGATACAGGTGCTCTGGCATGATTTAAAGAACTGTTGGAGGAAGGAGAGTTGGGGGTGGAGTGGTAGTGCTTAGTCGAATGAGCATCTGAATGAGAGGCTGGTTGATGAGAAAGAAGAGAGGGAGAAGGCTAGAAGAGCTACGGAAAACCTCAGTTGTAGTACTTCTTTATTCATTTTTACAACTAACAAGGCATTCGACAGCTTTTGCTACCATTTTTAAAAAGGTGAGTGGTGTGTAGCTGGTTTTCCTTGTGACTAGGTGATGTACGGTGTCTAGGATCTTTTGTGGCAGTTACATAGTGTTGTGGTAATATACCTAAATTAAATATTTCATTGCATAAATCATTTTATTTTAATTTTTAAAGATAAAAGAATATATACTAGATGAATCATCGAATCCTATTTTCTAGAGCTTGCCGAATTAGACACCCGAATTCGAGTCGGAATCCGACACCCGTGTCCATGTCCAAGTAACACTTGGTAAGACAACTGAAGATGTTTAAGTGCCAGATTCTCAAAACAGAATATGCATGGGGCCATGGAGAATGCTCATGATTCAGCATTGTGCCATTATCTACATACAAGTCTAAAATCATCACCGTAGATGTGCTCTCTATTCAGATTTATGTCAGTGTGAACAATTTTTATAAGCACCTCTCCGACTCTCCCTCTTCGCACATTAGAGTTCGTCAGCACATGGCCAAGAGATGGCCGAGGTTTGGTTGCAAGGGTTGGTTCATTGAGTGGCTATTTGATCGATCTTTGAAAATGGGATCCAAATGTAGTCATTGAGGACGAGATTACCTTTCTAGCAATGATAATCTGTAGTTTCAACTGTTTCCCCCTAAAAGGATTTGTGGTGACTGAGTGATGAGCACAGTTATGACTGGTCCAAATCACTGTTGTTAGGAGATAGCTGATGCTGCCTAGCCCTTAACATGCATAGTTGTTCATTTCAATGATCTACCAATGCAGTTGAAGAGTGACATTCACATGCAGACTTTAATTTGGTTCTTATACATGAAGTATGTCACTTCAGTATCACGGTCGTCATAGTTTAAGTTTCAACGGACCACTTAAATTGATTTGCATAACCCTAAACCTTTAATTGCGACTAACCACACGTAAGAAAGTTCCAATTTATTCATCCAAGGAGCATTGCATGCTATCATCTAATCATGCCCTCTCACGAAGTACCTCAAACTAGACACACAAAAAAGGCTATCTTCATCCTTAGCATATCTCTGTTTTTGACAGGGGCGGAGCTAGAGTAGATGCATGGGGATACAGTTGCACCCCCAAAATTTTTGCACAAAAAACTAGTATATACCCCCCTTAATACATAAAGTATACACTACACATACTAACATACATATTCCTCAACTCCTGGCAGCCCATTTAGCATTAGGCCCAATAGCATCTGAGAATCAAGCCCAAGTCAACTAGTCAAGGAGGCGTTAGGCCTAAGTGCCATCTGCCCATCCAGGCGCTCTGGCAGTAGCGCAGGGGCGCAGCCGGCAGCTCACCGCGGCGCTCTGGCGCCGCTTCTGGCTTCTGCGCCAACGATCTCGGCCTCGACACGCCGGTCGCGCCCCTCGAGTCTCGACCACGAGGACATGCATTATGATACAAGGTTTCGAGAAGTGAAGAAACTCAGTAAGCTCTCTATTAAACTTGTTGAGACAAAGAAGCATGATTGCTATAAACTTGTTTATTTGCTACTCAAATTGGTATTGATCCTTCCTGTGGCTACTGGAAGTGTAGAGAGGGTATTTTCGGCAATGAATCATGTGAAGAACAAACTAAGAAATAGCATGGGTGAACAATACTTTAATGATTGCTTAGTTACGTACATTGAGCGTGAATTTTTTCTACAAGTTAGTGATGATGTTGTCATCAATCACTTTCAAAGCACGAAGGAACGTCGTATCAAATTGTAATTTTCTAAAAATATTTTGTGGTGTTAGTTATAGTGCGAACATGTAATTTGACACATTTGAACTTATGTACTATGTCATTTGAACTTGTGTTGGAACGGATGTTTCTTAAATTCGCACCCCCATTGTCAAAATCCTGGCTCCGCCACTGGTTTTTGTCACCCTGTTCATAAATGGTGCATGTATAAGTATACATTTCATCGTTCAACCTCTCTCTTTCCAACATAGTGGCATATGTAACTCTGGGCCTCTGTGACCTTCAACCCTTCAAACACCACATATACAGCTAGAGCAGCAGCAAGCCCAGCAGCACACTTCAGAGTTTCCTCCATCTATAATAAGATAACACCTACACATGGTTATGTGGTGAGTTAAATGTCCACGCTGATCGCACAATTTGTCATTTTGTGCACGCAAGCTGCCAGATCATAAGAGATGGCCTCCAATGAGAAAACATTGGGACATGCTAGGGAACTGAAAAAGAATGCTCGCCTTTTTATTAATATTTCTCGTCACACTGAACTAAAGTACTCCAACACTAGTCAAACAAGAGTAAAATGCTATTAACAACCGCCACCAACAGGAATCAACGCTAGCTAAGCTACGAGCTACTGGCATGCGTGCGTGACACTAAACTAGCATGAGTTGCATCTAAAAACAGCACCTGACAATAATAAAATTGACGCGATCTTAGCTCTAGCTAACTCGTACGCAGTAATCCAAGATGAAGTCACAACTAATGCGCCACTACACCAGCAAACCAACACGACGCACAAAATTAGAACAGGTTAACATGAGAATGAGAAAAGGTCAGATGGAAACAAACGAAGCACATCTCAAAAGGGGTAAATCGACAGTAATAACCCGCCACTCGCAACAAAAACACGTATCAAAATCAACAGGAGAAAAGGATCAAAAAAATAGCAGATCTGACCATCGGCAACTAGATCCATGGGGTTCACACGTGATCAGAAGCTAGTAGGGAGGGGGACGAACTTACTACAAGGGCAAACGAGACGGTGCCCGATCTCCGACCGAAGGAAGTGCCCAGGCGACGGAAATGAGGAGGGGGCGCCGATCTCGCGGTGAGCTCGCTAGGGGAAGGGGATCGCTGGATCTGAGCGGGAGAGGGGAATTGGACAGACCCGCTCTGCTCGGCTTCGCTGGATCAGGGAGAGACGGAGGGGAACGCGGAGGCAGAAGAGAGGAGCCACCTGGAACTGGAACAGAGGAGTGACTAGCGAGCGTAAATAGGGCTGGAAAAACAATGGCAGTGATCGATGCGCGTAACTGCACCTGCAACGCACGGCCCAAAAGCCAGCCCAATCGTGCCGTAAATTCGCTCCATTTAATTTGCATCTATACTGAAAACCTATTGCAAAACCGGAGGGGGATATTTTGGCTTCTTTTTGTTTGAAAAGGTTTTTCTTACCTGTATTATAAAATCGGGACTATTAGTAGTTTCTCATTTAAGAGTGTGTTTGGTTGGAGTGAATCATGGTGAATGAGATGCGATAATACAAATTTGGTGTTTGGTTTGTAAGATAGAATGATACAAGATTTTTTTTTGTTGCTTAGATAAGATGATCTTAAATAGTTTAAAGTGGTGTTTGGTTTGATAAATGAGGTTGTGTTTGGTGACCTTCCTCTAGCAGTGAGGTTACCACACAATTTTTTTTCTTTCCTTTCATTTCCTTTTCTTTTTCTTTTCTTCCTTTTTCTTTTTTTCTCCTTTCCTTCCTTTCTTTTCCCACTTTTCTTATTATCCCTTTTCTTCTCTTTTCTCCGGCCGACAGCCTTTCTTCCCCTTTCTCTCTTTCTTCTTCCTCATTTCTTTCTTTCCCCCTCTCCCGTTTCTTTCTTCCAGTAAACATCTACCTCCTTCTTCTCTCTATTTGGCTCCTCTCTTCCCTCTTCGATCCGGTCGAGTTGCTGCCTCTCTACTGTTGGGTTGCCGCTACAGCGTCGGGCTCCGCAGTCGCCGGCTCGCGCCAGTCGACCGCCTAGGCTCCCCTAGCTGATGCTCTCGATCGGGCTCCCCTCGCCGCCACCGTGGACTACTCTCGACCAGGCTCCCCTCGCAGCTGCTCTCGGCTAGACTCCCCTCGCCGTGGAGGTGACAGGAGTGCTCACATGAATAGTGCCCTCTATTTATAGGTTAAAGAACATGCTAGAGTTTTGGATGGGGCGCCCATACATAGATCAGCTGCTGGGCCAAGCTTATGGTTTTCCAACACTCCCCCTTAGGCAATCATCCTCACATGTTCATGCCTCGTCAAAACTCCATAAAAACCTAGTGGAAAAAAATTAGAGAAGAATACATGACACACGTCCTGCTGCGTTGCACAAATTGTCTCGTTAAAAACCTTAGTCGAGAAACTTTAGGAAAACTCGTCAAGGGAAAAAGAGTACAATCCACCCAATTTCATTTAATCTCCAGGATATACTCTCTGGGTACTCGATCTTTGTGATCAAGTTTCAATAATAACTTCGTGAAGATTCTCCCCCTGAATCCTTCACTTCTCTAAGTCTCATCATTCCAATTCCACGTATGCATCCTTCAAAGCTAGACGCTAGAAGTAACTTAGTGAATAAATCTATAACATTTTCACATAACTTAGTATGCAGTACTTTAATTTCGTCAATCTTTTACAATTCATGAGCATAGAAGAACTTGGTTTGATATGTTTTATGAGATGACTCTACACATAACTTGTCTGTACTTGTGCAATATAAGCTTCATTGTCTTCATATATAATAGTGGGGGTTTGTGGGGTATTCAATCAACACGATTGTTGAATGTGGTGAATCATCCGCCGAAGCTAAGTACGTTCTTGTGAGGCCTCGTACAGTGCTATGATTTCCGAGTTGTTCATTGAAGTCGATACAAAGACTTTGCTTAGACGATTTCCATGGAATTACAATTCCACCATATAGGAATATATAGCATATTTGCGACTTGGTTGTATGTGGGTCTGATAGGTACCCAACATCTGTATAGCTATTCATAGACATATATTAGTTCTTTCTGTAGAACAGACTAAAGTTTTTCCTTCCTGAGAGGTATCGGAAGATGTTCTTTATTCCCCTACCAATGCCTTTTGGTAGGTTCTGCACTATACCTTGCTAGTAGGTTCACGGTAAATGCAATGTCCCGTCTAGTACAGTTTGTTAAGTACAAAAGTGTTTCTATTGCACTTAAGTATGAGAATTCTGATCCCAGGAATTCCCCCTCTTCCTTAGGTCTATACGGATCCTTGTCTTGCTGCAAAGCTCTCCCAACCATTAGCACTTTCGAAAGGTATATCTTTTCAAAGTTGAACCTTTCTAACACCTTTTGAGTGTAGATTGACTGATGCACTAATATCCCTACGAGGGTATGCTCGAGCTGCAAGCCTAGGCAATGTTTGGTTTTACCCAAATCTTTCATTTCGAACTCCGACTCCAGGTAAGAGCCTGCTTCCTTAATTTCTTCCAAGATTCCGATGATATTCAGATCATCTTCATACACTTACATTATACAAAATCCATCCTGGGATTGTCGTTTAAATACTCATATACAATCATCATTGTTTGTATAGACTTTCTTACGTAGAAAGTCGTTTCAAGCGATTATACCACATCCTGCCTCAGTGCTTAAGTCCGTACAATGACTTTTTAAGTTTCACACTGTATAGATTCAATTTGCTCTGTCTTAGTTTAGGATAGAGATACATTCATGTACCTTCGTATAAATATCTGAATCCAAATTTTCATAAATGTATACAGTTGCCACATACATCAATTTCATTTCTAAATTCAAGTTAGCTGTCATTGATATTAAATATCTAAAGGGTGATTCCACCTATGATCGGGGAATAGATTTCTTCATAATCATCACCTGGACGTTGAATGAAACCTTGTGCAACGAGTCTTACTTTA
Organism: Hsuehochloa calcarea; assembly: GCA_036346395.1. Classification (NCBI taxonomy): domain Eukaryota; kingdom Viridiplantae; phylum Streptophyta; class Magnoliopsida; order Poales; family Poaceae; genus Hsuehochloa; species Hsuehochloa calcarea. The sequence continues at coordinate 66,047,744 of CM070593.1, read as the reverse complement.
TATCTTACAACTTCATTATTTTTATTTTTCTTTCAAACAAATACCCACTTATGTCCTATAAGGTGCACATGGGGAGGCGTGTGGCTTACATGTCCAAACACCTCTTTTTTATTCAGAGATAATAATTATGCTTCTATTGCCTTCTTCCAATCTTTCTAATCTAATATTTTATTACATTTAGCGAGCAATGCAGGCTTTGGATCAAGATCGATGATTGTCACAATTTTCTTTGCAAAATAAATATCGACATTGGTTGTTGGTATATTCATAGATTCTCCGTGGTCACATAATTTATAGCTATTTCTTCATAAGGCGATTCTTCTAATGTTTTACTTACTCACCGCTGCTTCCAATTATGTAGGCAAGTCCTTTTAATTTTTCAGCTTCGATGTGTGCGCACACATCCATACCGATGTCTCCCTTCATGGGATGTTCAAATTCGGTATGCCTTTTTTGAAGGTTCTATACTAGTGCTAGGTCTCAACTAGCTCCCCTTCTGGCTCTGAGGAACTTCGGTGGTCGACTGTGTCAAGTCCTTCCTATCGTTTTTCACCAGGCATCCCTGGTTACTTTGGATTCGAGGGGCCGGAGTTCTCGTCCTTTCTGAGACCTTAGGACGGGATTAGAGATACCTTCATCGGTATTTCAACCCTCATCGGTGCATTATGTACATACATATGCGACTTGGTCACGCTCTTCAAATCACTAAAGTGGTCATGCAGTTGATTCGCTAATACTTACAAATTAATTATCTTCTGGACTTCTCTATTTGCTTCACTAGTGCTCGGGTCATGTGAATGGATTTCTTCTGAACTTTAATTGTTTCCTGACATTTTTCATCAAGGGGTTGATTTCCTCCCCCTAATGGCAGAAAATAATCATCATCAAATATGTTATCAACGAAGCGGGCTGCATGTAAATCTCAAGTCATGGGGTCCAAATACCCGATTATAGATGATGTACCATAACCAATGTATATCCCAAACTTTTGGAGTGGGTCCATTGCAGTTCGCTGCGATAGTGGTATAGGTACATAAACCTTGCAACAAAATCTGCGAAGATGAGAGATTTTTAGTGCTAACCCTTGCGCTAGTTGCAACTGGCATGATGTCAATCAATTCGGCATACTCCTTGTAGCCGTCTTGATGATAGTTATGTGCGGATTGCACTGTATTCGGGTGAAAGGAAGAGAGAGTCTTCTCAATCTTTTGCTCATCCATGTTTACCTTACCACAGAGTTGAAGACTGGTACAAATTCTGACCATGCTGGGCCAGCTCTTTCGAACTGCTAGTTCGTGATGCTAGTCATCTACATATTCATTCAAAAAGTTCATAATATTACTGCTGGTAATTTACATAAAATAGTTTCAAAAATTCTCATTATACTATTCGAACTCCCATTTCGTGATCCCGTATTTTTCTATGTATTTTTCATGTTTTACTACTATTTTTAGTGATTAAAAGTAATATAAATAATAACAGATAATCAAAATAGTAAATACAATAAATAAAATTACATAGAAATAATAATAACAAAGTTAAACATGCTTTAAATGCTCAAAATGATTCAAAATTTGAATTTTTGGTGCCCTTTTCTGCTGGAAAATGATTTTTTTTGGTGAATTCTGCAATTTTTAGGGGCTAAACCATGAATTTTTAGTTCTAAGAAAATTTTCTGTGCAATTTTTCAATTTCTGACGGGTTATTGTACCAGAATTTCTTCCTTGAAATATTTCTGAGAAAGTTTTGCGTAATTTCAGAAAAAACCGAGGGCCTTTTTACGAAAATCCAGAATTTCGTTTCTCCTGTTTTTTGTCTTTCTTTTCCCGCAACTTCTTTCGTTCGGGCCAGCCATGTGCTCACGACCCATGCAGATCCATTCAGCCCATGTGCTCTTTCGAACTGCTAGTTCGTGATGCTAGTCATCTACATATTCATTCAAAAAGTTCATAATATTACTGCTGGTAATTTACATAAAATAGTTTCAAAAATTCTCATTATACTATTCGAACTCCCATTTCGTGATCCCGTATTTTTCTATGTATTTTTCATGTTTTACTACTATTTTTAGTGATTAAAAGTAATATAAATAATAACAGATAATCAAAATAGTAAATACAATAAATAAAATTACATAGAAATAATAATAACAAAGTTAAACATGCTTTAAATGCTCAAAATGATTCAAAATTTGAATTTTTGGTGCCCTTTTCTGCTGGAAAATGATTTTTTTTGGTGAATTCTGCAATTTTTAGGGGCTAAACCATGAATTTTTAGTTCTAAGAAAATTTTCTGTGCAATTTTTCAATTTCTGACGGGTTATTGTACCAGAATTTCTTCCTTGAAATATTTCTGAGAAAGTTTTGCGTAATTTCAGAAAAAACCGAGGGCCTTTTTACAAAAATCCAGAATTTCGTTTCTCCTGTTTTTTGTCTTTCTTTTCCCGCAACTTCTTTCGTTCGGGCCAGCCATGTGCTCACGACCCATGCAGATCCATTCAGCCCATGTGGTCGGTTCAAAGGTGAGCAAGGGTATTTTAGGGTTTCCCCCTTGCCATGTGCCTTCAGTGGCGGCGATGGCTCCAAGAAGAGAAAGCGCAGTGGCGGGCGCACGTGCGGGAGCTACAGGCGAGGCGGCTGGCGGTGTGGGTGGTCGGAGGACGGCGTGTGGGCGTTTGGAGTGGCGCGAGGCGGCCGGCAGCGCGTGGCAGCGCAAAACTGGCAAGAAGCGCAAAGGCGGCCGTTGTGGCGCGCATGAGGCGGTTGGTGCGGCGGCGGCGCCATGTGGGCGGCCGTCGGTGCGTCGCGGCACGCACACGGAGGTGTGGTGGCGCTCGGCGGCGGTCGCGGCCGTCGCGGTGCGTTGTCACCTGTGCGTGAGGCACGGAGCATTGTGTGTGGCGGCCTACAAGGCCGACGTCGGAACGTGCTGTAGGCACGTGGCTTCCGAGCGGCGGTGTCAGAGCAACCGATTGGCTTAGCCGACAACTTTAAGTCGGCTCACAGTATATTAGAACGTATTTGCAATCCACAGTGCAATCATCGTCTACTCTTTCATGCAATCTACCGATCGGCATTGTGTTGGTGATTTCAAGTTGGCTCACGGTAGATTAGAGCGGATTTGCACCGTAGAAAAAACTAATCTAGAAAGCCAAATTTGCGGAATTGAAAGCGATCTAGAAAATGCAATTCGATCTATGAACGTCGTGCTACGACGGTTACCTTTCGATCCGAAGAGAGTCGATCGTGTTGATAACGTGTTGAGGAACCGTCGCTGGCGAGTCCAGTCCGAACGATCACCTCGTAGACAAATATAGAATTACATCAAACAATGAAAAACACAAAAACAGAATAGTAGATTGAACACAGAGATGTAGGTGACTTCTTGCTTCTTTTTATTGCTATTTAAGCGATCAACCTTTTGTAATAAATAGCACCCCTATTTATAGGCTAGAGATACTGCTAGAGTTTTGGATGAGACGCTCATACATGGACCAGCTGCTCGGCCAAATTCATAGTTTCCCAATATTTTTTTTCTTCAAGTTAAACTAACATCACCTTTGCCTTAAGAACAAAACACCCATCATACTTTGCGCTTAGTATTGCGCTGATCGCAAAGGTGAGGCGATTGACGAACGAAGCATCAACATACTAATCCCTCCTGCCTTTAGAATGGTAGAGTAATTTAATCAGGCGACCACACCAAGTAATAATGGCCATGCTCGTGCAAGCACGCAGCTGCGTGCACCTCACAAAACAGAAACAGAAACAGATCCAGCCCAGCCCAGCTCATTCCATTCTGGTCGGACGGACCCACACCCCAGCGGCGGCCATCGTACCATCAGCCGCTAGCTACTGTATCATGTTCATCACACACACTTGCGTACAATAAATAATACCGCACGCCGCGACGAGAGAGCGTGTAAAGCCTCTTTTGGGGATGGGCGCGCGGCGTCGCCGGCATGCCATGTGCTGGCACGGCTGAGGTACTCCCTGCTCGCATCGCGGCAACACTCTGGAGCCTGCAGCCTCTGCACTGGCAAAGCGACACCATCTAGTACTAGTAGCATCTGCTCAACCGGAAGAAAGGATCTTATAATGGAGGCACAGTCTGGGTCGATGGTTGGGAACAGCACAATCGTTCCACAAGTGTCCGTGATTAGAGCATGCTCCCGGCTCACGTGATCTTGTTTCTTCCGGTTTTGGAACCATCTTGCTGCTGCTGAATGCTCATGCAGCACTTCCATCTGCATGCACCTAAGGTTGGCAGGATCCCGATCCCTAGTCATGTGATCATATAGCCTACAATTACTATTTGTATCCGACGATCTTGATCCTGCGTAGTATCCAACTCAGCCAGTACTCGTATAAAATAGTAGTACGAATTAACAATCTTCAATATCACGAATTTATAGCTAGGATTCTATCACGACCGTACAATCTTGATCCGGCCAACCGAAAAATGATCTCGACTAGTATCCCGATCGTAGCGTTCTTGTATTCAAGTGGTTCTAACAAGAATAATACTACTCCATGAAAGGCTCTTTTCCGGTTAACTACAAGCAGTTTTACATTGCTCCTGAAGATTTGTACTACTAAGTGAATGACTGGATGTAGAGGTGGCAGAATTCAGGCACTAGCTGCGTCGTGTGCAGTCAGTGTACCTTTCCATTTTCATGGACCATCAGACGAAGCTTTCCACCAACCTATCACAGGTCCAGTGGAGGAATCAGGAAAGCACATCAAGGTACGTCCTTTGGACAGCACCACCATTCTAACCAACCAATCAGAACATCATCCATTAAGTATCATCAGTTCAACACTGTTCATTCCAAAGTATTACAGAGAAAACACCAGCCAATGTTGAAAGACAGTACAAACAGATCCATTGAAGGGTGGAATCAAGTGTCAGCGTAAGCCCGATCGATCCACAACGCCTTTTTTTTTTGCCAGTTTTGTAAAAAAAAAAGTTTGTTGCATGTCAACAGTGAACTGTTTCTGATAGTAGGATACATGAAATATGTGTACAACTTTGTAATCACCGCAAAATTATTTGCGCCGGAGAGAAGATCCCATGTCTGAGCTGCTTCACTAACCTGTCTTGTTTCGGAAAGACATTCTGTCGAAGGAGGAGGTTATGTGCCAATCGTGTCATCTTATTGTCTCTGTGTTCGCATGCATGTTTCCATACCTACATTCAGAATGACCACTTATACAGCAGTTGGATTCCAACTACACTGTCCTTTGCATTTGTCATAATTAAAGTATGTTCTAACATGAAGGAACATCAACAAATTATTGGGGATAAAAACAAAAATGAGAAGGGGTGGATAACCCAGCCGCCTCCTTCTGTTTCTACCTTACTCCAACTCCTCGTTAAATCCAACTGAAAGGAATTATAGAGGATGGTGGGAAATTGTTTCTTTGAATTCAATTGGATCCTCATCCATCTAGTGCTTGCGTCACTGTACAATTCATACTGATCTTATATCTGTATTCCGAATCATATAGAAGCACATCCACAATATAACCATACTAATGATAATAACAATGCGATAAATGTACATAATACAGACTTTATACAGTGCTTGAAAAGTACCATTGCCGCTTATTAGTTGCAATCTGATGCAGTGATGGGAGGATAGTTAAGGTCGTTAGGTCGAACCAATCTACTTCAGCTTCTTCCTCACTAGACCATGAATTATTGACCCATCGGTCCATAATATAGTTATGCATCAGATAGACCATTGCGGATGCTGCTCACCGATCCATAATATAGTTTATGTTAGACCATATGGTTAGGTCTAAAATAATTTAACTGATGAATAATTGACAATGTTATTTACTGATATTATTTGAGACATGTTGTGTTGTGTGGATTTATATCGGTCAAGTTGGGAAGAACTTGTGCCGGGAAAATATGTTGCTTTGGTCTTTGCATGTGCAGGGCAACTTGGAGGCGAACGTTGTCTACGACGGTGATCGGGAGATGGATTGGTGCGAAGTCATGGTCCAAATAGTCGAGGATGCTGGAGGAGACGGTCGGGCTCGAGTTGGAGCGTATGGAAATTAAAGATGGATGATGCGTGTTGGAGCTACGAAGATGGGGTTCGGAGGCTACGACACGTGACAATTTTAGAGTGTCTAAAATTAAATATTTTGTAATCTGATGTAAAAATTCACGTTTTGGGCTCTAAGATTATTGGGTCGTACATAAGTGTTTAGATGCTAACGCTAGAAGGTATAAATTACCAGCTATTAGAGTTTCGGAGGAATTTTTTTTAGCCACTACTTCTGCTGGCGGCGGTGGGATTTTTGGCAGGTAGGGGGCGTGATCTCCAAAGCAATAGGGATGCTGGCCCTTCTTTTTAGTAGAGGTGGGCATTAGGTCGGGCGCGTCTTGGTACAGTCCGGGCCCGTCGTCTTCGGGCCGCGTCGTGCCGTGCCAACTCGGTTGGTCACCCCCTGTCGTCGTCGCGTCGCGGTCGCCGCCTCGCCTCTGGCCAGGCCCAGGCACGACCCAAAGCCCACCGTGCCGGGATCGTGCCGTGCCGGCCCAAGCCCAGCCCTAAGTAACTATAGACGCTTGAGAAGACGACAACTACCGCCTCCACCATCCAGGAAGACAAAGACACCCATGGGCCAGGCCAGGTAACAGAAGGGAAATGATTGGTTTGGCTAGACTGGTGTGGGGGAGTGATTGGGCCAGGTTGAGGGAGGGATTGAGCAAGAACGAGAAGGTTGGGTCTATTTCGTGCCGTGCCGGCCCAACTGATCGTACCGTGTCGTGCCGCCCTATGGGCCGCATTCTTAGGCCCGGCCCGGCCCGCTATTCGTGTCGTGCCGGCCCGGTCCACCACGTGTCATGCCGTGCTGTGCCGATCAGGCTTCGGGTTAGCTAAAAAAAGTACAGTTCAAGTCTCAACTCTACTTTTTAGTACGAGTTTTTACTGTGTATGAGGAAAGGAATTGCTTTTTGCATCAAGTGCTGGTTGATTCTTGTGCATAGAACTTTTGCTATTGACTTGAATTGCTTGGGGGCAAGTGCTATCTTCTGGAGGTTGATAGGGCTTTTGGCCAACATGATGTGCTACGGCGGCTGTGCGTGTTCTCCAGGAAAAGGATGGATTTGATAGATGCGTTGGCTGTTGGTTGAATTCACAAGACAATACATCAAGCTGTTTTTGTTTCTGCCACGAACTCATCCGTCCGCGAAACGCTCGGCCCTCCCGGCGTCCGCGAAACGCTCGACAGCACAACAACGACGCTCGATCGGCCATCCAACGAGACCGCCCGCTTCTGGCAAAGCAGCGACGTCGTCGTAGTCCGCACGTGGTGTGCATTTCTTCCGGTTCATGTGTGCACAATTTAAAGGTTAGACAATCAAATGACAGTAAATTCTAAGAAGAAAATTTCATTGCAAATTACAATCATTCATACTCCTTTGATTAACATTAATGATCTTACAGTTTCAGTAATAAGTTGCGTTTACTTTTTACCATGTTTTTTCCTATTGCTCCCCCCTAAGAAGTAAGAATCTTTGTTCCGTGTGTGTAACTCTCGTTAATTACTATTCGTAGTTCACGTGTTGGTGAGACAATCCAGACACCACCCATCAACCTATCGTGTCGTGTCGGTCCGAGTCCGTTTGGCTCAGCGAGACAATGCACTTGCCCATTATAATCCAAAAAGCTAAAAAAAATCCAGGCAAATCAGAAATATGTGTAGAATTAAAAAATAAATGTAAAAAATGTAAAAAAAATAAGTCAATCATATTAAAAATGTAATAAAGAGTTTTATTAATTTTCAAATGATCAGCCTTCTACCCTCTAGCCTTCCCCCTTCCTTCTCCGCAGTTGGGCCACATGGGCCGTGCCGGGCCTGACACGTCCCGGCACTACATGTCGTGTTGGTTCGGCCTGTGAATAGCGAATGTACCATCCCTGTACTTTTTAGATAAGACTCTGGAGGAGCTCTAACTTTTTTGCGAGGAGGGAGGCGAAACCTAGCGCAATCCCCCATACTTTTTTTTAGATAGGACTCCTCGGGATCCCTAACTTTTTTGCAAGGAGGGAGGCGCAGATTAGCGTCGCCCCCATACTTTTTTAGATAGAGCTCTGGGGGAGCCCTAACTTTTTTGCGAGGGGGAGACGAGGCCTAACGCCGTCTCCTATACTTTTTTAGATAGGACTCCAGGAAAGTCTTAACATTTTTTACGAGGGTGAGAGAAGCCTAGCGCTGCCCCTATACTTTTTTAGATATGGCTTCGGGAGAGCTCTAACTTTTTTGCAAGGGGGAGGTGAAGCCTAGCACTGCCCCTTACTTTTTGAGATAGGGCTCCAGTAAAGCCCTAACTTTTTTTGGTGAGGGAAAGGCGAAGCCTAGCGCCGTCCATCATATTTTTTTAGATAGGGCTCTAGGGGAGCCATAACTTTTAATTTTGTGAGGGGGGAGGCGAAGCCTAGCGCCGCCCTCCGTACTTTTTTTAGATAGGACTCCGGGGGAGCCCTAACTCACTTTTGTGAGAGGGGAGGCGAAGCCTAGAGTCGTCCTTCATACCTTTTTAGATAGGGTTCCGGGAGAGCCCTAACTTTTTTTGTGAGGGGGGCAAAGACTAGTGTCGTCTCCCATACCTTTTTAGGTAGGGCTCCGAGGAACCCTAACTTTTTTGCTAGGGGGAGGCGAAGCCTAGCGTCGCCCCCCCTATTTTTTTAGATAGGACTCTGGGGGAGCCCTAACTTTTATTACGAGGGGGAGGCGAAGACTAGCGCCGCCCCTATACTTTTTTAGAAGGATATTCTGACGCAAGTTGGATATCAAGTGTTGGAGATAACAAATCCACAACAGGATGGGTATTTACATTAGCCGGTGGGGCTATTTCTTGGAAATCCAAGAAACAAACTTGTATTACTCATTCCACTATGGAATCTGAATTTGTGACTCTTGCTTCGGCAGGACAAGAAGCTGAATGGTTAAAGGATCTTCTTTTAAAAATTCCATTGGCACGTGAAAATGTATCGGCACTGTCAATACATTGTGATAGTCAGACTACTTTAGCTAGAGCATACAGTGAAGTATACAATGGTAAGTCTAGACATATGAGTATAAGACATGATTATGTGAGGAAATTAATCAAGGATGGAATAATTTCTTTATTATTTTGTGAGAACAAATGTTAATCTTGCTGATCCATTTACTAAACCTCTTACAAGAGATTTGGTAAAAAGGACTTTCTTGGGAATGAGACTTAAACTCAATAATAAATCCATTAACAATGGCAACCTGACCTAACACTAGTAATTAACTAGTTTTACGGTTCAAAGGGTAACAACAAGTCGTGATGTGGATGATTCAACATTTATATAATTGTAAAATGTTGGTTGTTACAGTTTGAGGGTTGAGTATTTTACTCTTAATGAGATTCAGTCGTTGAGAACAAGTATCTGTAAGTAATAGAGATACTGAAAGAATTTTGTCTGTATGAAAAATGAGATGGTGTTGTCTCTAAATGGGAGTAGAGTTTCTCTTATAATTTTTTCATGAATATAGGATGAGCACATGGCCATTAATAGTGCTAAGTGTTTTTTGTGGGCAGAACGTTGTAAAGAATGTGTGTAATGCATGACCGGTTTTGATACAAGGAATAATTGGTTCAAAGCTTTTATGCTACCTTTAATTTCATCAAAACTTTGTTGTGTATTTACTAAGGTTAGGTTCAAATCGAAAGATACCTAACTGTATTAATATTCTTTTATTACCGTGTATGAACTTGTTTATTTTAAAACAAGTGGGGGATTGTTGGAAGTTGTTTTCCAACAACAAGTTGTGTCTCTTAGTGAAAGGATGCATTCGAAGAGTCGTGTCTCTTCATTTCGTATCTTTTCACGGGAGGGTGCATTCGAAGAGTCACGTCTCTTCATTTTGCATCCTTTCAAACTCTATATTAGGAGATGTCCTTCAGATTTTGAAAGTCACTTTATAATCCCATTCTCTTGTTCTGTTTACGACATGTTTTCACTTTGGTTTGGTGCAAACTTTGTCTAGACTTGTCTTATCCTATTAGTTTATTTGCAGTAGACCCTCGAAGCATTTTAACAGAGTGCAAATAATCGTTGTAGGAAAGCGCTTCTGGCGTGATTCAATCCTTCTACTCCACAAAATTCTCAACAATTAGGAAAACGCTTCTGATGTGATTCAAACCTTCTACTCCACAAAATTCCCAATACAAAATCGTCATTTCCGTTTCCTTCTGAACTATTGTACCATTTTTCACCGGTAATAAACAGAAGCACACGAAGAAGAAATCGAGTGACTGGAATTCTAACAGACAAGCCTACAGGCCAAGCAGAGTTGTGCTAGAATGATCTCCACTTTACTGGACCTCACAACTCCCATCATGTTACTCCTTTCTAACTTTACATCTGATACATGGAATCCTTGAACGCATGATAGAATTATAGGTACTCACAGTAATCACACAAGCAAGTCTCAACTGTTGTAAAGAAATTGTTCATGTAACCATGTTGTGATGCTGATACCAGAATGCCAAAGCAATCCATTTCTGCAGACAGCTATTGCGTGAGTGGGACGCACTCGAGCTCTATCTCAAGGTGGCCACGCTCGACGTTCTGAAGCCTGACGGTCACCACCTGCTTCACCTTGCCGTCGATGATGGAGATAGCACTGTCCCTTGGGATCCGGATGCCGTCTTTTGCCAGCCACTTGTTGAGCTGCGCAATATCAGAGAAAATCGAGGTCCATAGGCTTTGGCTGCAGAAACCAGCGGCTGAATGTCAATTTCGACCTCCCCCGTTCGGTCGTCAGTGGTGAACGTGTCCTTGTCAGGCTTTCTGTCAGGATGTTTGAAGCAAATGTTACTCCAAATGCGAAAATCAGACTTAAAACCAGGCACTCTTCACTGGTTATTTTCCAATGTCCCTGGAAAGAAAACATACTTACCAAATTAAGCAGTGGTATAGGATCAGGTGTCGATAGCATAAGTCTTTCGTTCCATACATGACCCAGGCTATTTTTTATCACCTTTGTTTTCATGGACTACATGGGTGAAAAACGGAACTGGAAGTCACGAAACAAAGAATTTGGCATCACTAAGATGCAGTGTCGGTGAATGGAGGTTCTTGCCTGGTGTCCTAGGTAAAGGATAGCATGAGGATCACTTGACATCAAATCACGAATAGCTAGATTCGTGCCTCTTATGACATTGACCTAATTAATCCAGCGAATTCTACCATGCCCATCTGCATCTAAGACAGAAAAATGTCAAATGTTTTTAAAAACTTCAAGTAGAGCCTAAAGTGTACTATGAATTTGGGATAATTTGATCATACTGTTTTCTTTACTGCTTTGTGCTCGTGCTCTTTTCTCCTCACGGCCTAAACCATGTCGATTTGCACCAGTATGCTGCTGCTGGTGAAGATGTTTGCCGTCGAATTGTGAAGGGCATGAAAGCTGTGGGTTAGACAAAAAAATGTTTAAGCTCATATTTTCTCCTGCACATACGCCGATAAGGAGAAAGATCATTTGTCGGACAATAGAGTTGTATTGGGCAAATATAAAACAAAATCTGTTATGGTAGTGTGTTACATAGGACATCAAACAATGTGTCGGATCCAGATATTTTAATCCTGAATTCTCTGCGAATACACTGTACTATTCCCTAAATCAGTAGATAGTACTCATAGGTATATCACTGAATCATTTCATACATGGTGTAAAATCATATCATTCATTAATTTAACACATCAGAGTTTACATAGACCGCTTCGGATCAAGTTTTACAATAAATGACCGAACATGCCAAACAATTACATCACAAAGTAGCGGAAACGATAATGGAAGCAAAAAAGGGTGAGGGCACAACTCTCCACAGGCAAACGACTGGGGAAACCTGTGTACACTCGATATTACCTGAAAACTCAGATAATATAGGATGCACATAAGTACCAGCGGAGTCAGCTAGACCGAGGCGAGACTAGAACGGCTAAGGACTAAACTACGCTTCAAAAACTTATGGGTCTTCAGACGTCTGGTTCATTGTAGTAGTCGAAAACTTCAAGATTTTCTGCTTCTGAGGGTTTAGAAAAAGAGCGAGAAATACATGCAAAGCTTAACAAGGATGGCTCAGATTCTTTTATTTGCTAAAGCAACATTTTTAATTATCACAATTACAAAGTCCTATGACTTAGCATTTTAAACAAATTGTATTTTATTAAAGAGAGTAAGTACAATATTGAATAGCAGCGGAGGTTACCTCCAGCTCATGCTTAATTTTGATAGTGGTTACATCTACCGATTATCAGCACTGGGTAAGGCTACCCAGGAAAAATCCAAAACAAGGGCTAGATGAGCCCATAACATTTTTAAACCACCCAGAAAGGTATTTGAAATAGAACTAACTCAAGTTAAGTTCTCATGTCCGCCTCTGACCGTAGGCGCGACTGTTTAAACAGTTTAGACTCTGCAGAGGTTGTACACTGTACCCACAAGAGATAACCATACTCGTTACCCCACATGATTCCTTAGTCATGTAGTTAAGCGATCGTCGCAGTAAATTTTCAAACTACCTTGCCCCTTCCGTCATCTCACCCCTATGGCCAATTCCATAAGTTATGCGGGATGTTTACCACAACGACTAGCGCAGCTGGCAACTTCACCCTCCACGGTGTCTCTTTCAAGCCAGCATACGTCTTGCCGCTTGCACACTCACTTCCAAACACCAATTGTGGGATGACATTCAGGGTTCAATAATTTTACTAAGCCAAGTTGCACTTTGCAGACTTGCGGTTGTACTTATTTTACACAGAAAGTCATGATAAGATTAAGTACTTAATCCATCTGGGCAGTTCATACCACATTCCACCCATTCTCGTGCTACATTCGCACCCACCACTCTTTCCATCCGCCCAGATGTGGTACTAGCAAGTTGTTTAGGGTTTTAGGGAGGAAAACCAATTAACACAACACACCAGTCATTTACATCCAATGACTGCCTAAAACCACTTTCATGATTAAAAGATGATAAACATGACATTTATTACCCTGGTACTTAAGCAAGCCTAACATGTCACTAAAGTACAACCTATGCTAGTATTTAACATATAATTACTAGGTTGACATGGAATGAGGGATTCAATTTATCAAAGGATGGATAATAATTAATTAATCATCAAATGAGTGTTTAACTATCTTAAGCTTGAACATACATTTGATTACAGAATTAAATCATGCAACTTTGATATTTTAAATAAATATAATTTGCATAAAATATAGGCTCAAAATGATCAAAGTATTGACTCGCCTGGGTCAGGTTATCGTAGCCTTGATCTTACTCAAGGCCTTCTCTGTCAGGGGTCTTGAGTTCTGGGTCTGCGTCTTTATCCGAATCTTGATCATGCTCGAGTCGCTCTTTCTTCTGGACTCCAACTCCTAATTACGTGATAACAAGAGAGAACAACAAATAAATCCACAGAACTTCAAAAGACCAAATATAATCAAAGCGTTTTAAATAAGTCTAGTGACGAACGAGCTTAAGAGAAAAGATTTAGCGAGGTGGGGATGTTTGACAAAGTCAAACGATCAGCTGAGTACACGAGGCAAAGGTGGAGATACTCTGCCGGGGGAAAACAAGTGGGAAACAAGGTCGAAGGAACTTGCGTAGGGATACTCCACTTCGGATTTGGAAGATGGCAATATATTGCCAGTCGAATAACGACACAGCTAGACCTAATTTTAAAAAAAGAGCTTCTATTAAAATAATGGATATTATTCGAGCAACATATTGAGATTAACACGTTAATCCCGAATAGCTTCCCAAAATTATTTTTAGAAAATTGAAACTTAATTGCTAATACCGCAAAGCCTTTTACACAAAAGCGAAAAAATTGAATAATTAGTTTTAACAAAAAAATGACATGACCGCGGAGACGGTTACGAAGGCCATTTCCATAATTTCGACTTCCAGAGATTTTGCAAATCATGCTCTTAATCGACGACTCTCAAGTATTGACGAAGTGGATAATTCCACTAGCTTTTGTCAATTGACACATTAACAATTAACAACGGTTAACCGAATCGTCGCACGTCCACAACACAATCATAGAGAATAAATATTTTAGAATATTTTCACCAATTGGAAAGCTACTAATCGACCGAGTTAAAACGAAACATTACAAGATCATCATACAAACTTCAATACACCAATTTCTTTGCCGAAATCACTTTGGCTACTGATGCTCCAAGACCACACTGCACAAGGTTAACAAAATATACGCAAGATCAATACACCAAATCTTCAATACGCAGACTAGTCGCCAGATTGCAGATTACTTAACCAACTGTTGCCATCCACTGCGGTTGCTGCCATTGTGCAAGGGTTAACAACATATTAGCAAGTTCACAACACAATCTCAAACTGCAGAACAACTAAGCTACTGCCAAAACTTGCTCCACTGCTATGCAATCCACAAGGGGAGGGGGCCCACTGATCAGTAGAGACAGAGCAAAGGGGCTTGACCACAGGAAGCAAGGGTGAAAGGGGGAGGCGCTTCAGTGGCGGCTGCCGACGGTGAGCGGCGGTAGGAGGGGCGGCGGGGACCAGCAAAATGAGACACCGGGGAAGAGAGGAGGCCAAGGGAGGTGGTGGCACGGCCGGAGCGGCGCTGGGGAGGAGCTCGCGATGGCCAAGGTGGTCGGGCTTGGCGGCCAACAGCGGCGACGGCGATCAGAGGGGAAGAGCCAGGGGAGGTGGCCAAGAGCATCAGGGAGAGGAGGGGAGGCTTACCGTGCAATCGGTGGGGGTGGGGGAGCTCGGGAGGAGGCCGACGACGGGAGCCGAGGTGGCGCAGAGGGGAGCACGGCGGCGGGCTGGGGAGGTGGGGAGCTTCGGTCGGCTGGCGGGAGAAGTAGGGGCGTCGAGGAGGTTCTCCAGGCGGCGCCGATTCGGCCGAAGGAGCACCGGAGGGGAGATAAGGAGGTGGCGGCACCAAAGAGGCGGCCGACGCAGAGCGGGGGAGGAGAGGGAGGCGAGGAGGGGGAGAAGGAGGGGGATGGCTCGGCCTTTTATAGACGGGGAGAGGGGGGGACCGATGAAGGCGGCGGCAATGGCGGAGATGGAGGGAAAGCCGGACGGCGCGACGTCGTGGGGAGTCTACGGACGGCGCGGGGAGGCGATGGCGAAAGCGGCGTCCGATCCGGAGGAGGCGGGTTCGGTCGGGCGGGCCCCAGGCGGAACGAGAGAGGGGAGGGGGGCCGGGCGGAGATGGAGCCAGGAGAGGAGGCGCCGGGTGTGGAAAGAAAAGAGAGAGGGAGGGGCCAAGCGGAGAGGCTGAGGGAAGGGGAGAAGAAACAAGAGAGAAGGGGCGGATGGGTCGGAGGGAGGTGGGCTGGGAAAAAGGTCGGGCCGGGGAGAGTTGTGCCGGGGGAAAAGAGAGGCCAGAGATGGGCCGGGGGTAACGGGCCAGGAGGGAGGAAAAGGAGTTGGGCTGGGTGAGAAAAACGGTGGGCCGGGGGATTGGGAAATCGACTGGGTCCAAAAAAACAGTATAGGGCTTGGCTCAAGAAGAAAATAGTGGGTCCAAAATTTTAAAAAGGGAAATTCCCATTGAGTTTTGAATTCGGAATTTGAAAGAAGGTTTGAAACACAAACCCGAGCTTAACGGAAGCTAGGAGTTTTTGAAATTTAAACCAAATTTGAAAATTCGAAAGAAAATCAGAAACCAAGGTAGTTACTATTTGCTGTCTGAAAATAGGATGTTACACAATGATAAGTTGGTAACTTAATCTATACCTTATAAAATCATTGCGCTCCTCTATTGAGCAATCTTGCCTTGGCTTCGTGTAGTTTTTAGGCATAAATGCCTCATATATCATGTTCGCGGCAACATTTCCACCTGAATCGGCTAAGAAATCGACTTGTTCATCTGTCCACTCATCTAGCTTCGCTGAGTTCACCTGAAATAGATGGGTTTCTCCTCAAACTCTAGAAATGGATATTTAAACCACCACGGTAGATTTGCAATGGCCATTACTCTAACTTATCACGTATTTTCATGGTGAAATATTCTATATTGGCAAGGCCTTCTTATACGGGAAATACAATATTTGGGAGTGTCTATCTGGCATGTGCCTATTTTCTTCCTTAAAAAGCCAGTTATCTACTTTTGTTTTTGTTGGACCGAAAAGACGACTAGAGGGGTGGGGGTGAATAGGAGCACGCTAACTTTTTCATAAATAATTGATTCAATAAAACTTTTACTCCAGTAGCTATAGAAGTTATGAAGATCAGTATATCAGTACAACGGAAGATTAATATTGAATCCAATAACATCCCCTAAGCAAAACGACAAAATCAATAAAGATTAAAGCAGTTCAGTACACTGCCGGTCGGACCGCTGTGTTACTAGCGGTCGGATCGATTTCCGGCCGGTCTGACCGGTGGCTACGGGCGGTCTGACCGTCGGCCTCCATAACAGAACAGATCA
This sequence comes from Hsuehochloa calcarea, assembly GCA_036346395.1. Taxonomy (NCBI): domain Eukaryota; kingdom Viridiplantae; phylum Streptophyta; class Magnoliopsida; order Poales; family Poaceae; genus Hsuehochloa; species Hsuehochloa calcarea. Next base: position 66,031,246 of record CM070593.1, on the reverse strand, counting down.
GCCCGATGATGAAGATGAAAATAGACGAAACTTTTGATCCACTAATCCAAACTTGATGAAACTTAGAACACACCTTCTCTATGATATCAGAGACCTATTCCAATCGAAGATTATGATAATTCTTGGAAGACTAAAGATCATTTTTCGTTTGATCAAAGAAGGGTTCAAAATCGGGTCAAAACAAAAACTTGATCCAAGATCTTGCTTGTGGGTGATTGATGATCAAGATGATTCTAGGTAGGTTCCCACACGTCACAGCAAGCTAGATGACGTGAAGAATTCAATCAAAAACTCGCGGATCAAAGAAAAACCCAAAATCATCAAATATAGAGAAAGAACGCAATGAGATAAAACATTGATCAAACTTTACTTTGATTGATTGATATGATCTGGGCTTACAGCCACTCCATCAATAGAGGATAATGCTCAATCTAAGAGCACGAATGATGAGGATATCCCGACTACTTATGAGGCTGTTTATGAAACAAGAGCTACATTTCTCAAACAACAAGTGCAATTGTTTCTTAATAAGTTTCTTTGTGTTTCCCGTGAGAATTGGACACTACGTAAAAACAACACTTTGTGCATTCTCAGGTTCGACAAGCTTAAAATATTTGGAACCGAGAGGGAGGCCGGAGTCAAAGCAATAGAGGAGCATAAGGAGGAGGGTAACTATATTTGTTGCCTAGTGATGAAGAACAATAAGGTCAAAGCGGTTGGAAATGAGAAAGTCAAGCAGCCCATGCGGCTGATCAAGGAGGAAAGAAGCCCGTGTGATGGGAGAGCAAAAGAGGACTTAAAACTCAAGTTTTGGATAAGAATTTTAAGCCCAATTCAGATCTCCCACAACCCTAACCGAAATCAAATTCGGAATCAACTCAGAATCAAATTCGGATTCGGAATCAGCATCAAATTCGGATTCGGAATCAGCAGGACAGTCCGGAGTAAAACGGTCATAACTTTCACAAACGGAGTCCGATTTGAGTGTTCTTGGGCTTGTTGGAAAGATAACTTCAAGACCGATCCATTGGATCCTCCCTCACTCCGAAATTTCTCCTGCATCAAAAGATATGACTGAAACAATATGATAATTGTAAAATTAGAGTTTCTTTTTTATTTTAGATTGAGTCGGAATTGGAGTAGGAGTTCTAACTCCGAATTAGAGTAGGAGTAGAGCCTCTTAGCCAGCTATGAGGAGGAGAAGGACACTATATATTAAGGGTTAGACCACCATTGTAATCTCAGACCAGTTTATGCATAAGAATAGAAACATAGCTATTGCTTGTTCTTTCGAAACCAGAGTTCATGCGAGGACTTTGAGAGAGAATTAGGCGATCCATTGGTTCGTTCTGCAATTCAAGGTAAAGTCGTCGTTCCATTGGGAATTTGGGACTTGGCGATCGTCGTTCGTGGTCTTGCGACGATCAACTATCCGGTGTGTTTTGGGTGTATTCCGAAGAGTTGAGGGTTCGTGCATTGGCGCGAGTGTTCAGCTAGCGATATCGCATACTTCGCATCATTTATCCATGGTTCCTCATCAAGAAGATCGGGCATCCCCCGTATCAACGAAAATCACATCAAAACATCAAGAACCCTAGCCTCCACAAAAGCTCTTCCTAAGAAATTTAGGGTTTACAAAAATTGCAAAAGAGACGAAGCGGAGGTGCAGCCACCTCCCTCTCCTATTTATAGTGGAGGCTTAGACCTTCTAGAAGTTTGACTCAATTGGGCACCCGTTAAGGCTCAAAACAAATGGGACACATACGCACGTATTTTAAAGCGCCGTCTTTATCTCCTCTTGACCTAACTTGTTACACCTTACGCCATCTTGCGCCTCATATTAGCTAATAGGTCATCCTTGTCCATCTTGCACCACGCTTGAGTACATTGACCTCACCCGGCACCGTTGATCGTTCTGGACCTCAGCTCTCCAATCCTAGTCCCGATCATCCTCGTCGTGGACCGTCGTTGACCACCAAGTAACCTGCATAATAATAGACAAGTAAACCATATTTGTATATGCTGCAAAGAAAATTCAAAAAATGGAGCAATTTGTAGAATTCGTGGACACGTATACTCATTTTGGATCTGGAGCACCACAGTCGGCACAAAATTTATTTGCCGGTTGGTTCAAAAGATGTTCTAATCTATCAGCTGTACCAACTGGACCTGGCACTGATCATGGAAGCACATTCACTCAATATAGCAAACCGCAAGGGTATATGTAGCAACTTCATCTGATTTCCTGTATCGTATAGAAGGACATTAGCTTCATCTACCCAGAAACATGCTAAGTTTTAGGGGTGTAGCATGAAGAATTACGTTCAAAGATGGTGCTTGAAGTTAACAAATGCAGATAATAATGGCATTAAAATTTTAGACGGTTTATGATTTTTTAGATTATTTAGCACTTTATTGATTACATAATTCCACAAATAAATCATGACTACATAAATAACATGAATACTAAACATATCCAAAAGATGAACTAGTAAAATAAGCAATACGCTTAAAGACATTTGCATCTGAAAAAGATTGCTAATATATGTGTGTGGTTGTGTGCACGTGTTTCTGAAATCATATCTTGATGGTGAACCTCAGAAAAATTTCTATAGCCTACAAAATGATAGTTGAAACATATGCTTTACTGTTTGATACTTTAACCTTATGGAATGGTAGCAATCCTTTTTTCAAGGAATGACAGCAATGACTAGGCCAAGGACATAGTCTCTACTCCCTATAAGTCTCCAAATTCTTCGCTCACTTTTTCCCCTTTTAAGGGCACTCACAACAAGCAAATTTGCTTGATACTATAACTATATCATACCAGCTTTTGTGTGAGGTGGAAGAAAGAGAGTGGATTTAATACTCATGCAAGTATCAACCATTTTTTGAAAACCAAGAAAAATAGTGGGGCCATTCTCTCCAAACCAGTCGTTCTTTCTCATCTAGATGCAAACTTCAATAACAAGTCAGACATACAAACTATTGGAGTGGTTGTATCTAAACTCGCATAACCATTCTCTCTATCTTCTTATAATAAGTTATAGTATCAAACTATTGAGAATGTCCTAGATGAAGTGGTGATTCCGTGATTGTTTCTCAAGAAAAGCATCCATGTCCATGCAGCAATTCAGTCATAATCTATTTTTTGCCAACACCTCCAATGGCCGAACCATCAAATCATATCAAGTAATAAATGAAAATGGAAATGGAAGGGCAGCGACAAATTGCTACCAGTGCAGGGATATAACGGCTACCTTCGATATGTGCACTCCAAGACTCCTATGAGCTACAGAACACTTGATGCAAATGAACAGACCAAAAGTCAATGACCTGCAAACACCAACCTATGCCTGTTGTGCCTCTACGCATTTGAGACATGGTTTAGAGTGTTCAACTTCACAAACTGCAACATATTAAGCCGAGTACCTCATCAGAATTTCAGCAGCTTAATGGCATGGTGGCATCAAGCTAGCAACAGACGTTCAAAGGAGATAAAAAAATCGACGCTCTCCTGCCCTCTCCGGCACCGACGTCGACCAACTCTAAGCCTCAATGGCATCCTCGGGCTCAGGAACACACATTCACGCTTTCGCTCAAATGATTAGACTAGGTGTTTATTTATGTGCTAGGGTTAATCATGTTTAGATCAAGGTTTTACCCTCAGATATCACCCACATTTGGTATCAGGGCCACTCTAGCTCATATTGAACCCGATTAGATTTTCCCCTCGCCCGGATCTAACCATCAGTGGCTCCTACAAAGTTAGACTTGTCTGGATCTAAGGCTCGGCAGCTTGGTTTAGCACTTAGAACGAGGGGATTTAAAATCCTTAGTGAAACCCTAACGAAAATGAAATCCCAAACTTTGAAAACCCTCAAGCTCATATCGGAACGCAAAGGGGGCGGCGAACACTCACGATTTTTTTGTGGATCTGGAGCCCGCTCCGATATCGGGTGCTGCCGTAGCTCCACTCGACGGCTGCGCGCGCCTGCGAGGAGGGCTGTGAGGGCTCCACCGCCTCATACCGCTCCGCCTTACGCCGCCACTTCCGCTCCTCGCCTTCTCCGCGCAGAGGCGTTTAGGGTTACGTTTTGCCGTCGCCATCGCCGGCCGTTTTTTCACGCGAGAGGAACGGGAGAAATGAATTAGGGTTAGGGTTTTGCCGTTCGTCCAGTTTTTATACCACACGTTTTTAGCTCTCGGCCGTTCGATCAAATCCAACGGCTCACGTCGTTCCGATCCGACGGAATGAAATCACGCTTTGCATCTCGGCCGTCCGTTTAGATCCGATGGTCATGAACGTCTCCGCTTTGTTTGGCGTTTTCTTTTGTTGAAGTTGGCATTTTCTACCCAATGGTGATATGAATTAGGTAGGGCATGATGCGACCAACGAGCGTTAAGCATGGGCCTTTATGGATGGGCCGTAAAAGTTCAAAGAATAAATATTTGAATGTTGGCCACAATTGTGCATTGGATGCACAATACTTCTTTTCTTTTAAAGTTATTATTATTATTATTTAAGTTTTGTGCACTATTTTAATTAATGTTAATTGCTTAAGTAACATTGTATAATTGTCTCTAATTAAAATTGAACTAACGAGATATTTTAATTAGATAGTTTTATGATTTATTTTGGCATTATGTATACACATGATTACATACTGACCAACGTTGTTTGTATTCGTTTGTCGCCATATTAAATTGTTGAAGTTGTTTTCATTTTCTACCCAATGGTGATATGAATTAGAACTGTAGTTTTGCATGTTATTAATTAGGGTTAATTGCATGCAATACATCTTTATGCTGTATTTTAATGTTCAAAGAATAAATATTTGAATGTTTCACAATTGACAACATTATGAGAGCAACACTTCTTTTCTTTTAAAGTTATTATTATTATTATTATTTAAGTTTTGTGCACTATTTTAATTAATGTTAATTGCTTAAGTAACATTGTATAATTGTCTCTAATTAAAATTGAACTAACGAGATATTTTAATTAGATAGTTTTATGATTTATTTTGGCATTATGTATACACATGATTACATACTGACCAACGTTGTTTGTATTCGTTTGTCGCCATATTAAATTGTTGAAGTTATTTTCATTTTCTACCCAATGGTGATATGAATTAGAACTGTAGTTTTGCATGTTATTAATGAGACCAACGTAGGGTTAATTGCATGCAATACATCTTTATGTTATTTCTATTTTTTTTCTGTATTTTAATGTTCAGCAATAAATATTTCGAATGTTGCCGTCACAATTGACAACATTGAGCAGCTTACGGAGAGCAACTTTCCCACTTGGAGAGAAAGAATTCATGTTGTCCTTGGAGTTTTGGACCTTGACTATGCATTAAGAGTAAACGCTCCCATTCCCCCCACCGAAGGTGGGGATAATTATGACGAGAAAAAGAAAACTTATGATGCTAATGCTGAAAAATGGGAGCGATCCAACCGCCTGTCACTAATGATCATGACGACCTCTATTTCAGTTGGGATCAAGGGAGCAATCCCTGATTCTGAAAATACTAAGGAGTACTTGGCTTCAGTTGAGGAGAAATTCAAAGGCTCCACAAAAGTTTATGCCGGTACTTTGATCCAGAGGCTCTTATCTGCTAAGTATAATGGGTCCAGCAGCATAAGAGAACATATCATGATGATGACTGATATGGCTGGAAAGTTCAAGGGTATGAACATGGAGATATCTGATGGTTTTCTAGTCTATTTTATTATGACTTCTCTTCCTTCTGAGTACACTGTATTCAAAGATAAATTACAATACTCAGAAAGAAAAATAGAGCGTGAGCGGTTTAATCGCCATGTGTATCCAGGAGGAAGAGAGGATAGGATCGAAAAGAAAGACTTTGTGCATCACGTTAGCGGGTCCAATAAACGGAAGTTCCAAGGGAATTTTAAATCCAAGAAAAAGCTATAATTCTCCCCAAATTCAAATAAGTCAGGGCCTAAGGTGCAAAATACACTTAAGCCCCATGTTGCTCCTGCTAAAGCACCTAATGGGAATGCATGCCACTTCTGCAAGGAGCCAAAGCACTTCCAGAAGGATTGTGTTGGTTTTCTGAAGTGGCTCGCTAAGAAGGGTAATGATACTATAACATTTATTGATGAAACTCTTTATGATGATTTCTCTCTTAATTCTTGGTGGATTGACTCAGGTGCAACTGTGCACGTTACCAACTCTTTATAGGGATTCCTTACCGCGAGAACACTAAGAAGGGGGGGAGTGAAGTCTAAGAGTCGCGGATGGAAAAGAAACTGAAATTGAATCAGTTGGATCTGTTTCATTAGTTTTAGATAGCGGATTCATACTTCGTCTTAATAATATAGTCTATGTTCCTTCCATAAAAAGGAATTTAATTTCAGTTTCTTTATTGGACGATGATGGTTTTAAATGTAATTTTGGTAACAATAAATGTGTTACTACATTTAATTCAAATGATGTTGGTCTTACTTTTAGACAAGACAAACTCTATATGTTTTCCCTTAATGAATCTCCCGTGTCTTTGAATGTATGTGATGCTAAGCATAAAAAGAATAATGAGACTTCATCGAAATTGTGGCACTGTCGTTTATGCCACATTTCGAATGGGAGAATGGAGCGTCTCATTAAGGAAGAGATTTTCCACCCATTACATTTCTCTGACTCAGACACTGCATTGATTGCATTAAAGGAAAATATGTAAAGCAAATAAAGAAGGGAGCCACTAGCAGCACAGGACTATTAGAATTAATTCATACTGATATTTGTGGTCCTTTCCCTGTGACATCAGTGGATGGTTTTGATTCTTTCATCACATTCATTGATGATTTCTCCCGTTATGGTTATATTTTTCCCATTAAAGACCGATTTGAGTCACTTGATAAATTTAAGATATTTAAGGCTGAAGTTGAAAATCAGCACAACCTAAGAATTAAAGTGGTAAGATCGGACCGTGGAGGAGAATATTATGGGAGACATGCCACTTATGGGCAAATTCCTGACCCTTTCGCTAAGTTCCTTCAGAAAAATGACATTGTTGCCCAATATTCTACACCAGGTGAATCTCAGCCGAATGAGGTAGCTGAGAGACGCAACCATACACTTATGGATATGGTACGGAGCATGCTTAGCTATTCTAGTTTATCAACTGGTTTATGGATGGAGGCACTAAAGACAGCCGCACATATTCTTAATCGGGTTCCCAGTAAATCAGTACCTAAGACACCTTATGAATTATGGACTGGGAGGAAACCGAGTTTGAAATATTTAAGAGTGTGGGGTTGTCGTGCTGAAGCTAAAATATTTAATCCACATATTGAAAAATTAGATCCTAAGACAGTAAGTTACCATTTTATTGGGTATCCTGAAAGATCTAAAGGATATCAGTTTTACTGTCTTGATATGACAACTAAGTTTGTAGAAACAAGACACGCTGTGTTCTTAGAAAATAACGAGGACACGGAGCCTAGGAAAATAGATCTTGAAGAAAATTCAAAAAATGGAGCAACTTGTAGAATTCGTGGACACTTATACTCATTTTGGATCTGGAGCACCACAGTCGGCACAAAATTTATTTGCCGGTTGGTTCAAAAGATGTTCTAATCTATCAGCTGTACCAACTGGACCTGGCACTGATCATGGAAGCACATTCACTCAATATAGCAAACCGCAAGGGTATATGTAGCAACTTCATCTGATTTCCTGTATCGTATAGAAGGACATTAGCTTCATCTACCCAGAAACATGCTAAGTTTTAGGGGTGTAGCATGAAGAATTACGTTCAAAGATGGTGCTTGAAGTTAACAAATGCAGATAATAATGGCATTAAAATTTTAGACGGTTTATGATTTGTTAGATTATTTAGCACTTTATTGATTACATAATTCCACAAATAAATCATGACTACATAAATAACATGAATACTAAACATATCCAAAAGATGAACTAGTAAAATAAGCAATACGCACAACAGAACACATATATTCATATTGCAGAATATTAGATGTTACCGATGCAGTCGCGGAGACGAAGAAAAAGACGTCACCGATGTAGACGATCAAGGAACGGTGAGCAGTCGCGGAGACGAAGAAGAGGACGTCGCCGATGTAGGCGATCAAGGAACGACGAGCAGTTATGGAGTCGCTTCACAAAAACCTGATTCGCTCTCTCCCATACAGGATCACAAGGACGATGGTTCCAGAGACCTACTCTCCCCACCACCGGTGCACGCCGGACGCAGGGACGGAGTAGCACTCAGCAGCACAACGCTATCATGAACAATCCAACTCTCACGAGGATGTATTTCACAATACGAAGAGAGGAGTCAGGCAGAGACCCTCGGTTAAAAAGACCGCAGAAGGAAAAAACGCCTGCAGATTAGGAAACGACAATCAGAAACTGTGCTCGTTAATCGCAGTTAAAGTCGCGTAATCATCGTGTTTTTTCCTATCATGATCGGATTGCATGGCAAAACAAAATTGCAAAAGAAAGCTGTGTTTGGACCCACGGTCGAACCGGAATGACCGCACCAACCACGTACACGTCGCATGCCCGCGAAGCCCGGCCCGACGAGGTGAGGCGAGCAAGCAAGCACATGTAGTCCTCCTTTATTTTGTTTTACCAAGGCTAGACATACTTCACTTTATAAGGTGATGTCTCACCAATTTGACTAGCAGTATGAGACTATAGTATCCCATATGTCACCATGCATGAATGAGCTTTTGTGATCTTTCTAAGAATTATTGATTAATGAATAGGGCAAAGCCCAATTAAATCCAACATGATTTACAGTTAATATTTATACCTTCCTTTCCCATGGGTAGTTAAAAAACTGCAATTTTCATCTAAATGTAGAACCATCCAATAAAATGCTAAAGCCTTGAAATTTCACAGCCAATATGTATGATCAATGGAATTGCAAACGATACCCGCATGCCAAAAGATGCACATAATCGCCATGGGAGAGGACGAGACGAGCGTGTGGTGATCCATCACCACCGCAATAATTAAATCGATATTTGGGGATTGGCTTTCTTTGATTTTTCCAGCATGCGTAAAAGAACATTAATTTGGAAAAACTCTCGCGTTCCACGAGTATTTTCTGAGTAAAAGAACATTAAAACTCCGTTTGGTATTGATGTGGTTTTTCAAGGACTTTTATCAAAACGATAATTAGTTCAAAGCACATTTTGTGGTATCATAACAGCATAATATTACCATATTATTAAAGTTCCATATATGTAATTAGATTATGTAGTGCAACATAGTAAAATACGACATTTGCCACTGGCTATGGACCCATAAGTAGGCGATGGCAAATGGTTAATGTTAATGGGCATTCCTCACACAAAAAAAGGGATATTGACACAACAACAGGTTTCCAAATGCAAGTTTGAGGTTGTTGCACTTTTGAAAAGTCACCACAATGCCAAACAAAGTGTAGATTGAAGAAGATTATGAAAACTAACTTGTAGGAAATTAATAGTTTGCAACTGGAGCCAAATACATTTATTAAAGTGCAAGGAGGACGCACACATACATATGCTATACACTAAGAAATCTGCCAGATTCTCTGGAGCCTCGTGGAGTGCGGACACTAGTGTGTTGATTTTAGGTATCAAAACCTAGTTGAGTGGGAGCGGACGCCCTTATGCTCCACTAGGCTACTGATCCGTTCTTACAAAAAAAAAGGAAGTAAAAGGAGAGCCAAATACATGTGAATGAGCTATTGCCTATAGGCCTCGCTGATCGTGAGTGGGTCGGCCCAAAAACATACTGGATGAGCTTCTCCAAGAGACCCAGAGGCCAGACGCCAGCAAACTCTACCTCTCTTCGCGTAGAACCAAACCCCTCGGCTCACGCCTCACTCCGCTCACTCTCCCGGCGGTCTCGACGAACCCAAAGCCCGACCCCTTTCCCGCCGCACCCGCACGGATCCAAAACCCTAGCTCAGTCTAGGCGCTTCTCCCCGCGCGGCGGCGGAGATGATGCAGCCGCAGCAGCAACAGCAGCCACCTCCGCCGCAGCAGCCGCCTCCGCAGGCCGGTGGCGGCGGAGAGTTCTACCGCGGCCCACTGCAGCCGCCGATGCGGCAGCTCTCCGCGGCGTCCTCCACCAACCTCCCTCCTGAATACGCCGCGCACCCTGGACCCCCGCCGCTGCCGCAGCAGCACCAGCCGCCGTATGACGGTAGCCACACCACTCGTTGGTAGTCGTCACTGGTGTTAGGGTTAGGGGCAAAACAGCTAGATTAGTACACGTTATTATTATCTTACCGCTGAGTTTGTCTTAAGAGCGTGACCTGATATTTTGCTCAAAAACACTCTGAAAAGCCATTACTTTGTCAGAGTTTGGCTTTTAACTTTTTGGTACGCATTATCACATTGCAACTGCGCAACTCTTATCATAATTTTGACTCAATTCAGCTTATGGGGACAATTTCGGTGCTAAAAGGATGCGAAAGCCTGTCCAGCGACGAACAGTGGATTACACAAGTACAGTCGTCCGTTATGTTCAAGTAATACGCAGTATTATCTTTTGAACAGTTATAATGATGCAATGTCTTGAACTATGTCTAAGGGAGGCAAAAAAATTACACAATTCAACCTTTTTACTTCCATTTGTCCTTGTACACGCTCCTTTTTGTGTGTGGATAATTTGACATGAATATGAAATGCTCATAAGTTTGTTTTGCCCATGGTAGTACCTGCAATTTTCTTTTCGCTACTTGTGCTGATCACCATTATGTATTTGGCATTCAGGCTCGCATGTGGCAGCGGGATGCAAGGGACAGAGTCGCGTTGCAGCCAACTCCAGCTGCTGTCCTGGATGTACGTTGCCTACTACCTTGCTTGTAATATATTATATTAAAAGGTAGTAGCTATGCTATGCTGAAAATACTGGTTGTTGTTTTCTATTCATTTTATACCTATCAAGTTCTTTTGGTGGTGACTTTTTTTTTGTCATTTTGGATTTTCTACTGTTTATTTCAAAATACCAGTATTTAATTATGTTAATACCCTGGAAAGATCTTGAATGCGTTCTTAGTTAGGATTCTGTTTTAAATGACAACTCTAACTAGTGGACGCATGCATAAGTATCACTTATTCATTTTGATTTTGACCTGCAATATTAGTCTTAAAAGAAGAACTGCAATATTGAATTACGAATAGATTGCTGTATAAAGATGATTCAAACTGCTGTCGCTGTATATGCTGCCTATCAGATATTGTCCATGATCATTGTTTTGGGTTTGTTTAGTTTCATAGGTAATTTAAATCTTCTCAGTTGCATCACATATCTTCTTTTTCAGCATTTTCTTAACCTGGTTGTTTGGATGTTTTGGCCTAGCTAACTAAATGCCACAGGATTTATGATATATAATATACGTGAGAAAAATCTTCATAAGGTACAAAGTGAAATTGAGGACCTGAACATGCTAAGTTCATACAATTAGATATTATTGCAATATTTTGGAACACACCTTCTATTCTTCTTATTCCTTTAAGCTAAGTAAGGTTATCTATGGTTCTTCCACCGATGCCGGGGCCACTACCACTGCTGTCTGTTCAGTAGCTTTTATTGGTTTGTTAATGAATGCATTAGGTTACTGCAATGGATGGAAAGTCAGGGCAATCCTAATATTGCCCTACTTCTGGTCATGCACGCCGGCCAGTATGCAATGCCCTTAGGTTACTGCAATGGATGGAAAGTCAGGGCAATCCTAATATTGCCCTACTTCTGGTCATGCACGCCGGCCAGTATGCAATGCCCTTAGTGGCAGCAAGAAAAATATTGGTATGCTTATGGGTTAAGGTGACAGGGGAAGGTGAAGCTGAAATGATTGTTTCAGGAAGAAGCAATGAGAGAGCTGTTACACTGTCCTTTGCCATTTCCAAATGATGAATGCACTGAGTAAATAAAAAGAACACTTCGTTTATCCTGTTTCATTTTGATCCCTCTTTTTTAGACATGGAGGAGGGAGTGGTGTGATTTTATCTGTCACTTGGTACACTTGGTTAAGGGGTGTACTAATTTTGTATCCAATTATATCACATATCATCTTCAGTGATGAAATTTCTGATGGATTAAGTGTTAAACGTGGAAGATTTTGAAATTATCTGTATCTACTGTACGATGAATACAAGATTATCCCATTCTCTTTGTTTCTTATCTAGATATCCTGATTAACATGGCTGTTGCAGATTTTGCCATCTGTTGCATACCCAGACAACCCCTCGACAAGTTTTGCTGCCAAATTTGTACATTCATCAATTAATAAGAACCGATGCTCTATTAATTGTGTCTTGGTGAGTTCTATGATACCCATCTTTCTGCTTTCGTAATATTTCAGCTGCAGCAAATTAATGTTACATTTCTTAAAGAGGCTGTCGAATGGCTACACTGAACTCAACATATATGCAATTCTAAGCATTATGTTTATTTACCCTATATGGCATTTTAGTTTGTACTTACCTTTGAATCCAAGATAAACATGATGTTTGTGATGCGTAGTGCGATGGAAAACCCGGCCGGTTACCGGCGGTAACCGGATTTACCGGTGGGAACCAGGATTCGAAATACAGTTCGGAAAACTTCAAATTCAAATTCAAAATTCCGGTGAAAACATCTCAAATTCAAATATATTTGGATGAATTTTGACCGAGTTTTTTCCCCCGGGAATTCCGGTTACCGGCCGCCCGGCGGGATTCCCTCTGGAAACGATTTTCTGATCCCAGGTGCGAAAGATACATGTTAACTGTGTAAGTGGAATCAAAATACAAGTAGCTAATCCAACAGCTGCTTTACAAGTGAAATCTTGCCCTTTCGATATCTTGCACTTTGGATCCAGTTGAAATGTTGAATTAATGATTGCAATTAGTGTAGTTACTAATGTTGAATGGTTCAATTGTGTACTTGGCTTCTAGTCAAGGAAAACCTGAATAGCAATAATACCTTTAGAATGCTAAAAATTATAGAAATTGTTGTAACTTCGAAGTGTAGCAACCCTTCACCTTACATTACCGACCGAGCTCCCTTTTCTTGTGAAATGTAATTTCATCTTTATATCTAGCCAGTTATTCCTACCATTTGGATTGAAAATCAAACATCTACGAAGTTGTTCTATGGTCCTTAAATATCTGCATTTGTCGGTTAACCTCATCTTTTGGATGGTAGACTTATTGAAGGATTAACGGGAATGCAATATTAAAATCTGCCACTTAGATCCACACATTTTGTTTGAAATTTTCCAAAATTTTACAATGTTAGCGGACCAGTTTGATCACTCCATGCCAAGCCTCTGTCATATTGTTATGATCTTGGTGAAAACTGCTGTCAATGTTCCACTTTGATTTATCCATCCCCCTCAGTTGGAGTCTAACGTAGTGTTATTTGTGTATAAAGTGGACTCCTACAGGCCGCCGGCTTATTACTGGATCACAGAGTGGTGAATTCACCCTATGGAATGGGCAATCTTTTAATTTTGAAATGATTCTTCAGGTATTTCCGCATTAGTTGCTGGTAGAATATAGTAATATACCAGTAAACTTGACTTATATTTTGGAGGAACTTGATAAATAGGCTCATGACCAAGCTGTGAGATCAATGGTTTGGAGTAACAACGAAAACTGGATGGTTACAGGCGATGATGGTGGCGCGATCAAGTATGTTGGCCCTTTTTCTGTACCATTGCTGGACACCGGCCCTTAAAAATTACCATATTAATCTTTCCATTGTTTAAGTTGTTAACTGCATGTTTCGAATTCTTTTGCAGGTACTGGCAAAGTAACATGAACAACGTTAAAGTGAATAAAACAGCTCACAGAGAATCAGTTCGTGACTTAAGGTGAGGACTGTACTATGTGCTTTTGTTACTTAGCATACCAAGTTAGTGTTTATTCCCTATTAAAGCGCATACTTTAAACAGCTTTTGTAGAACAGATTTGAAGTTCTGTTCATGTTCTGATGACACAACTGTGAAGGTTTGGGACTTTGCAAGATGCCAAGAAGAAAGATCTTTAACTGGTAATGTTGCTATACTTTTCTTATGAGCCCTGAACTTCTTGATGCTTGCATGTGTGAAGTTATTGTGTGTTATTACTTTTGTTATTTTTTGTCAAGTATGAAGTAACCTGAATTTGCCTTCAAACTCAGCCAGGCCATGGTTGGGATGTTAAAAGTGTCGATTGGCATCCCACAAAGTCTTTATTGGTTTCAGGTTAGTTGTTATTCTTGCTAGTTTAATGAGATTATTTGTCCAGAGCTGACCTCTTTCTGTGCTATTTAGGTGGTAAAGACTATCTTGTGAAACTCTGGGATGCAAAAAGTGGTAGAGAACTACGCTCATTGTAAGTATTTTTGTTGCTCATATTAATTTTGAAGTTCTTTGGCACATCGGCACATGATGAGCTATACCTGCAGCCATGGTCATAAAAACATTGTGCAATGTGTAAAGTGGAATCAGAATGGGAACTGGGTATTGACTGCCTCCAAGGATCAGATTATTAAGGTCAGTAACTGTTTGTCCTTTCCTTCTGCAAAGAAGTATACTCTGAGCTTAGTTTTTATGATCAATTCAACATGCTTGTGCTGGTGATGTAGACCATTGGAGTTCATACCAAGCTTAAGAATGCCCTTAGGCCTTAGGCCACATCATAAAAAAATCCTAGCTGTTCAACCTGATTAATAATCAATAACGGCCATCCAGTTTTGCTTAATAGTTGCAACTAGGAAATGACTCTTCCTTTCCCTTCCCATGTGGATTTAATGGGTAGTTTCTTTACTCCTTGCTCAAATAGCATGTGCCTTAGTGGAACGTGTGGTATTTGCCTAGTTCATTTGTCTCTTTATATGCAGTAAACTAATTCACACTGAATTGGACAATTCCTCACTTGTTATTGCTAATGTGTTTGTGCAGCTATATGATATTAGATCCATGAAAGAGCTTGAATCATTCCGTGGACACAACAAGGATGTAACTGGTTAGACTGGCATTACAGAATTTGAATTTTAAGTTCCATCCTATAGTTTAAGATTTGATATATGTTAACTCAAGTTGTAGTTGTAGTTTATTTGCTTTACTGCAAGCACACATTACGGAGACCAGTCTAATGACTTAAAAGTTACACAGGAAATTATCATGTCTGCCACCACTCTTGTTCACCATGGTTGTATTGAGTATTCTTTTATTGAGTTTATTTATTTCTGCAGCTTTGGCATGGCATCCATTTCATGAAGAATACTTTGTTAGTGGGAGCTATGATGGAGCAATCTTCCATTGGTTGGTCGGGTAAGACACCAGTAGTTCCATTGACATAATAATTCTGACTGGCCTGGGAGTTATCATAAATTTGGACAGACTTTAATTTGGAACCCATTTAAATGTGTTTTTCTGGTGTTAAACCTACACCTTGATGATCATGAAGCATATGATTAATTAAGTCTATTGTTGTCATGTGGGGCCAGGTTTATAGCTGTCGCCACAAGGGCCAATCGGCGGTCCGACCGGCGGATTAGGTGTTGCGTGGGATCGGTTTAACCGGTACCCTTTCCTTGCTTGCGATTTAGGACAGTTTGTATTCGAATTCGATCCTTAAGATCTTTTTTATAAATATTAGATTGATATCCTTTCGATCTCGTTAAAAATTAGATTGAGACCCTTTCGCGTTTGTAACTCTCTCTCTATTTAAAGGGGAGAAGATGACGAAATAAAGCAAGCAGGATTAGTTTATCTAATCTCTCTTCTCCTCTCCCTACCGTGCGCACAGAAGCCCGATCCAACCGGCAATACACGAGCGGTCAGACCGGCGGACCTCGCGGTCAACTGGCAACGCCCTGCCCTCAGCTGTGTGCACTCCCTCCTCTCCATCACGGCTACTAGGCGCAAGCCTGGGCTGAAACCTCCCACCTTCCACTCATATCCTATTAGATCCGTCCCCGAAGCACGTGACAACTTGGTATCAGATTCAGGCGTTGTCCTCCCCACTATGTCGGGCGACTGCGACGCGGTGTCCGCACAGTTTGCGAAGATCCTGACACAGATGAAGAAGCTCGACACCATTGAAGCCAAGCTGCAGAACTTGGAGATTGCGCACCACAGTACCACACGCAACAGCTCGTCATCACCCATCTTGAGAGTGCTCATCAAGGATCAAAATCCCGGTACCAGAGACAATATCGCCCGGCGGCCATGCTCCTGTTATTGTCCGGTAATCGGAAATCCCGGAAAAAACGCAGCTAAATTTCGAAAAATGGAATTTGAATTCGGGATGTAACCACCGTGATTTTGAATTTGAAAGATTCTGGCCGGTTTTTAGGATCTCGGTCCCCACCGGTAACTAGTGGTTACCGGCCCAGCCGGTAACCCCCGAGATTTCGATCCTTCGTGCCTATGTCGTCACTGCCATGGCCGATGCGCCTCTCAGTGCACCTTGGGCTCCGCGACCGGTGGCGCCCAACGCACGTCCTCCTTGCTACTACAAGTTGGATTTTCGAATCTTCGACGTCAAAAGCGATCCGCTCCCGTGGGTCAACTGGTGCGAGCAATTTTTTCGCGGGCAGCGAACATTGGAGGAAGAAAAGGTATGGCTCGCCACCTACCACCTCATCGATGGCGCCCAGCAGTGGTACTATCGACTGGAACGCGATGGTGGGACACCAAATTGGACATGCTTCATCGAGCTCGTCAATCTCCGCTCCAGCCCTCCTCTGCGCAACAACCCCTTGGGGGGAGCTGGCGTCATTTAAATGTGATTTGGACATACTTTAATTTGGAACCCATTTAAATGTGATTTTCTGGTGTTACACCTACACCTTGATCATGAAGCTTACAATTAACTAAGTCTATTGTTGTCATGTGGGGCGGAGTTTATAGCGCGCCATTAGTGGCCCAAACTTAATCGGCGATTCAACCGCCCAACAAAGTGCTCGACGGCAGATTAGGTGCCGCGTGGGATCGGTCTAACCAGTACCCTTTCCTTGCTTGCGAGGACAGTTTGTATTCGAATTCGATCCTTAAGATTAGATTGTTTAGAAATATTAGATTGATATCCTTTCGATCTCGTTAAAGATCAGATTGAGATCCTTCTTATCACTTTTGTAACTCTATTTAAAGGGGAGAAGATGACGAAATAAAGCAAGCAAGATTAGTTTATCTAATCTCTCCTCCTCGCCTCCTCTCCCTACCGGGCGCACAGAAGCTTGGTCCAACTGGCAGTACATGAGCAGTCAAACCGGCGGATCCCTGCCCTTGGCTGTGTGAACTCCCTCCTCTCCACCACGGCTCCCGGGCGTAGGCCTGGGCCGAAACCTCCCACCTTCCACTCATATCCTATTAGATCTATCCCCGAAGCACGTGACAACTTGGTATCAGATCTAGGCGTTGCCCTCCCCATTATGTCGGGCGACGACGACACGGTGTCGGCACAGTTTGCGGAGATCATGGCACATATGAAGAAGCTCGACACCATTGAAGCCAAGCTGCAGAACTTGGAGATTGCGCACCACAGTACCACACGCAACAGCTCGCCATCACCCATCTCAAAAGCACCTATGCCGTCACTGCCATGGCCGACGCACCTCTTGGTGCGCCTTGGGCTCCTCGACCGACGGCGCCAATTGAACGTACTCGCTACTACAAGTTCGATTTTCTAACCTTTGACGGCAAAAGCGATCCGCTCCCATGGGTCAACCGGTGCGAGCAATTTTTTCGTAGGCAGCGAACATTGGAGGAAGAAAAAGTATGGCTCGCCGCCTACTACCTCATCGATGGTGCCCAGTAGTGGTACTATCGACTGGAAACACGATTGCGGGACACGAAATTGGAGATGCTTCACTGAGCTCGTCAATCTCCGCTTCGACCCTCCTCTGCAGAACAACCCCTCGGAGGAGCTGGTGTCATGTTGGTGCACGGGCTCCGTCGCCGACCACTAGGACCGGTTCCTGACATTGCTCCATCGTGCGGGTGATCTCTCCGAACTATAGTAGATTCAATTGTTCACCATGGGCCTTGGCAATCTGCTGCGCATCGACGTCGAATTGTAATGCCCCAACAACTTGGAGGTGGCCATGAGTTTTGCACGGCGTTCAATTTGCGCCAGCAGTTTGCCCCTGTTGCGCCATGCCCACGAGTTGCCCCACTGCCTTGCGACTTCCGGTGGGGGCCGGTCCGACACACGCCACCTCCGGTCTGACCGGCACCACCCTCGGTCACCGGCGCACCCCCACGACAAATCACCTTCATGGGTGGCCGCTTCATCCGCTCCGCACCGTTCCAGAGATGGAAGAGCGCAAACGCTTGGGTCTCCGCTACAACTGTGACGAGAAGTTCTCCCGCTTTCACACATGCAAAAACCTGTTCTCTTGGAGATTGACTATGTCGTTGATGACTTGGAGACAACTAAGGATTTTGAGCCTCAAATCTCGTTACTCGCCATCTCCGGGGTGGGTACCAGCAAGACGATGCGGATTGAACTCCAGCTCGGCAACACAAGCTTCATCACCCTACTTGACTCCGGGTTGACACACAACTTTGTGTCGATCGAGGCCGTCGAACAGGCCGGCTTCTCCTTTGCTCCACGCGTGGATCTGCGTGTCGCCGTAGCCAACGGTGAGAGGGTGGCCTGCGCTGGAGTTTGCCGCAACACGATGATCATCATCACCGACGAATCTTTCGTCATTGACTTGTACGCAATTCCTTTGGGTGGATACGACGTTGTGCTCGGCACTCAATGGCTTGCTACTTTGGGTCCCATCATTTGGGATTTCGGGCTCCTCACCATGGCGTTTTGGCGCAACGACCACCAGGTGCGGTGGAGCGGCATCCGACACAAGACACCCAACCTTACGTTGCATATGTGTGACGACCATGGATCAAAATCCCACGGCACGGTTTCGGTCGGTCCAGAACGGAAAACCCTACGGTTTTTCCGGTTTAGCAAATTCAAATTCTAGTTTTCAAATTTTGGTGGTTTTAAACAAATTCAAACGAATTTCATCCGTTTTTTTCGTAAATCCGAATCGCCGGTTATCATTCATCGCCACCACTGTAAACCGCCGAACGAGATTTCTATCCTTGGTGACGACTGCGAACTCCTGAATGAGCTTATCCAGGAATTCGACGACGTCTTCGCCGAGCCATCGGGACTACCATCCACACGTATGCGCGACCACCACATCCATCTCCTCCTGGGGACGGCGCCGGTGGCCGTTCGTCCCTACCGCTACTCGGTGGCCTAGAAGGACAAGATCAAGCGCCAATGCAAGCTTATGAAGGGTCATGGCCTCATTCATCGCAGTACGCCCGCCTTCTCCCTCGTCCTGTTGGTGCGAAAACAGGACAAGTCCTGGCACTTTTGCATTGACTACCGCACCCTTAATGACAAGATGGTGAAAGACAAGTTCCCAACTGCTGTGGTGGACGAGCTCCTCGACGAACTTCGTGGCGCCCAATACTTCACCGTTTGTATTCGAATTCGATCCTTAAGATCAGATTGTTTAGAAAGTTAGATTGAGATCATTCCGATCTCCTTTGTAATTCTCTCTATTTAAAGGGGAGAAGATGATGACATAAAGCAAGCAAGATTAGTTTATCTAATTTCTCTTCTCATCGCCTCCTCTCCCTGTCGTGTGCACAGAAGCCTGGTCCAACCGGCAGTACACGAGCGGTCAGACCGGTAGCACTCTGCCCTTGGCTGTGCGCACCCCCTCACATTCACCACGGCTCCCGGGCGCAAGCCTGGGCCAAAACCTCCCATCTTCTACTCATATCCTATTAGATATATCCCCAAAGCAAGTGACAATTGTATGCGTAACTTGTGTGATAAAAGCATTTAGTTTTCATTGTTTTTTTTCTCGAAAGTAATCTCTAGTTAGCATTTTTTTTGTTGGCTAGAAATGATTTCTCAATCTAACGAACAAACATTTTCTTTGATTTGGCAGCCATGAAACCCCACAGATAGAAATAAATAATGCACATGACAATAGTGTGTGGGATCTTGCCTGGCATCCTGTGGGCTATCTACTTTGCAGGTACTTAACTGACAAATTATTACTTTCTGAATTTTTCAATTTAAATTTATGTTCCTGATCTTCAGCTTGTGTTTTTCTTCTTCTTTCTAATGTACTTATAGTTGTAGATATGGATGTGGAAACATGCCGATTATTATATTTATTTGTTGCTTATTACCATATCTGAACTATTCTAACTGTTATTGCTGTTCATGTCCACTTATCTTATTATGCGTTGTAGTGGCATTAGATTGGGCTGATATCATTGTTATTTTCTTTCAGTGGGGGCAATGACCATGCTACAAGATTCTGGTGTAGAAACAGGCCTGGTGATCTTACCCGTGATAAATACAACAGCGGACAGATTCAAGGTTGCCTTTGAATTGGTTTTAGCTTGTTTTTGTTTTTGGTTTATTCAACATCTTGTCCCAGTTATAAAATAAAGGGTGATGGCATGATTTAGTTGGATAGAAAATTTCATGAACATCAGTGACTCACTTCGTGTGTTCTTTGTTGTGCTTTCTGCCTCCATGTATTGTTTGGTTTTCTTTTTTGGAACTGGACAAGAAATGATTAATGCAATATGCTATTTTTTTCAGGTTATGGTGATCAACATCCTGTTTTTGCTGGCCGTGCTATGAGTGGATTCCAGATGCCTGAACCTCCAACAACACCTGGACCATTTGCTGCTGGATTGTCACGAAATGAAGGTACAATTCCTGGCATTGGGGTTGCAATGCCTCTTGATGGATCTGATCATGGAGAACAGAGGCCATCTATACCTGGTCTTCCACCTGGGCAGCCTCCCTTGCCACCAGGTCCTCATCCATCTCTTCTAAGCGCTGGGCAGCAGCAACAATATCAACAGGTGCCTCAGCAGCAACATCCTCAATTTCGGCCATCACCTCCAAACATGCCTCAATTGCAGCCACCAGCGCACATGCTTCCACATCCACAAGGATCTAGACCACCACTTCCTCAGCTTCCATCAATGTCAGGTTCCATGCCAGGGCCGTCACCAGTGAACCCACCACTACCACCCATGCCTCACCCAATGGTACTATTCACTTAATACCTTATTAATTTCATGTTCCTATTGATCTCTGCATGGTTTTTTTGTTGCCAGTGAAAAACCACATGCTTGTATTTTCAAACATTAGTAAGTTTTCATGGGCAAAATTGCATTGAGTGAATTCTATTTAACAAGAGTTACTATTGGACCTTTTAGTTTGATATACACAGCTGCTAGTTTTTCTTTTAACATTTAATTATCTTATAATTTAAGATAAAATGTGATACATTTTGGAACCTTTGTTTCACGAAAATGAAAAAAAAAGCAGACTTGTTTGGTGTACAAGTACGATCTTTTTCATTACACTGCTCTAGCATGATATTATGTTATAGGCAAACTGATATATTGATGTTTGATCAAAGGCAACATGATTATGTTGTATACAATATACACGAGCTTGTTCCAGAATTTTGTTTCTTGAATATATTTTACATGTGGGGCACCTGATTATGAACTTCCTGCTTGGTTTTGGTTGAAGAGAATGTTGCTAAAAAATTCTTTGTTTTTGGATGGATTTTTATTTGTTGGACGACAAGTTAACAATAGCTCTGGTTCAGTTTCACTAGTGGTCGGAGTTCCTTCCCCTGGGCATTTTGGATAGCAAATCCAAGATAGACTGTGCTAGAGACCTAAATCATGGGGACAGATACAAGACTAATGTTCACCCTACATTTCTTGATTAAAAATTTCTTAGCAAGCTCTAGGCATCCACAGTTAGAGATCATAAACTTTAGTGTACTATTATATTTATATGGTCAACCCACACTCTCCATAACCTAAAGATCTGTCCAAGTTTTGGGCTATGGCTTGGATGCAGTTGGTTGCCCCACAGTGCTGTAGTTGAATAAGTTCACCCCTAATTACGGTCGTTTATTTGACGGGATATAATTAGCTTTAAAATGTTAATTATATATTATACCGTCCAACACTGGGCTCTTCTGTGCCGAATCTTTGTTAACAAATGCTAGAATGATGGTCGATGTGTTGATTTTAACATTTCCAGGCAATGCAAGGTTCGTCAAACCAGATGATGCCTCAAATGCCACAACACTTGATTGGCCTGAATCAGACGCACCCGGGTCCCGTTCCTCCCAGCAATATGCCTCCAATGGGTGGCTTCCCAAATGGAATGGGAAACATTCAAGGTGCATCAGGTGCCTCTGGCATGCAAAACTTCCCTATGGGTGGCAAGTACAACCGGCCTCAGGGACAAATGCCTCCACAAGGACAAATGACATCCATTCCCGGTCTAAGCTCATACCAGGTAAGTCACATTTTAATGAATTTGTCAGACCTAAAGTGACTTGGTTAGGCCAGTGTGTGTTGTCTAAATTCTCATTATTTAGCTGTGTTGCTATGGCTTGGCTATATTTACTGTAGTATGTCGTTCATCATTGCAGCCGGGGATGGGCAATGTGGGCCTTCCACCACCACCACCACAGCATCCCCCTCCCCGTGGTGCAACACCACAATAATCTCCTGTAACTGTACAATGCTGACTGGGAGCCTAAAGTTTTATGCGCTGCCTAATGTAAAACCAGTAATCCAATTCGAGCAAGTCAGTGTAGGCTTTCCAGCAAATTCAAATAGATATCTTGGGCGATGCTTGCTTAGCTAGCTGGGATTTTTGTTCTCTAGCTGGGACACTTTTTTCTTACCTGATGCAGGGCGATGCTGCGGCAAACGTGTTCACCAAATGAACTGTTCATGTCTCCCATTTATGCTGTTATTGTTGTGTCATTGTAAGTGCTACTGTATTCTTAAGCATGGGTAGAATATCTGGAAGTTTCGAAAAGAACGAGCAATCTTCGGCTGTGATGTTTGCCACCATGTTATTGTCAGCTCAGTATGTAGAAGAGCTGACTGCTTGTGTCCGCACGTATGCAAGAACAAAAAAAATGAAGACCTGTGCCTGCTGATACGCACTCTAATATACCTTATTTCAAGAGTATTACACGACATAAAAATTTTGCCTAGAGCATAGCTGCTTATTAAACCTCAAATCTGACATCGATAGCGGCATCACTAATGACATTATGCAAGGACCAAGGTTGCACTGAACTAGAATTCACAGATCAGTTCGTCGGACGCGTCCAAGGTGGTGTATAGGCGCTAATGGTACAATCCAAATCGCCTTCTGTCGTCCCCTCAGCTTCATCAAGGTCGTCATTCTCCTTAGAAACCTTGCAAAGATATCCAAAAGAATGCACGATGATGAATTTCTTTTCACGTCCTTAAAAAGATCAACTATATAATAGAAATAACCATAGATGAAACGTTCTACAAGATCACGAACATGGAGTGGGACAGGACAAGGCAAGTACCTGGACCGGTCGACGGTGGAAAGTTGGAAGAAACAGAACCTTGCAGTACTCATTGTACAGAATGTTCCAACACAAGCAGGGGAATTGTGGCAAATGAAGCTCCTGGCTTCGACTTCAGCCCGAACAGCCCTATCATTGTAATTTGCATGAGTGATCGAAAGGAAGATGTAAAACAAACGGGAAATGATACTGTACACTTGTCCATTCTTGTAATAAAAAATCGGACGCATCTCTTCCACTTCTTCATCCTATCTCTTCAGCTCCCATCCACCTATAACCACCCACAACTGACTTATCTCCCCACTCATTTCTCCCCAATGCTTTCCTTTCCCGTTCCTTTTCTCCCCAATGCTTTCCTCTCCCGTTCCCCTTCTCCCAACTACACGCCAAAGTGGCTCCCCCATGGCGCTGGTCCCCGGCTCGGCCCTTGACGCGCCTGGCCGCCGATGCGCAGGCGTCACTGCCCCCCCCTCACGCCCGCCCCATACTCCTGGTCTGCACCTGGCCTGGCTCCCAGCACCCCCTCGACTCGGCTCCTTCACCGCGCCCCGTTGTCTTGGCTCGCCTCTACATCCCTGCTACTCGGCCTGCTCGCGCCCGTGCCTGGCCTTCGGCCCGAGGCTTGGCCCTCTCACAGCGCCGGTGAGCCACTTGCGTTCAGAGGAAGCTAACGTTCTTCATTTGTTATGTTCATCTTGTTTTGTCTTCTAGTTTTAATGTTGATGCTGCGACTCGTTGATAATAATGTTGCATCCCATTGAGAATAATGTTGCATATTGTTCATTGAGATGTTGTATATGCAGAGAAAAAATATTGCATCTATAGGAAAAATATGTTTCATCTGTAGAAAAAAAAAGTGTTGTATACTATTCATGGGGATGTAGCAATTTTTTCAGTGTGTTTTTACCAAATTCTTTATCTTTTATTCTGATGTTCTTTGAGACGATGTTTCACGATGATGCTTGGCTCCCCACGCGCAAGGGCTCGGCTCCTGCATCGCGCCCGACCAGCTCAGCCTCCGGCCGCCGACCGCCCCGGCTTGCCCCTGCATCTCTGCTACTACGCTCAGGCCGTACGACGCTAGCTCTCGAACCATACATCCAAGCGCTAGTTGCGCCCAAAACAATAACGTGTAAAAGCTTTGCGTGTCATTCTATTCCATTCCATTAAGAAGAAGAGTAAAAATCCAGACAAGGAGCAACAACAACATTCAAGGGTCTGTTGCCCGGCGGTTGGACTGGAGGTCTAGGAGAGCCAAACTAAAACGAATTTAACAAAAAAAAAAGGGAAAGAAAGGAAGATGGAGTGGTGGTGAATACTAGGCCAATATTGTCCACAAGTGTCATGTGATCCATAAACCTCTTCCATCTGTATAACATAGTTAATCAACAATCACTACATAAAAACAGAAGGATCAAGGTGCTTACTGGGTGACAAAAATACGTGGTGGCCGGAGGGGGCGACCGCGGTGGTCGGAGGAGCGGGGAGCGAAACGTGGCGTAGCAAGGGCTCGACACGTCTGGTTCGCGCCGCAAATGGCGAGACGCGGCACATTCTTATGACCACACGGTTACAGCCCGGCTCAAACAAATGTGCTCGGCCTATCAGATTTACCATTATGGGCCGGTATTGGTGAGACAAATATCCATTCCGGCCTGGTCGGTATCGTGATGTGGCGGTGCGCGTGTGGGGATAGAGGCAACAACCAACACAACGAAAAGGAGCGGATGCTGAAGAAGGAAGAGGAGAGGTGGGGGAGGGATGGCAGCGGCTGCGGCGGCGCTGAGGATGGTGCTGGCGCGGGTGGGTCGGGCGGCGGAGAGCGGTCGGGGCGTGCGGCGGAGGCGGTGGGGAAGACCAAGCCGGTGTCGATGCTGCGGCAGCTCTACGACGCGGGGCACCGCTGCTTCGGCGAGAGCTACGTCCAGGAGATCGTCACCAAGGCACCGCAGGTTCGGATTGGGTGGCTCGAATTCGATCTGTGTGTCCTGTAACCATCGTATAGAAATGACGTTGGCTGATTACTTGCTTCTACCGTCTTTGCAGCTTCCGGAAGATATCCGGCGGCATTTCATTGGGCACTTGCAGAGTAACAAAGCGAAATCACTGTCAGGTATGGTTAAATTTTGGCATTTTGCCTTCTCTAGTTCTCATCATGCCTCATTGGTTCGTATAGAAGATTGTGGCAAATGATTAGTTCTCTGCTGCACACCACATCTCACATGGATAACTTGTCCTTTTACTCCTATAGAAGGAGAGGAACAAACACAAATTTAGAGAACTTGTCCTTTACCTTGTAATGAATAATTAGTGATGGAAATTGGCAAATTGCAGCTCACTGATGTGCTCACGAAGTGCAAACGTGGTAATTACTGCACCATAGAAGGAATTAATGAATATTGATGTGTTCCAACTATTTCTTTCATGATAATGTTTTAGCTACTGTTTGTTCTTTAGTCGATGCATTTTTCAAGCACATCTTTTATCCTGAACATAAAGAGTTATAAGTCATTAACTGTCAACACATACCTAGGGTTGATGTTACTAAGCAACTAACCACTACAGATACTATATTGCGTGGTCTTAATACCTCTTCTGTCATTTTGTAGCTGCTGTTCCAAATCTTGAAATGGTTGAGGGTGTAGATAATGAAAAGGCAAGCAACAAGCACCCGTTACTTCTAAGAGTTGAATGCATCTAAACCATGCAATGTTAGTATATACTATATACCCATATGTCTGCACAAAGAGAAAATTCACAACTTGACACTGAATAACTACATGATTCGCAATATGCATTCATTATGAGGTTGAAATGTGGGGACCGGCAGCACAAAAGGAGAAGACTAATTACTGCATGTTTGTTATATGAATTGGATCCTTATCTTCTCCCCATGAGTCTGGAATATGTATATGTCAATTGACACATAATGTCGACAATCGACATACTTTCAGATTGCTAATCACCTTGATCGTGCTGTCAATAGCTTGGGAAGGGAGGGAGCCTTTGAAGGTTTTGGTGCAAGTGAACACTATTGGAGAAGAATGTGAGTACAGAAAAAATATTCAAAACTTTTGTTTCTAGAAGTCTGGATGCATATTTCCTTGAAGACTTATGAATTCTCATTTCTCATTTACCTTGATATAATAGCTTAATTTTAGTTATAGGAAATATCTTTCCACATGCTTCATGCAGTCATCAATTAATTGCATTATTGAACATTCTTTAAACGACCCTAATATCGCTATATTCGGATCATTACTTCAGAAGGCATAGCTAAAGTATAATTGTACCTACGGCCAAATTCAAGTCGCTGTCATGCTGTGATATTGAGTTATTGACGTTGGTTATTGGTCTTTCTTTCATGTGATGATGTGATCATATTATAACCGACTTTCTTGGCAACAATGAAGTCACTAATGAAATGCTTTCATTGATTCAGCAAAATCTGGTATCGATCCCTCCAGATGCGTCGAGCTTGCTAAGCATGTGAAACTAGCATGCCCACACCTAATATTTTCAGGTCTCATGACAATAGGAATGAAAGACTACACCTCAGCACCAGAAAATTTTAAGGTTGATTTCCACTATCAGATTATCACAAATGCATGCTCTTTGTTGACTTTCCTAAGCTGATGTTTTGTGTGATCTGGATACAGGCCCTGGTTAATTGTAAGCTTGAAGTTTGCAAGCCCCTTGGGATAATGACAGAACACTTCAAATTCTCCATGGGAATGTCTGGCGACTTTGAGCAAGTGGTAAGAAATATGTGCCATTCATGCCTACAGGAGAACAGAAAAGCAAAACCACAAAATTACGTGCAGATGTGACAGAATTCCTAGGGCCCCATTAATCCTTTAGCGCAACAATTTTGACATCTATTGTTTTGTTGGCTTTATACAGATAGAGATGGGCAGCACAAATGTGAGGATTGGATCAACCATTTTTGGACCAAGGGAGTATCCAAACAAAAAGCAGAATCAGTGAGACTCGACACAATAACCCCACCCCAATATGCAATGCTTACAAGGCTGTTTCATTTGCCCCTTGTACAGTTTTTTACTGCCTATGTACATTGTATGCATGATACCATGTAAATGTACGTGTGAATATCTGGTGTTTAAAGATGTATAACAGCATACAGCACAATAAAAAGAAATTTTGGGTTATAACCTGATATTGGCATTGCTAAGAGTCAGACTTTTTACCGCCTGACTGATTTCTAGGGTTTTTAGTACTTATATTTTGTTTGGTGAATCATGACCTTTTATTTCCTCACCTCATCTGTCTAAGAGCCTGTTTGGTAGAGTTCCCGCTCTCGGATTCTCAACTGGAACAGTGGGAGCCCAACCTAGTTCATTTTTGCGGAGTGGGGATGGGGCTGCTCCCGCAAGAATCCGTCCCCAGCTACATAAATGTCCTTGGAGTTGAGATGAAATTACCCACCATTTGCTATTACACAAAACCATCAACTCACCTCTCGTTCGGTTCTCACCCGAAATTTCTCACACGTTGCCCTTCTCTCGCTCACATGGAGATCTCATTCGCGATCTCCTCTTCGCCGACCAGTAGGGCCTCGTCGCGGAGTTCCTCGCCCCCAACCCCGCTCCCCTTCGCCGCTTCTTCACTCCAAGCCATCGGCACAGATCCAGTCCCCGCCATCGTTCCCAGATCCCTATTGTCATTGCTCTTCGCCAGACAAGATCCTCGCCGCTAGAATGAGATCTCCTCTTCACCGACCAGTAGGGCCTCGTCGCCGGAGTTCCTCGCCCCCAACCCCGCTCCTCCTCGCCGCTTCTTCACTCCGAGCCATCGATGCTAGATCCAGTCCCCCCCATCGTCCCCAGATCCCTATTGTCACTACACTTCGCCGGACAAGATCCTCACCGCTAGTTCAACACTCCGTCGTCGCTAGAGTTCCAAGTCCGCAGCCCTGCTCCCCCTCGCCGCTTCTTCACTCTGAGCCGTCGGCCCCAGATCCAGTCCCCGTTGCGTCTATCCTACAATGACCTCGACAGCGACCACCGACGCCTCCCTCGGCCTCCTTCCTCCCCCTATGGTTTGGATTGTGTAGTTTTATATGAGATTTGCAGATCTGGAAATAATGATTCTATTAGATGAACATGTATAGGATTCAGTCCTAATTTGCTTGCTTTGGTTGTGATATTCCTGCCCACATCTGGTTGAATGCTTGAGCCGTACACTGTGAAATACTGGAATGAGGAATCAACGGCAACAACTAGCACTGGTGTGTTTATATGATGTACCATATGAATAGCAATAACACTTGTATGATTCACCGCTTGTCCACGAATTTCACTGATTCACATGTCACTGATGCTTTTTTCCATGATATGATGAATGAATGCTTTGTCCTGTCCGATGAAATGATGCTTGATTTCACACTTTAATGCTTAAAAATCAGAGAAATTCTTCTATGATTGCAAAATCATTGTTGTTGTGATTGCTGAAACATTGACATTATGTGAAGAAATTGTGCATTATAGGTGCACTCCTACTATATGAATTCAAAATTTTCTTAAATAATATTATCTAAAAAGATAATTACAAAATTAAATAGTCGATTTTTTTTTTACAAAAGTAGGTGTCTGTGGCTAATTGGAATGACGATAGGCTCCTGTCGCCATTCCAATTGGCGACAGGGACCCTGTTTACTGTCTGTCGCCAGTTTAGCTTCCTGTCGCCCGAAATAGCGACAGAAAGTGAACAATATTCGTATCGCCAGTTGAAATGGCAACATATAGCTACGGGTTAAAGCCCAAAAATCAGTAGAAAAATCATTTTAATTCCAGAAAAAAGAGAAGAGAGGGAGAAGAGACGTGGCAAAGCCCTGCTAGTTCGTAGCGGAGGAGAGACACACATAACATTAGATCTGATCGGCCATTTTGCAGGTACATGTTTTTGCAACTTCGTATATTATTTTTAAACCTTGCAGATTAGCATATAAAAATAGTGACATGTAATTCAATAAATTAGATAATTCTAGCTATTTTATGTAGTACATCATTTGAGTTGTGTATAGTTTAGTTCATTGCGCAGATATTATTTATGTTGCAGTACTCGAACGATTTAGAATAAATCTGCAAAAATAGGAAGACACCTATTAAAAATTTGTAAAAATGCAGAGTAGCTAAGTATGATAGGTAGAAATTAATCAAAATAATCTCAACTTAATTTTGATTTCCATTTGTGTAATGCCAAAAAATCTTTTTTAAACTAGGAAAATAGCATGACACATCTTAAATTGTATATAAAAAGCAGAGTTGATACATAGGCTATGTAGAGACGAATTAAAATATTGTGATCTATATTTTTTGTTTCCATTCGCACACGGTAATTATTTAAAAAATACTATAGATACTTTTCAAACAAGGAAAGTAGAAAGATATCTATTAAAAATCTATAAAAAATACAAAGTATCTTAGTACAATTTGTAGAGCCTAATTGAAATAATTCCAACATAATTTTTATTTTCATTTGTGTGTGGTAATTATTTTGTTAGTGCCGAAAATACTTTTTAAACTAGGAAAATTGCATGACACATCTTAAAATTGTAAAGAAAATTCAGAGTTGCTATATAGGTTACGTACGGCTAAATTAAAATATTATGAACTTTATTTATTATTTTTATTTGCACATGGTAATTATTTAAAAAATACTCATGGCACTTTTTAAACAAGGAAAGTAGCAAGATACCTATTGATAATCTGTAAAATTACAGAGTTCCTTAGTAGGGTTTGTAAAGCCTAATCGAAATAATCCCAACATAATTATGATTGTCGTTTGTGTGCGGTAATTATTATGTTAGTGTTGAAAATACTTTTTAAACTAGGAAAATAGTAACATTTCTATAAAATATAAGTAAACATTGCAGAGTAGGTTAGTAGGGTCTGTATAGCTTAATCAAAATAATCCTAACTTAAATTTGATTTGTATTTGTGCACGGTAATTATTTTGTTAATGCCACTACTTATTACTTTATGTATATGTTTCATAGTTTTTGCAATGTATACACTGAATTTTCAGGTATGACGGACCTAAGACAAGCTGCGAAGTGGTTGTACAAGATGTTTGACCCAGTCATTAATGTGCATCATTATAGCCATCTCAGTACTATCCTCCCCCCGGAGGGCGAGGTGGCGATTGAGCTTGGTGTGTTGCGACTGCGCACGCCCATGAGGGCGTGGAGGGCGGACCCATGTTGGGTTTCGATGTACGTGTAGTTGTGATCTTCATGTACTCATTTGTAGCTTGACTATTTTGGGTGGACTAACGTTTGTTCTTAATCTTTTCGATGCAGTTTGATGGCGGCAAACCTCCTTCCACCGTGAGGATGGTTGAGGCGACGTGGGAGGACGACCAGGACCCCGTGGGAGTACCTACTTTGAATTTCTAGGCGGAGATAATGTTCCCTTGGGTTCAGGGCTGGATTGATGCCTTTGCTGGCATCGTCTAGGAGGATACTCTCTACGACCCCGAGACGCATGCGGAGTACATCGAGTGGTATCCAGTCAGATGAGGGTTCGCTGTGTTAGGGCTGTGGACTACCCACCACGACATGAGGCTGCGATGACCGATACATACCGACCCAGTCGGACTCGCATTCCATCGCGTGGTACATATTGAATGGTCCATACTTTTTATTTGCTTCGTAAGATTTTAGTTTTTAACTTATTAATTATGTGTACATGTCGATCTGCACTGGGTGGTGCATGAGTGTTCCCCTAGGCGGCCGCCTTGGCCGCCTAGGCGCTGGGCGCACGTCGGCCGCCGTGACTCGGGCAAAATCGCCCCCTGGGCGCTCGGCCCGCCTAGGTGGTCAACGCCGGTCCCAGGCGGACCCAGGAGGAGCTAGGTGGGCAAGGCACAGCGGCTGGGCGGTCCGAGGTAGCACCGGACAGTCAGAAGCGGCGCTAGACGGGTCAGACGAAGCTAGGCGGTGGCACGGGGGAGAAAAGAAGGTAAGCGAGGCTCTCACCGTGGTCACAAACCCTAGCTGATTTCAACCCCTCTTACTCTGCTCCCCGTCGGGCTGCCTCCTCTCCGGGCCTCGTCGCGCGCTGCCGCCTCCTTTGGTTCCCTGTCGCGCACCGCCTCGCGCCTCCTCTCGTGGTTCCCCGTTGCGCTCCTCCTCCTCCTCGGCTCCCCATCGCTATCGCGTGGCTCCTCCCCGGCTCCCTATCGCCATCGTGCCTCCAACCCTCCCTGTCACCGCGCCTCGTCCAGTCGCCCGCCAGGACAGCCGCCTTCTCTGCTCTAGCTCTGCCTCCCTTTGGCCCTTGCCTCCCTCTGGCCCTCTCTGCTCTGCTCGCCTCCCTTTGTTCCTCTCTGCTATGCTCGCTTCCTTTGCTCTAGCGATGCCCCCTCTGGCCCTCTTGTGCTGCTGCGCACTTGGCACTTCGGCAGTGCGAAGTGCTAATGCTAGTAGTCAATTAGGCACTTCAGCATTTTATAACAATTTATGATTGTGGTGTTTCCTGTTTAGTAGTCAGTTAGGCAATTAGCAAGTAGCAATTATGATTGCAAGTTTGTAACAATTCTTTATTAATGTTCATGAAACGTAGGATGTCATCAGTTTGCACCGGCCACAGTGGAGGTGACTACGGATAGCCTTAAGAGGAAATCCAAGGGCATAAGGTGCGAGTATGGAGTGTTGATTGATCCAAACAATATGAATAAAGTAGAATGCAAGTTGTGCAACAAAATTATTCTGAGGAGTGTATAGGATAAAGTAACGTATTGCTCACATTAGGGGCAATGTTGATAAATGTCCGTTGTCCACAAAGGAAGATCAAGAGAAGTGCATCAAATCAATCGATTATATTGCTCACATTAGGGGCAATATTACTCACCTTATGAAGTATTTATATTTGACATGCTTGTTTTATTTGTGAGAACTGAAAACTACGATTCTAAGACAATTTGATGTTACTTGTTTGAATTATATTTTTATTACATCAAGTCATCAACTTATGATTCATGAAGTATATTTAATTTTTACATCAACTCATCAAGGTCATTACATCAAGTCATCAAATATATTTGTATCACACCAAGGTAACATCTCTTCTTACATAATTACACATATACATACATGTAACATATACATAAGTTTGGTCTGATGTTTGCTATTTTGTGTTCATCTTGCTTGCTTGGACTGATGTTGGATGCATTTATGCTTGCAATTCTGTTCGACCGCCTTAGGCACCCTAGGGGCTAGGCGGCCACCCACTGCCCGCCTAGCATCTAGGTGAACACTGGCGCTTCAACATGACGGTGTAGGACATCAGAGCTAACATGGACCAGTTCCTCGAGAAGACGAGATGAGGGATTGAGATCGCGTTTTGTTGTATGCTGAGGGACCCGGTGGGCCCACCTATGCGTGGACGGGGTGTGAGCCACGGTGCGTCACGCCCCAGGACTCCTCACCCGGACGTGGTAAGCGGGTCCTCGTGGCACCGTGCTGGGAGTACCCCAACACAGTTTGCAAGTTAGCGTGAAACACTCACATCTGGTTCTTTATTTCGAACTCCACTAGTTATTAACGATGATTTTCTATGACAGGGCTTGAGTTCTAGCTGTACATGGGGCAGGTGTACGCAGAGCCAACCTCTAGCCTTGTGCGACGAGGTATGACTATCTTGCTTGTATGCATAACATACTATTTTCTGGTTT
The DNA here is from genome assembly GCA_036346395.1 of Hsuehochloa calcarea. Taxonomy (NCBI): domain Eukaryota; kingdom Viridiplantae; phylum Streptophyta; class Magnoliopsida; order Poales; family Poaceae; genus Hsuehochloa; species Hsuehochloa calcarea. The sequence continues at coordinate 65,998,137 of CM070593.1, read as the reverse complement.
TCGCCATGTTTACATGCACAATGTAATGTTTCACAGGTCGTACACTGCTTTGGGATGACCCGATGGTGTCGCATGAGGATTCATACTCCGGGGACTACGACTTCGACCAATGTGGTAGCCAGGTCTCCATGGGGGCTTCACGATGCACCCGGACTGAGCCAACCCACGCAGGACCCCCTCGCGACACCCCCTCAGGATAATCGTGTCAGTCAGGTATCTCAGCCGCCTGAGCCTTTGACGTACTCGCATCAGCGCTCGCAGCCGCTTCGGATGAGACCAGGAGCGACATGCAGGGTACGCCCCAAGAGGGATCGCCAGTAGATATTTGTTCTTATAAATATCAGTCATGCCATGTAAATATTAATTCATGTACAACTTATATTATGCTAGTCTCGTGTTTCAATATTTTTTTTGCGTGCACATTGCGACCATATGAGGGAGTCAGCATCGTGACACCTCACACCACCCTGATTCTAGTCTTTACACTACCACACCACTTTTTCAAACCAAAAAGACCACGCCATGTCATGCCACACGTTGCCAATTTTGCAGATCGATATGACAACACACTGCTATGCTAACTTTTTAGATTGACAAGATCACACTCCGCCACGCCACCTTTTTAGAATGAAAAGATCACGTCCTATCACGCCACACGCTACTTTTGCATATCGATATAACAACACACTGCGACGCTAACTTTTCAGAACGACAAGATCACACTCCGCCACGACACCTTTTTAGACCGAAAAGACCGCACATTGTTACGCCACACGCTGCTACTTTTGCAGACCGAGATGATAACACACTGTGACACCACTTTTTAGACCGAAAAGACCACACTAGGCCACCCCCTTGTGAGGCCTAAAAATCCCTTTATAAAAGGAGGGATAAGAGGCGTGAAGGAGAAGAGAGCTGGAGGATAACACTACACCACCACACTCAACACTGCACGAAAGATTGGTTCACACAACTGAGAGGAAGGAGATGGAGAACTCATTGAGCTTCTACAAGAGGATACTGCAGAAGAGCAAGTGGCTTGCCGAGAGGACTAAACCCTACCAAAATAATTCTATTAAGGATGCGTCGGCACCACTGGAGTTCCCACGCCCGCAATGGGTGCGAAGAATCGGCAAAGATCATCTAGTCCACACACCTAGCGACGGCCGCCCGGGTGTACTACACATGTAGCCATCACCTCGTAAGCATATCTTGTACACACATAGATTTTTCATATTTTAAGTTCCATTACACAAATCCCTAACTACACCTGCGCATAATGGCGGCCAGAGATGCGATGCAACTTCTTCTAATGGATCGACGATCCGGACATGTATGATAGGGAGTTCATCTAGCAGAAGTACATGCTGAACTATGCCGAATCGAAGAAGTAAGTTATGCCCAGTTTGCATCATGATTATTAATTTGGCCTTATGTTGTGCTATGCTAACCTCATTCATTCGTCCATCCCGTCTCGTAGAATATGGTTGACTTCAAGACTGGCACCGCCTTGGGCAGACCAAAGACAAGGGGAAGGGATCGATGGGCCGCCACGACTGATTGATTTCGTTCCAATCAACCTTTTTCGGATTCCAAAAAGCACACATGTATCGTAGGTGTATTTCGGTTTGTTGATTCATGCATGTTATCGTTTCAAATGTATGTTACCAAACCCTACGTGCCGTGTATTTCACAATTAAATTATGAACTCTTTCAAACTTACATCTCTTTTTTTCCCAAATATGAACTCTTTCCGCAATCGGGACAACATCCCGCATGGCAACCCTAAACCTAAATATCTTTTCCATTTCGCTCCGAAGGAGGCTGTTTGTGTCATTGCACCACCGAACTCTCATTCTTTACTTCATGTTACATTGTCTTCTCCACTAGTTACTTTCCGAACTACGCGGACACTTCAACGTATTACCAAACTTTTTAAAAAAATACAAAAAATTTAAAAAATCTCTAGACATAAATAATAAAAACAACATAGCCCTCCTATCGTCAGTTCAATTGGTTATAGGAACCTCTCCCACTGTTCCAACTGGCGATAGGGTTCCTGTCGCCAATTGGAATGACAACAGACACCTACTTTTGTAAAAAAAAAATCAACTATTTAATTTTGTCCAATTGGCGACAAGCATATACTTTTGTTTTAAAAACGACTATTTAATTTTGTAATTATCTTTTTAAATAATATTATTTAAAAAATTGAAAGGAATAAGATATAAATAGAATTGAAGTATTACGACCAATGGTAGAATGGTCTTTTTACCTCCAATCCTCTCTTCCAGGATTTTAGAAGGCAACTTTCCACCAAACGTTTCCCCAATCAGCTCTAGATTCTCATAGAAGTGAGTCATTTAAGAGGCAGGAGTTGAGAGACGAAAATGAGGAGCAGAACTCTACCAAACAAACCCTAAATCTCCCCAATTCCTTCTCCTTTTCTTCTTGTTATTGTTGCCGATTCATAGCACTACCACAACGTTATGTTTTGTTTCCTAGATGAGAAACATATGTCTCTGAATATAAAGAAAACCCAGAATTCTTAATTTAAACTATTCTCGTGTGGTTTGTTCTGAATGAAGGGGCAAGGATAACAGGATTATAGCATGCAACAAATGCCTAGTACTTCTTGAACTTATGCTCCATTCATTTAGCCCCAGATAATCACAGTTACGTTAGTCATTCTTTACAAGTAAGACTTGGCTCAGATCAACTTAATAAGAAAAGGCTTGACTACCACAGCAAACAAGGTTAGTTAACCTTATCAACACTAATTAAAACACAGACAACATACAGAGCCATCTTATCCCTCCAGATATTGTTCATACCTGAATGAGCATACTAACAGTCAACAGACAAGAGATACCTGACTCACACATCTACATTCTTAGACTGCCTAATATTTTTGCCATTTCAAACCATCCAAAAAGTACCTACCTGTCATATCTCACTCAATATACTTATATACACATTACACAGTTGATAGTTCTAGACATACAACAAAAGTTGGAACTATTTAATTCAAGAGCCATGGTTGACCCAGCTCTGATCATGGATTCATGGTGTTAAGGCTCTCCTCTTCAGATTCTTCCACTTGTCCTTCAGATCAGCTGGCGAGCGCTCTTGATGGAAGATGTCAGCGCCATATTTCTTGATCCTCCTCCATGGTATGTTTTGACCTTTCCTAATTGCCCCAGCAAAATACTGCATTGCAAAAGATGCACAACAGATTACTTGCACATACAAACAAGAAAACTAAATGGAAGAAGCAATTCCAAATATACAATTCAAGCAATCGACCGATGATTGAGCATGGAAAATATAGCAGAATCCAGGGGATGCATACCTTCAGAGCTTTTACCTCACCTTCAGTTCAGTGTACTCTTTTCCGATGCTAAACACAAGGAGATTCCCTTGAAAGCAAGCAGTGACAATTCAATTAACAGTTTAACGCCCATAGGATATGAACCAAATATTAGCTAAAGACAGCCGCTTAGCTCTTGCAAAATATTTCAGTGTGTATGAAACAGAAATCATCTTTTCTCGCTCACCTGTTAGATGTCAAAGCGCCAGGATCTTTTGTTTTCTTGCTTTCTGTGTGTTCCACATGCAATCCTAAATCCATGTGGGATCCTAGTTTTCTCTATCCGGATTCTCTGTGAAATCACTGTGCTATTCCCTGGATCAGTAGATAGCACTTTACAAGCACATTGCTGAATCAAACTATACATGGCGTAAAATCATTCCATTCATTAATTTACACATTAGAGTTTACATAGACCGCTTCGGGCTAATTTTTTTTTTACAATAAAGGCCGAACATGCCAAATGAATACATTACAAAAAGTAGCGGAAGCAACAACGGAAGCAAAGGGGTGAGGGCACATCTTACCGCAGGCAAGTGACTGGAGAACCCGTGTACGCCCGATATTATCCAAAACTTCGAACAATATAGGAGGTACACAAGAACCAACGGAGTCAGCTAGATTGGGGTGAGACTAGAACAACTAATAACTAAACTACGCTTCAATGTTTCATGAGTCTTCAGACTTCTGAATCCTTGATGCAGTCGACAGCTCCAGGGTTCCTGTTTATGAGGGTTTGAGGAAAGAGCGAGGATGAGCACAACTACCGTGCTCGCGAGCCAACACAACAGATGCAATAATATATATGCAATGTGTAAGAAGGATGGCTCGGGTTCTTTTATTTGCATAAAGCAACAGTTATAAATACAAATATTAGAAAATCATATCATTAGCATTTTGACCAAATTGTATTTTTAAAGAGATTAATTATGCAATAATTAATAAAAGCAGAGGGTACCTCCACCTTCATGCTTTTTTTTATGGTGGTCATTCCCACCTATTATCAACGCTGGGTAAGAATACCCAGGGAAAATCCAAATCAAGGGCTAGGTGAGCCCCGCACATTTTTCAACACATCCACAAAAGTTTTTGAAATAGAACTATATCTTGTAAGTTCCCACGCCGCCCGTGACCGTGGGCACGGCTGTTCGAATAGTTTTTATTCTCTGCAGAGATTGTACATCTTTACCCACAAGAGATAATCAGCTTGATATGTACACACGTTTCCGTAGACATATGAATCAAGGGGAGATTACCACAAGGCCTTTACAAGGTATCCCTCGATATTTGCCACACCTGCTAAGGTTTCACCTGAGTAGGATTTCATTCCCGTGGAACCCGACAACCACTGTACCCAGACCCCCTCTTGCGTCATGCAACTTACGCCTAAGGTCCCGCAAGTCACATACCCCAACCCGTAGCCTCGTAGGCTCACGGTGAAGGGGAGTCCCCCAATGGTGCAGTGCGTACCGGTGGACACCAATTAGTTAGCCAGGTCGACACCATTATAGACTTGTGGCTGTACTATTTTGCAATAGGAGGTCATCACATGATTAAGTCCTTAAGATCATCTGGGTGATTCTTACCACATACCAACAATTCTCGTGCTTAACGGCACCCACCACCCTTCCATCCGCCCAGATGGGGTATTAGTAAGTTTTAGGGTTTTGGAGAAGTATAAAATAAATTATCCAACCAGTCCAGTCATTCTCCCCAATGACTGCCCAAAACAATTGTCATGATTAAAGAATGATGTTTTGGGGTAGAATTATGGCATTTAAGTACGACCTATAACTAGTAAGTTACCAGATATTTACTAGGGTGACAAGGATATTGGGAGTTCAATTTTCAAGGAAATGGTATAATAATTATTTAATCATCAAATAGGCATTTAACTACCTTAGGGTGTTTGACATATATTTGCATAGAAATTAAAGTATGCAATTTGATACTTTAAAAGAACATAATTTGCATAAAAATATAGGATCAATATGATCAAAGTGTTGACTCACCTGGGCTATTTTACCGTGGCCTTGATCTTACTCAAAGCACCGCTTGAACATGGGTTCAAAATCTTGGTCGGTGTCTTTGCTTGAATCTTGGATCTGCTCGAGTCGTCGTTCTTCTGGACTTTGATTTCTAATTACGCAGCAACGATCGAAAAACCAAATAAATTCAAAGAATTCAAAAAACCAATAAAACACAAGAGCCTCAGAAAGATTGCGGAGGACGAGCTCGAGAGAAGGGATTGGCAACACTGGAATGTTTGACAGAGTCGAACGTCCAATTGAGCGAAAGGAGGAATGTCAAAGGAATTCTGCCGGGAGGGAGGATACAAATGAGGGTAAGGTTGAAGGAGTTTTTGCCGGAATGCTCTACTGCGGATTTGGAAGATAGCAAGACTATACTACTACAGGATCAACAATTAACTTAACTACAAGCTCTACACCAGATCTAAATATAAGAGCAACACAAACACTCAATATCAGTTCAATACCAAACTCAGCTGCCAGATAATACATCACGATTCAAATGCTAGCTACTTGACCTACTACTACAACTTACTGCCACAACAAGACACATATTCTACTACCAACTATATAATTGCCAGATTACCAACTGTGATTTAATTGCCAAACCACAAATCATTGCTAAACAATACGGTTTGATAAAGAAATCAAATCAGTACTTCCAGCTTACACCAAATACATTTACTTCCATCAATCATTGACCTACTGACGAAGCATTAACCAACAGTTAATAATTGATTAACAAAGCCAATATACAATACTGCTACTGAAGATCAAAGCTATCCCTAATAATTGGAATCACAAACAACAATTCAATTTACTACCAAAACACTTATACTGATGATCAGTAATCACAGACAATTAATCAATAATTAGTTTACTACTAGCAAAATATCCTACTATCCTATTGCAACATTTCTCAATTATCGGATCGATTGCAACCTCATTGCTACCGCTATGATCTGGGGAAATCACTACGAATCAAACGTTGATAATTGAAACGAGTCAATAACAATTGATTGCAATTTCTACAACACAAAAACTCAATTGACAGAAATTCGAAATGCCAACACTCAATCTACTGCCACATCAATCATACAAGCTTTCAATGGCTAGACCAAACAACTATTGACTTAATAAACCAATTCACAATTGCTACATAGGGTTTCAAATGATAGATTTTCAAAATGTCAAAACACACACATTTCAAAATGACAAAACACCTCTTACTACACAAATGTTCGATTACCAGATCATACACATATTAATCAAAATGCTAATTACAAAATACTACACTCACTGCCAAACTGATGTTCATTGCTACCTCCTGACAATCAAGTTCTGGCAAAGTACTAAACAGAAATCGACAATTCAATTTACTGATACTGATGAACACTAATCACCAACAACAATCAATAATTGGAGAAGCATAGTCCACAGACAGCAATCACAACTAAATCATTGTTAACAATTTTGACATTGCCACTGATATTTCAAATTGCCAGATTAGCACAGAAAACTTTCAATGTCAGATACATAAATTGCTACCACTGCCCAGCATCACAGATTGGGTGAAACAACAAACTACAGACAATAATCGATACTTCCAGCTATACTGATACTCCAATCACCGACAAAAGTCACTGATCCACTGATGATCCCTGTCAACTCCTAACCAATGCTGATTTGATGAGGCAAGAATCACAGATGACAACTCAATCAATTGAACTACTGGCCAACCCATGTCACTGCACTGGGAGGGCTCGGCCACAGAGATATAGCAATCGACAGGGGGAGCAAGGGAGAATGGGAGAAGGGGGAAGGAGCAGGGGCTCAGGCGGCGGCCGTCGACAGCGAGTAGCGGCCGGGGAGCACTGGGAGCAACCCAAAAATGGAATGCTGGCCGGGCGAGGAGGCTGAGGGAGGGGGTCGTGCGGCCGGGGCGGCGCTGAAAGGTGGAGTCGGGCGAGTGGGCGGTTTGGCGTCCGACGGCGGCGACGTCTGGGGAAGGGAGTACCAGGGGAGGCAAGCATAAGTACTATGGAGAGGAAGGGTGCTTACTGAGGACTAGTGGAGGCGGAGGGGCACCGGAGGAGGTCGGCGACGGAGCCGAGGGCGGCGCGGGGAAGGCCTGCAGCCAGTTCTCCGAGGCGAGTCTTTGCGACCATTCTTGGTAGGCTTAGGCGGCGCTGCCAAGCGCCTAAGCTAGCCGACGATCGGGCCAAGGCGGCGGAGCTCCCAGTCGGCCGTAGGGGAGAAGGATGGATCGGGGCTCTTGGGAGCACTTACCCGGGGAAGGAGGGGACGGGGAGAGGCAAAGGGGGCGTCGGGGCTATTTATAGCCGGGGATGGGGAGGTGGAGCTGGGGCTGGGGCTGACGGAGGCGATGATGTTGGTGGAGGCATGGCGCGGAGGGGACGTGGTATGGGCGACGGAGTCGGTGGAGCAGACGGCATGGCGCGGAGGACGATTGGAAGGCACCGCAGGTGTTGACGGGGCTCCGCTGCAACGCTCGGATTGGGGCTTCACCGCTTGGACCGAGTGATGCAGCTGTGCGCGCACAGACGGAGAGGACCCTGCCTGACGTCACGGAGGCATGGGCGGCGATGCGGGGGTGGGGCGGCGCGGCAGTGGAGCAGGTGGAGGTGGGGGCGACGCCGTAGAGGTGGGGGCAGCGCTTGGGGAAGATGGGTCGAGGAAAGCGGGCGGGCCGACGAGGTGCGGCGGAGGGAAAGAGAGAGAGAGGGAAGCTTCGGCGGCGGCGACCTAGGGAGGCGGCACACTTGAGCGGGGAGAGCGGATGGGGCGGAGCGGTTGGGCAAGAGAGGAGAGAAGAAGGCGGCGCTCGGGAGAAAGAGAAGGGGAGGAGGCGGAACGGCCGAAGAAAAGGATAAGGGTGAGCGGGCGACGAGAGAGAAAGAGAGGAGGAGGTGGGTCGGGCGGAAAAAAGGCAGGCCGGGCCGGTTCGGAGAAAAGAGAAGGCGGGCGGGCTGGGAAATTTTGGCCCGAGAGGGGTAGAAAGAAAAGGGGAAAAATCTAGTGGGCTGGGAACTGAGTTGGCCCAACAAAATAAGGGGATGTAGAATTTTGAGAGGGGCCAAAATTTGAAAAGAGCGAATCGAATTCGAAATTTGAATTTGAAATTTGAGGATGGGTTTGAAACATAAACCCGGGCTTAAAGAAATCTCAAAATTTTAAAAATTCAAGCGACGAATTGAAAAACAACGAAAGTCAAAATTTAAATAATCGGTACTATTAGCCATCTGAAAACGGGATGTCACAATCCACCTCTTTTAGCTAAAATAGAATGCCAACACAAATGCAATCTCAGTTCTCTAGAATGAGTACATGAACATGCAGGCTTTCTCGTTGCAGATATTAGCGAGGAAACATCATACCAAGTGAATGCAAAGCTTTGGCAAGGATGCTCACTTGTCATGAATATACTTTCGGGCATCACAAGCTAAAGATTCTATACCATCTCGTCCGTAGGTCTTCAAAACCTGCCAAAAAGTTTGGGGAAAACAAATGTTCAAATATATCCGAGGACAAATAAAAGGGCACACATAATTGGACTCGCCAAACTAGAGTAGCAATGCCAAGAGCAGGAAAGGAATTAGCCAGGCAGATAAACTCGGCAAAAGATTGGAGATTGATAGGGTTTGGAGGTTGTTAGATCATGTGGTTAAGTTTAATATATTTTAGATGATAAATAATTGATAATGTTATTTACAGATGTTATTTGAGCGTGTTATGATGTGAGGATTTATATCGATCAAGTTGAGAAGAACTTGTGTTGAAAAATATATTACTTTGGTCTTTGCATGTGCAGTATAACTCGGAGACAATCGTGATCTACGGTGGTGATCGGGAGATGACTTGGTGCGAAATCATAGTCCAAAGGGTCGAGGATGCTGGAGGAGGCGATCGAGCTTGAATTGGAGCGTATGGAGATTAAAAATGGATGATGCGTGTTGGAATTACAAAAATGCGATTTAGATGCTACGACACGTGATAATTTTAAGGTGTTTAAAATTAGATATATTGTAAACAGATGTTAAGTCCATATAGTGAACTCTAAATCTAATGGGTCGTATGTGAGTGTTTACGTGCAAAAGTTAGAAGGTCCGTTAATATAGGAAGAACGAAAAAATTCCTGGCGGCTGAACCAATTGGGATTAGGCGAGGGGCTCTGGCGGCCGAAACTTTGGTGGCGTGCGTAATCTCTGAAGAAGAAAACGCAGCGCCGTGGTTCACCAGAGAAAAGGTGCTGGCAGCGACGACATGAGGTGACATTGGTTTTCTGTTGATGGATGATCACCTGATGGAAAATTAGTGAGACTTGTTTCTGGCTGTTAGTTTTTGTGCGTGTGGACAATAGCATATAGATGTATCTACAAGGCACATTAATATATTGTGGAGTTGTGATTTCCTGATGTGGCTGGACGTGAGGATTTAAATGTTGTCCTTTCAAGGATTGTCAAATCAAAAGAGGGCTTTGATTGCTGAGGGTTCTCTATCGTGAGGTCATCGGTACTGTTATTTCTGTTCTCCATTGATGGCTGTTGGAATTTGATAACTAGCATCAAGCTCGGTCACTTCTTGCCGGCCGAAGGTATAGCGCTGCTTGGGAAAAGTTTTTAGCTGGCGACGGCTTGGTTCGGCCGGAGGAAAACAAAATAAATGAGGGCGGTTTGGTGGGGTTGGCGACAAGATTTTGGGCATGAGGTCAAGTTCTGGTGGCTGCATAGGGGAGAAGTTTTGAAGGATTAAAAAGAGAACTAATCGTGGAGGTTCACGATCTGATCTTGGCGACAGCACTACGTGCGTGGCGAAGGCAGTGAGATTTAGCGTGCGGCTCGGGCGAAGATTTATTTCGACAATTTTTTAAAAAAATTCGTACTACAATTATTCACCCTCTTTGATTGTCATTAACGATCCTACTGAGATCGTAATGTAATCTATACAAGGCGGTAGCGGTGGAAGCGTGAGGTCGGGAAGCATTCGTGGACGACCTCTGGGCACCAGTAGGTGGGAAGGGATGGCGCTGCGCACGAAGGGGAGGCAGCCATGGTCTTCACTCAAAGCCAATTCGGAGTCTCTCCCTCTCTTGATTTGAAATTGAATCGGGGGTATTTGATTTCTCTACTCCTCGTGGGGAGTTGGGTGGTAGGAGCAGATCTGGCCAAATGGACGGTCCGGCCTGGTCCGATACCAACATGATTGGGCACGGTTTATTTAGGCACGGTTCGTTCCGGTTCGACTATTAGATGAGTTGTGTCAGGCCGATCTACGTACTGGGGAGGCGGTCTAGGTACGGTATGTTGGAGTTTCGTGTTGGGTCGGACCGGCAAAAGTCTGTGTTGGCCTATCGGGCTAAGTCTGGTCCATCAGAAAAAACTATAAAAATATGTAAAATTCAAAAATACATATAAAAATAGTAATAAATGAGATAAACATATTAAAAATGGGCTGGAACCGGTTGACCCATGGGCTATGAGATTTGCTCGCCTCCTGGGCTTCCGAACTACTGCTCTTTTCCAAATCTCTACGCACTCGCCGCCGTCTGCGCTGCGCAGCCAACCGGCCGATCCACCCATCCGGCCATCCCCTGCCCGCCTCATCGGCGTCATCGCTTCCGACCTCGGCTCGGGTCGCCGGCGAACGACGCCGCACTAGCAACTCCCCACGCCGCACCTTCGCGCCTGTTACTCCGGTCAGTTGCATACTTCCTCACCGAAGGCTGCTTTGTTTTTTTTTTTTTTAAATAAAAGGTTTGCACCCCCATTTTCATTTAAAGGAAACCAAACTAAAAATTCAGAAGCCAGCAGAAATATATATTCCTCCTGTAATTTAGCCAAAGACAGATAATATGACCTCCCCCGGAGGCTGCTTTGTGCTAAGCTTCCCTTCGACATCTCACACGGGCGTTTCCTCTCTCGGTTGCAGGGTCTCTTCTACATGGCAGGCTCTGAGGAGATAAAGGGGGTGATAGCCTCCGTTGGGGAGTTGCGCATAGTGGCATCATCCTCCAGGGAGGGTGAAATCGCTCGCCACGGTGCGTGTCCTGCGATGCACTAGAAATTATTTGTAACCTAGTATTGCACTAGTAGATAGTAGTACTGTTACTTACTAGTTACTAGTGACTTATTACTGCTTGGCAATGTTATGCATTATGTCCATGCTATGATCGTACTACTAAAATGCACCTAGCTAACCAACCCAAGTTTCTGTTAAAAAACAAGACTAGTATCTCATGTTACAACTAGTTGATTTGCGTCGATTTTGGTTCAGACAATGGCGGTGCTGATGTTGCTGCCGACGATGACATATGGGATGATGCTTCAGATTCTCCAGGTCATGGATCCACCTTAGACAGAGAATGGACCTACAGGCAGAGCCAGTTTCAGAAGGTATACCCTAAATGATTTTGACTGCGATGGTTATTGGTTAGCCGTGAATAATGAGTTTGCGTTGATATCAGAACTGTTTGAAAGTAAAAGCTTTCTATGTTACTTTAGATGGGCTATAGGGACGGCAGAACAGAAGGGCAGAAGGATGCTGCGCAAGAGGGCTTCAATGTTGGGTTTAGGCAATCTGTGCATGTTGGCTGTAAGTGGGGCATTGCCCGTGGGGTTACCAGGTAAAAATGGATCTCTGTCAATCCAAGAATAGTTTTCTTGTACGGACATTCTCTTGTAACATTATTGCTGATTCTATTTTCTGTCTGTTGTCCTTCAAACAGTGCACTGGCTATTCTTCCTGATAGCTTGAAGGAAAAATTGTTGCCCAATGCCCAGTGCAGAGGAAAACTCCAGGATCTGCACAACTCTGTGCTAGAAATTTCAGCAGATGATGCACTTCAGATGTTTCATGAGAGCATTCTGCAGAATAATCATCCATCAGAGGAACCACATGTAATATCAGAAGCAGACAGAGCTACAGATTCTAGTAGGCTCCAAAGCCTTTCAAAAGATCTTGTGTTGTTGTTGCATGAATACCCAGATATTAAAGTTGGTGAAGAATTGACACAAGATTCATAAACAAGTTGGTCAAGTGAATTGCAAACATCACCAATCTCCTAAGTCTGGCAGAATCATTTGCATCGAATTCTCAGGTTACTGAACATCCAGGAAGGCTATAGATGATTCAGGGATGTTGTTGGGGTTGGAGCTGATTCAAATCCTTAATCCTGCAATCCTGGAGACATGTTTTGAACTCAAAAGGTGTGAGCCTCAAAGACCTAGAAATTCTGAAGACTGTAACTGTAAATCCTGTAATACTAAGGTTTCCTTAATCATATCGCTTTCTCTTTTGCTGCAAGCTATAACTAGTATTGTAACTGTAATTCCCATAAACTTACAATAGTAATCTTTTCTTCCTGAGGTTTGACATCTCCCTGGTTTGCCTCTACCATACATTGCTCGTAGTTTTGCTAAACATTTCACAGTTGCTGATGGACTGTAATTGTTTTCTTAATTGATTTGATCCATTGTACAATAAGTTCCTGACTACATCTTCTGGGGAAGGTATAGATAATGGCTACATCAGTGCAGAAAATTTTGAAACATTCTGGTATATCTTAATCTCTCATGGTTCAATACTGACAATATGGCAAGCCAGCATAGTTAAGAAAACAAATGTAGTATATGATTAAACCTTAAACCTTCTCATCTTCCTTGTTTTTCTGAGTAGCACCTATCCACTTTTTTATGCTTTATGCAGCCAGGAAATACTATTAGGTATACACTGCATTGAGCTGTAAGTTCTGCAAAGGATGTATCCTAGCTATATTCTAGTTTTACATCAGCTGGCTTCACCGAATATACTGGAATGTGTTCAATTGAAAGGTCTGATCCACCCCTCAAAGTTGCTATGGCCTACTGCTGTGATATTGCATGTTGATATCTTGACAGCACAGCTTGTCAGTGATGGTCTGCTTCTATTACTGGGGTTGGTGTGATTGGAGCATCAAGCTGAGCGTTTATCCTTCAATATGTACCAGGTTGGTGAGAGCATCATACCTTGTATCCGTTGTGGCTTGTGAGTGTTTGGTTTCAATATTAATGTCATTTATTCATGATGATGCATGCCTGATCTGCACTCTCCTTGTATCCATCCGTTTGGAGCGTTTCCTGTTATTTCTATTCAGTGCCATTTATTCTTGGATCTCGATGGTGAACGTTACATCTATTCTCTTGTTTGGTTGTTTCTGAGTTGAATGAACTACCCGGCATTCAATCCAAACAAATGTGAAGATTTTTCATATTGCCAAGAGTCTAAGAAGGATTTCACATAATTCATACCATCAAAGCTTCTAAACCCAAGCCAATGGTTTAGTATGCATCAGGAAACCTCTGCACTAAATGGCCAAACATTGGAATTTCTTCTGCCTTGGTTCTTGTTACCTGACACATAGTATTAGGTTACATCCATTCTGCTTTCTAGACCCCAGCAGATTTGGCCCATCTGTTTGTATGTCAACGCAGAGACTGCTGACACCTTAATTTGTGATTCTAAGGATAGGCATGGCCTGTTGTAGAGTCAGTTTGGCACAAAAGTAGACTATAGAAGAGCCTCAGCAGTCAGCAGTCAGCAGTCAGCAGTTAGTTGCATTGATTAATTTATTGCTCCAACGTACTTCAGACGCATCACATAGTTCCTAGTTGTATTCAGAAAGCAACACTTTAGATTGCAGCTGTTTCATATTACTACTGAACATATTGGAAATAGGGCAGGATATTGGGACATTTACATGAACAAGATGGACAAAGAAATTAAAATGGAACATTTACATGAACAAGATGGAAAAAGAATTGGAAAATGGAACATTTACATGAACAAGATGGAAAAAGAATTGGACTTTCTTTCGCTGATTACAGAAACTGCGAGAAATTGAACAGATGATCAATAGCCCACACAAGATTACCAAGATACGCTCTTGTTACACATGCACGCAAGCAATCTTACACATATATGATCGCCTTTTTATCAGGAAACAAATGCCGTCAATAAGAGTTTTATTGATCATTGTCCAAGGAATACATCTCAACACTCTTGCCAGTTTGCAAGTCTCACTCATCACTAAAATATTAACACGAGTACACGAGGCTTATGTACATGCAGTACGGCACTACACTAGTAATCAGCTGACTCAATTGAGTTCCATGCAGCTCAACTAGACAGCAACGACCAGATAGAGGTCTCAGTGTAGTAAGCAGCTCTCTGGCACTAATATTGCAGTGACCACTGAGTTAGAACTTCGATATCATGATTAGTCCCAGCTAAACCCCAAACTGTAAAACAGACAATAGTGCATCATAAGTTGAATCAACAATATACAAATTTTTTGTACCACATCAATTCTACTACTATAATTTTTACCCTATTGTTCTTACCTCTAAAAGCTATCAGCTGCATGCTTGCCAAGGTCTTGTATGTGTGGAGCTTTTCTTGTCGTCATCGTGTTGCACAGATTTCTTCTCACTGGGAACGGGTGGCAGAACAGTTTCAAAGGCCTGGACAAGCATCTCCACTTTCCTCTTCTGAGCACGAGCTAATTTTTTCACTGCCCTCCTAAGTGCATAGTCAACCATCCACTCCTCAGAACTCTTTCGATCATCCATCATCTGATGCCTGAGATCAACATTTTCAGCATCTGGATCAGGTTCTACTGTAAGAAAGTTTGGAGCCCTGGGATTGAAAGGCCGCATTTGCTTCCCCTCTTCAGGTGTTCTCCTGGCTGTGACGAACTTGTTTCTCTCACAGGTTGCTGCATCAATAGGATCAGGACCTACATCTTTGAAATCCATCCCACCAAATGCGCTGGATATGTCATCAATTGAGGATTCCTTTGAAGCATCACAGCCACTGTCTGCATAATTGACATATGTGGATGAGCTATAGCATGCGCTGGATAATCCATTAACAGTTGTTTCTGAATTACAATATGTGGATGAGCTATAGCATTGAAGCAAACAATTTCAGAAACAGAAACTTCACCTTCAGAAATATTTCCTCCATCTTTTGCATCCAGCTCTTCGGAAATATCTGACTTGCAGGCGCCAAAGTCTTCTGCTTCTTGATCCACCGAAGTCCCCTTATCTTCATCAATCTCTTCTCTGCGACCGCAAGACTTCGTTGTCCCCAACTCGGCCAAACCATCCGAGATCACATCACTGGATCCGCAAGAACCGTCCACCGAAACATCCAAATCTTTCACCTTGTCCTCTGCATCCCCGCAACTCCGGTGATCGAACATGGCGTACTCCATCCGCTTGACCATCGCGTCCACCTCCTCCGTGAAAAAATCGCTCACATCCGAGCTCACCGTTGGCGCGGTGGCGGTGGAGCCGGCGCCGGCATATATCTCGACGAAGAAACCGCCGCCGCTGTCGCCTCCTCCTCCTCCTCCACCGTTGTTTGTCTTGCGGAACGGGGAGACGCCCTTCAGCTTCATGCTCTGCTGCGTCTTGATCAGCCTCCTCCGCGACGCCAAGAAGCTCCTCAGGGGAACCACGGACGCGTGGACGTGGCCGTTGAGGGAGCAGTAGGCGTACGGGCAGACGTGCGCCGCATGCCCGTCACCCCCGGTGGTGCCGAGGCCGGACCCCTTCATGGTGGAGGAGCATGTCGCCCTGCTCACGTACGGATTCTTGGTGAAGAGCACCTTTGCTCTCACCGGTTTCTGCTTCGGCGGCGCGGCGGGAATCTCCTCTCTCCCCACCACCCGACCAGCCTTCGCTCCGGAGCTGCTCGTCTCCCTCATGTAGTTGGGGAGCGCCGTCCCGGCCATGGCGGCGCCGCCTCCCCTGCTTCCCGGATCGCCTCCAAGGAGCGCGTCATCCGGCGGCAACCTGTTCTCTTTGGGCTTCTTGCGCACCTGCTTCCTTTGCACCATGGCGGCGGCGGTTTCTTGGAGTTGTCCGCTTCCTTCTCGGAGGTGGAGGTGGAGGTGGAGGCGGAGGCGGCAAGAAAGGCAAGAAAGGTGGTGGGAGTTGGACTCGACGAGGTGGAGATTTTACACGCACGCACGCACACAAGGAAGGTGGTGATTCTTGCGAGATGGCGATGGGTTGTTTTACTTTGGATTCGGCGGCGAGGGTGGATCGATGCTTTTGGAATCGTCGAGGAGGTATTTGGATTCGGAGGTGGCGAGATTTTTGAATGTGTCGCGTATCTTCTGCGGGCGTAGACTCTGTGAACCCCTTGTCCTCTGTTTGATCTTGGCTGAGCGGTTTTGCGCTAGGATCTCTTTTACTTTGGTCTATAGAGTAACATATGGTTCCATGTTGATGGTTTTATATAGGGTTTGCTGTGCCTTGATGGTGTTTTGACTTTGTTGAGTTTTTTTTTTTGGTAGTAACTAATTAGGATTACCATGAGGATGCTATTTTGAAGATTCTCTCCTTTGCAACAAGTCCTACCATATATAATTATCTCTTTCATTTCATTCCACTGTGTTTATACATGAACATTACTATTCCATTATAATGGGTCCACGGCTATTCCATTATAATGGGTCCACTTTCATTTCATTCCACTGTGTTTATCCATCCACGATGCATGAATGTTCAGATCCCTATCGCACCCCCTGCGGCAAGAACATGAGCTGCATTGTCACATGCCCTAGGCAGAACTCCATTCTATACTCAAATAAAGTTTAACAAGAGAGAACTCCTAAGGTTGTGAAATAAATATAAAAAAAAACTCCATTAGACGCCAGATCAAAGGCCGTGTAGGACAAGGCTTGTTTCATAACCAAGCAGTCAAACTCAAATATGAGCCGACCCATTCCCAACGTGGATGCCGCCTGGATCGCATTCTACATTGCCTCGGCCTCAGTCTACAATGCATAACACAAATTCATCAAACGTCCAACACCAGCTACCAACAGTTCGCCATCATGGTCACAAATCACATAACCCCATCCGCCAGGTCAGGTAGTCTTGTGAAACGTCCCCATCAAAGTTGACCTTCAGCTAGTTCATTGCCGGTACTGGCCATCTGGGTTCAATTTTAACGCCCAAACTTACCCACATACCTCATAAATCTGAAACTAAATTCATCTATTATGTCTAGCATTTCAACATTATTTGCCTTGTTTCTCTCCGCCCATCATCGCCTAAGAAATGTTGCAATTCTCATTGCTTGTTTCTCTTCCTTTCTCAGAATATAGTTGACTATCTCCTTAGCAGTACCACATTCCTCCATTTTCAATAGGCACATCTTCCATTTGCACTGCCCTCCACCTCTGCTTCACATATTTGCATTTTAAGAACAGGCGGCCTCCATCTTCATCTCATCTAGGCGATTGCATACCGGGCACAATGTTTTAACCTCCATTCCTCTCCTATTGATGTTTGTACGGTTTGCCAGACTATTATGCCCCAATCTCCACAGGAAATGGTGAATTTTACTTGGGCACGACAGTTTCCATAAGCTCTTCCAGTCAGGCATGTTGTTTTGTGTTGTGTTACTTGTGTTCCCCACAACTGTAATTGACATCTGCTCTCTTGCTTCCACACAAACTTCATAAGTTGATTTCACATAAAAACATCCTTTTGTGTTTGTATCGAAGTGCCATGCTATATAATCATCTATTTGTTCCCGAACTGGTATTGTTAAAGTTATTTCTGCATCCTCCTCACAGAATGTTTCTCTCACCAAACAATGATCCCAACTTCATGTACCTGGATCTAGCAGATAAGCTACCTTCGACTCGACAGGATGCCATGGCCTCGCTGAGTGATAATTGTTAGATAGGATGGTGCATCGGTTTTTACATGTATGACGCTTTCTCTTCGATGGATCACACATTCACATGACAGCTGTACGCATTCACATGATAACTGCACGCATTCACATGATAGTTGTACGCATTTACATGATAGCTGTAATCTATATATGTGTAACTCGTGTACTTTGATTTTAACAATCAAAGATAGTGTTACTTTCCTCGCTTATATGGTATCAGAGTGGTGCTACTCCTGAGCCGCCGCCTCCACAGCTTCCACCGCGCCGCCCCTGGGAGATGATCTCTCCCGGGGGCTATGCAATCCATAGTTTAAGTCGTGTCAACGATCATCCGATTAGCTACCAATTAGAGTTTTCTCTGGTCATCTTCAAATCAGGTTTCTCTATTTTTCGATTATAGATCGGTTTGCGTCGCCCTGCCGACGTTCCTCGGCTCCGGACTTCACCGCCTCGGCTTCAACCTCTTCGGCGCCTCCTCTCTTCCGATGACGTCGTGGCGTGACGCGACGCGCTCGTCGACACGGCCCTCCCTCCACGGCCTTCCGAGTGCCCCGTCTACCGTCGTCATCACGTCGAATCATCATCGCCGGACTGTCATTCGCGAGACTTCCGTCTTCACCGAATTTATGTCAAGTCTGACTATCCGCCTTGACGACGTTCCAACTGCGGGGGCGTGTTAGACAGGATGGTGCCCCGACTTCCTATATGCATGACGTCTTCTCTTCCGAGGGATCACGCGTTCACATGATATCTGTAATATATATATATATATATATATATATATATATATATATATATATATATATATATATATATATATAGTGTGTGTGTGTGTGCGTGTGTGTGTGTAACTCATGTACTCTGATTTTAACAATTAAAGATAACGTTACTTTCCTCGCTTACAATAACTTATAGTAGTACCTCTTGGCAACCAGGGTCCGACCATATATCGATATATTTTATTCTACTATTGGCTACGTTTAATTCGGATATGTGATAAGCATGATCTCTTTTTATTTATGGCATTAATTATGTATTGTATTACTTTAGTAGTTTAATGTAGCACATTAATAGTTGGGTTTATTAAAATATTTTAGCACATTTTTTGGTTAACAACTGTCAATTTATGAACTTGGTATGGATAGATAACCAATACTATGCACATAGTAACACATATTTTCATTAATATGCCTGCTTAGTACCTCTCTTCGATGACGTCGTGGCGTGACGCGGCGCGCTCGTCGACACGGCCCTCCCTCCACGGCCTTCCGAGCGCCCCGTCTACCGTCGTCATCACGTCGGATCATCATCGCCGGACTGTCATTCGCGAGACTTCCGTCTTCACCGAATTTAGGTCAAGTCTGAATATCCGCCTTGACGACGTTCCAACTGCGGGGGCGTGTTAGACAGGATGGTGCCCGACTTCCTATATGCATGACGTCTTCTCTTCCGAGGGATCACGCGTTCACATGATAGCTGTATATATATATATATATATATATATATATATATATATATATATATATATATTGTGTGTAACTCATGTACTCTGATTTTAACAATTAAAGATAACGTTACTTTCCTTGCTTACAATAACTTCTAGTAGTACCTCTTGGCAACCAGGGTCCGACCATATATCGATATATTTTATTCTACTATTGGCTACGTTTAATTCGGATATGTGATAAGCATGATCTCTTTTTATTTATGGCATTAATTATGTATTGTATTACTTTAGTAGTTTAATGTAGCACATTAATAGTTTATTAAAATATATATATATATATATATATATATATATATATATATATATATATATATATATATATATATTGTGTCATTTTAACTCATGTACTCCGAGTTTTAACCATTAAAGATAACGTTACTTTCCAAGGATCACGCGTTCACATGATATCGTATATATATATATATATATATATATATATATATATATATATATTGTGTGTGTAACTCATGTACTCTGATTTTAATAATTAAAGATAACGTTACTTTCCTCGCTTACAATAACTTCTAGTAGTACCTCTTGGCAACCATGGTCCGACCATATATCGATATATTTTATTCTACTATTGGCTACGTTTAATTCGGATATGTGATAAGCATGATCTCTTTTTATTTATGGCATTAATTATGTATTGTATTACTTTAGTAGTTTAATGTAGCACATTAATAGTTGGGTTTATTAAAATATTTTAGCACATTTTTTGGTTAACAACCGTCAATTTATGAACTTGGTATGGATAGATAACCAAGACTATGTTTGGAATGATTTCAAATGCTATGCACATAGTAACACATATTTTCATTAATATGCCTGCTTAGTATTTCTATTTTTTAGAGTCAAATAATTAATTATGAAGGATCGTGATAGTACAAACAAGACAAATTTAATCCGTTGTGAAACCAAGAGTTTCATGTAAAAATATATGAAATGAGTTTAAAAGATGGTATGTTTGGATAAACATTGACGATGGAGAGTTATAATTGCTTTCTAGGAGGATAATGATCTGTCCATAACCTCCAGCTTTGGAGTTTAGATAACTTAATTGCTAAAGTAAATTTGTACTATTATGTCAGATGGTTCCTCTTGGTCTATGCAAATACTTTTTTTAATGGAAAAATCTAGGCAAATACTTAGGATATCTTTAATGTGTTGAATCCATTCAGGTAAAATAAAACGCCAACTAAGCATACATAAAAACACATCACTTTTATTTCCATTGCTTAGATCTTGTGACTTCGACGGCTTCAATGTATGGAATCAATTCCAAACATTCTCTCACCTCCTTTGATAACACTTAAAACCAACAATGGCTTTATACGTTACACCACACTGTTTAAAATCGTACACATAACCATTAATCTCGACATAGTAACACATTTGATGTACTCCTGTTTTGAATTCTAACTTTCTAGTAAATCGCTACTAAAAACTTGTTCATCCAAAGAGGATGACCCACATATATAGAACAAACATGGTCCAGACCATAAATGCAATTTTACGTGCGGAGAGAGACTGGGAGCCCACAGAAAGTCACGCATCACACGTGATGACGCATCTGTCGTCGGCTCCAAACTCCCAAGCCGTCTTATCCAAATTTAATACTTGCATTTCACACGATGCTCCTCATCAGCTGTTCGAACTTCGAAGAGCATCTTCTCGTTAGAAAAGTGGTTTTGATCGATCCGCACCGTAGCACGTACGAGTACGCAACAGCAAAAGGGCCACGAGCAACACCATTATTAATGGGGTCTTCTGGTCTACACTTTGCATTCTACGAGTCAGTGTACTAGAATCGGTAGCAACAGTGAAATATTTGATCCAGAAAAACAGTAAAACATTTCTTTTATAAAGAAATAGTATTCACAGTGGAATAATTGAAATTGCAACACTGCGATTGATCATTGCACATGTATCATTTGTAGGGGAAAGCTGGTAAAGAGGGGTTTTAGTTAGCAGCTCAGATGCAAACTGGACTTGAATAGTCTGTTTTATCAACCTGGCCGGGCGTCGGTGCCTGGCTATTGAAAGATTTGACAACTATATTTTGTGATTATCTGCAAAAAAAAAAACTATACAACATTCGAATATTTCTCCGGTAACGGAGAAGGAAAAAGAAACCACAGCTTAATGATCAAGCCATTGAGGATAGCTATGAAAACCGGTCGGATAAGTGGGTATTACCTTTTTTTATTCCAACCTATATTTTTATCCCAGATTCGAAGTCGAATATGGATACCTTGGGTACGAATACAAATACAGATCTTTAAAAATACAGCACAAAACGATGCTGATCCGATTCAAATCGACCACGGATAAGTTGACAGATATTGTATACATAAAGAAAAGATATAAATTCATCAACAAAAGTGTCAAATTATACTACATATTAGGTAATTATTTATCCTACTTAACAACATAAATATAATTAAATGTAAATTCATATTATATATTAGTCAATGACTAGAAAACCATAGAAGATATTACAGAATATTAATGTTTACATGATATCCATTTTCTTGATTTATCGATATCCTATAAAATACGGATACGAGTCAGATATTGCTCTTCCTATATCCTAATCCATATTCCTTGAAATTTTT
The DNA here is from genome assembly GCA_036346395.1 of Hsuehochloa calcarea. Lineage (NCBI taxonomy): Eukaryota > Viridiplantae > Streptophyta > Magnoliopsida > Poales > Poaceae > Hsuehochloa > Hsuehochloa calcarea. Next base: position 65,975,856 of record CM070593.1, on the reverse strand, counting down.
CAGATACGAATACAAATAATATCGGATACGGGTTGGGACTAAAAAAAGGTACCCCGGGCGGGTTTTCGGATACGAGATCGGATCGAACAGGAATTATCCGTCCCGTTTTCACCCCTAATCGAGGACACATGGAATTTAGAAGAAGGCAACAGTTAATATTCAGTTAGTCGAATCATGTTAAGTCAAACAAAGCACTACGAGCAAGTGCTCATATTGATATCTGCATACGGCTTCTCAGGAGATGAAAACAATTACATGCAGCAGACGTATTGCGATTTTCGTGCACTGGACCCTAAATAAAATTGAAATACATTTGACGGCATATACATGGGCAAATGACAAATGGCAAGAAGATCAATTCTTCAAGATGCTAATTCCGGTTTGGCCATATGGAAGATGATGACACTGATCTCAGCGGTTTGGTTCCATTCAGTTGTTCGTTGGCAAAGCAAAAAAAAAAAAAAAAACTGCATCGGTCAGCTTCGTTAACTGTTATGCAAGATTGTATACAACCTTTTAGCTTAGATTATATTAATAGTACAAGAGAATATCACCTCGAGTGCATCAGAGCGCTTGGAGGTACGTACCAAAAGTATATTCTTAATTAATTTGTAAAACCATGCTAAAAGTATATCCTGATTATCAGATACATCCTGGTGCGTACATACATGAACATGACCTCTCCTCAAAGTTGCAGCTCGGCAATCTATTCTACAGGTTTTCATTTCATGCGTGTGGACTTGCAATGTACCACCGAGAGAAAATGGTGAAATGATGCTTGGAAGGGAAGCACCGACCGAGCGAAGAAGAGGTAGCAGCAGATGGAGGAAGGCGATGCCGAGACGGCAAGTCCCTGTAGCTTACCGTGTGAGGGGTCCTGCAGTGGGCCAGCGCGGCCTTTTGTCGGCTGGAAAGCAGTGGCGTGAAAAAGCGTTGGGTCCGGCCCATCTTACACGCGCGGGGCGGCACATTCCATCGCCTTCGGGCGGGGCGGCGTAGGACGCGAAGAAAACTTTTCCGGGTTTTCCGCACTTCCCGTCTCGGTCGTTCCATCATCCTTCATCCGGCCCGGCGGGCGGTGGTGCTCTCACTTGCCCGACTGCTCGACGCGCGGCGGAAGCAGCTAGGTACAAGGCACGCAGAGCCGCGAGCCAGGCACGCAATAGCCAAACCATTAATTACACCCTGAAACGGTAGGCACGGAACGAAGCAAAGGGCGTGCGTTTAGGTGGATTTCGTCGTGTCGTCTCGTTGCCGGGCAGCAGCACCATCCGATGCATTGCAAACGCCTGGTTGACCGTCGGTGTGGCCGATTCGGCTGCATTGGCACGGCACAAATCTATCAAAATATTCATTCCCACGGAAAAAAACACACTTTTTTCAGCTGTGGAAAGCGACCGCGAACCAACAAGGCCGGCCTAACATGATTTGGGCCATCCAAACAAGGTTTGGCTTAACAGCCGAGGATTGCAAACTGGCAAAGGACTGAGGGGTGGGCATGCTGGGATGGAATAGTTCTCTACTTGGACAAGAGGACATCATTGGCTTCATCATGCATGAGTTAAAAGTGTAGCATCACCGCACTGGATCTGCATACGATCAACTGATACTGTATATTCTATCATCTAAAAAACTGTTAATTTAACAGTGAAAGTACAGCTTAATCCACTTACATGCTAATGCTGACAAATTAACCAGTTCAAAATAATGACACAGATTACCCGTGCAGTACAACGTTCAAGTTTGATTCCGAATAGGTCATAGCATAGAAGATCGCCAGCAACTTGTATATCCATACAGGTCCACAAGCAAACATATGCTAGCTAGGCATCATTTTTAGGCACCGAGAACTACTTCTGCATCAATGCCTTGGCTATGGATATATACCAGTCCTTCTTCGCCGCTACGGCGGCAAGCACGCGGTCTCTGTCCGGCAGGCACTGTTTCACAACTTCGTCCCCTGTATACTCCCTGGCCCACCTGCACAGCGCCGGGTGCTCCTCGTCGGTGAGCAGGCTCACTCCGGCGATCTCCTCGAACACCCCTAGCCAATGAGTGTACCCACTGACGGCTATGTCCAGGTAACCGATGGAGTCGCCTCCGAAGAACCTCTTCCCCTCGAGCTGCCCCTCCAAAAGCGTCAGGTTCTCATTCGTCTCCCTCATGGACGCTTTCTGCACCTCGCCCTCCGTCCAAAGCGATAGCCACAAAGGCTTCCAGAACTGCATAGCAAAGTCGAGTGTAAATTACAATTTCCGAGTGCTTACGTGCTCATGCGCACCGCGTATAGTAGTAGTACTGAATTACTGATCACAGCAAATAATACTGTTCAAGTTCATTGGATTAACCTTTTCCTCGAGGAAGTGAGCCCAGAAGCGGGCCGTGGCCCTGTCGTAGGGGTCGGCCGGCATGAGGGGCGGCCCATCGAAGGCCTCGTCGACGTACTCGACAATGACAAGGGACTCACAGATGGAGCGGTCGCCGTGGAGGACGACGGGAACCTTCTTGTGGATGGGGTTGTGCGTTAGCAGCAGCTCGCTCTTGTTGCGCGTGTCTTCTTGGATGAACTCGTAAGGCACTCCCTTGAGCCGCAGGGCCGCCTCGGCACGGTGGCTGAACGGGCTGCTGAAAGAACCGATGACTTTAACCGGTTCAGACATCTTTGGTGCTTCCATGTCTGCCTCTCACTGCGATGTCACTAGTCTCAGCCCCGGCCTCGATCGTCTCGTTTGACTAAATATAGATGGATAGTGGAACGGCCTTATAGACAACACGGCGTAGGATAATGGAGCGGTGCTGACTCCGTCCTGGACTCCTGGTGTAGCTGTTTTCGGGAAACTTCCCGGCAGCTTCGTTTCAAAGTTACACGTGGACCTCCACGCTCCACGGTGACCTACGCAAAAGGAGAATTTTCGTGTATGAACTACCATCCGAATAAACGTAGTGTATGGAGTTTTTAATATGAACTACCATCCGAATAAACATAGTGTATGGAGTTTTTAATCGATAGACTCCCGGACGGTGTAGCTGAACGAACCAAGCCCAAACCACGCCCAATAATTGGATCGTTAATTAACTATTGCGAGTTAAAGAGCAGAATAAATATTTAAAGATCAAAGTTACCTGGATAATGTCTATCATATCTTGGTAATCTTCTGCGGTTTTCTCAACGAGTCATAGATTAGCAAATGACCGTCGGAGAGATCGAAGACAATCAAGTATCGATGAAAGTTGCATTTGTTTATAGAGTCAACATATATATCTTTATGTTGGATTGAGTAAGTAAAGTAAAATGTGCACACGATAACAACACTCACCCAAAGTTGTAGGGAAGAGTATAAATCTTTTGTTCTTTTGGTTGATCAAGAACCTCAGGAAATTCCTCTCCGTTTGAGGTCTCCATTGATCGTAGGGAGTGTTTGGGTCCTTGAATACGATATATGGATCAACGAAAACAATGTTCTTGTCGTTTCTACGTGTGAGGTCTCTCATCATGTCTCTGCATATGTATAGACATGCTAGCTAGTGTGAGGATAATTACTTATACATATACATATGCTAGAGTGAGATTATTAAAAGAAAGAATCACGTCTGAGACAAAAGCGGTGATGAGAGATTTGTCTAGAGCGTTCATATGGCATAGTGGTGTAACTCATTAAAGCGAACCATTATAATGTCATCGCCACGGAAGTAATGATGGTTTCTAATTTTGACGCAAATATAGTCATCCGCTTTTGCGACACGCCGCCATGTACCACTTGTTTAACAAGTACATTTGCGTTTAAGTTCCATGAGCTTCTCGGGGTTGTATAGACTCTTGCCATATACATATTCCTTCTTCCAATGATCAACTTCCGAGCACTTTTGATGTGTGCTCCACCGAGCATTTGGGAAATGCTTAGACCGATTCGCATGAAAAATTCATCAAGTTGATCCAAATGCACATTTCGGATATCTGTTCTATGCGTTCGTGTTTGAACCATATTCATTCCCAATAACTAGCGGGGCATCGATTGTTGTGATTGTTCCCGAGTGTGCAACACCCTTCCGTGCTCTCTTCTCTTTCTTCTTCGCCTCCTCAATTGACTTGGTGAGAGTGCGGTCATAGTCCGATAGTGGCGAATCCTTACGAGCATGGCGTAACTTTTTCCGTGGCGTCCACCCTTTGCCTTAGAACTTACGGGCGTCTGAAAGTACGGCTTCTCGTGGTTTCGCCGCTTCACTTTTAGCCTTGACTTTCGCAAGAAACCGTCCACATCTTTTTCATGAAGCATCTATTTCCTCGGCGGTCTTCTCATAGGAAAGTTTCGTGCGTCTTAGAAATAGTGGTGTTCTCCTGAGGCTTTCTTCTTGGCGGCGGTGGGGCCGCGCCTTCGTTGTGTGGGTGCGCCTCTTCTTTGGCGAAGGCGGCCGGTGTCGGCGTTGGAGCCGCCGTGGAGGCGATGGGGCGGTGGTGGCGTTGGAGCCCGCCGTGGAGGCGATGGAGCGGCCGGTGGCGGCGTTGGAGCCCGCCGTGGAGGCGATGGGGCGGCCGGTGTCGGCGTTGGAGCCCGCCGTGGAGGCGATGGGGCCGGTGGGGATGCAGCCGTGTCTTCCACTTCATTGTCATCGCCCGCAACACTGTGACCAGGTGGTGAATGGATAATTGGACTTAGGTTGGGGAGGTTCTGTTGTGAAAACAACGTGGTATGAGTAAACCGTTATTTAAGCCAATACATAATTAGTGAAAAATGTTTCGTTCACTTTCATCCGCACCTAGGGTTAGGTTGTTGAGGAGGAGGAGGTGACGCCCCAAGAATAATGATATAGCGCTTGCGCCAACATATGAATGTCTTCTCCGCTTCTCCTAAAGTCTTCTCCCCATCACCTCCTTCAATGTCAAGAGGCACATTGCTATTACCTTTCACTACTCTATCCACCGAGACGCTAGCATATCCAGGAGGTATTAATGCCCCATGGCATCTTGGTGTCTTCGTAGGGTCGATACGAGATACAACACCGATAGCCACCATGACTGTGGCATTCCCTCTGGAATGTGCAGCTCACATGTCGTGAGAGGATCGGTGATGTCATCCACGGGGAAGCGCAGCCCTGCGTCATCTTGAATCACTGGCACCTCCGTGGAAGCGCAACTGCTTTTCAACTGATTAGGGGGGCTGATGTTGACTCCCGGCTCTGATGCAGTTTGCATTTGGATGGAACTTACTGCTATCTGCACTTGCCTTTTGATTTCCTCATTCATTTTGGCTTCAAGTGCTTTTCTCGCTCTCTCGCTTCACGAGCCACTTCCGTGACTCAAGAACCATTTCCTCCATCCTGCGCATCCGCTCTGCCTCCTCGTACTTCTTTCTCTCGCGGCTTCTATAGGTGGCTTTGTCTTTAGGGAAGGCATGCTCCCACGACACCTCCCCATAGCCTCTTGTTCGCCCACAGTGTTCAATACTCTCGAGGCGTATGTCGTCTCATCCTTATCTCTGTTTGTTTGCCACTGCCACTCTCACCAAGCCTCGAGCATAAGCAAATCTTTCTGCTGCTCTTTGGAGTTTTCGCCATACACTATCTTTCCGGTCTCTAGGTCCAGCTTCCCCATGACCGAAAAACCAATACTTAGCGCTCGGGCCGGTTGATTGATTCTCGTTCGATCCTTGGCAAGAATCTCCGTTCCATTCTTTCCCACTTAGGAATGGCACTCCAGAGCCACCGATCCCAAGTGATGGTGGTATTGCTTTGTCGGGCATTCTGTTGGTTCCTTCTCACCGTGCCTCACCCTCTTCCGATGTCTTGAACTGTACAAACTCATCCCAAAACGGCCTCAACTTGCGTAGGCCTTAGTGTTGAAATCAAGGCGTCGAGTTCTTCCCGATAAATGTGTTGTACAATTTCTTCTTCCAACACTTTGGAATTGTGTGGCCATCTTCTTCATAGCCCGATTCCTAACTCTCTCCTTCAAAGCTTCATCTTACGTAGTCGTGCGCGAAATGTTGAAGGACATCTTGCCAAACTAGTGCTTTGTCACGATCGAGACAAAACTAATATGAGGAGCAACTTTCTTTTGCTTCCATTCACGAGCATTGATCGGGATCTGTCCCTTACAAGGTACCCACATGGTGACAAATTTCTGTGCATGTGGTCCAAGTACTTTGCCTGTATCCTCCTCGAATTCCGAGAGAATGAACCGACCCTCCAACGGCTTCTTCGGGCCTCGTACATTTCTACTCTTCCCCGTTGTTGTCGTCGATCCAGAGGGCTACGAATGTAGAAACACAAAGATTTAAATAAATATATTTATCGACAAATGAAATTATTCGAATTTCATGTATACATAAGAGATTGTAGATAGACCTACTTGACATTGTCTTGCTCATCTTCATAATCGGCAAAGTACTGACTCCCGTCATCTACTTCTTGATTGTTGTCATCACCTTCGAATTGGGCACCTTGTAAGGCGTCATTGTTGATAATATCCATCATGGCATCGTCCATGTTGTCATTCGGTCGACCATTTCTGCAAATATATGTGTAGGACGTTAGAACGGTTCGTGATCGGGTTATGATTTCGCATCAAGTGGCGTGCGGTTCGTGACATGCATCGACAAAAGAATCAATCTTACTACCAAAGAAAGCGATTGATCTTATTGCAAAATTCCTAATCGTTGGATCGATTGCAACCTCAATGCTACCACTATGATCCGGAAGGTAACTACGAATCAAATGTTGACAAACGAAATGGACAAATGATAATTGATCGCAACTTCTACGACACAACAACTTAATTGACGGGAATTCCAAGATGACATAACCCACACATTTCAAAATGACAGAACACCTCTTACTACACAAATATTCAATTTCGGATCACACAGATTAAGCAAAATGCTACTTGCAACATACTACATTATTGCCAAATTGATGCTCGGTAATCACATACAACAATCACAACAATTCATCTTAATCATCGACAACAACTATTGTTCAATAATCAATCAAGAACAAACACATATGATTCAATATATACAAGATCTCTGCAAATGTCGATTACTTCAATCCCTACTAATCACAACATTGATTAGAGAGGGAAAGCGAGGGAGCTGGAGCCGGGCTTGGGGTTGAGTGGGCAGTTCGATCGGGTGGGAGTAGCCGGTCCGACCAAGGGCATCAGTGGGGCTCGGGTGCAGGCGGCCGGGCGGCGGGCGGGAGGAAAAGAGAGGGAGAAAGCTAGGGCACGGGAGAAGGGGAGGCTCACCGAGCGGTGGAGGGGTGCCGAGGAGGCGGCGATGGAGCCACGGCGGCGCGGGAGGAGCTTAGCGGCGCACTGAGAGGCGGGAGCCGCGGCCGGCAAATGGGGCAAGACGGCGAAGGGGCCAAGTGGAGGTGGTGGCGGGAGTGGGCGCCACGGGAGGAAGGAGGAGGCCGGGCGCGACGGCCGAGCCGACGATTTAAGCGCCGCGAGGAGACGGCGAGGGAGACGGAAGGGGTGGAAGAAGGAAGAAGCCATTGTTGCTTAAATCGAGGGGGACCTTTAGTCGGGTGGTATTACCAGCAGGGACTAAAGACCTTAGTCCCGGGTGGTATCTGGACCGGGACTAAAGGTCGACCTTTAGTCCGGGTGGTTTCTGACCGGGACTAAAGGTCTTCTTGTGGGATATATTTTCCAGAGAACCTTTAGTCCCGTGTGTGACCTTTAGTCCCGGCAGTGTCTGGACCGGGACTAAAGGTCCCAGCCTCCCGCTACGATTTTCACATTTGGGTTTTGTATTAAGTTTATTTGTATAAATATGCTAATTCTTGTTAAATGCATAGTAAATTAAATACTAGGCATAAATTTTTAAAAATAATAGTTGCATTTCCTTTTATCTTATTGACATTTCAAACGACTTTTATAGTGACCACAAGTCGGGAAGTGAAGAGCCAACTATAAACAAAATGAAGGGCTCAAACCACAAGTCGGGAATTTCATTTGAAGGCATAAATACTTGCTAAATGTGTCCTTTTATCGAATAGGAATTTCATTTGAAACGATAAAAACAAGAAAAATATGATAGAAACATCCGAAGTTACAATTATTACATAAAATCTCTAATACACACTATTTATTAAACATCACTATATATCAAGCGGGCACGATGGTGAACTTCTTCTTGACGTATGACCCTTGGTTATGATCATGCCGTAACCATGGAGTGTCCTCGGCATTTAGCAGATGCTTGGGTCTTTGGTCACATGAAGGGCGGATTGGTCATCCCTTTCATAATCTTCGACTTGTCCGACTTGTCGTCAATTCCCACGATGTTTCTTTTCCCGAAAGAACTATGTGGCGTTTTAGCTCATTGGTTGATTTGTCGTCGTTTTCCCTCTCTTGGGTTTTGTAGACATGTCTTTCACATAGAACACCGATTCACATCGCCAGAAGGACGAATGGTTCGTCTTTGTACCCAATATTGTTGAGGTCCACCGTTGTCATTCCATACTCCTTGTCGATCGTTACCCGCCTCCGGTCATCTTCACCCATTGGCACCTTTGGAACAAAGGGACTTTAAAATTAGGTGCGTAGTCTAGTTCCCAAATCTCCTCTATGCGCCATAATATGTTTGCCTCTTTCCATTTGGGTCTGTGGCATCTACGCGACACCACTGTTTTGGTTCGTGCTCCTTTTATCTTGGGCTACGTGTAAAATGTATTTCCATTTATCTCGCACTTTGTGCGTGAGGATGTGCCACGATGGTTGCCTAGCCAACAAATACAGCTTGCTCATCAATATTGTCATCACCTCGACATTCTTTTCGCAACCAACCGCTGAAAGTTTCCATGTGATGACGCCTAATCCAAGCTTCATTCTTCCTCGGCTGGGATCGTAGGAACTCCTTGTGTACTCGACATACGGCTCCACCACGGAGGAGTTTTGAAGAAGCGTGTAGTGCGCTTTATTGAAATAATCGCCCCCGCATCGATATATGTTTTCTTCCCTAGTGTTCCCTTTCCACTAAGTCTCCCCTCGTGTCGCGATTCAGAACACCAATCGGGTCATGGTCGGAATGAAGTCAACACATAACTCAATGACCTCCTCTCGTCCCGTAGCCCTTGGCGATGCTTCCTTCTCGCCGAGCACGCCTGGTGAACATATTTCTTCAGACTCCATGAACCTCTCAAAGGGGAACATGTTGTGTAGGAACACAGACCGAGAATATTAATCTCCTTGACCAGTGAACTAGGAGGTGTGTCATGATATTAAAGAAGGATGGAGGAACACCAACTCAAAGTCGACAAGACATTGAACCACATCATTCAGTAGAGTAGCTAGTTCCATTGGATTGATTGCCTTCGAGAAATTGCATTGAGGAATGCACATAGCTTCTCGGTGGCTGACGTACATGTGGAGGTAGAATTCCTCTTAAAGCAACAGGAAGCAATTGCGTCATAAGCACGTGGCGATCATGGGACTTTAAGTGTAGGAATTTCTTCTCCGCACATTTATTATACGCTTTATATTGGAGGAGAATCGGATGGGACCTTGATGTTGTTTAGGCATTCAAACATGCTTTCCTTCTCTTCTTTGCTAAGAGTGAAGCTAGCGTGTCTTAAGTAATGGCGCCCATCGTCTGTCTTCTCTGGATGCGAGTTGTCTCGTTCTTTCATGCGCCGCAAGTCTGTCGTGCTTCGAGTGAATCCTTAGACTTTCCATACACATCCATGAATCCTAGCGAGTTCACACAAAGATTCTTTGTCGGTGCATCACGTCGATCGCGTTGCGGACCACTAGGACTTGCCAATAGGGTAGCTCCCAAAATATAGACTTCTTCTTCCACATGGGTGCGTGTCCCTTAGCATCTTCGAACAGGTTATTTGCCTTGTCCCTTTCCAAAGACTACTTGCACATCCTTGACCATATCAAGTACATCCTCCCGATTCGGTTGCGAGGCTTGGTTGGTGTTACGCCTTACTGTTAAAATGCTTGCCTTTCTTTCTTAGTTGGTGATTCATAGGAAGAAAACGACGATGGCCAAGGTACACGACCTTTCGATATTTTTTCAAATATATCTGTCAATGTCATCAAAACATTGTGTGCATGCATTGTATCCCTTGTTTGTGCGTCTCCGAAGATTACTTAGAGAGCCAATCATTGATTGTTACGAACAACAATGCTCGCAGTCGAAGTGTTCTGTTTGTACTCATCCCACACACGCACACTTGGTTTGCTCCATAAAAGCAGGAGTTCCTCAACTAATGGCCTCGGTAGACATCGATGTCGTTGCGGGTTGCCTCGGGCCTTGGATGAGCACCGCATCATAATGAACTTCGCTTCATGCATAACCATGGAGGAAGGTTGTAGATACATCGAGTAATGTGCCAAGTGCTATGACTAGTGCTCGGTCCCCAAAGGATTCATACCATCCGCATTTAAAGCGAACCTTAGGTTTCTTGCGTCATCTGCAAACTCCGGGAATTCTCTGTCTATTGCTCTCCACTGGGACCCATCAGCAGGGTGTCTCAACATGTTGTCTACCTTACGGTCTTCTTTGTGCCATCGCGACAACTTTGCATGGTCCTTGTTTATGAACAGACGTTTCAGGCGTGGTATTATAGGAGCATACCACATAACCTTGGCAGGGATTTTCTTCCTGGGACGTTCTTCGCCCTCAACATCGCCAGGGTCATCTCGCCTGATCTTATACCGCGACGCTTTGCATACGGGGCATTCATCCAAATTCTCGTAGTCCTTGCCACGATACAGGATGCAGTCATTAGGACATGCATGTATCTTCTGGATTTCTAATCCCAAAGGGCAGACGACCTGTTTTGCTTCGTACGTAGTGGCAGGCAATTCGTTAGGCTTCGGAAGCATCTTTTTTTGGATCTTCAGTAATTGCCCAAATGCCTTGTCGGATACACCATTCTGTGCCTTCCATTGTAGCAACTCCAGTGTTGTACCCAACTTTTTGCCCATCTTCGGCGGATGGGTATAGTAATTTCTTGTGATCCTCTAGCATGCGGTCAAACTTAGCCTTCTCCTTTTCACTTTCGCAATCTCTTTGTGCATCACGAATGACATCACCAAGAGCATCATCTTGTGAGTGTGTCTTACGCTTTGCCTCTTCTTCACTTCGCCCATTGCAGTATCATCGAAATCACCGTATTGAGCAATAATGTCGTTAGGGTCCAATTGTTCTTCTTCACCTTCTTCCATTATAACCCTGGTTTCTCCGTGCTTGGTCCAACAAATATAGTTTGGCATGAAACCCGACTTCAACAAGTGTGAGTGAAGACTCCTTGAGCTAGAATATTCCTTCAAATTCTTACAGGGCACATGGACAAAGACATGAAACCATCCCGCTTGTTTGCCTCGGCCACTCTTAAGAAATAATGCACGCCATCAATGAACTCTTTGGAGCGGCGATCGACATTGTACATCCAATGGCGTGTCATCGTCTGCATTATATGACATATCACATAATTAAATTTCAAGTTTCAAATTTTTCCCAGATAGTACACATGATAGAGAGGCTACCCAAAAATTTTTAGAATTTTGAAATTAAGATGAATTTATTTTGAATTTTCAAAGAATCAGACTATTTGACAAATTTGCACTAGGAGCTTCGCCTTGCCCTTAATGACTTCCGGCTCTCTGATTTAACGCCAAAGCAGCAAGCTTAAGGAGAAGGGACATCAAGTTAAATGATAATTAATAATTAACTAAATTGCCCAAAGTCATTAAGGGTGAATGACCCTAGGTCAACAATCAATCCAAAAGGCAAACAATAACTAAGTGATTAAGCTAATTAAGAGATTAACTAATTACTTAATAATTAAATATTAAACTTATTTATTAAAACAAAATTAATATTTATTATTTTTACCCAAGAGGTTGGATCTGATAAGATAAGACTTATCTCATCAAACACCCCTCAAAGCTTAACCTAACTAACACATGTAAAAGTCATTTTTCATTTATTTAAATAATTATTAAATAAGGTGAAAAGTAAAAGTCTTCATATTGATCCAAACATTTTTGTACAGATAGTTCATAGCCTAATTAGATGGCAAAATAATTTTCAGAATTTTTGGATCATTAATTTAGCCTACAAAATTCATGGAATAATAATTAAATAAATAAGCATAAAATAGGTATAAATTCAACTTTGTCCAAATAGTCTTAAAATTTTTATATGGACTGTTCACATTGTAACTTAGTGGAATAACAAATTTCATGATTTTTGGAAATTTATTGTGGCCTACAAAAATCATGAAAGTTCCATTTATGAATTAATTGGCAATTTTTATAACATATAAAAATTATTCAAATTTTACATTTCATATTTTTCATAATGGACGGCGGGGTTAGCATCGAGGAGCTTACCGCGAACACGCCGGTGAATACGGTTGAGTGAATGAGCGGCTCGGCGGTGGTGACAATGGCGGCGGCGTGTCCAGCGGCGGCGGCGGCATTCCCGCTCTGTGTGACGCAAAGCAGGGTTTAAATAGAAGGACATTTAGTCGGTTGGTGTTACCAACGGGACTAAATGCCAACTTAGTCGAGTTGGTACTACAATCGGGACTAAAGATTTAGTCTGGATTGTAGTACCAACCGGGACTAAAGGTTGGCATTTAGTCGGTTGGTAACACCAACGAGACTAAACGTCCTCTGCAAAGCTCGCCACCGAGCCGTTGGGCGGGGACTTTTAGTCCCGACGAAAGATCTTTTTTGTCCCGGACGCAATTTTCTCCGAGACTATTGCCCATTTGGCAGTTCGACCAAAGGTCTGTTCTGTAGTAGTGATATGTCTGTTGATTTTATTAATTATAAGATGATAACGGATGAATTTGATCGTAGCAAACTTTACTAGGATGATCATGGTAGACCCTACGACTATAAAATGGTTGTAATCTTTCCTAATTGTTGTGTATTCTAACGACCAGGAATATCCATGATGATAGTTAAGGATACCATTATCTATATTAAATATTACAGATAATAACCTTCGAAAATTAGGATTATGTGTTCACGATGGCTGACTATTTTACTTGCAAAAATTAGGAGGCAACAAAGTGTTTACTCGGAAGGCTTCTTCTGAAAGCAACAATTGTTGAAGATAGGATTGCCACATAGTCCCATTTGTACTCTTGGTGGACACCAGGAGGAGACGGTATCACATCTTATCATAGACAGGTTTGGAGAAATACTGGACAATGGCTAAAGCTTCCTACTCTAATATCTCCGCCAGTCAATCAACATAGCAAACTTGCAGACCTTTGGCAAGCCCTATGCATGAAAATTCAAAAGGAGTACTGTCGTAGTAGGCCACTTAGGGGTGATCCGCACCTTAGAGTTGTTAAGGATATCGGTATACTGTTGAAGATATTGGGCATATATAGACTAAATCTATACAGTATTTTCATAGCAATGTATTTAAATGTCTCTCTCTCTCTCAATACATTGTGAGGGTAAGAAGGTAAATGTCCCTTCTTACTCCTTATAAATAAAGCCCTAAGGGCATGTAGAAGGGGGCTCCCCATTCTCACATTTGGATACATTCAATAGACATAAGTATACATTGTGTCTTTAGTTCTTCTCCCATCCGGTCTCTCTCAAGACAAAGGGTACTCCGTACTCACTGTCTAGCATTTTCTTGCTACGACAGTTGGCACCGCCCGTAAGGTCCGAACAAAAGGCTACACATGAAGAAGCAGCCGAAGCACGAAGCCCATCTTCAGTCAAGCGAAGCACCCCTTCGGTCCACCTTCGCTCAGCGCCCGAAGGCCTACTACACCTTCGAAACATCTTCGCAAAAACTCGAAGCCTCGCTACACCTTCAAACATCTTAAACAAAAACGCAAGCCTTTGCTATCTGGAGTGTGAGGTGTATAAACAAGACGCCACTTCGACGGAGAGACATCGCACATCACGCTCAATCGCATAAGACCCTAGTCGTTCCAAAGCCCGCGCCGGCGACTAGGGATTCTCTCGCCTCGAGGGCCTCGCCTCGGCGAAGAGACGTCGCACATCGCGCTCAATCGCGCAAGACTCAAGTTGTTCCAGAGGCTCTACCTCGGCGACTAGAAAGTCTCCCGCCTCGAGGGCCTTGCCTCGGGGAGACATCGCACATCGCGCTCAATCGCACAAGACTCTAGTCGTTCCAGAGGCCTCGCCTCGGCGACTAGGGAGTCAACCGCCTCGAGGGCCTCGCCTCGCGCGGAGACATCGCACATCACGCAAGACCCTAGTCGTTTGGAGGCCCGCCTAGGCGACCAGGGAGTCTGCCGCCTCGAGGGCCTCGCCTCGGTGGGAGATGTCGCACATCGCGCTCAATCGCGCAAGACCCTAGTCGCTTAGGAGGCCCCGCATCGGTGACTAGGGAGTCTCCGCCCGAGGGCCTTGCCTCGGCGAGGAGACGTCGCACATCGCACTCAATCGGGCAAGACCCTAGTCATTCCGGAGGCCCCGCATCGGCGACTAGGGAGTCTCACGCCTCGAGGGCCTCGCCTCGGTGGGAGACATCGCGCTCAATCACGCAATGCCCTAGTCGTTTGGAGGCCCCTCCTCGACGGCTAGGGAGTCTCCTGCCTCAAGGGCATCGCCTCTGCAGAGAGACGTCGCACATCACGCTCAATCGCGGAAGACCCTAGCCGTTCGGAGGCCATACATCGGCGACTAGGGAGTCTCCCGCCTCGAGGGTCTCGCCTCGATGGATAGATGTCGCACATCGCGCTCAATCGCGCAAGACCCTAGTCGTTCTGGAGGCCCGTCTCGGCGACTAGGGAGTCTCCCTCCTCGAGGGCCTCGCCTCGGCGGATAGACATCGCACATCGCGCTCAATCGCGCAAGACCCTAGTCATTCCAAAGGCCCCGCCTCGGCGACTAGGAAGTCTCGCCTCGGTAGGGAGATCGCGCTCAATCGCGCAAAATGCTAATCGCTCTAGAGGCCTCGCCTCGACGACTAGGGACTCTCGGCCTCGAGGGCTTCGCTTCGACGGGAAGACATCGCACACCGCACTCAATTGTGTAAGACCCTAGTCATTCCGGAGGCCCCGCCTTGGTGACTATGGAGTCTCCCGCCTCGAGGGACTCGCCTCCGCGGAGAGACGTCACACATCGTACTCAATCACGCAAGACCCTAGTCGTTCGGAGGCCCCGCCTCGGCGACTAGGGAATCTCCCGTCTCGAAGGCCTCGCCTCGGCGGAGAGACGTCACACATCGTTCTCAATCACGTAAGACCCTAGTCGTTCCGAAGGCCCATACTCGAGGGCCTCACCTCGGCGGGGGCATTGCACATCGCGCTCAACGCGCAAGACCTTAGTCATTCCAAGGCCCCGCCTCGACGACTAGGGAGTCTCCCGCCTCGAGGGCCTCGTCTTGGCATAGAGACATCACACATCGCACTGAATCACACAAGATCCTAGTCGTTTCAAAGGCCCCGCCTCAAGGGTCTCGCCTCGGCGGGGGACATCGCACATCGTGCTCAATCGCGCAAGACCCTAGTCGTTCTAGAGGCCCCGCCTCGAGTGCCTCGCTCGGCGAAGAGACAGTGCACATCGCGCTCAATCGCGCAATACATTAGTCGTTCTGGAGGCCCCTCCTCGGCGACTAGGGAGTCTCCCGCCTCGAGGGCCTCGCCTCGGCGGAGAGACATCGCACATCGTGCTCAATCGCGCAAGACCCTAGTCATTCCGGAGGCCCTGCCTTGGCGACTAGGGAGTCAAGATCCTAGTCGTTTCAAAGGCCCCGCCTTAGCGGGGACATCGCGCTCAATCGTGCAAGACCCTAGTTGTTCCGGAGGCCCCACCTCGGCAACTAGGGAGTATCCCTCCTCGAGGGCCTCACCTCGGCGGAGATACATCGCACATCCCGCTCAATCGCGCAAGACTCTAGTCGTTCGGAGGCCCCGCCTCGGCGACTTGGGAGTCTTCTGCCTCGAGGGCCTCGCCTCGATAGGGAGACATCACACATCGTGCTCAATCACGCCAGACCCTAGTCGTTCTGGAGGCCCCGCCTTGGCGACTAGAGAGTCTCCCGCCTCGAGTGCCTCGCCTTGGCGGGGAGACATCGCACATCGCGCTCAATCGCACATGACCCTAGTCGTTCCGGAGGCCCCGTCTCAATGACTAGGGAGTCTCCTACCTCGAGGGCCTCGCCTAGACGGAGAGACGTCGCACATCGTGCTCAATCGCGCAAGACCCTAGTCGTTCCGGAGTCCCGCCTCGGTGACTAGGGAGTCCCGCCTCGGCGGGGAGATATCGCACATCGTGCTCAATCGCAAGACTCTAGTCGTTCTGGAGGCCCTGCCTTGGTGACTAGGGAGTCTCCCGCCTTGAGGTTCTCGCCTCGGCTGTAGAGGAGGTTGGACCCCAAGAGGTTAACTAGTGTGAGGCTGACTACACTCTCGACGACTAGCTTGGGCATTTTTGGTTGGTTGACATGTAGGTAAGGGCAGCCGGTTGGCTTTTATTTTCAGCCATCTTATGGCAGGTGTTACCGCTATAGACTTAACTCTTTTGTATGGAATCTTATTGTATGTTGGATATGTTGTAAATTAGGAAACCTCGATATTGTATAACCTATGTATGGAGTTGGTGCTTAATTTTTGTATGGTGTATGTGTACTGCTGTTCTGGGAAGTGCATATACACCGAAAGTGGGAAAATTTGATTTGTAATGCTAGGACTAACGGAAAGGTTAAGCATTACAAATTAAATTGTCGATGGCTCTCACATTCTTTTAGCTAGTAAGCATAAAAGAAGGTTACAGGGACAATAATGAGTATTAATCAAGACTGAAGATCAAGAATACCAAGAACTAGGTCGTGAGCCCACAGTCGATTGCCGGGGGGTGGTATATTGTGAGGATTCCACATGTTATACTTTGATTCTACTTCCGCTGCTGATCTCTGAAAGTATTTCTCCTACCCAACCATTCTGCAAATCAAAAGCCATAAGGTGTATTTACTCTTTGTTTAATATTATGCAATAACTTTGTATTTTTGTGATATGTGTTTGAACCAATAATGTAACTGTGTGTGCTATCTACTGATCTAGAGAATACCACAAATTAACACAGTAGGTCCCAAGTTTGAAAATTGGGGTCTGACATCATTGCCCAAGAAGAAACCTACCCCAAGGTCCAGACACTTGCCACTGCTTTTGATGTCTACTGAGAGATCTAATGCTGGTAATAACACCAAGTGAATGTGCTATGCTAGACTTCAGACTATGTTATGTATGTTAAATGTTGAACTTATGGCTTAAGTGATGTAATGTGCCAAACTTATATCCAGTTTCAATCATTTAGTCAAAACAAAGCTACATTCCGTAGGCAAATCAGAGTTACATTCCATAGATAACACATCTTACATATCTTGGACATGCATTCATTCCAAAACACAAGTACATCTATTGATCTCAAGTTCTGAACTCAATGCCTAAACATCAAAGCAACTACCAACACAACCAATGTTGTGATCAACAAGATCAACAAAAATCTTTGCTTCTCCAACTTATCCACCCTAACATTAAGCTCATCTACTTATGTCTGCTTCTATGACACAGTTGCTCTAATAGGGATGACCTCTGCTTTGTGATCATTTGTCAATTCCCCCAGCTGCGATCTAGCATCAACAATTGAAGCCCTGAGCTCCCTGTTTTCCCTCGTCAATGCTCTAACCGTGTCACGCAAATCCAACAAAACATCCTTAAGGAAAGGACTATTTTTTGGGTTGTGCCACTTCTAGAAATTGCAACTACCAGCCTTGCAAAATGAAAAGAAACTAGTCATGACAAGATTTGGGGAAAATGACACAGAAATTTCAACTTCAATCAAGAACAAACTAACTCACCCGAGCTATCAAGCATATTAGGTACCTCCTTCCAGGGTTCAGATCGCTCCAAGATATCCATCTCACCACCTTCGACCCGCAATAACACCACGTTGCTAGCGTATACTCTAGCGGCCCCTCCTGGTAGGGTATCGGTGGGGGCGAGGATGAACCACCACCGCCATGTTGGACTTCAGTCGAAGAGGACCGGAGACGAGGCCAAGCTTGCCATTGGAATTTGCCCAGAACCTCCAGCTCTCCTATTAGGCGCTAGCGGGGCGTTGGTTGCCAACGAGGTCACACATGTCGCCCACATCACGCCAAAACTAGGGTTGGATGGGTCGGGGAGTATGTTGCTCTGGCTTCAATAGTTGGAGATCACAAATTAAATAGTTTTATGATTTGAGATTGCAAATGGGACTCGAGCGATAGTTGAGGATTGAAAAGATGATCTTTTCCACAACAATTTGACACGCATCCTGCGGTACAAGAGTTGTATTATTTCATTCCGGCCAACACACCCTGACATCTGATCACAGGATACAATACCTTATCCATACATCCAGTTCCACATCCACAGACATATTATGGGCTTCTGGCATATGAAGTCGTAACCGGATTATTTTGGAAGCATTGACCGTGCCATCGACACAAACATGTCCTTCTTCGCCGCGAAATGGGCGAACATCTGCTCCCTATCCGGCAGGCACTCCCTGACCGTGTCGTTGGTAGTGTAATCCTTTGCCCACCGGCGGAGGTCAGGGAACTCCTCGTCGGTGACCAAACTCACCCCAGCGACCTCCTCAAAGACCCCAAGCCAGTGCGCGAACACACTGGCGGCTATGTCCAGGTAACCGATGGAGTCGCCTCCGAAGAACCTCTTCCCCTTGAGCTGCCCCTCCAGCAGCGCCAGGTTCTCCTTGATCTCCTTGACGAACCCCTTCTGCACCTCGCCCTCCGTCCACAGCGACAGCCAGAACGTCTTGGAGCACTGCTCACTCGGCAAAAAGCCGAAAATTAGTATTGCAACTGAACTGATACAAGATGGAGATAGTCGTTGAAGCCAAGAAATACTAAACGTCTCGTCCGGTTACCTTCTCTCCGATGAAATGCGCCCAGAAGCGGGCGGTGGCTCTGTCATAGGAATCTGCCGGCAAAAGGGGCGGCCCGTCGAATGCCTCGTCGACGTACTCGACGACAACGAGCGACTCAGGGATGGCACGGTCGCCGTGGAGGAGCACGGGCACCTTCTTGTGGATGGGGTTGTGCTTTAGCAGCAGCTCGCTCTTGTTGTGCATGTCTTCCAGGATCAGCTCATACGGCACCCCTTTCAGCCGCAGGGCGACCTCAGCACGGTGGCTGAACGGGCTGTCGAAAGCCCCGATGACCTTAACCTTTGGCTCGCTCATCGATACCTTAACCCAGTAGCTCAGTATTTGTGATGTGCTGGGTTAATCACTAATGGCCGATATATAGATATAGAGTGGTACTGAAGCTTCTCCCGGAAGGATCAACGCTCTTCTCTCGAGCTCCCCAGTCAAATAATGTTTCTGTTTGTGTGCGAGAAGCTTCCCAGTTGCTTCCTCCCCAAGTTGAGTGATTTGTTTATGTATTAGCCAATGCTCATTGGGTGTCGGATCTAGATTTTTTAATCCCGATCATATGTGAAATTATTATATTATTATTTGGATCAGTAAATAGCACCCATATGCATATTACTGAATCATTTCATATAAGACGTAAACTAAATCATTCAATATATTACAACTTTATAGTAACATAGACTACGTTGGGCTAAATTTTACAAAAGGGTCAAACATGATAAATTGATTACATTACATAAAAAGCAACGTAACTACAGTGGAAGCAAAGGGGATAGAGCGCATCTCTCACAGGCAAGTGACTGGGGTAACCTGTGTACGACGAATATTACCCAAGGGGGTTGGATAATATCTATTGTACGCAAGTACCGAACGAGTCCACTAGACTGAGGCGAGATCTAGACTACATACTAGACTACTCTTCATCGCTTCCTTGTCCGTAGACTTCTGGGTTTTCACGGTACTTGTAGTCTCCTTGATTCACATCATCTGGAGGGTTTAGGGGAAAGCGAGAATGAGTACAACTTCCGTGCTCGCGAGCTAACACACAAGATGATATATATATATATATATATATATATATATATATATATATATATATATATATATATATATGTGTGTGTGTGTGCAAGGCTTAACAAGATGGGTCGGATTCTTTTATTTGCTAAAACAATGTTTTCAATTATCATAATTACAAATTCATATAACTTAGCATTTTAACAAATTGCATTTTTATTATCAAAGAGAGCAATTGCAATATTAAATAACAGTAGAGGTTCCCTCAATCTAAAACTCTACACATGCTTCATTTGAGTTAGAGCTACCTCCATAAATTAACAACACTGGATACAACGATTCAGGAAAAATCAAACCTCATGCTAGATGAGTCGACCTGGTTTTCATTTCACCCACAAAGGTTTTTGAAATAGAACTAACTCAAGTTAAGTTCACATATCCGCTTTTGACCGTAGACACGAATGTTTAAGGTGCACAAACCCTAGAAGTGAGAAAATCAGGAGTAATCCCACACATTTAAACTCTTTGAATCAAGGAAGCAAAAGAGAGAAGAACACCAAGGAGGTTCACAAGATTGTTCATTCACAATATATGCTTACAAAGCCTCTCCACCAAGGAGGGCAAGAACCAACAAAGAGATAATCATACTCGTTGCTCCACATGATTACTTAGTCATGTGGTTGACCGCCGACCATCACTTGTCCATTCGCACCATGCTTGAGTCACAACTTTTCAAATTCTTTCGCTCCTTAGTCATCTCACCCATATGGATATACATCAATAAAGCATTGAAGTTCATAGAATAACACACTCGTAACAAACTCCCATAAGTTGTAGCCAAAATTCAAGTGAGAAATTCAAACCTTCCGGAAATTTCAATCGAATAGAATATTCACCTCGGAGACTCCCTCACTTGCCTACACAACCTATTTTTGGCCCACTCAAAACCCAACTAGCTCACCATGGCCGGTGGATTACCCACGACCGCGTGGCTTTGACGACCTTGGAGCAAACCCAAACGCGAGGATATTCACCTCAGCAACTAGCTCAGCTGGATTACCCACAACGTCTAGCACGACTGGTAACTTCACCGTGCACTGGTGTCCCTTTCAAGTCGGTCGCAACACGTGCTTGCACGATCCCGCTAACCGACTAGTGGAATGACATTCAGGGTTTAATGACTTTACTAAGCCAAGTTGCACTTTGCAGACTTACGGTTGTATTTGTTTTACACGGGAGGTCATGACAAGATTAAGTCCTTAATCCATCTGGATGGTTCATGCCACCTACCAACCACTCTCGTGCACGATGGCACCCACCACTCTTTCCATCCGCCCAGATGTGGTGCTAGCAAGTTGTTTAGGGTTTTAGGGAGAAAAGACCAATTATCAAAACACGCCAGATATTTACCCACAATGACTGCCCAAAACTACTTTCATGATAAAAAGATGATGATTAGGACATTTATTATCCTGGTACTTAAGCAAGACTAGCATATCGCTTAAGTACAACATGTACTACTATTTATCACATAGCTACTAGGGTGACATGGAATGGGAGATTCAATTTATCAAATGATGCTTTAATAATTAATTAATCATCAAATAGGTGTTTAACTACCTTAAGCTTTAACACACATTTGGTTCTGAATTAGGCATGCAATTTTGATATTTTAAATGAATATAATTTGCATAAAATATAGGCTCAAAATGATTAAAGTATTGACTCACCTTGGTTGAAGGCAGGAGGGTCTTGATATTCTTGAGCTTGATCGAAGTGGAGATCTCCCGCGTCTTGAATCCTAATCGAACAAATGTACCAGAAAAAGGCACAACAACAAAGAGAACAAATAAATACAAAACACATAACAAATGAACTCCAAATTAAACAAGACCAATGCCATTACCAAGATCTTGAATTTAGAAAAATTTAGGAATAAGTTTCATAATTTTTGGAGTTATAACGAAGGAGATATGGATTTTTGAAGCTTTGCTATTGGATTTTAATTGAAAACAAAATCAGAAAACTGAAAAAATCCTCATGCTGACACGTGGCCCTCAAGACAAGATGCTCGGTCCATCGCGACAAGGCGTGGACCGAGTCTCATACAAGACCGTCCTGTGGGGTGGTAGTAATGGGAGAGGGGCGAAGCTGGGTTGAGAAGGGCGGTACCGGGGGAAGAGGAAGGAAGCAGGGGAGGAGGGAGAAGGCATAGGGGATGCTCGGCTCTTATAGCCGGGAGGAGAGGAAGGCCATGGGAGCGGCGGGTCGTGGGGAGACGGAGGAGACCAGGCGGTGTGCGGCGCGGCACATCTGTGGGCGACCGAGCGGCGATGCAACGAGGTGGCGGCCACTGGCGCAGGTGGCGCGGTCGGGCTACGCGACAGAGATGATGGGCGCAGGTCGGCCGGGAGCATGGGCGCGGAGGAGAGAAAGGGGAAGAGGAATCAGGCCTGGTGGGCTGGGCCGAAACGAGGGGGGAAGGGGGCCGGCCCAAGAGAAGAATGAGAGGAGAAAAATCCAGAATCTGAAAGAACTAATTCAAAATTGAAATTTGAATTCGAGATTTGCGACGAGGTTTGAAACACAAACCCGAGCTTGGAGAAAAGATAAAAGTTTTGGAATTAACTGCCAAATTGAAGAACGATCGAAAACCGAAAATCAAAATAGCTACTATTTGCCGTTTGAAAACAGGACGTTATAAAACCTACCCACCTTAAATGGAATCTCGACCCCGAGATTCAAACTGCTCCAGGAACAAGGATGGGAAATCCAGCTTTAGTTGTTCTTCGCTCTCCTATGTGTCTTCTCTTGCTGAGTGATTGCTCCATTGGACTTTGCAGAGGCGGATGATCTGACGCCCCGTTTGCTTCTCGATGACGTTGAGGATCTTGATCGGATGCTTTGGATAAGTCAAACCTTTCAGAAAGGCGATGGCTTCTACTGGAGTCTGCTCTTTAGGTACTTGAGGACATTTCTTAAGCTGAGAGACGTGGAACACATTGTGAACGTCCGATATGCTTTCAGGTAGCTCCAGCTGATAAGCGACTTCTCCACACTGGGCGGTGATTGGGAGCGGGCCTATGTATCTTGGTACTAGCTTGTCTTTCACCTTAAATCTTCGAGTTCCATGAAGCGGTGACACCTTGATATACATATTATTTCCCGCCTCAAAGGTTAATTCCCTTCGACAGTTGTTGGCATAACTCTTCTGTCTGGACTGAGCTGCTTGAAGGCGATCTCTAATTAATCGAGCTTTCTCTTCTGCTTGCTTTAGAGTATCAGGTCCGAAGATATATCCTTCACCTGATTCTGACCAATGCAGAGGAGTTCTGCATTTTCTTTCATAAAGTGCCTCAAAAGGGGATATTTTCATACTTGACTGAAAACTGTTGTTGTATGCAAACTCGACATACGGTAGACATTTCTCCCAGTCTACGGTGAATTCCAAAGCACAAGCTCGAAGCATGTCTTCTAAAATCTGATTTGTTCTTCCTGTTTGACCATCAGTCTGTGGATGATACACTGTGCTGAAAGCAAGGTGTGTCCCAAGGGCATCATGCAGACGAGCCCAGAAGTGCAAGGTGAACTGAGAACCTCAATCCGAGACTATCCTCTTAGATACTCCATGTAGGCATACAATACGAGCCATATACAAATATGCTAACTTGTCTCCCTTGTAAGTTATCTTCACTGGGATGAAGTGGACGACTTTAGTCAATCTATCCACTATAATTCATACTGAGTTACAACCGAACTTGGTTTGAGGATGACCTGTAATGAAATCTATTCCAATTTCTTCCCGTTTCCACTGAGTGATCTGTAGTTGTTGAAGCAATCATGCTGGTCTCTGGTGTTCGGCTTTGATTCACTGGCACACATCACAACAAGCTACAAACTCGGTGATGTCTCTTTTCATTCGCGGCCACCAATATAGAATTTTCATTTCTTGATACATCTTGGTGCTGCCTGGATGCAGGGTATATGCTGAGCTATGAGCTTCTTTAAGAATCAAATCCTTGAGTTCTTTCTGGTGAGGAACAAAGAGACGTTTCCGATACTATAGGATTTTTTGCTGATCTTCGATCATCTTAGGGGCTTTCTCTTTGGTCATGAGGTGCTTGAACTTCCAAACTCTAGGATGTCCCTCTTGAACGGTCTTGATCTGCTCTTCTAGAGTTGGATGCGCTTCCACATCGTCTAAAGTGCCTTGTTCTATTAAACAAAGGTTGAGCGCCTCAAATTCTTTGTAGAGCTCAGGTTGATGCTCTTGAATCAAAATTTTACTGCAGTAGTACTTACGACTTAATACATCAGCAACTACATTAGCCTTTCTAGGATGGTAATGGACATCCAAGTTGTAATCCTTTATTAGTTCTAACAATCTTCTCTGTCGAAGGTTGAGATCTGCTTGAGTGAAAATGTACTTGAGACTCTTGTGGTATGTGTAGATATCACAATGATTTCCAATCAAGTAATGCCGTTAAATTTTTAAGGTATGCACTACTGCTGCTAATAACAAATCATGAGTTGGATAGTTGTCTTCGGGAGGGCGGAGCCAGGCGCGGAAGAGAGAAGGTGGGGAGGAATCGGGCACAGTGGACCGGTGAAAGGAGGAAGTGGGCCGGCCCAAGAGAAGAATGAGAGGGTGAGCAAATCCGGAATCTGAAAGCACGAATTCGAAATAGAAATTTGAATTCGAGATTTGCGACGAGGTTTGAAACACAAACCCGAGCTCGGAGAGAATCTAAAAGTTTTTGGAATTAACTGCCACGTTGAAGAACAATCGAAAACCGAAATCAAAATAGTTAATATTTACCATCCTAAAACGGAATATTACATTGGGTATAACCAAACTTAATCCATGTACTTTGTTTATGTGTTGCTTCTTTAAAATGTTCTGCCGTGTCAAAGCAAAGCTTAAAACAAAGCGCGTTGTCAAAGCATTCTTCGGAAAATAGGATTCGTCTGGTGTGGCTGGGCCTCCTGACCAGCTTCCATACCGATTTTTTCAGGCACTCGGGCTCGTCCCGATCATAAACATCTGACGGGGGCCGGGCAGCCTAAGTTACGTTCTTATTCGGCGTAGCCGCATCAGATGATCATGCCGAAAATGTGCTGTGAGAGTCCGTCGTCAGATGAGCACACCAATCTAAGAAGTTATAAAAAAAAAGAAATCATAAAAGTCTCACTTCAGGCAATCAGGTCTTCTTCGTCTAAAAAAGACCAATTACTATTTTACATCTAAAAAAAATTCAAAGAACGGTAGTACTTTGTTCCAGTGAGAACCTGAAATATAAAAAGTTGGCCAAATTGTTCTTCCGCGACAACAGATTGATTATATAGCCTCTCGAAACCAAGCCACATATTATTGGAAGAGCTTAAACGTTATGCCATCGAATTATTTTATCTGTAGTATGTATGATTCTATCACCCATCCAATACTCGGGCTCGAGCTGGGCCTTGGGCCGAGATTTCAGGCATGCGGGCACGGAACAAAGTCCAAAAAAACTCGATTGAATTAATTAAACAATTAAGAAATATTCCATTTGGAAAAATAATTATTAAATAACAGTAATTTATTCTGAAAGTAACAAACATATATTTTTAAATTGAAAAAGGGAAATCGTGCTTTTTTCGGCTTTGGGACTACCTTAGGCTTAGTCTATGTTGAGCCAGATTCATGCCTACCCGTTCAAGATCAGACTTAGGCCCGCCTATTCAAGACCAGGTTTTTCTAAACCCGACTAGCCCAACCTACCTAGGTCATGAACAGGTCCAGGGGCAGAGCCACTATTGGGGCTCCAGCCCCAGCTCCGGTCATCACACCCCTAGTACCCCTCTTAGCACTGGTGTAGGCTTTTATGCATGGAGACGGCACATCACAAACGCTTGGGCAGCTGAGGAAGAAGGTCTTGTGGGCGCCTAGGTTGTGTGGCTTGGTGGGTCACTGCTTGTTGGAGCTTGGAGGCCCAATTTGCAATTAGACTTAGTCTGTTACCTCCTACACTCCACACTCGAATGGTGGAACCCTAGACGGCGAGACGCAGAGGTAGAGAGAGAGAGGGCGGTGTGATGCGGCGGTGGCTCTGTGGCTACTCAGCATGCCAGCGAGGACGCGGCGTGCCAGCACAACGAGGGTGTCAAGACGGTGGCTTGGCGAGGATGCGGCAAGCCGTGACGGGTGACACACTTCGCGGGGGCTCTGCGAGGGTGCGACGACCCACTGCGGGCTTCGGCAAGCCGCAAGGGCATTGCGGGGATGCTGGGGAGACGACAAGGGCGAGGGCGTGCGGCAACGGCGAGCGAGGAAGGAAGGCGTCGCAATGTGACTGTCTGAGTGCCTCCCCATATTCTAAAGTTCTGATTTTTGATTTTTTTGTGTGTGTCAATTGTAAGTTTGTAATTGGGTGTCCGTGTCAATGGATCGAATAGAGATAATAGCCAATTTGTTCGATTGTTTCTTCTTGACTCGTTCATATATTTGCAAAAAAAATAAAATAAACAAGGGAACATTGCATAAGTATTTCTTAAATAATTCAAGTACTAGTAGTAACCCTTGAACTGATAAGAATACAACACATGAGCACCAGCTCTATTTTTATACTAACTTCGCCACTGAACATGTCTATGTGAGATTTGTGAGACTGATCACCACAACAAATGCAATTTTCACCATCAGCTATTTGTAATTCCAGCAACCCTGACGTACGAAATAAACTGGTGGCCAATAGCCTTGTTGGCAAAAGTTTCACTGGCAGCACTTTCATATAAGATTGAGCATTACCTGATAGCAGTCATGTATGTGCCTATGTGATCAGTTGCTAAACCGAATAAGCAATATTATGTACTATATGTGACAATATTGTTGGAAAATGCCTGGTTCACTGTTGAAAGGACCTTGACCTTTGGTTCGCTCATTTTCGCTTCCGAGTTACACTAGTCCTAGATACGTATTAATAATGGCTGGTGATTTGTTTGTTGTATTTATAGCACTCTACTACTCCACCTTCATTGGGCTATAGTAGTAGTGTAGTACTGAAGCTTCTCCGGGAAGGATCAACTTTCGTCTCTTGTGCGTTGTGTATGTTTTGCTTTTTCGAAATGTTCTGCTCAGTCAAAGTATACTGAAGCTTCTCCGGGAAGGATCAGGTTGGGTTGGACCCGTCCAGCTTGCATACCGATTTTGCCAGGCACTGCCCGATCCTAAACATCGAACTGGCCGCCTAAGTTCTGTGTTTATTGGGCCAAGCCTCATCCAACTACGTACTGGGTTATATTCTAAGCCTGATCAATGATCAGTGATCAGACTCAAAATGTGCGATGAGGTCACAAGTTGTCGCAAAATATCTTCTTTTTTAGAGAAATTGTCGACATGGCTCCTTCCCAAAAAAAAAAATAAAAAAAATCGATTTGCATCTTCCCATACAGTCATTTTTTTTCCAGCATATTTGCTAAATTTAAAAATTTCTAGAACCAGAACTATATTTTGAGGGGGAATAGTAGAGGAGGTTTCTGTCACCAATTGAAATGACGACAGGAACCTCCCCATTATTCCCTTTGGCGACATGGTCTCTGTCGCCAATTGAAATGACGACAGAGACTTAGTTTTATAATTTTTTCTAGCTATTTAATTTTGTAATTATCTTTTAAAATAGTATTATTTTAAAAAATTCCCCTCTACAACCCCTGGACTAGCGTGTTCACCATCTGGCCCTCCACTGGCATCCTTAGTCCGCGTTCGTCTGCTGGCTCACCTACGACTCCACACGGATTCTGGATGGTTATGTCACATGCCCTTCTGACCCTACCGCAGGCAGTACCCCAGGGGCTCCTCTCCATGTCGAGCGCGCCTACTGTTGTCTTGGGCATACCTCACTTCCCATCCCACCGGTGCAGCGCAGTGTGGTGCTCGACCACCACAACACCGGGGCTCTAACATGGGATACTGCCAACCTCATCAACGCCCTCAATACCATGACACTACAGCAGTCGTCCCATGACTGGTACATGGACACGGGCGTCTCCCACCCACGTCTTCCGGCTCCAGTAACCTCTCCTCCCTCTCACCCTACTCTCCACTGTCCTCACACATTGTCGTCAGTGATGGTTCCTCTCTCCCCGTCACTCGGTCCGACAATGCCTCAATTCCTTCTTCCACCCGTCCTCTACACCGACAAAACGTTCTTGTGTCTCCTCGCGTAATCATGAATTTAATTTTTGTTTATCAATTTACCACTGACAATTATTGTTCTGTTGAATTTGATCCTCATAATTTTTCTATGAAGAATTTTCATATCAAGAGCAAAATTCTGAGATGCAATAGTTCGGAAGACCTCTGCCGTCTCCAACCTGCCGCACCACACGCTCTGGCCGTCTCCACAACAGCACAATCCTCTACCAACAGCACAACCCTCATCCCGGTAGCCGTCGATTTGTTGGCTCTTCTGTTATTTTCTTGTACTCCAATAAAAGACAGCACTTTGTTCCATGCTTGTCAGTTAGGATGTCATGTTAAACTTCTTTGTAGTTTATCAACGAGTCACACGACTCGACATTTTGAATTAATTTACTGTGATCTCTGAATGTCTCCTTTAGCGAGTATCCCCGTCTTCAAATATTTTCTTGCAATATTAGTTGATTTTACGCATTATTTATCGACTTTTCCACTTCGGTTCAAATCTGAGAACAATTTTGTCGTCGTGAGCATCGATCCCAGCTGACTTGGTTTTTCAAAGTAGCGTACGAGAACTACGCACGCTAGTATCCCGGCTGATTTGGTTCAACCTAAGAGCTTGTCAAGTAAACAAATTGCACTATGCATAACAGCTACCATATTAGTGGCATTCTGTTGCACTGTCCTCTTTGGATCGTGTCACCTGCTGAACAGCCCTGCTTAAACTTGTCAGGCCCATATTGGGCTAGGCTCATTTTACCACCGCCAAACCAGCATCTGGCCGGTAGTAAGCAAAGTGTACTGACCTCTGCTTGAGCCAGGATTTAGTTAGGAGATCCCAAACCAGCATCCATGCCTATGTCTCGGTTCTGGTCCTCGTATCGATCTATTATGGCTAAACTGTTGGTTTTTATAGGGCAGCAACGATTGACGACTAGCAGACAGCGGTATCAGCACACTACTGATTCGATAATTTCGTGTTGTTTGTAGGAAGGAACTTTCTCCCTGCTTCTTTTCAAAGATCAGTGCGTACGTAGTACTAATATACCACCATTTTCGTACGTTGGCCCATTCTTGCCCATTGCATCACTGCGGTGAAATGAAGATTAAACAAGTGTACACTCTCTATGAACTGATTCAACTATGTTTTCATAGTCAAAATTTTCTTTCTATGAGTAACTGTGTTAGCTAGCTACGTTGTCAAATTTTCTTGGCGAACAAGGAGATACTTTAGTTTTGAACTCTCCATAGTAACTGGCATAAGGTGATGCCTGGTCAAAACCTACCCACCTTAAACGGAATCTCGACCCCGAGATTCAAACTGCTCCGGGAACAAGGATGGGAAATCCAGCTTCAGTTGTTCTTCGCTCTCCTAAGTGTCTTCTCTTGCTGAGTGATTGCTCCATTGGACTTTGCAGAGGCGGATGATCTGATGTCCCGTTTGCTTCTCGATGACGTTGAGGATCTTGATCGGATGCTTTGGATAAATCAGACCTTTCCGAAGGGCGATGGCTTCTACTGGAATCTGCTCTTTAGGTACTTGAAGACATTTATTAAGCTGAGAGACGTGGAACACATTGTGAACGTCCGATAAGCTTTCAGGTAGCTCCAGCTGATAGGCGACTTCTCCATGCTGGGCGGTGATTGGGAATGGGCCTATGTATCTTGGTGCTAGCTTGTCTTTCACCTTAAATCTTCGAATTCCATGAAGCGGTGACACCTTGAGATACACATTATCTCCCGCCTCAAAGGTTAATTCCCTTCGACGGTTGTTGGTATAACTCTTCTGTCTGGACTGAGCTGCTTGAAGGCGATCTCTAATTAATCGAGTTTTCTCTTCTGATTGCTTGAGAGTATCAGGTACGAAGATATATCCTTCACCTGATTTTGACCAATGCAGAGGAGTTCTGCATTTTCTTCCATAAAGTGCCTCAAAAGGGGATATTTTCAGACTTGACTGAAAACTGTTGTTGTATGCAAACTCGACATACGGTAGACATTTCTCCCAGTCTACGGTGAATTCCAAAGCACAAGCTCGAAGCATGTCTTCTAAAATCTGATTTGTTCTTCCTGTTTGACCATCAGTCTGTGGATGATACACTGTGCTGAAAGCAAGGTGTGTCCCAAGGGCTTCATGCAGATGAGCCCAGAAGTGCAAGGTGAACTGAGAACCTCAATCCGAGACTATCCTCTTAGATACTCCATGTAGGCATACAATACGAGCCATATACAAATATGCTAACTTGTCTCCCTTGTAAGTTGTCTTCACTGGGATGAAGTGGACGACTTTAGTCAATCTATCCACTATAATTCATCTTTGAGTCACAACCGAACTTGGTTTGAGGATGACACAGTAATGAAATCTATTCCAATTTCTTCCCGTTTCCACTGAGTGATCTATAGTTGTTGAAGCAATCATGCTGGTCTCTGGTGTTCGGCTTTGATTCACTAGCACACATCACAACAAGCTACAAACTCGGTGATGTCTCTTTTCATTCGCGGCCACCAATACAGAATTTTCATTTCTTGATACATCTTGGTGCTGCCTGGATGCAGGGTATATGCTGAGCTAGGAGCTTCTTTAAGAATCAAATCCTTGAGTTCTTTCTGGTGAGGAACAAAGAGACGTTTCCCATACTATAGGATTTCTTGCTGATCTTCGATCATCTTAGGGGCTTTCTCTTTGGTCATGAGGTGCTTGAACTTCCAAACTCCGGGATGTCCCTCTTGAACGCTCTTGATCCGCTCTTCTAGAGTTGGATGCGCTTCCACAACGTCTAAAGTGCCTTGTTCTATTAAACAAAGGTTGAGCGCCTCAAATTCTTTGTAGAGCTCAGGTTGATGCTCTTGAATCATAATGTTACTGTAGTAGGACTTACGACTTAATGCATAAGCAACTGCATTAGCCTTTTCGGGATGGTAATGGACATCCAAGTTGTAATCCTTTATTAGTTCTAACCATCTTCTCTGTCGAAGGTTGAGATCTGCTTAGTGAAAATGTACTTAAGACTCTTGTGGTCTGTGTAGATATCACAATGATTTCCAATCAAGTAATGCCGTTAAATTTTTAAGGCATGCACTACTACTGCTAATTCCAAATCATGAGTTGGATAGTTATCTTCGTGAGGGCGGAGCCAAGCACGGAAGAGAGAAGGGGGGGGAGGAATCAGGCCTGGTGGACCGGGCTGAAAGGAAGGGGAAGTGGGCCGGCCCAAGAGAAGAATGAGAGGGTGAGCAAATCCGGAATCTGAAAGCACGAATTCGAAATTGAAATTTGAATTCGAGATTTGCGACGAGGTTTGAAACACAAACCCGAGCTCGGAGAGAATCTAAAAGTTTTTGGAATTAACTGCCACGTTGAAGAATAATCGAAAACCGGAAATCAAAATAGTTAATATTTACCATCCGAAAACGGAATATTACATTGGGTATAACCAAACTTAATCCATGTACTTTGTTTATGTGTTGCTTCTTTAAAATGTTCTGCCGTGTCAAAGCAAAGCTTAAAACAAAGCGTGCTATCAAAGCATTCTTCGGAAAATAGGATTCGTCGGGTGTGGCTGGGCCTCCTGACCAGCTTCCATACCGATTTTTTCAGGCACTCAGGCTCGTCCCGATCCTAAACATCTGACGGGGGCCGGGCAGCCTAAGTTACGTTCTTATTCGGCGTAGCCGCATCAGATGATCAGGCCGAAAATGTGCTGTGAGAGTCCGTCGTCAGATGAGCACACCAACCTAAGAAGTTATAAAAAAAAGAAATCATAAAAGTCTCACTTCAGGCAATCAGGTCTTCTTCGTCTAAAAAAGACCAGTTACTATTTTACATCTAAAAAATTCAAAGAACGGTAGTACTTTGTTCCAGTGAGAACCTAAAATATAAAAAGTTGGCCAAATTGTTCTTCCGCGACAACAGATTGATTATATAGCCTCTCGAAACCAAGCCACATGTTATTGGAAGAGCTTAAATGTTATGCCATCGAATTATGTTATCTGTAGTATGTATGATTCTATCACCCATCCAATACTTGGGCTCGAGCTGGGCCTTGGGCCTAGATTTCAGGCATGCGGGCACGGAACAAAGTCCAAAAAAACTCGATTGAATTAATTAAACAATGAAGAAATATTCCATTTGGAAAAATAATTATTAAATAACAGTAATTTATTCTGAAAGTAACAAACATTTATATTTTAAATTGAAAAAAGGGAAATCGTGCTTTTTTCGGCTTTGGGATTGCCTTAGGCTTAGTCTATGTTGAGCCAGATTCATGCCTACTCGTTCAAGATCAGACTTAGGCCCGCCTATTCAAGACCAGTTTTTTCTAAACCCGACTAGCCCAACCTACCTAGGTCATGAACAGGTCCAGGTGCAGAGCCACTATTGGGGCTCCAGCCCTAGCTCCGGTCATCATACCCCTAGTACCCCTCTTAGCACTGGTGTAGGTTTTTATGCATGGAGACGGCACATCACAAACGCTTGGGCAGCTGAGGAAGAAGGTCTTGTGGGCGTCTAGGTTGTGTGGCTTGGTGGGTCACTGCTAGTTGGAGCATGGAGGCCCAATTTGCAATTAGACTTAGTCTGTTACCTCCTACACTCCACACTCGAATGGTGGAATCCTAGACGGCGCGACGCATAGGTAGAGAGAGAGAGAGAGAGGGCGGTGTGGTGCGGCGGTGGCTCAGTGGCTACTCGGCATGCCAGCGAGGACGCGGCGTGCCAGCACAACGAGGGTGTCAAGACGGCAGCTTGGCGAGGATGCGGCAAGCCGGGACGGGTGACACACTCTGCGGGGGCTTTGCGAGGGTGCGACGACCCACTGCGGGCTTCGGCAAGCCGCAAGGGCATTGCGGGGATGCTCGGGAGACGACACGGGCGAGGGCGTGCGGCAACGGCGAGCGAGGAAGGAAGGCGTCGCAATGTGACTGTCTGAGTGCCTCCCTATATTCTAAAGGTCTGATTTATGACTTTTTGTGTGTGTCAATTGTAAGTTTGTAACTGGGTGTCCGTGTCAATGGATCGAATAGAGATAATAGCCAATTTGTTCGATTGATTCTTCTTGACTCGTTCATATATTTGCAAAAAAAAAAATAAACAAGGGAACATTGCATAAGTATTTCTTAAATAATTCAAGTACTAGTAGTAACCCTTGAACTGATAAGAATACAACACATGAGCACCAGCTCTATTTTTATACTAACTTCGCCACTGAACAGGTCTATGTGAGATTTGTGAGACTGATCACCACAACAAATGCAATTTTCACCATCAGCTATTTGTAATTCCAGCAACCCTGACGTATGAAATAAACTGGTGGCCAATAGCCTTGTTGGCAAAAGTTTCACTGGCAGCACTTTCATATAAGATTGAGCATTACCTGATAGCAGTCATGTATGTGCCTATGTGATCAGTTGCTAAACCGAATAAGCAATATTATGTACTATATGTGACAATATTGTTGGAAAATGCCTGGTTCACTGTTGAAAGGGCTGTCGGTGGTAGGAATTACGGGATTGGAATATTGAAGTTGTATACATGTTTATTTGCGTGTATTCAAAATTTTCTAACATATAATACATAAATTCAAAAAACAGAGATACTTTTTAACACAGCTTGGAGCCACTGCTCACTCGGCAAAATTTAGTACTGCAAGTGAACTGTTATGCTACTATGCAAGGTGGTGATGGTCGTTCAAGCCAAGAATTAAACGTCTCGTCATAAGGCTACCTTGTCTCCGATGAAGTGCGCCCAGAAGTGGCTGGTAGAGGTGAAAACGGATCGGATACGGACGGATAATGGCTCTGTCATATTTGTTTTCATATTTTTTTTCCGGATCCGGATACGAATACGGATACGAATAATATCGAATACGAATACGGTGCGAATACGAATTGAAACGAATACGATCGCGGATTATTTTCGGAACAAGAAAACCCCTTAAATTGTATGCCAGAAATTAACGAAAACATATAACTAGTTCATTTGATGCAACACATTCATGAATTATTCATATTTTCAGCAACCACGCATAACATTGGCACTAACAAGTTGCATTAACTAGTTCATCATAAACATAACACTTAGTTTACCATATTTAGCTTATAAGTCAGAACTCACAAAGTCACAAGTCATCACACATTCACACTTAGCTTATCACATACATAAAACTTAGTTCACACTAACATTGATGAGGCTATATAGTTAATCTATACGTAAATGACCTGTAACATCCCAAAGTATGTTACCAAAAATAAAATTAATAAAGTTATTAGTTTATTGGATTTTTTGAGATTTAAAAGAGTTTTCTTGGTTAAAAAGAAAAAATAAATGAAATAAAGTCAATTATTTAATTTCCTAGTTTTCAATGTCAAAAAAATTATTGAGATTTCTGGGATTTTATTGCATTTAAAGTGAAAATGAAAAATAATAATTAATTTCTTGAATTTTCGGATTTTAAAAGGTTGTTCTATTTTTGAAATTAAAAATAATTTATGTGCAAAAATAAAAACTAACTTTAACTTGGAATTAATTTTATTAAGTTCAAAATAATTTAAGGAATTTTTATAATTTTTCCTAGAATTTTTTTAACTCTATTTGCTATTTTCTAAAAGGCTATTTGATTTGTTGCATTTTTCAAATTCGAAAATCAATTAAAATCTCATTTTCCCTTTTGGGTGAATCCTCTTCTATTGGGCGAAATCGGATATCGAACTTGTCTTATCCGGATAATCCGTGATCCGTATCCGTATCCGCGGATAGCATGCCTACCGTATTCGTTTAGTTTAGACAAAAAATCCGAATCCGTATCCGATCAGAAAATTATCCGAGAAAAATCCGATCCGAGACAATCCGAATCCGTTTTCGTCCGGATCGGTCGGAAACTATCCGATCCGTTTTCATCCCTAGTGGCTGGTGGCTATGTCAGATGGTCGCCCGACAGGAGGGGCTGACGAGGAGATGACTCCTACCGATATAACTATATTTATTATACTTGTTATTTTAATTACATGAGTTTAGATGTTTCATTTAAATTATTAAATAAACTCATTTTTAGAAGCGCCATTGTATTATATAAACTATATGATACTACTTAATGATAAAAATGTATATTTATGCAGCGTCATATCACTTTTTGTTCAAGCCAAGTAAGAGTTCGAATTGGAAACATTTTGGAATCCAATTCAACCTCCGGAGGCAGCATTGGCTTCAAACGTGTATAACTTTTACATACGAGTCCATTTGAGCTCCACGAGTACTTTATAAAAAAAACTTATCTCGTCCTCTTTCTAACAGTTCTAACCCTATCTCCAAATTTATTTTGTGCGCACCGTAATCACCAAAAGAAGGTATTGTGTCACCTGTTTGAGCCAAATTGGACCTTGTAATGCTTAGACCCAAGTGAAGACGCCACCCTAGGTGTTCCATACTGTTCATATAACACTATTCACGTATAAACAATACCATAAATAGTATCATTCCATATAGTTTTTTTAGTTATGTATGGCTCCCTACCCTATTTAAGGTGACCGCACCCCTCCAGTTTTTTTGGATTTCGTTTAGTTAAAAATTAGTTATATTGCAACTTCGTATATCGGTTTGTGTCGACTAGACCAATCTGTTTGTGTCGACTAGACCAATCCTGAATACTGCTTTGGAATCACAACTTTATCAAATGTTTTAATCATATTTACAATTTTGTATTATTAATGGCTGGTGATTTGGTTGTTGTATTTATAGCACGCTACTACTCCACCTTCAGTGGGCTATAGTAGTAGTGTAGTACTGAAGCTTCTCCGGGAAGGATCAACTTTCGTCTCTTGTGCGTTGTGTATGTTTTGCTTTTTCGAAATGTTCTGCTCAGTCAAAGGAGCGCTTAAAACAAAGTTACTGAAGCTTCTCCGGGAAGGATCAAGTTGGGTTGGACCCGTCCAGCTTGCATACCGATTTTGCCGGGCACTGCCCGATCCTAAACATCTAACTGGCCGCCTAAGTTGTGTGTTTATTGGGCCAAGCCTCATCCAACTACGTACTGGGTTATATTCTAAGCCTGATCAATGATCAGTGATCAGACTCGAAATGTGCGATGAGGTCACAAGTTGTCGCAAAATATCTTCTTTTTTAGAGAAATTGTCGACATGGCTCCTTCCAAAAAAAAAAATATCGATTTGCATCTTCCCATACAGTCATTTTTTTCAGCATATTTGCTAAATTTAAAAATTTTTAGAACCAGAACTATATTTTGAGGGAGAATAGTAGAGGAGATTCCTGTCACCAATTGAAATGGCGACATGAACCTCCCCATTATTCCCTTTGACGACATAGTCTCTGTCGCCAATTGAAATGACGACAGAGACTTAGTTTTATAATTTTTTCTAGCTATTTAATTTTGTAAATATGTTTTAAAATAGTATTATTTAAAAAATTCCCCTCTACAACCCCTGGACTAGCGTGTTCACCATCTGGCCCTCCACTAGCATCATTAGTCCGCGTTCGTCTGCTGGCTCACCTACGACTCCACACGGATTCTAGATGGTTATGCCTGTTAGAGATATATATGTTAGAGATATATTTGTGTTAGAGTAGGACTCTAGATATGATTTGGTTTCCTTATCTGTAACCTGTACTTTGTGTATATATACTGACCCATTGGCCTCCTGATAATACAAGCACTATTCCTAACATGGTATCAGAGCAAACATAGGGTTTTCCGCTTTTTCCCGTCGCTCCGCTTGTCGCCGCGCAGCTTCCTGTCTGGAGGTCGCCGCTTGTCGTCATCTTCGACGTCTCAGGTCCGCGGCTTCCACGCCGCCTCCGCCTCGGCTTGAGTCGGCCGCCGCCGCTCGTCTCCTTCGGCTTCCTCCTCCCGATCGGATCTGCCGCCTCCGCCTCGGCTTGAGTCGGCCGCCGCTGCTCGTCTCCAGACAGCGCTCAGGTCTCCGCTTGGGCTGTCTTAGCCCGAGCTCCACCCGACGCCGCCGCTCGTGTTCAAGCCATCACCGGCTGCCCCCGCCGCTCATCGGGCCGCCACCGCCACCCCTCGGGCTGCTCATCGGGCCGCCGCCGCCGCCATAGCCGCTACTCGGCAGGGGAAACCCTACCGAGCTTGGTGTGTGACAGGCCGTAAAGAAAGAAAGCGGCTTATACTGGGAGCCGGCCCAACTCGGCTCCAAAAAAAACGCTGGTCTAATCGCCGCGCCGTCCAGCGCCGCCTATTAGACTAAGTTACCTTGGTCGCCGCGCCGTCCAGCGCCGCCTACCAATAGGCACCGTTTCCCTCCCTCGCTGCCCGGTGATCTTCGACGGTGTTAACTACACCGACTTCGTGTCTCACATGCGCATCCACATGCGTGGTCTTCGTCTCTGGGGCGTCCTCTCTGGCGATGTCACCTGCCCGCCATGCTCTACTCCTCCGACGGAGCCTACGTCATTGCGCTCCCAGATGGCGACAAGGTCGCTATTGAGGTTGCTGGCCTTGCTGATGAGAAGGCTGCCTCTGCCTACCAAGAGGCTCTGGATTTCTACATGGATCGCTTGACTACCTACACTCAGTGGTGCGACGACGCGGCCTTTCGTGCTTCTTTGTCTTCATCGCGAGTGTCCAGCCTCAGTTTTCTTCTGAGATTGTGGGATTTTCATCGGCTGTCCAAATGTGGACTCATCTTCGACAGCGCTACGAACCCTCTGGAGATGCCCTCTACCTATCAGTAGTTCGCTAGGAGCACTCTCTTGGCAGGTGATGCTACGCTGGCGCCTTCTACCTCGAGTTCTGCGATCAGCGTCAATGGACTCTCTTCGCGCTTCTTGGTTGTCGTTCTGTTCGTCTTTGCTGGTATGCGTCTTGACACGGAGTTTCAGCGTGTCTCACGAGTTCCTTACTCGCTTCGCCCCGAGTTCGAGCGAGGCGTGCCCGACTACTTGCACGCCACCCTCGTGTCACTCTTCGGAGGCCCTTACCGAGATACGTGCGAGAGGAGACTCGTCCGAGTGGTCTTGATGCGATACCACTCCCCTCGTGCTCGCCGCCGTACACTGCTACACCGGCGCTTCACGCTTGAGACGCTTGCCTCCTCCGGTAGCCGCCCACAGTGGTGGTGGCGCCCTCCATCTGGCGGTGGCCGTCCTCGCGCTCCTCTTGTAACAAGGTCGGCCACATTGAGTCCCAGTGCTACAAGAAGCAGCGGCATCTTTCACGTCGTTCTTCTCCTAGCACTAGCACCAGTACTTCTACATCGATGTCTGCATCGAGACTACTTCCACGATTTCTCTCACTGAGCAGGAGATAGCCGACTTGATGCACGCTTGCGCTTGAGTTCTTCCTCAACGAGTTACGCTACTAACTCTTGAACGAAACCACCTCCTACACAGTCAGGTATCTCCCCATGGATCCTTGATTCCGGAGCATCCTTTCACATGACTTCTGATTCTTCCACTCTGTCTTTTGTTACACCTCTTGATTCCCCTGTCAGTGTGCTTACTGCTGATGGTACCTCTCTTTCTGTCTCTGGTCGAGGACCTCTTAGCAACTCATCTTTTCATGTTCCTTCTGTTGCTCATGTTCCTCGTCTAACCATGCAGCTTCTTTCTGCGGGACAGATTACTGATTTTGGTTGTCGGGTCATTCTTGACTCTGACTCTTGTTGTGTTCAGGACCGCCACACGGGAGCTCTGGTTGGTTCTGGCCCTCGGCGCCTTGACTCACAGCGTCTCTGGGAGCTTGACTGGCTTCACCTTCCTTCCGCTGCCACCGTCGCCACCAGTCTCTCCGCCTCTGCCACTCCGTCTACCGGCTCTTTCCAGCAGTGGCATCATCGTCTTGGCCATCTGTGTGGCTCTCGTCTGTCGTCTTTAGTTCGTCGTGGTCTTAGGAGTGCATCTCGGAGAGCGTGTCTCTACATTATCAAGGCTGTAAGTTAGGCAAACAGCTTCAGCTTCTTTATCCTCATAGTGAGTCAGTGTCTCAGCGTCCATTTGATCTTGTTCATTCAGATGTTTGGGGTTCGGCTCCCTTCGTTTCGAAAGGGGGTCATCGATACTATATCATATTTATAGATGATTTCTCTCGCCACACTTGGATATATTTCATGTCTTCTCGTAGTGAGGTCTTGTCTATCTACAAACAATTTGCCACTATGGTTCACACACAGTTCTCCACTCCTATTCGTGTCTTTCGTGCTGACTCTGCTGGCGAGTACCTCTCTCATCACCTGCGCAGCTTCCTTGCGGCGAGGCACCTCGCTTCGATTCTCTTGTCCGGTGCTCATGCTCGAATGGTGTTGCTGGGCGCAAACATCGTCACCTCCTTGAGTCGGCTCGTGCACTGATGATTGCCGCCTCTATTCCACCTCACTTTTGGGCCGAGGCTGTTTCCACTGCCACCTATCTCGTCAACATCCAGCCTTCTTCTGCTCTTCAGGGCGCAATCCCTTTTGAGCGTCTCTGTGGTCTCCTTCGACTACTCGCCCTTAAATCATTTGGCTGCGTTTGCTACGTTCTCCTCGCCCCTCGAGAACGCACCAAACTGACTGCTCAGTCTGTTGAGTGTGTTTTTCTGGGATACAGTGCCGAGCACAAGGGCTATAGGTGCTGGGATCCTGTTGGTCGCCGGATGCGGATTTCTCGGGATGTGACTTTCGACGAGTCTCGTTCCTTCTACCCACGTCCTGTCTCTCCTTCGGCTTCCTCTGTGGAGTCTCTGTCTTTTTTACCTTTCCAGATACACCTATCTCTGTCTTGCCCTCGTCCACCCGTCCCACTGAGTCTCCACATATTTCTCCTGTGGCCCTCCGCCATTGTCGCCTCCTGCGGCTCCTCAGGCTCCCCCCACTACACTCGTCTACACTCGCTGACCTCGTATTGAGGATCTTCCAGATGTGCCCTCTTCTCCTAATGTTTCATCTTCTTCTGCTGTTTCATCTTCACCTGATGGGCCGTCTTCTCCTCGCTACGCTCTTCGTGATCGCCAGTCGATTCGGCCCCCTGCCCGTTTTGCCTTTGCTGGCGCAGCTACTCGTGAGCCTGCCTCCTACCGGGATGCTGTTACTCATCCTGAGTGGCAGCATGCCATGGCCAAGGAGATTGCTGCCCTCGAGCGTACTGGCATTTGGGATCTTGTTCCTTTTCCATTCACTCTCGTCCCATCACATGTAAGTGGGTATATAAGATTAAGACTCGCTCTGATGGCTCTCTTGGCGCTATAAAGCGCGTCTTGTTGCTCGTGGCTTCAGCGAGAGCATGGTCGTGACTACTGACGAGACTTTTGCTCTGTGGCCCACATGACCCTATTCGCACTCTTCTTTCGGTAGCGTCACATCGCCATCGGCTGTTTCTCGGCTTGATGTCAAGAATGCCTTTCTTAATGGCGAGTTGCGTGAGGAGGTCTACATGCATCCGCCACCGGGTATTCATTTACGAGGGCATGGTGCCGCCGCCTTCGCCGCTCTCTCTATGGCCTTAAGCAAGCCCTCGTGCTTGGTTTGGCGTTTCTCCTTTGTAGTCACTTGCTGCTGGCTTTTCACCGGTGATTATGATCTGTGCTCTTTGTCCACACTTCGTCTCGTGGTTGGACTCTTCTTCTTCGTATGTTGATGATATGATCATTCAGGAGATGACTCTGAGTACATTGCCTTTGTCAAGGCCCATCGTAGTGAGCAGTTCCTTATGTCGGATCTTGGTCCTCTTCGTTACTTCCTTGGGATTGAGGTTACTTCCACTCCAGATGGTTTCTTTATGTCCCAAGAGAAGTATATTCAGGATCTTCTTGATCGCGCCTCCCTCACTGATCAGCGTACTGTTGAGACTCCCATGGAGCTCAATGTTCACCTCCGACCCTCTGATGGCGAGCCTCTTTCTGATCCGACTCGCTATCGTCATCTTGTTGGGAGTCTTGTCTACCTTGCTGTTACTCGTCCGGATATCACTTATCCAGTTCACATTCTGAGTCAGTTCGTTTCTGCTCCCACTCAGGTCCACTACAGCCACCTTCTTCGAGTTCTGCGATACCTTCGTGGGACTATCTCTCGCCGTCTCTTCTTTCCACGCTCCAGCTCGTTACAGCTTCAGGCTTATTCGGATGCTACTTGGGCCAGCGATCCCTCTGATCGCCGGTCTATCTCTGCTTACTGTGTTTTTCTTGGTGGTTCGCTTATTGCCTGGAAGACGAAGAAACAGACTGCAGTGTCCCGTTCGAGTGCAGAGGCTGAGTTGCGAGCTATGGCTCTCTTGACAGCAGAGATTACTTGGCTACGGTGGTTACTTGAGGATTTTGGTGTTTCTGTTACTACACCGACTCCTCTCTTGTCAGACAGTACAGGTGCTATCAGTATTGCCCGTGACCCTGTGAAGCATGAGCTCACCAAGCATATTGGTGTTGATGCTTCCTTCATGAGGTCTTGTGTGCATGATCAGGTGATTGCTCTTCAGTATGTGCCTTCAGAATTTCAGATAGCGGATTTCTTCACGAAGGCCCAGACTCGAGCACAGCACGGCTTCTACCTTTCCAAACTCAGTGTTGTTGATCCACCATGAGTTTGAGGGGGGGTGTTAGAGATATATATGTTAGAGATATATTTGTGTTAGAGTAGGACTCTAGATATGATTTGGTTTCCTTATCTGCAATCTGTACTTGTGTATATATACTGGCCTATTGGCCTCCTGATAATACAAGCACTATTCCTAACAATGCCACATGCCCTTCTACAAGCACTATTATGGCTAAACTGTTGGTTTTTATAGGGCAGCAACGATTGACGACTAGCAGACAGCGGTATCAGCACACTACTGATTCGATAATTTCGTGTTGTTTGTAGGAAGGAACTTTCTCCCTGCTTCTTTTCAAAGATCAGTGCGTACGTAGTACTAATATACCACCATTTTCGTACGTTGGCCCATTCTCGCCCATTGCATCACTGCGGTGAAATGAAGATTAAACAAGTGTACTC
Source organism: Hsuehochloa calcarea (assembly GCA_036346395.1). NCBI lineage: Eukaryota > Viridiplantae > Streptophyta > Magnoliopsida > Poales > Poaceae > Hsuehochloa > Hsuehochloa calcarea. The sequence goes on along the minus strand of CM070593.1, from coordinate 65,933,830 downwards.
TCTATGAACTGATTCAACTATGTTTTCATAGTCAAAATTTTCTTTCTATGAGTAACTGTGTTAGCTAGCTACGTTGTCAAATTTTCTTGGCGAACAAGGAGATACTTTAGTTTTGAACTCTCCATAGTAACTGGCATAAGGTGATGCCTGGTCAAAGACGACGACAAAAGGAAGTGCAAAGAAACCGAATCACAAGATTTTTTTTTGAAATAATACTTTTTTAAAAAAAAATACAAAAATAAATAATTAAAAACAATTACAAACTAGGCTACTGTCGTCATTTGAAATGGCGAAATGCCCTTATCGCTATTTCAAACGGTGAGTGCCTTTCGCCATTTCAAATGACAACAGTAGCCTAGAGAAATGGTGACAGGGCGACGGGTCCCTATCGCCATTTAAAATAGCGACACGGGTCCCGTAAACCCCTAATTTTTTTAATATTAACATTTTTGGAAAACCGTCATTTGAAATGTCGATATGGATCCTACAAGTTCCTGCTGTCATTCCATATGGCGGCACAATCTACCCTACAAAAGACCCCAAAATTCCAGCATAACTCACTTTTATTCAGAAAAAAGAGAAGATGGGAGAGAAGGGAGAGGAGTAGAGGGGAGAGGAGTTAGCGAAGCGTGTGTCGTCCACCCTTTAGGTAATTATTTTAACCGAATAGATCACACAGTTTTAGATGTACAGTTACGTAGTGTACTATGTTGTATCTAATCCTTTTCGGTGTGTAGTTTAGTTTTAGATATGTGGTTAATCATGAAAATATTGTTTACATTGCAGTACGTCAAATATGTTGGACGCCATCAATTTCAAAATTTACTATGGTCACGGGATTGATTTACGTTATTTTCAATTGGCGACCGTGACCCTAACAAGACAAGAGCAGTGTACATGGGGTGTTGTGATATGGTGGTTGTTCCACATATTCGATTTGGACCATATTGTGTATAATCTGAGATTGAGTTTCCTTACCAACTGAGCACCACATGGCACATATTGGGAGTTAGTGTAGCTCAAGGGAATAATATCGTGGCAGTCATATGTACGTAGGGCAAGGGAGGAACGGTAGGATTTGATCCTTCTGGCCCGGCGTATGCTAAGCCCACTCTTGCATTGGCGGCTGAACAAAAGGGGGTGCTGATGCCGAAGAAGAAGTTAGGGACTACAGCCACCGTGTGGCGCACACAATGGACGAAGGTTCGGGAGTTGCTGATGCTGTCGATAAAGATTCTGTGAAGGAGCTCTTTCAGTCAGGCAAGCTAGTGGGCTTGTTGACGAGGGTGATGAGTTGGAAGCCCTAGTCCAAAGGATGGATCTGAAAGACCAAGACTACATGACATTGTCAGAAGATGAATGATCAGATGACGAGGATGTTGTGGAACAGCAGGCGGTTCCATCCGAGTGGAACACATACCAGTTTGACAACCTCGTTGTTAACGAAAGCTCCTGTGTGCCATGGGAGTATGAGCAGAGTGAGGTCAGGCAAGGAGCAATGTACAAATACAAGGAGGTCATACAGGAGGCGGTCAAATTCTGGGTCTTGTCGGTGCGGCGTGTATTCACAGTCGTCAAGTCTAACCCAAGATGCTATGACGTGAAGTGTGACATAGAGGGATGCCCTTGGCGAGTGCACACATTTCAGCCAAAGTGGGACGCCTATTGGAAATGCTCTATAGTGGTCCCTCACACATATGTCATCGCTGAGCCAGTGCAGTCCCACAGAAACTTGTCATCAGACTTCATCGCGAATATCATGTACTGTGAGATCATGGATAATCTAGATTTTAAGCCACGGTCCATTATCGGACGATTGAAGTAAGGTTCCAGTACACAATCAGCTATGATAGGGCGTGGAGGGCAAAACAGAAGATATTGTAATCAAGGTTCGGTACGTTCGATGATTCCTACCACAACCTCCTTAGCCAACTCTGAGTCATACAAGATAGTAATCTCGGCACTTATATCGACATTCAAGATTCTACACATTCGAAGTGGGGCAATAAGAGGGTACTGAAGCGAGTATTCTTCGCCTTTTGTCCATGCATCACTATATTCTAGCACTGCCGTCCAATCTTGTGAGTGAATGATACATTTATGACTGGAAAGTACAAGAGTTAGATACTGACTACAATAGCGACAGAAGGCAACAATCAAGTTCTTCCCATGGCATTTGCATTCGTTGATAGCGAGAACACGGATAGCTAAGGAAGTTGAGGATTTCTGTTGTACATGCATAGAAATAAATGAACAGGAATATAAGGGCATTCACAGACAATCAAATTGCATCGTGATATAGGATGACCCTTCCTTATGGTGATCTCCATCTCCAAGCATCCTGCTCGCCATATCTCCAAGTTGCCAAAACCCCAAGTACTCCCACTAAGCCATTACACCTAACGGCACTAGGAATAAAATTACAAGGAGTAAATTTAGCACCACAAGTTGACACGCAGGCCGTTATACAAATATAGACAGCTTTGGGCTGTAACAAACATGACACACAAGTCATGAACATTACACACATGCATGCATCTCATACATCATGGGTCATACTATTCACATCAACCCGCAAAAATATTGTATAGATGCACCCATTATCGCCCCGATAAGGCTGAGTCAATTATGCAGCGTTGCCATTGCTCGGAACTCTCTTTGCATGCAGAGAATATGGTGACCAGTTCATCCCTATTCTGCATGAACTGCTTCACAGTATCATCGTTGACGTAGCCTTTCGCCCACTGGCACAGAGCAGGGAAATCCTCATCTGTGACCAAGGTCACCCCATTAATCTCGTCGAAGACTCCAAGCCAGTGAGCTAACCCATTGGCAGCTATGTCCACGAGGCCAATTGCGTCGCCTCCAAAGAACTTCTTCCCCTTGAACTGCCCCTCCAGGAGCAACAGGTTCTGTTAGACCTTGTGGATAGGTCTAAAATAATTTAGCTGATGAATAGTTTGAAAGAACTTGTGCCGGAAAAATATGTAGTTTTGGTCTTTGCATGTGCAGGGTAACTCGGAGGCGATCGTGGTCTACGGCGGTGATCGGGAGATGGCTTGGTGCGAAGTCATGGTCTAGAGGGTCGAGGATGCTGGAGGAGACGGTCGAGTTCGAGTTGGGGCGTGTGGAGATCAAAGATGGATGATGCGTGTTGGAGCTACAGATGTGCGGTTCGGAGGCTACGACACGTGACAATTTTAGGGTGTCTAAAATTGGATATTTTGTAATCAGGTGTTAAGTTCACGTATTAGGCCCTAGGTTTATTGGGTTGTATGTAGGTATTTATGTGCAAATGCTAGAAGGCCCATTAGGAGTTCTAGGGTATATATATACTGGTGGTGGATGTACAATGTGGGGGTCACAACTTTGAAGAAATTAGGGTCGGCGGATTGGCTATTGGCTTATACCTGAAGGAGAAACGAGGCGCGGCGGTTCACGAAGAAAAAGGGTGGCGACTGGATTTTTGGTGGCAGGGGCTTAACCTTTAATTGGCTTGTACTTTGTCTCGTGAAGGACGCCTGGCTGGCGGATGTTGTAGAGGAAAATTGAGAAACTGGCGTGAGAGAGGTATGTGAATAGTCCCCCCGTGCTCGATGGTACTAATTTTGCTTTTTGGAAGTGTCGTATGCAAGCATAGTTACTGTTACTAATCTCAATAAAATTGATGTTGATTTAAATGCTCAAGCTCGTAACTTCCTGTTTCAAGGGATTTCTCGCAAAGAATTTGATCGTGTAGCTCATATTAATTTTGCCCACTTAATATGGAAAACTCTTTACGATTATCATGAAGGAACCACTAAAATTAAGAAAGTGCGTAAAAATATTTATCAAAAAGAATATTATGATTTTGCTATGAAGCCTGGTGAGGCTATTGATGATATTTTTGCTCGTTTTGAAAAAATATTAAGTAATTTGTGTGGTGTTAATGTTATTTCGTCTGATGAAGTTAATGCAACTAAAAGTTTGAGGTCTTTAGGTTTTGAGTGGTTGATGGTTGTCACAATTATTAATCAAACTGTTGATCTAGATACTTTAACCATAGATGATCTTTTCTCTAGATTGAAAACCTGTGAGATGGAAGCTTTGCCATCTAAGACTGATAAATCTTCATCTTTAGCACTTGTGACCAACCCCATGCAGGCTGCTTCGTCAAGTTCTTTTCTTCTGTCTGCTTTGTCTTCTTTTTGAGAGGAACAGTTCGAACAGCTCCCTGAAGTGGATTTGATGCTGATTTCCTTACGGGCATACAATGCACTCAACAACATAAGGATGAGGAAGCGGGGTGGCGTGTTAAGTTCGATCAAATGTTATGAGTGTGACGAGTCAGGCCACATTTAGGTGGAGTGTCCCAAGCTCAACGGGAAGGTGATCAAGGAAGACAAGAATTACCATCGTCGGCCGTCCAAGAAGAACAACATCAAGGGTGGCAATTTTCTTTGAAAATTGGCACAAAAGGTTCTTTCGGCTATCAAGCATTTGGATTTGAGTGGTGTGGAATATGAGAGTTGCGATGACGACAACCACGACAATGATGATGCTAAAGGTAAGAAGAAGAAGAACGACGACTTCACGAGCATGTGCTTCATGGCAAGAAACGACGACGACGACAACAGTGATCCCGATGAGGTAAGACCATCGTATGATGAGCTTGAAGATGGTTTGATTAAACTTGCTATTGAATTAAAAAAGACAAAAAAGAAAATGAAAGAAAATAATTGTCTTGTTGAAAGTTTAACTTCTGAAATCAATAGACTTAGGGCTGTTACTCCTGATAAAGAATCATGTGAGTCCTGTCAAGTTTTATATTCTGAGTTGGAAACTGCTAGGTCAACGAATGCATCAAACTTGGTTCAACTTAGGAATGTAAATGCTAAATTTGATGATTTAAAGTTGGCTCATGACTCTTGTGATGAAAATTTAAAACTAGCAAATCATGAAATTGAAAAGCTCAAGTTTAGTTCTTCTACATGTCTAGAGTCAAGTATTTCAAATGCTCAAACTAAAACTTGCTCTAATTGTGGATTGCTAGAAGCTAGACTTAATTCATCTCATGAAACAATTCAACGGATGTTTTATCATGAGATATCTTCTTGCTCTAACTGTCATAAACTCGCCATAGAAATAGAAGCTTTGAAAAGACAGCTTAATAATTTTGCTAAAAAAGGAAAATTGGCTCAGTCTAGTGCTTCTAAAAAACTTGTGAATGAATCTGTTAAATACACAACTTGTCTCACTCTAGCTAAAGACAATGAGTATCTCAAGAACACTTTAGAGAGATTTTCCTTTAGCAAGAAAAATTTGAATATAATCCTAGACAAGTCAAAAGTGAGTGTTAAACATCATGGTCTAGTATTTAATTTTGTTGAGCATACCAAGAATAACCCTCCTAAGGTTGTTAAGCTTCTTGAACCTAAAAAATTTCAAGTAGAATCTGAACCAAAATAAATTATTTTTAAATCAGCTGGTATTGCAAAGGACCCATCTACCAAAGTAGGTGTTATAAAGGCAATAGATACAATTTCTCATCAAGATAAGTATAAATGCACTCATTGTGGTAGAGAGGATCATTTGGTTCAATTTTTTTCGAAAAGCAAAGAAAGAAAAGAAAGACAGGTTAAGAAAGATTTCTCATACTGGAGTGGAGTTTTCTCAAGTTTCTTGTCATCGCTTTGCTCCCTCTAAATAATTTTCTGCAGGTTTGGCAATTTCTACGACTGGACCGGTACGACCGGGTGTGCATCCTTGTGATCATCCGGCCGGTGATCGAGCCGATCGTATGCTATGTCCGACCGGCGATACGTAATGTCAAATTCTTTTTCTATGCCTGTTGTTGCTTCTGTTCATCGTGTATCTCAGTACTGGTTACCTAAAACTTTATTCTCTAACCTCAGTAGTAAGATACCGATGATTGTTCGTGCTTTGTAGGCTCGTCGCAAGCGGAAGGAGAACATATGGTTCATTTACTCCAGTTGCTCTCGCCACATGACCAGAGACTCTCGATGGTTCTCCTCCCTCACTCATGCCACCGGTGATGAGATGATTACTTTTGGGGATAATGCTCAAGGACGAGTTCTTGCAAAAGGGACTGTGCGCGTAAACGACAAATTCATTTTAAAAGACATTGTTGTTGTCAGTAAGTTGAGCTATAATTTGCTTTCAGTTTCATAGTTGATAGACGATAATCTTGAAGTGAGCTTTAAAAAGTATTCATGTTGCATCTTAGTTTCATCTGGTGATCTAGTATGCAAAATTATTTGAGTTGTTCGTTTATTTAAGTGTGAATTTTTATATTCATCATCCTCCTATCTTATGTGCCTTGTTTCATCTGTTTCTAAAGATTTACTTCACTGGCACCGTAGACTAGGTCATATTGGTTTTGATCATCTTGCTCGTATCAGTTATATGGATCTTGTTAGAGGTTTGCCTAATCTTACAATTGAAAAGTCAATGGATTTTCTTTGTTTACCACAATAAATCACGGTAAGATGATATCTGCATCACATCCTCCTCTCACACTTGTTATAACTGATGCACCTGGTCAATTGTTGCACATGGACACGGTAGGTCCTGCTAGATTTCAGTCAGTTGGAAGTAAATGGTATATTCTTGTTATTGTTGATGATTATTCTAGATACTTTTGGGTCTTTTCATAGAATCTAAGTACGAATCTTTTGGTCACTTTAGAGAGCTTACCCTTAGACTTGCCACTGAACTCCCTGGGGCACTTAGAGCAATTAGAAGTGATAATGGAACTAAATTCAAGAAATCATCATTTGCTTCTTTTTGTAGTGAAAATGGTTTAGATCATCAATTCTCTTCAGCTCGTGCACCACAACAGAACGGTGTTATAGAAAGTAAAAATAGAACTTTGGTTGAGATGGCTAGAACGATGTTAAATGAACATTCTACTTCTAGAAAGCTTTGGGATGATGCTATTCTACTGCTTGCTATATTTATAATAAAGTATTTTTGCGAGCTAAATTGCATAAGACTTCCTATGAACTTTATTTTGGTCATTCTCCTAAAATTTCTCACTTGAGGGTATTTGGTTATCGATGTTTTATTCTTAAACATGAAAATCTTGATAAATTTGAGTCTAGATTCTCATATGGTATTTTTCTTGGATATGCAGCTCACACTCGAGGTTATTATGTATTCAACTTAGAAACTAACAAAATTGTTGAGACCTGCGAGGTCACTTTTGATGAGGCTAGTCCTGGTACTAGACCCGACAATGCAAGTATCTGAGCAAATGGCCTTTTAGAAGACATCTTTTATGACTCCAACGGCGATGAAAGGGTAGCCCCAATTCACACTTGATACAAGTATATACAGATGGAGTCTATAGTTAGAAGCTCTGATCCTACCTCCAATGAGGTAGAGGCCACTACTGCTACACCTATGTCATCAATGACACCTTAGGCTCCTCTGCGTGTTCAACGACGTCATCCTCCTGAACAAATGATTGGTGAGTTAAATAAGAGAGTTCGTAACAGGTATAACTCCGACGCCTCATATGCCTATGCTGCTTTTGTTTCCTCTTTTGAAGCCCAAGATGTAAGTCATGCTTTATCTGATGAGTCTTGGATTAATGCCATGCATGTAGAATTAGAAAATTTTGAGCGTAATAAAGTATGGACTTTAGTTTCACCTCCTCATAGTCATAATGTAATTGGAACTAAATGAGTTTTGAAGAATAAAAAAAGTGAGGATGGTATTGTTGTTCGAAATAAAGCTAGACTTGTAGCTCAGGGATTTACCTAGGTAGAAGGTCTTGATTTTGGTGAAACTTTTGCTCCTGATGCTCGATTAGAAGCCATTAGAATTCTTTTAGTATTTACTGCATCTAAGGGTTTCAGGTTGTATCAAATGGATGTTAAGAGCACTTTTCTTAATGGCTATATTGAGGAAGAAGTGTATGTAAGACAACTACCTGATTTTGAAAATCCTAAATTTCCTGGTCATATCTACAAACTGTCCAAAACTTTATATGGTTTAAAATAAGCACCTAGAGCATGGTATGATATGCTTGAATCATATTTGCTTAAAAATGACTTTAAAATGGGCAAGGTTGTTATAAGAGACCGCTAGCTCGTCTAGATTTAAAGATTGCTTCACTTTTAGGCTTTAACTTTTCAATGTGATATCTCATTGTGCTCTTTATAATCTGTTTGGTCATTGTTGAGTTGCATGTCATCAATTTAATTTGCTTAATCATTCTAAAATACATATTTCGACATTGCTATATGGTATATGACTTTATATGAGCCAGATAGCTCTCCTAAAAAGGATAGTCTACAAAGCTTCTTGATTTTTTTTACTCTCCTTACTCTTGTGTTTTAGACTTATTCTTTCTATGAAGTTCTTGATGATTACATTGCCAAAGGGGGAGAAAAATGGGAGAAATTGAAAAATTTTAGAGAAATTTGTTTACCTTCTGTAGGGGGAGTTTTTCAGTTCTTTGTATTGAGGGAGAGTTTTTTAGCTGTGGTTTTGAAGTGTTTGTTGTAGTTTTGAAATGTTTGCTTTGCAGCTTTAAAACTTTCTTTTGCAATTTTCTCTTTTTCAAAAATTCAACTCACACGATTTTGAAGTATTGTCAATGTATTCATCAAGGGGGAGATTGTTAGACCATGTGGATAGGTCTAAAATAATTTAGCTGATGAATAATTGACAATATTATTTACTGATGTTATTTGTGGCGTGTCGTATTGTGTTGAGTTATGTCGGTCAAGTTGGAAAGAACTTGTGCCGGAAAAATATGTTGTTATGGTATTTGCATGTACAGGGTAACTCGGAGGCGATTGTGGTCTACGGCGGTGACCGGGAGATGGCTTGGTGTGAAGTCATCGTCTAGAGGTTCGAGGATGCTGGACTGATATACTGATCTTCGTAGCTTCCATAGCTACTGGAGTGAAATTTATGTTGAATTCATTATTTGTGAAAAAGTGAGCCTGCTCCTATTCACCCCCCTCTAGTCTCCTTTTCGGTCCAACAAAAACCAATCTTGAGATTCTATGCATGTGTAACGGGAATTGAGATCTTTGGTTGTTGGTGTCATCAAACTAGTTGACAAAAGAAAAACCTTGGGCGTTTAGTGTATACAGAACATGGTCATATGGGCTTTAATGGCTGGTGTGTTGTGCCGTGCATGATTTTCGGTCGTGCGTGATTCGCAGTGGGCGACAAGAAGAGAAGCTGCTTGGATTGTTGTTGTCCTGTTACCGCTTTGGTCTAGTCGCTTGTGGTTTGCCTTTGGTCGTGCGTGTACTGTGCGAGATAGGAAGTTAAGATCGTCACAAGGACTGCGGCGGCTGTGGTTTTTTGGTTCAGGCATGATCTCCAGATAAGATACTATTTTGTTTGTCGGCTGCCGGTGTTCTTGTCGCCGTGGGGTGTTTGGTCGTGCAAGAGATTAGCACTCTTCTTCACGTAAGAGGTAGGGTTTGCTTGTTTGTTTCTTCACGGCAGAGAGAGTGACAATAGTTGAGAGAGTTAGCTTGTTAAAATCTCCCACAAGCATTCACACTCCTGAGTTAGCTTGTTAAAATCTCCCACAAGCATTCACCTCCTCTGATTATCATTTACGATCCTACAGGCTCTCCTTCGGACCTTCGCTACCTTCAAGAAGCCCATCTGCGTGTTGGCGTCCGTCGACGAGCGACATCGAGCGGCCTTGCAAACTGCAGTACAATGTTTAGTAAAGAAGCCCGGTTAGTTCAACAAAATGAGGATGCATCTAAGGGCTTTAGATTATATCAAATGGACGTAATAAATGCCTTTTTAAATGGTTTCATACAGGAGAAAGTTTATGTTAAGCAACCCCCAGGCTTTGAGAATCCCAAGTACTAACATCATGTATTCAAGCTATCCAAAGTCTTGTATGGTCTTAAACAAACCCCTAGAGCCTGGTATGATAAACGTAAGACTTTTTTTTGCTTAAGAATGATTTTGAGATGGTTAAGGTAGACAAGACTTTGTTCATTCTTAGGGGTGGTAATGACTTTCTGCTTGCCCAAATTTACGTTGATGATATCATCTTTGGTGGTTCTTCTCATGCTCTTGTTTCCAGCTTTTTTGAGACTATGTCCGGGGAATTTGAGATGAGTATGATGGGAGAGCCCAATTACTTTTTGGGGCTTCAAATCAAGCAATGCAAGGAAGGGATCTTTATCCATCAGACGAAGTACACTAAGGACTTGCTCAAACGTTTCGACATGGGTGACTACAAGCCAATCTCCACTCCCATGGCAACTTTGACAATTTTGGATCCAGATGAGGGCGGAGAAGCCGTGGATCAACGCGAGTACCGCAGCATGATCGGTTCCCTTCTGTACCTGACGGCCTCGAGACCGGACATCCACTTTACGGGCTGCCTCTGTGCGAGGTTTCATGCGTCTCCGAGAACTTCCCATCGCCAAGTCGTTAAGCGCATATTCAGGTATTTACACTCTACCCTCTTGTATGGCATTTGGTATTCCTGTTCGTCATCCTTGTCCATTCGGGGGTTTTCCGATTCTGATTTTGCTGGCTGTCAGCTAGATAAAAAGAGTGCCTCACGCACTTGTCACTTCCTAGACACTTCTCTTGTATCTTGGTCTTCTAGGAAGCAGTCCTCTGTTGCACAATCCACTGCTGAAGCTGAATATGTAGCTGCTGCTAGTTGTTGTAGTCAGATTTTATAGATGGTAATCACTCTTAAGGACTATGGGTTAACTTTTGCTAGTGTTCCTCTTTTCTGTGATAACATTTCTGCTATTAACATTGCTAAAAATTCTGTGCAACACTCTAGGACCAAGCACATAGATATTCGCTATCACTTCCTTAAAGACCATATCGAAAAAGGTGATATTGTGCTACACTTCGTGGAGTTCGAGGCTCAACTGGCTGATATTCTCACCAAGCCTTTAGACCCAACTAGGTTTGCCACCTCGAGAAGCGAGTTAGGGGTAATTTATCCCTATAGGTTGGTTTGAGGGGGAGTTCGATCTTTTCTGATCTTAGCTTGTTTTTTGATCTTTTCTTGTTCTTTTTCTGAACTTATTGATCTTTTTGAACTTTTTAGGTTTTTAGGCTTTTATTGCATCTCAGTGTATCATATTGCATTCATATGAAAAATCCAACAAGTGGTATCCAAAAAGATGCATTGTAATATAAGTTTTTCTGCTTATCTTTTAAAATTGATGAAGCTTTGCCTATTACCCTTTGGAGCTTTAGTATTTCAATTCTTGCTCAATGCCATGTCTAGTTCTTTGACTTGCTAGAATTATCATGCTCTCACATATACAGATAAGTCTTTGCTGTATGAGCTAGAACTATAAAACAACTCGAACTAAAAATTGTAATTTTTGGATGTTTTAGCTAGTTGCGCAATTAGTGCTCCTTTTGTGACATTGGCCCTACCAGAATTGCTTTGTTAGCTCTTGAATCTAAAATTGACCATTACTTGAGCTTCTTGTGTTCTTGAGATTCTAAAACTGCTGTTGTGAAACATGAAAAATCAAGATTGTCTGATGCCTAAATTATGCCAAACTACTCTTACGAGACTGCTTGTCAAAGACATGAACTTGGAGATAGTTTGATGATTCAGACGATCACATGGGGACTGCTTGTCAGAAATAACATGAACCTCAAGATTTGCCGCCCTGGCAGAAGTTTAGAAAGAGTTTGTGGATGGCTCCTAGTCTAGGATCTTCTTCACTAAGATATACTTTTAATCAACTTCTGATCGAAACTTAGGATGAGTTTGTGGATGGCTCCTAGTCCAGAATCTTGTCACTAAGTTAGATCATTAGTCAACTTCAATATTCAGTGCAAATGAAAGATTGTCGAAAAATATGCATTTGAGAAATTTGAGCCAAATGATTCAATACATGACCTGATTGACATTTTGATATGGCCAGTCTCACTTTAGAATACCTGGTGATGAACTTGCTGAATTTGAAGTTTTGCTTAAATTGATCAAATTTATTGCTTTATATTGAGCCTTCGTGCTTAGCTTTGATATATATGTCTTACCATGATCTTGCTAGCGTTGTTAGGATGAGTTTGTGGATGGCTCCTAGTCCAGAATCTTGTCACTAAGTTAGATCATTAGTCAACTTCAATATTCAGTGCAAATGAAAGATTGTCGAAAAATATGCATTTGAGAAATTTGAGCCAAATGATTCAATACAGGACCTGATTGACATTTTGACATGGCCAGTCTCACTTTAGAATACCTGGTGATGAACTTGCTGAATTTAAAGTTTTGCTTAAATTGATCAAATTTATTGCTTTATATTGAGCCTTCGTGCTTAGCTTTGATATATATGTCTTACCATGATCTTGCTAGCGTTGTTAGGCTTGATATGTTGTTTGTGCAATATTAGAGATGCTAGCTTATTCTTTTGGGTAATCTCCAAAGCTTCTTGTATTCAAAAAGTGAAAAATACAAAAAATGAAGCTACTGCATTGCACTTCATGCATACTCCTTCTTATGCTTCTTTCTTCATTCTGCATTTGTTATCTCTGGATGAGAGGAATGTGTGATTTCTTGATGACTCCATTGTCAAAGGGGGAGAATATATTTCAATGTTGTGGGAGAAGATATATCATTATTGTACAAAGGGGGATAAGATTTATAAAAATGATAAAAAGGAGAGAATTTGAAATTTTCTGAAATCTGAGGATCATAGTGAGGGGGAGTTTTTGAATTGCATTCTTATTGTCTTATTGACTTTTCTGAACTTGAATTGCATTTATTTATCCTCACAATGATCATAGGTCAATTGAACAATTGTTCTTTCATATGGACCTTAAGTGAGATTTTTGACTCCTTTCTGGAATTTAAAGTTTTTATATTTTCTTTTGCCTTATCTCACTTGTCTATGCTATTCTGATGCCAGCTTGGTCATTTCCATTGCTTTCTCTTGCTTATGGATCAAGTTGTGTCTTTGTGCGAAAACGAAAGTATTTTACTTTTCAAACCTCCAAATTACATTTTCTGAATTATTGCTAATGTGTTCATCAAGGGGGAGATTGTGGATATCATGGGGATATGCTCAAGATCTTAAGATGATGTGACAATTGGCAATGACGTTAACGGTTTATCGTTTCACGTGTTTTCGAAAAAAGAAACAGTGATGTCAGGCTTCAGGTGGTCTGACCGGCCTAAGTGGCGGTCAGACCGGCCTAAGATCCAGAGAAAGTTTGATCATATTTTGTCTCATTGCGTTCTTTCTCTATATTTAATGATTTTTAGTCTTTCTTTGATCCGCTAGTTTTTGATTGAATTCTCTATGTGGGAACATACCTAGGATCATCTTGATCATCAATCACCAACGAGCAAGTTTTTTGATCAAGTTTTTGTTTTGACCTGGTTTGACCCCTTCTTCAATTAAACGGAAAATGATCTCTATTCTTTCAAGAATTATCACAATCTTCTATTGGAATATGTTTCTGATATCATAGAGAAGGTGTGTTCTAAGTTTCATCAAGTTTGGATTAGTAGATCAAAAGTTTCATCTATTTGCAACTTCGTCATCGGGCTGTTTACATTACATTCTTGAGGCGGTGATCGAGACGAGCGATGTCACCGGTCGGTGGCGAGCAATCGGTCCGACCGCCAGTGACACAGCGGTCCGACCGACAGTGCTTTGATTTTCTTTAATCTTTGTTGATTTCGTCGTATTGCTTAGGGGTTTATATTGGATTCAATATTTGTATTCCGTTGTACTGATATACTGATCTTCATAGCTTCCATAGCTACTGGAGTAAAATTTATGTTGAATCCATTATTTGTGAAAAAGTGAGCGTGCTCCTATTTACACCCCCCCTCTAGTCGCCTTTTCGGTCCAACAAAAACCAATCTTGAGATTCTATGCTTGTGTAACGGGAATTCAGATGCTGGTTGTTGGTGTCATCAAGAGCTAGTTGACAAAAGAAAAACATTGGGCGTTTAGTGTATATAGAACATGGTTATATGGGCTTTAATGGCTGGTGTGTTGTGCCGTGCATGATCTCCGGTCGTGCGTGATCCGCAGTGGGCGACAAGAAGAGAAGCTGCTTGGATTGTTGTTGTCCTGTTACCGCTTTGGTCTAGTCGCTTGTGGTTTGCCTTTGGTCGTGCGTGTACTGTGCGAGATAGGAAGTTAAGATCGTCACAAGGGCTGCGGCGGCTGTGGTTTTTTTTGTTCGGGCGTGATCTCCAGATAAGATACTATTTTGTTTGTCGGCTGCCGGTGTTCTTGTCTCCGTGGGGTGTTTGGCTGTGTAAGAGATTAGCACTCTTCTTCACGTAAGAGGTAGGGTTTGCTTGTTTGTTTCTTCACGGCAGAGAGAGACAATAGTTGAGAGAGTTAGCTTGTTAAAATCTCCCACAAGCATTCACCCTCATGAGTTAGCTTGTTAAAATCTTCCACAAGCATTCACCTCCTTTGATTATCATTTACGATCCTACAGGCTCTCCTTCGGACCTTCGCTACCTTCAAGAAGCCCTTCTGCGTGTTGACGTCCGTCGACCAGAAAGACATCCAGAACGGCCTTGCAAACTGCAGTACAATGTTTAGTAAAGATTGCCAGCGCGTACAGCTTGACATATAAAGTTTACCTTTTGATCGATGAACTGTGCCCAGAAACGCGCCATTGCGCGGGCGTAGGGGTCAGTTGACAGGAGGGATGGTCTATCAAAGGCCTCGTCGATGTACTCGATGATGACAAGGGACTCAGCGACGGACCGGTCACCGTGGAGGAGCACGGGCACCATCTTGTGGACGGGGTTGTGCTTGAGCAGCAGCTAGCTCTTGTTGCTCAGGTCTTCTAGGATCAACTCATAAGGTACTCGTTCCAGGCGTAGGGCCACTTCGGCACAGTGGCTGAATCCACTGCGAAAAGCGCCGATGACCTTAACCGCTTCACCCATTCTTGCTTCCAAGTTCTTGACTGGTGGTGATATATTGACCAAACGGATGGTATTTATAGGGATGGCACATGGTTAATTGTAAATGTTTTGTTGCTCCTGCTTCTCCTGGAAGATTTAGCTTTTCGCAATTTATTTATTTCTTCCTCAGAAAGCCAAATCGTTTTGTCAGTATTGGAGAAACTACTCGGTTGCTTCCTTCCAAAGCTCAGGTGTTAAAAGAATTATCTGACCCTCAGCCCGATATGCTAGTACATGCCTGAAAGCATCCCGAGAGGTTCAGGTCAACAGAGAAGCTCGGGACGCGAATCAGATGTTGGAATTTTCATTGTATTTTTTCATCGCTTCTACCTCCAGAAGGAAAAAACACTTTCACTCGGAAAACTTCTTCGCTCGAAGCAATTTGAAACAATAGCGCCTCTGCTTCTTACACTTTTTGTCTCCACGTGAAACTAGCACTAGGTCCTTTAGTGCTTAACGTGGTGCACTCTTTTGGTATCAGCAAAGCTGGCACCTTACTTGGTTACTAGCAGCTCCCCGCCTCAGTTCTTTCGGCTGAAAACAAGACACCAAAACGAAGCGGACAAACACGCCAAAAAAGGCGATTTGTTTCGGGAGCCTTCCGCTCCTCCTTTTGTTTTATTTCTTCAACTCACAGCTCATCTTCTTCTCTACATTGCATTGCTCGCGTTCTCTTCTGGTTTTCTGCATATGGCACTAGACTCATCCTTTTATACCCACACATACTCACAAAACTATGGAGACAAGAAACCTATTCGGTTTCCATCTCAGAATGAGAAACAGAGAAGACTTTCTAAAAACAATGATTATCTAACAATCACTCCCTAACCATTGTGTTCTTATTTTATCTCGACTATGCCATTCTTCTCTCGTTTCTTGAACTTCTAAGTCTTCCGCTTTTACCTGCACTCCCGTGCGCCATTTCTTCCTGGGCCGATACCACTCTACCGTCTGCGCTTGCTTTATCCTGAGCTATGCACAAACCAACGCTTGCCGCGTCTCGCACCTGGACTGAACTCGTCCTTCCTTGCACGCCCACTTGGGCTGGAGCAGCTGCTCCCACGACCACCTTGGCTGGAGCACCTGCTCCCACAACCACCTGGGCTTCTCCTTTGCTTGAGCTCTCGCTCCTCTTTCTTGGACCAAGTTTACCCACTTCCCCTCGTACATCTTAGATGAGGCTACACTGCCTCTCCCTCCTGCTGTGCCTGCATGCGGGTGGGGTCCATGGGCTTGACCTGAGCCACTGGTTCCTACAGCAGCAACTGCATGCGCGTGGGACTCGCCGTCCCCTTGAGTGCCCTGCGCGTTGTCTAAACCTCCCAAGGCTCACTTTCTTGCATAGCTGCGTGCCACTCCACAGGTCCCGCTATGTCTGGTTTAATACTCAGTTCCACTCGGCTTCTCGGTATCCTTCACACAAACCGACTTACAAGTTTTCAAAGAAATTTTGTACAACCGGTTCGGGGATCTTTTCACCTTCATCAACAGATCTTTGTCCTTGTCATAGACACACAAGAACTCATCCTGCAGCACCACCCTGCACCCCCATTCCGCCAACTGCCCGAGACTGAGTATGTTGTTACACAGACTTGGTATATAATAGATTTCAGTCAGCATCCTCTGATCACTGTTCTTGCATTGCAATAGCATTGATACTTTGCCTTTTATTTGCACCTTGGAGCCGTCGTCAAACTTGACTTTGCCCGGAATCTTCTCGTTAAGCTCATGGAACATGGAGCGATCTCCCGTCATGTGATTGCTTGCTCCATTGTGTAAGTACCAGTCATCAGTATGATCATGGTTGCCTCCCTCTGTGCGTAGTTTAGGAACTATGTTCTCCTCGTTCAACATCACCATGACCGGTGCCTGGTCGACATATAAGGAGAGAAGCAGGGTCGGCCCGTCGTCTTCAATAGCTCGGGTGAGGTTTACCTCCTCGTTCTTCTTCTTGTTTCGGCAATCCGAAGCATAGTGCCTATATTTGTCGTAGTTGAAGCACTTTATGTGGCTGCGGTACTCCGACGCGTAGTGACCGTATTTATCACATTTAAAGCACTTGATATGTGACTTGTCACGGGATCTGTCACAATCGTCTTGCCTAGCCCAATCTCCACGTTCTCCTCTGCCGCCTCGCTCACGCCTGTATCCACGCTTGCGGCTTCTTGATGAGTCACAGTCGTCCTCCTCTGATGATTCCTTCTAAAATTATGCGCCACCAGGGCCATCGCAGACGAGCCCTGGCCATGCTCGCGTTGCTTCATGCGCGCAAGCCACTCATCCTCTGTGAGGAGCAGGTGTCCGCTGGTGTTGTCGGTGTTGTCTTGTTCGTAGCGCTCTTCTACGGCCTTCAGTCGTCCGGTGAGCTCTTCCATTGAGAGTGTCTGCAAGTCAACGAGCGTCTCAATTGAGATCGCTACCTGAGAATACCTTAGCGGGACGACACAGAGGAATTTTTTAACAACACGGTCTTCCTCAATTTTATCCTTGGGTATTTCCAAGTTGTTGACTAAGCCGGTGAGCCGCATTGCGAAGTCATCCACTGACTTGCCGTTCTTGAATTTGATTGCGTCAAATTCTTTGCGCAACGTCTACGCCTTCGCCTCACGTACGCATTGGACGTCCATGCGCACTGTCTTGATGGTGTCCCATGCGTCCTTGGCGGTGTTCTTGACGGCAAGCGTAGACAGCATCTCTGGCGGAACGGCTCAGGGTATGGCAGACAGCACCATCCTATCGTCGCGGTAGTCGCCATTGCCGGGGTCGATCGCCTCCCACAGGCCTTGCGCTTGTAGATTCACCCTCATCACGAGAGCCCAATCTCCATAGTTGGTTCGCGTCGATGATCGGGTATCTTGCCGCCACCGCCACCGCTGCCATTGCGGATCCGCTTCGGGCGTGTGCGGCGTCGCTGGGCATCCTTGGCCGGGTAGGTGAGTGGGAAGATGATAGATGCATCGCCGGATTGAGTGCAGACTCTGATACCAATTGTTGAAATTTTCCTTGTATTTTTTCATCACTTCTATTTCCGGAAGAAAAAAACACTAGACTTGCTTCACTCGGAAAATGTCTTCGCTCGAAGCAACTTGAAACAATAGCGTCTCTGCTTCTTACACTTCTTGTCTTCACGTGAAACTAGCACCAGGTCCTTTAGTGCTTAATGTGGTGCACTCTTTTGGTATCGGCAAAGCTGGCACCCCGCCTGATTACTAGCAGCTCCCTGCCTCGGTTCTTCCTGTTGAGTAACCATCGCTGGCGAGTCCAGTCCGAACGGGTACCTCGTATACAATGATCAGAATCGTAAGAACGATGAAGAACACAACAATAGAATGAACACAGAGATATGCGGGACTTCAGGGTCTGCTTTATTCCTTCAGAACAATCAGGGTTACAATGAGAGGGGGGTGACCCTCTATTTATAGACTATGAGATGAGGAGTTCAACTGGGCGGGACTCTCGGGGTCTGGGGCGTCTTGAGGCGAGACTCTCGAGTCCTGGGCGATTTCTTAACACTCCCCTTGAACACTCATCCAACATGTTCATGTCTCGTCAAAACTCCATAAAAACCAGTGGAAAAATTTGGAGAAAGAGTACATGTCATGCGTTTTCTTTGTGTTACGCAATTGCCTCATCAAAAACCTTAGCAGAGAAACTTCAGAAAAACTCGTAAGGGAAAAAGAGTACAATCCACCCAATTTCATTTTATCTCCGGGATTTATTCTTTGGGTACTCGATCTTCGTGATCAAGATTCAATAATGAGTTCGTGAAGATTCTCCCCACAGATTCTGCACTTCTTTAAGTCTTATCATTCCAATTCTACGTGTGCACCTTTCAAAGCTAGATCTTTGGAAGTGACTTTAGTGAATAAATGCAAGATTCTCACATGACTTAGTATGCATGATGCTTTAATTTCGTCCATCTTTTGCAATTCATGAGCATAGAATAACTTGGGGTTGATATACTTTATGAGGGACTCTTCACATAACTCATTTGCACTTTCGCAATACAAGTGCATTATCTTCATAGATAATTGTGGGGGTTTCTTGTGGTATTCAATCAAATGACTGCTTGGATGTGGTGAATCTTCCGCGAAGCCAAGCACATTCCTGTGGTTCGTCAAAGTCGATACAAGACTTTGCTTAGGCGATTCTCATGGAATTGCAGTTCCACCACATAGGAATACATAGTATGTTTGCGACTTGGTGTATGCGGGTTCGACGAGGAACCCGACATCACATAGTCATTCATACACAAGTCTTGGTTCTTTTCGTAGAATAGACCAAGTTCTTTGCTTTCTTGGAGGTAACGGAAGATGTCCATTATTTCCTGCCAATGCCTTTGGTAGGTTCTGTATTACACCTTGCTAATAGGTTTACGGCAAATGCAATGCACGATCTAGTCAGTTTGCTAAATACATGAGTGCTCCTCTCGCACTCAGTGCGGGAATTCTGGTCCCAGGACTTCCTCCCCCTCTTCTTTAGGTCTGTACGGGTCCTTGTCTTGCTGCAAGGATCTCCCGACCATCGGCACTTTCGAAGGATATGCCTTTTCAAAGCCGAACTTTTCCAACACTTTCTGAGTGTAGGTTGGCTGATGTACTAGAATCTCTTCAGGGGTATGCTCAAGCCGCAAGCCTAGGCGATGTTGGTTTGATCCAAATCTTTTATTTCGAACTCTGACTCCAGGTAAGAGCTTGATTTCTTAATACCTTCTAAGGTTCCAATGATATTCAGATCATCTTCATACCTTGAGATTTATACAAAATCCATCACAGGATCATCGTATAAATACGAGGATAATTCTCATTGTTCGTGTAGCCTTTCTTGCATAGAAAGTCGCCGGCGATTATACCACGATACTCGCTGATCGCCAAGTCCATACGGTGACTTTACGAGGTTGCTGCTGTATAGATTTCTATTTGCTCTATCTTGGTTCGGGACAGAGATACATTCAGGTATCTTCATATAAATATCCGAATTCAAATTTCCATAAAGGTATGCAGTTACCACATCCATCAATTTCACTTCTAACTTCCAAGTTTACTTCCATTGAGATAAATATCTAAAGGTAATTCCGCCCATGACCGGGGAATATGTTTCTTCATAACAATCTCTCGGACGTTGAGTGAAACCTTGTGCAACGAGCCTTGCTTCTTTCATTTCTCTTTCGAACAAATACCCACTTATGCCCTACAGGGTGCACATGGGGAGGTGTGCAGCTTACAGGCCCAAACACCTCTCTTTTATTCAAAGAGAACGATTCAGTTTCTATTGCCTTCTTCCAATCTTCTCAATTTGACCTTTTCTTATATTCAACGAGCGATGCAGGCTCTGGATCAAGATTGATGATTGTGACAATTTTCTTTGTAACATTGGTTGTTGGCTTATTCATAGATGCTCCCAAGATCATATAGCAATGTCTTCAAGGGGCGAGATTTCTAATGCTTCTATTTGCTTACCGCTACTTTCAATTGCGGGGCAAGTCCCTTTAGTTTTCAGCTCCGATGTGTGCACACATCCATCGATGTCTCCTTCATGGGGATGTTCAATTCTAGTATGTCTTTTACGAAGGTTCCATACGGTGCAGTCTCAAGCGGCTCCCCTTACGATTCTGGGTACTTTGGTGATCGGTGTGTCAAGTCCTTCTTATCCTTTTCACCGGCGTCCCGGTTACTTGGATTCGAGGGCGGAGTTCTCGTCCTTCGAGAGGCCTTAGGGCGGGATTAGGGATACCTTCATCGGTATTTCAACCCTCTCGGTGCATTGCGTGCAGGCATATGCGACTTGGTCACGCTCTTCAAATCACTAAAGTGGTTAGGCGGTTGATTCGCTAATGCTTGCAAATCAATTGTCTTACGGGTATAATTGTCTTCTAGACTTCAATTGTCTTCTAAACTTCTCTATTTGCTTCACTAGTGCGCGGGTCATATGCATAGATTTCAAATATCTTCTAGACTTCAATTGTCTTCGGACTTCTCTATTTCGATATTTTACATCAAGGGTTGATTTCCTCCCCTAATGACGAAATAATTCTCATCTAATATGCTATCGTAAGCGGAGCTGCATGCAAATCTCTAGTCGTGGGGTCCAAATACGATTATGGATCTTTGTCTCATAACCAACGTATATCCCAGACTTTTAGAGAGTGCCCATTTCAGTTTGCTGTGGTGGTGGTATAGGTACATAAACCTTGCAACCAAACCTTCAAATATGAGAAATTTTCAGTGTTGACCCTTGCGCTAGTTGCATAGGTGAATGGATGTTATATGTCGGTGGTCTAAAATTGATGAGAGTTGCTGCGAGCAGGACTGCGTGTCCCCAACATGTAGTTGGTAAATAACAATTCTGCTAGTCCATTCTGGGTGTGGACATGCGGTACGGGATGCTCAATTTTAATTCTCATTTTCACACAATAATCATCATATGCCCTTGAAGTAAATTCTCCGGCGTTGTCCATTCTGGTGGACTTCACATGATGATAAGAGAAATTATTCTTAATGTTAATTATCTACGAGATTAGCTTTGCAGAAGCGGGTTTTCTCGTAGACAATAAACAATCGTGCGACCATTTCGAGGAAGCATCGATGAGCACCATAAAATATCTAAATGGTCATGACAGTGGCTGTTTAGGACCGCAAATGTCTCCCTGGATACGGTCCAGGAATGCAGGGATTTCGTCCTTTACTTTCAGAGTAGAGGTCTAGTGTCAGTTTCCGATGGTACATGCAGGGCACACAAAATCTTCCGGATTCGGGAAGTTCTTTACATTGACACTATGTCCCTGTGAATTGTTAATTATATTTCTCATCATCTTAAGACCTAAGTGGCATAATCTATCATGCCAGAGATAGAAGAGGTTTAGAGCTTCTAAATATAGTTTTCAGGGCAGTATAGGCTGCAGATGCCTTAATATTAGTGTAGTATAGCCCATTTTCAAATGAAGAAAGTCGTTCTAATACCATTATTCTACTATTTTCGTCACGCTTTGTAATGAGCAGTTATTCCTTATCAATGTCTTCTTCAGTCTCTACGTGGAAACCGTTAGCGCGAATATCCTTGAGAGTTCTAGTCGATTATGGGCACAACAAGGCTTCTTTAATGACCAAAGTTGTGTCCGTCGGAGTATAATTGTGGCCCTTCACGAGCCTATTATACATGTATTTGCTGCGATTGTCGTAAGGCTACGAGCATTCTTATTGATCGACTGAAAAAATCCATCTCTCTCAAGGTGGTATTCATTGTGCCGCTACCTGCTAAGCACACTTCCTCCATAGGGCGCTACATGCATTCTAATATAACTTGCTATCATAAATACTTCAGATATTAGAACATAACTTGCTATCATAAATACGGGAAATATAAGTCTTGCAGGACTCATCATAAGAATTTAATGCTTTGCTCTTCTAGAGCCTACAACCATTATTCAAAGTTTCATCACAATCACAAAATACAAGTGACTGTAAAAGGATCTAAGTGCAATGCGTGCACTAGATTGAATCAGCAAAGTATTCAGAAACTTCTGCCTCAATCTGATACATGGCGATCTTCTCCTCTTGGGCAATTACGGCTGTGGCCGCTGCTATGTCCAAAGGAGGGATGATGGGTGCTGCTACTAGGCTGTTCATATCCATAAGTGCAACTAATGGGTGTGGATCTTCCGTGCCTGCAATGGTGAGGTGTGCCTCATGCTATCCTTTGCCCCTTTTCTTAGACTGTAAAACACCAATTACGTGCGACTTACGACCTTACCCTTCTTGCCCTTCTCCTTCGTGAGAGGCTTCATCACCTTGCAGCTGCTAGTATTGGCTTCATGGCCAATATTGCTACTAGGTGGCTGTGAGATGTAGTTCTTCCTTAGAACATCATCTTGAGCTTCCACAATTTTCATGATGTCAATCACTGCGGCATACTACTTGTAGCCATTTTGACAATAACTGCGTGCGGATTGCACCGCATTCGGGTAAAGGTAGAGATGGTCTTTTCAATCTTCTGCTCATTTGTGATTATATTATCACATAATTGGAGATTGTATAAATTACGACCATCTTGGTCGATTATTCGAACTCTGGTTCGTGATGCGATCATTTTCATATTCATGCAAAAAGTTCATAAGATTCTTCTTTGGTAATTTCCATAAAATGGTTGCAAAATTCTTATAATGCTCTTGAACTCCTAGTTCGTGATTAAGTATTTTTCATGCATTTTCATGATTTACTGCTATTTTCAGTGATTAAAAGCAATATTAATAATCACAAATAATCAAAACAGTAAATACAATAAATAAATTGCATAGAAATAATAATAACAAGGTAAAATATGCTTCAAATGCAAAAACAAATTCAAAATTTGAATTCCGATGCCTTTTATCTTTGGAATATGAATTTTAGTAGTCGCAATTTCGAGGGCTAAAACGTGAAAAATTCAGTTCGAGAACTTTTAGCGCAATTCTGAAATATTGAGGGCTTTTTTTGCAAAATAGCCCTTTTTCTTTTTTTTTTCTTTTCCGGCCGTGTAAATGGGCCGGCCTTGGGCTGGTCTTCTCGGCCTTTCGGCCACCACTAAAAAGTAGGGGTAGAAACCCTACCCGCGCCCAGTGGTGGCGGCTCCTACCGAGGGCGCGTTGATGGCGGCGGGGTAGGGTTTCCTACCCCGCGCCCAGTGGCGGCGGCATTGCGGCATGCGCGGCAGGCGGCGAAGCGGGCGGCGCCGTGGGACCGGCCGTGCCGGCGCTCCATGGTGGCGTGGCGGCCGGCGGAGGAGCGACCGATCTGTGGCGGCCCTTCCGACGCGGTGGTGGAGCCACGGCGGCGTGCGCAGCGTCTTGCCGGTTGTGGTACGGCGGCCGGCCGTGGCGCTACGGGCATGGCGGCGGCGGCTGCAAGCGTGGTGCCCGACGCGCACTCCGGTCGCGGGCGGCAAGGCGATGGAGCGGCTTCATGTGGCGGCGCCGGGCGGCCGGCTCGGTGGCGGCTTCATGTGGCGGCGCCGGGCGGCCGGCTCGTGGCGGCTTCATCGCGGCGGCGCCGGGCGGCCGCGTCGCGGCGCCATTGAGTGTCTGGCGGGCGGCGGCCGCCGACGACACTTCTTCTCTCCTTCCCCTTTTTCATGTGATGATCGGCGATGCTTTGGGCGTTCGGTATTGCGGCCGAGGCCGCCGGCGGCGGCCGGCGTCGGCGCCTGTTCTTCCCTTTCCCCATCTCGTGATGTGGCGCTTGTGCCGTCTTTGGCGTCGAAGCGGTGCCATGCGAAATTTCTTGAGGCGGCGCCGTCTTTGGTTGCTTCTGCGGCGCCGGCGGCGCCGACCGAAGTTGCGGTGGTGCGAGGCGCCATTGTCCATTGCTCGAGCGATCGCGCACGCGGCGGGGCGCCGATCGTGAATTTTTTTCGTGAGAGTACTGTTCATGCGAAAAAATAATGTTCATGTGATGCAATTTTCTTTCCGATTGGCGACTTCGAGTCGGCTCGCGGTGAATTTGCAAT
Source organism: Hsuehochloa calcarea (assembly GCA_036346395.1). Classification (NCBI taxonomy): domain Eukaryota; kingdom Viridiplantae; phylum Streptophyta; class Magnoliopsida; order Poales; family Poaceae; genus Hsuehochloa; species Hsuehochloa calcarea. The sequence goes on along the minus strand of CM070593.1, from coordinate 65,909,427 downwards.
TTCAATCTACGGTACAATCGACATCCGATCTTTTATGCAATCTATCGATCGACATTGTGTCGGCGACTTCAAGTCTGCTCGCGGTAGATTAGAACAGATTTGCACCGTAGAAAACCAATCTAGAAAACCAAATTTGCAGAATTGAAAGCAATCTAGAAAATACGATTCAATCAACGAGTGTCGTTCTTCGACGGTTACCTTTCGATGCGAGGAGAGTCGATCGTGCTGATAACGTGTTGAGTAACCATCATTTGGCGAGTCCAAATCCGACGGGTACCTCGTATACAATGATCAGAATCGTAAGAACGATGAAGAACACAAGAACACAACAATAGAATGAACACAGAGATATGCGGGACTTCAGGGTCTGCTTTATTCCTTCAGAACAATCAGGGTTACAATGAGAGGGGGGTGACCCTCTATTTATAGACTATGAGATGAGGAGTTCAACTGGGCCAGGACTCTCCGGGGTCCTGGGCCCGTACTGGGCCAAGACTCTCCAGAGTCCTGGGCCCGGTTTCTTAACACTTCCGACTGAAAACAAAACACCAAAACGAAGCGAACAAACACGCCAAAAAAGATGATTTGTTTCGGGAGCCTTCTGCTCCTCCTTTTGTTTTATTTCTTCAACTCACAGCTCATCTTCTTCTCTACATTACATTACTCACGTTCTCTTCTGTTGTTTTTTGCATATGGCACTAGACCCATCCTTTTATACCCATGCATACACACAAAACTATGTAGACAAGAAGCCTATTCGGTTTCCATCATGTAACGAGAAGCGGAGAAGATTTTTTAAAAACAATAATTATCTAACATCAATCATACAACTATTGCATTAAAGAATAATTCTACACGCGATCAGTTCATTGTTGCTTGATGTTACAACTTCCTTATTTTAAGCAAAAAAAAAAAGCTTCCTAGTGATATGTTGCACCACTGTAAGCAACATGGCTATGCTACATGTCAATTGCAATCTACAACATATCCCACTCAGTCAAAAATGTCGAATCACGCGAAAGGGAATCCTGAGTACTGTACATGCCCGATTGCTGCAACCGTGTGTAGTTTCCACTCCCTCTCTTGACTCTTGGTGCATCAAGGATAACTTTTAATAAGAAGCTTACCAGTAGTCCAGTACTAAGCGCCACTGATGACCCTGTAAACCGGAGAGGAGGAAGTAAGTAGTAGTAACCTGCAGGCAAGGTAGAGAGGAGGAAGTAACGTAGAGACGTACCTCACGATGGCCGTGTCTCGCTCCGTCGTGGTGGCCGTGACCGCTGAACCGGCCGATCCAGACCAAGCTCGGTTGCACCAGCTGGGCTACAAGCAGGAGCTCAAGCGCGGCCTCTCGTGCGTGCTCTGGTTTCATCATCAGCCTTTGCATGCAGTTTCTTAGTTTCTTTTGCTCTTTGGAGTGTTTTACGTGTGGATTCTAGCTCTTGGCCTGCAGTGTTGTTTCGAACTTTGCCTTCTCGTTCTCCATCATCTCCGTGCTGACGGGCGTGACGACGACGTACAACACGGGGCTGCGGTACGGCGGGCCGGCGTCCATGACGCTCGGGTGGCTGGTGGTGGCGGCGCTCAACGGCTGCGTCGCCTTGTCCATGGCCGAGATCTGCTCGGCTTACCCGACCTCCGGCGGGCTCTACTACTGGAGCGCCAAGCTGGCCGGCAAAAAATGGGCTTCCCTTGCTTCCTGGGTCACTGGCTGGTATGCACTTGTGACCGTAATCTCTCTTGGCTATTGGCGTTCATGCCTAGTTTCATGTCATCAGATGAGTGATTTGGGCATGTTGTTGTGTTCGGAATTTTCTGATCATTGATATGGATTATATATGATTTGTCATTTTTCGTAGTTTGCTCAACAGTCTCTCCAAACACGACCATTAATTATCTTTTGTAAAAAAGAATACATAAAAACACGCACTTTATGTACGTTACTTTCATACAGAAAAGGATTAGTTTGCCAATCATCTTGCAGGTCTAAGTTCATCTCTTTTGTTCTGTTTGACAGGTTCAACATAGCGGGGCAGGTACGCTCGAACTTCATAGGATCCATGAGAATAGGTTATTTTGCTGCAGCTTCAAGTATGCTAGTGATTTTTATTATCGATCTATACTATTACTAGCTAGTAGTCAACTTGATAACTTGGACTGTCCTCTGGCTGGCTGCTGGCAGCCCTGTGGCGTGTGGAATTCTTTAGATTTACTTCTGTAAAAAAAAAATGCAGTGTTCAGAACTCAGATCGTCCGTGACAGTTGTACTGATGGATGATGCAGTGAACTAATGCTTCAAAAAAAATGCAGTAAACTACTTGACTCATTTCTGACAGTCCAGTCTCTTGTTTGAACTGTCCTAGTGGGCTGCTACCACGAGCGTAGACTTCTCGTTGGCCCAGCTTATCCAGGTGATCATCTTGCTTAGCACGGGAGGAACCAATGGCGGCGGCTACATGGCATCCAAGTACGTTGTCTTGGCCATCTACGGTTTCATCCTGATCCTGCATGGGCTAATCAATAGCCTCCCTATCCAGTGGCTGTCCTGGTTTGGCCAACTTGGGGCTTTCTGGAATGCTGCAGGTGTGGTTTGATCATTTGTTCTTTAAACATCTGCAAACTTGTAGTTGTGGTCGCTTGATTGTTCTTTAATTTTCATGTCTGAACAATGGTAGGTGTCTTTGTGCTGGTAATCCTGATTCCGGCTGTTGCCAAGGAAAGGGCGAGCGTCAAGTTCATCTTTACCCACTTCAACACAGACAATGGTATGAGGATCCACGACAAGGCTTATATTCTGGCTGTGGGGTTGCTGATGAGCCAGTACTCTCTGATCGGCTATGATACCTCTGCTCACATGGTAATTAATCTTGTGCTCGTGTTCCCACATTTCTGTGTTAATAACCTATATTTGCACGTAGGGCGGAGCCAGGATTTAGTGTTAAATAAACTATACAAGGCTATTTTATTTTATGAGGGCTAAATAATACTAATAACGGCAATATTTCTCAAAATATACATGGTTATCATGGAAAATTGTCAAAGCGTGAGGGTTTTGATGGTATTTACACAATACAACCCAAATTTTGATGTCATTTTTTTGTCGATGTAAAGATTGACACTGGCAATTAATCTGACGTCGTCCTTGCATATGCGTAATGCAGACTGAAGAAACAAAGAACGCGGACCGGAGTGGGCCAATTGGGATCATCACTTCCGTTGCTCTTTCGACCATGTTCGGATGGATTTACCTGGTGGCCCTGACATCAGTAGTGACGGACATACCGTACCTCCTGAGCCCCAGCAACGATGCCGGCGGATACGCCATCGCGCAAGCCCTGTACACCACCTTCCATCAGAGATACGGCAGCGGGGTTGGAGGTCTCGTCTGCTTGGGAGTCATCGCAGTCGCCATCTTCCTCTGCGGCGCCGCGTGCGTCACCAGCAATTCGAGGTAAACAATTTTATCAAGTCACATAGATTGCGTTTTCTGATAAGGTAATCTCTAGGCTAAACCATCATTTCTCTGCTACTGGGCTACAGGATGGGGTATGCCTTCTCCCGGGACGGGGCGATGCCGTTTTCGCGCGTATGGTACCGGGTGAACAAGCACGAGGTGCCCTTGAACGTCGTCTGGCTCTCTGTGGTCGTGGCCTTCGTAATGGCTCTTACGGTCCGTGTCCGTGTCCGTGTCCGTGTGTGTTGTTCCTCTAATACATCTCTCTAAACAGCAAGCGGTAACATGGCTCGTCACATTGTTTTGTTTCGTGCTTCTTGGGTTTTGGCAGTCGCTGGGGAGCCAGGTCGCGTTCCAAGCAATGGTGTCGACCGCGACTCTAGGGCTGTACATCGCCTACGCGCTGCCAATCTTCTTCCGTGTGACGACAGCACGGACATCGTTCGTTCCTGGGCCGTTCCACCTCGGACGGTATGGATTTGTCGTCGGCTGGGTCGCCGTCCTCTGGGTGGCCATCGTCACGGTGCTCTTCTCGCTGCCGGTGGCGTACCCGGTCACGAAGGACAACTTCAACTACACGCCGGTCGCTGTCGGGGGCGTGCTTGTGCTCAGCGTCGCCACGTGGGTGTTCCATGCTCGGCTCTGGTTCGAAGGGCCCGTCATGAATGTCGACACCTAGACATTTACGTATATGTTGTAAGAGCATCTTTAGATTTTTTTTAAAATAATCTTTTTTATTATAAAATACAGTAATATACATCTATTTTTTTATTTTATAGAAATAATTCCTCTGTCGCTCCCACGTTGACCAACTGTAGAAGTCACATAACGGTTGAGCGATAAGTGTTAAAATCGCCCAGCGGCGGTTGAGCGACAAATCGACAAGTCAGCGCACTGGTTGGGCTATTTGAAATATTTTTATTTTTATTAATTCGATGGAAATAATTTTTGGTGAATAAATGATAATTTTTGTAGGTAATACATTTAGCAAATCTTGTTAGTATGTTGTTAATTTTTTTTGAAAATAAAATGGTGGTTATAAGGTTGGTTGGTCCGTTTGTGATTTTTGTAGATTCTCAAGGATACGAAATCTGTTATGTTCGTAATAACATTTTTGTGATCGTCGTATGTTGTTGTAGTGCGGTAAATTTCTGAAGAATTTTGTGAGGACGATTGAGGTAACAATGATTCGTAAGTAGGAAGGTAAGTGATATTGTGATGCACCAGAAAATTCACAGATGGTGGAGAACTTTGAAAAAAAATAGCGCAAAAATAACAACACGATAGTTGATCTAACAAAAAGATTACATAGCATGCAGACTAACGAATAGCACGCAGACTAACGAGCCTCTCCCTGTCCTCCCCCCCCCCCCTCCCCACCTCTTCTCCCTCTTCCTCCCTCTCTCTCTTCTTTTCTTTCCCTTCCTTCTCACTCTGCCTCGGTCCTGTGAGCGAGGAAAGTAACGTATGTGTGTGTGTGTGTGTATATATATATATATATATATATATATATATATATATATATATATATATATATATATATATATATATATATATATATACGATTATCATGTGAACGCGTACAACTATCATGTGAATATATGATCCCTCGGAAGAGAAGGCGTCATGCATGTAGGAAGCCGAGACACCATCCTGTCTAACATGCCCCCGCAGTCGGAACGTCGCCAAGGCGGACATTCAGACTGGACCTAAATTCGGTGAAGACGAAAGTCTCACGAACGACGGTCCGGCGATGATTATCCAGCGTGATGGCGACGGTAGGCAGGCGCTCGGAAGGCCGTGGAGGGAGGGCCGTGTCGACGAGCGCGCCGTGTCACGCCACGACGTTATCGGAACAGAGGATGCGCTGGAGAGGTCGAAGCCGAGGCGGTAAAGTCCGGAGCCGAGGAACGTCGACAGGGCAACACAAACCGATCTATGATCGAAAAAAATAGAGAAAACCCGATTTGAAGATCACCGGGGAAAACTTTAATTAGTAGCCGATCGGATGATCGGTGACACGACTTAAACTATGAGTTGCGCACCACAGGAGATGATCTACGATGTGACGGCGCCCGATTTTCCGAAAGGTACTAATAAATCTATTGTGGAGAACACGGCGTTGATGATCCAAAGGCTCAGGCCAAAACGGATCGATCCTCGCAATCACTACACCACTGTTCCGATGGTTATCGACCATGCCGAACGCGGTTGACCTCGACAAGAAGGCTATTTCCTGCAAGTGAATCGAGAACACAAGCAAGAGAGTAGAATATACAATCTGCAATTGTATTGCGAATACATATTAAGTTCACAAGTTGGGGTTCCTCAACCGAACGTGCGGTGAGACTGCTAAGCAGAATAATCTCTTAAGAAAAACCCAAAGAAAACTAAAGGGATGCGACCTCCTTAAATAGGAGAGGGGAAGACTCCATAACAAACAACTAAGGGGGTGGTACTATTCATATAATACTATTTATGTTAACAGTACCATCGTGAATAGTGCAGCCCAAGGAGAGGTAGGCGGCTAGGAAGATGGGCCTAATGATTACAATACCCAAGTTGGCCTAAACAGGCGATATAGCACATTCTTTGATGATTCCGAAGTCCACAGAAGTAATTTGGAGGTGAAGCTGGATCCGTTGGAAAGATCTCAGAATGAGCTTTCCAACAAGCCCAAGAACACCTGAATCAGACTCTGTTTGCAAAAGTTATGTGCGTTTAAAGTCAGTTCTGTCTTTGGGGGCCGAATTGGATTCCAAAACGTATCCAGCTTGAACTCTTGCTTGGCACGTGGTGTAGCATCATGGTATGTAGACGTAACAGCATGACATGTAGATATAGCACCATGGCCTGTAGACGTAGCACCATGGCATGTAGAAGTAGCTCGGTCCAACTGGATAATACGACATTGCAGTAGCTGAAAGTCCTATTGGAGAAGATGTGGTTGAAGTACAAGATGCAGTGCAGCGGGTCGAAGCAGTATTTGCATTCTTAGGTTTGATGTCCTCATCATCCTCCTTTTCTTGAATTTGAGTCATCCTCGACTCAATCGTTGTTTCCAAATCATCACTTTCCTGCAAAAGGTTAGTAGCAACAGGAGGTAAAGAAACATGCATATCTTCTAATGTATCTTTGTATGGCGCATGGTTTAGCAAATTTGCTCCCGGAATTAAGTTAATTTGGTCTTCAATCCCTCTAATATGTGGTAGTCCCGGGGGTATTTCAGCAAGATCAGATTTGGTTGCAAGCATAACACCACCCTTTAATTTAGTTCCCTCAGTCTTAGAACTAGGTTCCAACTTCTCTTTCTTAGGTGGGAAAACGTTATTCACTACTTGCTGATTTTTAGATTTTTGTTCAAGTTCTTTCTTCTCATTTTCAGTTATCTCATTTTCATATTTCACAATTTCAGCAGGTGTCAATGGTAGTAAAGTTATTTTCTTCCCTTTGTGCATAAGAGAGTGCAGTGCAGTGCGGGTTGTTTCATTGTCATCTGTGTCATAGGCATGTTGCTTGTTGGAGATGGAGATGCAGTATGTTCAGTTTGTACTGAGATGGTGCTTGGTAAAACAAGTTGTTGTTCAGTTGTATACTTTGGTGAGCTAGCTGTAGACTGACATGGAGGGTTGGAGTCTTCTGAAGGTTCGGTGCAGATCACAAGTGGGAATGGAGACAAAGTTGAATAGGTAAAGGTGCCTTCCTGGTATTTGGGCTTCCATGGTGGTTCCCTGTTTGTTTAGATAATAAGAGATAGTTAGTATGTAAGTAGTAGGGTGTGAGGGGTATTATCTTGTATTTGTAGAGGCTGACCTGTTCATCTAAAAGAACAAAATCAAGACGTAGGCCTTTTTTGAGAGTACTTTCATCTACATATTCGGAGAAACGAGTTGCTCTGACACGGACACGCCAACGATGCTATTCTTGTGTGATATTTTTCAGTAGAACATACCCCATCTGCAAAAAGTGAAATATAAAATTGAAAGTTAGTCTAAGATGTGGTGAAATTAGAAATTAGCATTTCATTGAAGATAGGCATGTGTGGAAATGTGATTGATGGATATATTAGGGTTCGATGTATGAGCAAAGCAAAGCAAACGTGAAAAGTAAATATTTTTTCCTTGTTTGTTGTCAAAGTTAATTGAAGTACAGGTGTGAAATACTCAAGAAAAGATATATGTTATACAAAGAGATGTAAAGTGGGAGAAACAATTCTACAGGTGTATTCAGTAGTGATTCAATGAGAAGCCAAAACCCGAAAGTTCAATTATATAGAAATGGTGCGTTAGGTCCTGAAGGGTTAATACTGTTATGGGATCTAAAGGGGTATGGTGTAATATTTAGATGGGCAATGTAGGAAAGTATGGTGAGAAAAGATAAGGGTTGGTATTCAGCGACAATTATAAAAGGATATGATCATATAAGGATATGAAAGTTGGAATCAGGAGTATATTGTATACGTATATGAGTATGACGTATAGAAAGAGAAAGTGGATTTTTTTTGTACATGCATGTAGGCATACAGGTAAGCAAATATAATGAAAGAGTGGTTTGGTAAAGACTTTAGTAAAGAAGGAGGTACAATGAAGTAATGTGCTGTGGTACAAAAGTTTTCTGTGATTCAAAATAGCAAAAGTAGGTTTGGTTTCATAGAAGAGACAGGTTACATGGAGGATAAAGTTGTGTGCTGTGATACATACATATGTTTGTAAGGTCAATACAAGGTGGAATGGTAGCAGGTGGCATCAAACGGAGAAAGGTAAAAACTGTAAGACACATAAAATATTCAAAGGAAGTCCATAACATCATCGTAGACAACATTCCTGGTTTCTGATCCAGCCGAGCCATCTTCATTTTCAATTAATATACTGAGTCCCTGTTTTGATGTTACTCTTGATATCGCGACGTATAGCTGGCCATGACTGAAAACTGGGTTCTTCAGATAGATCCCGACCTTATGAAGAGTTTGACCCTGGCACTTGTTTATTGTCATTGCATAATTAGCCTAATTGGGAATTGGCGTCGCTGCAATGTGAATGGCCACCTTTGACTCTTTGAGTTAAGTAGTATTCTTGGTATGCAGGTTGTTTTGCCTCTGTGTGTGCCTATCATAGTCGCAGCTTCAAGTACACGGTTTCCTAATCTAGTTAGTAAAAGGCGTGTGCCATTACATAGGCCCATTGTCTGGTTTATAACGGCGTGGCCCTTGGCTCGGCATTCCCATGAGGCTTAATAGAAGGTTAGATAAGGACAGCGTTTGTTCGAACTCATATAGGAACAGTGTTGCACGGAAAGATCGGCGACTAAATGTACTCTACTCTTGTCACACATGAGAGGAGCCCAGCGTTTGTTGGAACACAAAAGGAAGCGTATCTTATTCCTGAATAGCGAGAGCAAGTGAACAGCATGCGCCTATATCTTATTTCGGACAGATCATCGTGATCATGTCAAACCACACACTTGACACACGTATCACATAAATACTAGCTAGAATGCTAGATTATGAGCAGGTCAAATATTTCGGCAGCATGGACTTGGCTACCGAGATGCACTTTCCTTAATCGCGGTGAAGTAGGAGACAAGCTGGTCTCTGTCCGGCAGGCAATCCTTCACAGCTTGGTCAGCGTTATAGTCTTCCGCCCACCGGCGGAGAGCAGGATACTCCTCTTCGTTCAGGACGCTCACTCCGGCGACCTCTTGAAGAACACCGGCCCAGAGAGACAACACACTGGCGCCGGCTATGTCGGCGAGGCCAATGGAGTCGCCTCCGAAAAACTTCTTCTCCTTGAGATGCCCCTCCACTAGTGCCAGGTTCTCCTTCGCCTCCTTCATGAGCCGCTTCTGCACCTCGCCCTCCGTCCACAGTGTCAACCACAGCGACATCAGGCACTGATCAAATAAGTTCAGAAGAATATATTGTGAGAATTCTGAAGCACTGAGGCTAGCTATCAGAATAGCATGCATGTGCTAGCCTGCTGAAGGTATTAATATAGGATTACCTTTTCCGCGAAAAACTGAGCCCAGAAGCGGGCCTCGGCCCGGTCGTAGGGGTCGGTCGGCAGGATGGGCGGCCCATCGAAGGCCTCGTCGACGTATTCAACGACGACGAGCGACTCGCAGACGGCCCGGTCCCGGCCACCGTGGAGGAGGACGGGCACCTTCTCGTGGATGGGGTTGTGCGTGAGCAGCAGCTCGCTCTTGTTGCTTAGGTCCTCCGTAATGAGCTCGTAAGGCACTCCTTTCATCCGCAGGGCCACCTCGGCGCGATGGACGAATGGGCTGCCGAAAGCGCCGATGAGCTTAACGGCCGGTTCGGTCATCTTTGCTTCCGCACGTGTGTGCGTCTTGGTACTTGTAAAGGTTAAAATGCGTGGCTTGTATTTATTATATAGGTACAGCAGGGGAAAAGTAGTACTGGAACTGCACAACTTGCTTTATTCTTGACAAACTCAGGATTTTCTCCTCTCTTTTTTTCTATCAAGTAGGTCAAATCGAAGTCGTTTTGTGCCTTTGCGCTGGAAGCCTCACGGTTGCTTCGTGTCGACATTGCAGTGATGTCAATTTTCCGTGCTTCTCACCGGCCGGTATGAAAGCATTTGGTGAAGCGCATCCCAGCTTACGTAATCTTTGAGATCGAGCTGCACTCGTCGGGCCACCAACTGTTACAATCAAGATTCGCTTAAAGGAAATCGTGACCTCTCTGCCTGCCTCCAACATAATAATCTGCATACGACTGCGACTATTAGTCACTACTCCCTCTTATTTCAAGTATAAGTCGTTTTAAACGTTGGCACGATTTCAAGGTGATACTTTGACTATATATTTCTATAAAATATGTTGTTTCGAATAAAAATAATTATATATTATGAAAGTATCAAAGTTGTCAGAATCACGATAACAAATCGGATCAGAGGTTCTTCAGCACGATTGCGAATAGTAGGATCAATGTAAAATCTAATATCGTATTTGATTCTACAAAAGAAATATTTTAAAAAATCTACCTTGTATTTTAACACTTCTACATTTTTAAAACTATACTTTTAGAACTATTGTTTACCAAAATATAGTGCAAAGAAAAGATTATTTGTTATTTATGCGAATTATAATGGACATGAAGAAATAAAAAGTAAAACTTTATAGTTAAAGGAACTTACGTGGATAATTATTTATAATAACTCGGTAGAATCGGTAGAATAAAGTAGGATCGTATAAAAATTTTGATCACGATCCTACAAAGTTTTTCTTTGAATCGTAATAATACTAAGATTCTACCAAATTAATACTAAACGTAGGATCGTTTGACTAGAATCGAGATTATGACAATATTGGAAAGTATATTTTTATGATGAATGTAGTGATACTAATTTCGTATTTTCAATCTTGTTAATTTTTTGTATATTAATAATAAAAATCTAAAAATATTTGTCTATTCAGACTTATATTTGGAACCGAAGGCTGGTATGTATAATCTGGGTCAAACTTCCCTTATTGAAAATTGAAATACAGTCACCCTCGGCACTCGGCAGGCCGCGCAACAGACACCGCCGCCCCAGCCGAATACAAGCTGCATGCCCGATACATACGCTTACCACTAATTACGGCCAGGGCTGAGCGCAACGACAGCTACAACTCAGGCCGTGTGGAGGAGGAGCAATGGGCTGGTTTATTGTAACATGCATGTTATGCGCGTTTCGAGTCGTGGACGTAGCATCGCCGAGCCGACGTCGCTGTCGTCCGTCTAAGCCGGTCCGGTTTTCCCTTCGTCCTGATCCGCTCAGCCGGTTTTCTCGCGAACGTCGTTGTCGGCCCTGTGCTGTCGACGACTTGGAAGAAGGCTGTCCCGCTGCCTTGGCTTCGCTGTCAAAACGTCAAGGCGTTGCGTTTCTTGGTGATCGCTTGCGTTGCGTCTCTTCTCCCGTGAAGGAGAATCAAGCCGTTAACGCCGTGAAGCAGCAAAATCAAGCGCTGAGGTTCGCCGTGCGTGCCACTCCTGCACCATCACTTCGTCCTGGATCACGTCACTATCTCGACGTACGCCTTCCGGATGGTCCTCAGGTGCGTGTGTGCTTGTTCTCGTGCGTGAGTGTGTTCTGGTGCAGGTGCCTCTATCCTGTGCATGTATGTGCCTGCAGTGCGTGGCGCCCCTGTCCTTTCCCCTCCTCTATGGCAGGTACGCAACGCGAGAAAGATGAAACAGTGAACTTAATTTTTATTGTGTACTCCGATCTGGAGCACTACATATTTAGGTATCTCACAATGACAATCAATAGTGTTTTTTCCTAAACTACTTAGATTTTGCAAATTGGATAGTTCAAATTTCACGGTTTGAAAAAGAAAAAACATGTTTTCGCTTTCCGCTGAAAAAATTGATTATCTAATAGACAAAAACGAACTAGAAGAGCCAGGAAAAAATGTCACTGTTGTGGAAAAGGAAAATTGTGCAAAGGAATATGAAAATTGGATAAGTGATAATAAAAAGGGCTCGCATTTTTATGTTAGGATCAATGACTGATTCTTTAGCTGCTGAGTATGAAGGTGAATAGAATGCCCGAAAGATAGTGCGTAATCTGGAACAAGATTTGGAGAAGTATTTATGGTTAAAGTGCTTAATCTTGTTAATTGTTTTCTCGCCACCAAGATGTATGATAGCACTTCAATTAATGAGCATCTCAATAAACTCTGTATTTTATCAGATGAATTAAAAAATATTGGCTATCCTTTTTCTGAAGAAGTTCAGGGCTTTGTTGGTCTAAACTCTTGGCTAAATTCATGGGAACAACTTAATATATCTTTCTATCATTCTGAAATGATACTCAATATGCGCACTCTTAGACATTATTTGCTAATGGAAGAAGATAGAAAACTCTATCGGGAAAAAGAAAGAAATGCTCACAATTCTGAGTTACATCTTGGAGAGGAAAAGACATTAATAAAAGAAATTGGCAAAATAGAAAGCCTAATGGTGATTTGAGAGAAAAACTTAACAAGAAACGCGATTGGGTGATCGGGTAAATTATAACTCAGTTTAGAGGAATTATAGGTACAAGAATTTCAAATGTTACAAATGTGGCCAGTATGGGTATTTCAGAGCTGATTGCAGGAAAAAGAAGCAGAATGAGCAAAAGAATCAAAACAAGCAACCAGTTAAGCGTAAATGTGATTCATCACCTAACGGTATGTCTAATATTTTTGTATGCACTGAATCTTTATTCGCTATTACTTTTCCAAATAGTTGGGTTATTGATTTTGGTGCTATATCTCATATTGCTAAAGATAATACAGTTTTTACTTCTATGCGAACAATTCTAAGGGGAAACAGATATGTCTATTTGGGCACTAATGCCAAAGCTAATGTATTTGGAATTGGAAATTATGTCCTAGAACTCCCCAATGGAGAAAAATTATTATTACATGACACTTTATATTCACCTAACATGAGAAGGAATTTAATCTCTGTTGCTCAGTCAGAATCTATTGGTTATGATATACTGTTTAAAAAAGAAAGAGTTAAAATATTGCTCAATGGGAAATTAGTACATACTGTAACTCATCATAAAGGTCTTTATTTTCTTGATGAACTATTAAATGATGACAATATTGATTACTTGGTTGGTGATAATAACTCCATAGTGAGGAATACTAATGATAAGAACACATGCTCATAATCTTATTTATGACATTTACAACTTGGTCACATATGTAAAAACAAAATTAAGAGACTTATTGATTTTGGAATTTTGCACTTTAATTGGGAAAATTTTGGTATTTGTGAGGCATGTATAATGGGTAAGATGACTCGTGTGCCTTTTACAAAGGCAGAAAGATCAAATGAGCCTCTTGTCATTATTCATTCTGATATTTGTGGTGAGATGTATACTCCCACTAGAGGACAAAAAGATTTATTTTATCACATTCATTGATGATTATTCAATATTTGGTTATGTGTATCTTCTTAAACAAAAATCGGAAGGATTTGATGTATTCAATTCATTTAAAACTGATCGTGGATGAGAATATACTTCAGGAATATTAAATGATTTTTGTAGAGAGTATGGAATTATTCATTATTATACCATACCTTACACTCCGCAATAAAATAGTGTTGCTGAATAGAGGAATAGAACACTTATGGATATTGTTAGTTCTATGATGGCTTATTCAGATCTTCCTTTATCTTTTTGGGGTGAAGTTTTACATACTGGTGTTTATTTGTTAAATCATTCGCCATCTAACGCTGTAACAGTCATTTCTTATGAGTTGTGGACTAAAGAAAACCCTCACTTCGCCACTTAGCTGTTTGGGGTTGTAATACACAAACGAGAGTGCTAAATCAAAACCGTACAAAATTGCAGCCTAAAAGCACGCCAGAAATTTTTATTGGTTATTCTTTGGAATCAAAAGGGTACAGGTTTTATGATCAGGAAAAGGATGAACTGTTGGAAAGCAGGGATGCGATATTTTTAGATAGAAACACACCTCGCCGTGCTAAGCAGGTGAGGGTGGAATTGTTGGCAACTCCACCGGAAACACATATGGACACATCTAATATTGATTCTCACACTGAAGGAGGTTTAGCTCCTAAAGAAAATGCAAACCTAACTCCCAACACTAACATGCTTAGGAGAAGTGGGAGGAATTTTAGTACACCCCAAAATCTAGATGATTACTACTTGTTCTAGGGGGAAGTTCACTCTAAAATTCCAGATTTAGAGGAAGAACCAAAGACTTATAAAGAAGCAATAAGCTGCTCAAAATCAAAACTGTAAGTATAAGCAATGCGGGAAGAATTAAACTCGATGAAAAGAAATAAAGTTTGGAAACTTATTGATCTACTAAACAACCGTAAATCCATAGGTTGTAAATAGATTTTTAAAAGGAAATTGAATGTTGCAAGTTTAGCGGAAAAAATATAAGGCTAGGCTTGTTGCTAAAGGATGTATGCAAAGGGAAGGTATTGACTTTGTGGGAAAAAAATTTCTCATGTTGTAAAATTTACTTCAATTCGTATTATTAATGCTTTGTGGCTTATTATGATCTTGAACTCCACCAAATGTATGTTAAAATTGCTTTCCTTAATGGTTCTTTGGAGGAGGAAATATATATGAGACAGACGGAAGGTTTTGGAGAAAAAGGAAATGGAAATAAAGTTTGCATGTTGAATAAATTAATTTATGGTCTTGAACACGCTTCACGTCAATGGTATGTTCTTTTTTATAATGCTATCACGTCATATGGTTTTTCAATGACGAAAGGTGATCATTGCATATATACAAAAGTTACAGGTAATTATTTTGTCTTACTGTCTTTATATGTTGGTTATATTCTCATTGCCACTAATGATAAAAATACATCGATGGATGTGGAAGCTTGGTTGTCTTCTAAATTTGATATGAAAGATATGGGAGAAGCTTCCTATGTTTTAGGAGATGAAATACATAGAGATCGGAATAAAAGGATTCTTGGGTTGTCCCAAAAGACATACCTTTGAAGCGTTTTAAAACGATTTTCTCTGAAAATAAGCAAATCATTAATGTACCTATTGTGAAGGGAAATAAACTCAGTGAAGAATTATATCCAAAAACTCCTAAGGAAAAAGCTAGAATGAATGATATTCCTTATTCTTCAGTTTTGAGATGTCTTATGTATGCTATGTTATTCACACGGCCTAACCTTAGCCATGCCATTGGAACTCATAGTAGGTATCAAAAGAATCCCGGGGAAGAGCACTGGAAACAAATCAAATATGTAATGTGTTATGTCAAAGCAACTATAGATTATTCACAATGTTTTAATGATCACAATCTTCAGTTGTAAGGGTTATACTGATACTGATTGGCAAGGGGATCTAGATGACCAAAAATCAACTACTGGTTATCTATGTACTTTGGCAGGAGGTGCTATTTCTTGGTGCAATAGGAAATACGATTCAATTGCTTTTTCCTCCATGGAATCTGAATACATTGCTAAATTTGAAACAACAAAGGAAGGAGTATAGCTGAGGGAATTTCTTGCATCACTTAAGGTCGTGGAAAGTGCATCACAACCTGTCACTATTTTTTGTGATAATCAGGCAGCGATCAAGGTCTTAAAGGATCCTAAATTTCATAGTAAAAGTAAACACATTGAAGTAAGATCCTTGACTAAGCCATTAGTTAGGAATTATTTTCTAAGCATGTTAAAGACATGGGACTTGATCTATTGATTGAAATGTTTGACCAAGTGGGAGATATTGGATTTTTATGTGGCTTTCAACTTGATTATTGTAGTTATTACTGTTTTAACTCAATGTGAAATTGTTCATAATATTGATGTATGTGATAGGGAATAATCTGATGCAGAATTTAAGTCGACAAATTAATACTCGAGGTGTTGAGGACGACTGCTAGAATATGGTAGACATATTTATTAAGATTGAGTCTACTAGAATTTCATATGCATGTGTATCATTAATCCGGATACAACACAGGGCGGAATAACTGGGTTTGTTTTGCAGGATTGGCTCTGCGGGCTATTGACCCACATGATCATATTGGAATTGAAGGAATTCGATGAGATTCTATGACCCATCAAACTTTTTCATGTTCACTGGTCGAAACTACGATGACGACTCGAAGATCGGCGAGCGCCTAACATCCGATAATGACATCATACTACCTTCTCCGTAGAAAAGAAGGGTTGATATCACCGGTGATCGTGAGCGCCGATGCGGCCGTGGGTTGACCCGACCTATGAAAGGCCTTAGTCCTACGAGGGTAATACTCCTCGTATTCCATCTACTGTTGTAGATTCCTCGGTCAGAGTGCTGAACGATCACCTCCCCTGGCAGCTTGTTGATGTCACACGTTCGAAGAACTCTTCTTCGACTGGAGTTAAGGTTAGGGGAACGGTGTAACCTGTTGTTGCGCCAATCTCCATGAGGCGAGTTGTTCGAACGACTGGTGGTCGACGGAGTTGTAGGACTACGACTTCCAAAATGATGTTGGGGAGGATGCTCAAGTCTTGCCATCGTGCTTCGAAGCCTTCGCGCGATCTCTCCGGCGAGGAGGTCGTACCCTGGCGCTCGTGCGAGTTCTTGAGTTGGGTTCTCGAGCAGATCATTTATGTGTTGTATTTCTCGAGCTTCCTCCGACTAATATTGAACACGCCCAGGCAAATTTCTCTGAGCCGCCATTCTTCTCCTTTGGGCTGTCTCAGGATCATCTATATCGACCCTTGAGTGCGCCACAATGGAGTACGATCATTTCGATGATTTTTCCCACGCTTATCAGTCTTGATCCGTTCATTGGCGGAGGCATCCTCACCATTACTACAAGGGTTCGTAGGGTGGGATCGGCGGGAGCATCCTTAGGTGCATCTAGGAGAGCGATCATGATCGAGGGAGGCGAAGACCTCCTGTGTATGATCTTCACTTGCTCTTGAGGCCTCATGGCTTGAAGAGTTGTCAAATGACACTGTCTGGCGACTTGGAGTAAACCCCTCCAAGAAGGAGAACTCTGGGTTATAACCGTCTCTGTCCACAGGTGAGCTCTGCGAGCCTGTGGTCAAACTCGTAGGAACAGGGTGCTCCTCCATATCCTCTGTAGGGGTACACTTACGACCACCAGATGCTGATGGAGACCCCGAATGATGGCTTCCAGGACTTGCCTTGCTAGGTCGGACTACCTCAAGTGGACTCGAACATTTGGAGGGAAACCCTCGTCATGTTGTGAGCACATGCAGTTGCGATCCCGATTGTGGTCGGATGGACCCTTGCCCTCGAGAAGCGGTCCTCGGTTGGACACACTATTGTGGGGAAAAGGATCCCTCCTCAACTCCATCGGTGGCATGGTCTCCTGGATCTGACGAATGATCTCTGGAGGCGGCATTACCATCGGATGAAATGATACTCAACTCGTACTCGAAGCTGGCATCCATGTCGATGTCTGCGTTATCGAACAAGTCGAACTAATTCTCCTCGTTCCACTCTTCTATCATGGAAACATTAGAAAAAAGAGAATTTATTGACAAGGAATCACCAGAAGATCCCCACGGTCGGCGCCAACTGACGGTGATATAGAACCGATCTTACGTATGATTGTTTGATTTGGGGGTATCCTAGACTGAAGCTACATAGAGAATGACACAGGGATTTTATCTGATTCAGGCCTTCTTCGGGGAGAATAATAACCCTACTCCTGCGTGGTTGTATTGAATGTGATGTTTACAATCAAGAGGAAGACTAATGTCAAACGCCTTGTGCTCCTAATTGCGCTTGTTTCCTCTTCTGCCTTCTGACTTCAACCTTATATAATGCATGAAGAGGTGGTAGTTCCTTCAGGCGAAGAGGCGTCTCAACGTTCCAATTAATGAACCGCTTGATGGAAGTTGTTGCTAGGGATGTGGCACCCCGACGTCGCCAGGCAGTTGTTGTCAGAGACAGAAGTTATTCATGTGATTACTTACAGAGAGTAACTGCATATATTAAATACCCTATGTGTTAAACACATCGCATAATACTCCCTAACTGATTAGGCCCACAGGTCAACAAGCCTTATCGATTATAGGGTTGTCGAAGCCAGGTTGGTCGAAGCCAAATGAGTCATTTGAGATCTTACGACTAAACGATAGTCGTAGAAAAGCTTACGACTATACCATGGTCGTAGAAAGACTTACGACCATGGAATGGTTTACGACCAGACATCTTAGCCTTTCCCTTATAAATATTTAAGTGGTATACTTAAGTCTAGTATGGAGATATTAATATCTATAATAGGAATTACAGATAAATAGATAAATGAGGATTATTATATCCTCGTCAGCGTAATGCGATTATGCGTATAAACACCTTAAAGCGATGTAGCCACAGAATATCTCTAGCTCCATCATGAACTCAACCCTACACCAACTCTTACGGTCTTCTAAGATCCCTTAACTTTTTAGCACCGGTAAGTGATGATGTGTAGACTGATCTTTTTTCATCATAAAGGTACGAAAGCAAAGTAGGAACCAAGACAAGAAACAACTTATCGTCATCCTCTTCTTCCTCAAGCATAAAATTCGTAATGAGCTCCTTTCTAAGGTCCATTTGCTAGTACATGCAGATGTAACATATTATGAATTAGTGAGTGTATGGAGTACCTAGAGCACCAGACACGAGAGACAAACTGACAGGAAAAAAGGGACTAGATGCCCTTATGTATATCAATTGAAAATTGGTATGTATATATTCATCACTAAGCTCTTATAAATAGCAGAGATAATGTATACCAAATAAAATGAAGAAAAAAAAGGATCATTGATAGAGGAGGCGGCTAGGGATGAAGGCAATACATCAAGTGACAGAACGAAGACAATACATCACTAGGATCATCACATAGGATCTGACGTTATGGTTTGAGACAAAGTTGAAAGATAAAAAATGCATGTTGTCCTTTTCCTCCAAAGAAAACTATGGGCGGAGTCTAGGGTTGGCGGGCTGTCAATCCACAACTATGAACAATTAAAGTTGGTTTTACAATTTCTTTAGTAGGCTGTAAAAAGAAAGAAATATTTACTGCAGATTGTTCTGACTCCTTTCTTTGTATACTTCTAACGGTAACTGGTAGGCACAGCTTATTTTCTGTTTGTATATTATATTTCTAACAATAAACTGGTAACTTACCAGTTGAGCTACAACTAGTTGACATTCCATTATACTTTACAGAACATAAACATGTATGCCATTAACTCTGTGTTAGCAATTTTTGCCCTTCAAATCATGGGAAAAGAAACAACATCAACTCATATTAGAACTTAGCCGATGTGGTCAAATTTGGTTACAGAAGCACCACCCTTTTTTCACATTGAAGATGCCATTTCACATCAAATCCCTTTCAGTTTGGTGTGTCTCAGTTAAACTCTTCTTTCTGCGTAGGATGAGTGTCAGACCCGTCGGGTGTGTGGAGTAATGGGCGGCTTACACACCTTGGGCTGCATAGCCGCATCCAAAGCAAGGTGGCAACGCGCAGGCCGTGGCTCGATCGGTTAGGCCGGCCGAGAGGTGTTGCTCATCTCATGGGCTGAAAGCCGTGCTTGATACCCCAAATGAACTGTGCGGTTCATTTGAGGTTTTTCTTTTAGATTGGACCACCAGAGTATTTTCTTTCGCATACTGATGCCCCATCTTCTACTCTCTATTCAGATGAGAAGATGCTTGACGTGATACCTGACAACCTATGATACGATAGGCAAGAATATCGTGAGCACGAATCTGGTCAACATACCAAAATTTGCGACTACGCTCTTCTATCGGTTCCCCTTTGGAGGTTGTGGTGTTCAGCTAAATTCTGAACCGCACTTCTAAACTCTCGGTTGCCACAAACACCATCGCGTTGTGATTCACAGGTTTCGGCCGGTGAAGTTAGTGGAATGTAGTGTCAGCTATGCACGTTACGTGCCATCTTGACCTGTGGAGTTTGAATCTTCCATGATGATCAGAAAAGCATCTTACAAAGTGGCCACCCCTGGGAAGGAAAACTAACGAGTGATGTAACCGCCAATATCTCGCTAACCGGTGACTTTCCCGTCTTGGGCGGAGCTACTAGCACTAGCCACAGTCGCAGCGACTTACAAAGTTTGAAATCTACTGCTGTGTCGTGAGTTGCAATGCTTACAAACAAGAGCTTTTTTTTTTTTTTTACAGACGTTCACTTTCTGGTGGGGCTCAATGCGCAAGGTGAAGCCCATGGGTCATATAGGACCATTTGTGTTAGTGATATTCGTAGAGGCAATCATAAAAATAAGGGAAAGTGGTTCCATTCCATCAAAAGGTATATATTTTTTGAAAATATCATCAAAAGATTTCCGTTTAATTTTTTACCATTGAAAGTTCGTTCCGGTCGGTTTTGTACCATTATGTCCATTTTAGTGTTATTGGCGTAGGTGAAATGGCAAAAATATCCTCACCCTTAGTGCATTGCACCCCCTCTGAGGGTGAGGGTATTTTCATCATTTCACCTGCGCTACTAACACCAGAATGGACGGAATGGTAAAAAACCGAACGGAGCAAACTTTCTGTGGTAAAAAAAACTGAACGGAAATTTTTGATGGTATTTTGCTAAAAACGTGTGCCTTTTGATGCTATGAAACCAATTATTTCTAAAAAATAATTGTATCACTTCTTTGTTTATGAACTTTTGAATAATATGTTATTTCATCCCCTGAATGAAATATCATTTATATTGATCGACAAGTATGTGACTTGTTCATGAAACTCTCTATTTATGTTTATGATGTCATTCTAAACATTCTTGATCTTATGTATTTATGTTGGACACTTATGATTTATGGATCAACGCATGTATTAATTAATGATCACGTTTCACGGATCATGAATATGAGATATCAAATCAATAATATGGACATATGTTGGAGAATATAGTGTTGGATCGACCTGCCTCGAGACACTTCGAGAATTGATATATATTAAGTGTCATCAGTTGGTCTCGTACACAGTGTATATGGGATTCTTAGACCTGGGTCATCATGATTTTTTTTGCACATATGTAATAGTTTACTTAAGGGTTGTCAAACACTATTCAGTAAATAGGTAGTCATAAAGATAGCTTTCAAGTTTACTATGAAATATGCGGAGGAATATGAGCAATCAAGATAAAATTTGTTCCACCTCTTTAACGGGAGAGATATCTCTAGGCCCTTGATATGGTTAGATTAAGAAAAAGCATGGTCGTGCCGAATATGATTGAATCAACTACAACTAAGTAATCATTACAAGATTAAGTGAAAGGATCAAGCTATCATAGGATGACACACATATCGTCTTTAGCTCGATCTGGTATCATGAAACAAAGGGAACAACACATGATCTTTATAAAGGTTCGTTCTATATGATATTTCTGTGTATTCGAGAGTCGCTATATCCTACTAGGAACCGCTACTGACTTGTGGATCGGAAATGAGTTTCCTGGTCACGATCAATTACGCATGAATCTACAGGGTCACACACTTAGTGGGTTGAAACAAACTAGTTCGGATTGGATCCATTATAGGTTTAAATCGGATTATAATTTGTATGTGGTTAAGAGTCCTAATAAGTTTTTAACGTAGGAATCCGTTATTAGCTATTTATATGGGGAGGTGTGAGGGCTTTTGAGATGAGGTTGTACCACCCACTGAAACCCTAAACACCTCCTCCCCAAAGGCTCTACTGTGCGCGCTGATGCTAGTACACCGGCGCACGACGTTCAACCCCTAGACATATGGATATCGTAGAGACGCTACTATGTTGATCGATGACGATCCACGACGTACGTAAGGAACACAAGAGACTGTCGAAGAAGATGATTGGAGGCTAAGGACGTTGGACGATCGACTAACGTTAGATCGAACCACTCTAATTCTTTTTCAGCTGCACTGATAATGATATTATGATTTACGCGGATGATACTTTTTATTGCGCCTGCCCGTAGTCAGTGTTACACAGATTTTACAGATCTGCTAGGTAAGTATCCTTAATTGCCGAAGTTGACCATAGGGAAAGTATGTGAACCTGGGGCGATCTCTAAGGTCCAATAATGCAGAACATGGTGGCTACAGTTATATGGATGCATGTTTAAGTCTCGAAATCTCCGGCGGAAAAGATGAAAGGTCTAGAATCAATCACGTCGCCGTCGTAATAAGTTGTTTTGTGTCTGCTTTGTTTTCGTGACTACCGATCCTTTTTTTTTTGTCAGCGGCAATGTTATGACAAGAACAGAACCGGTGATGGACTCATTGCAACGATCGCTACGAGATTTTTTTGCATGAGGTTTCTGAATAAGAACAGCGAACAGATTTTTGCCTCTGGTGATGGAACATGTTGTCTCTGGCGTTTGGCCTGGATTTTTTTTGTGCAAGTGAAAAAAACTCTCTTCAAATATATATATATATATATAATAGATTTTTTTGCATGAGGTTTCTGAATAAGAACAGCGAACAGATTTTTGCCTCTGGTGATGGAACATGGAGTCTCTGGCGTTTGGCCTGGATTTTTTTGTGCAAGTGAAAAAAAAACTCTCTTCAAATATATATATATATATATATATATATAGCGCTAATTAAAGAAAGCGTAACGATGCATTAGATGACGCCTAGGGCCAAGTGAGCACTACATACATTCTTTTACAAGAAAAAGAAGTTTATTGCCGAACAGAATGCAACCATTGCACAGATGCACTGCTCCAATTTACAGCTGCTATGTCGACTGTTAGTACAACACATGCAAGAAGATGGGTCAGCTGTTGAATAGCTAAGATCAGAATTAGGTCCGTACGCGGAACTGCACTAGTGGAGTACGTAGCTGGCTCTGGAACTACAACAGCAGTGCAATGCGCGTATATATCAATCAGATACTTTCGCCATTGCTACTCCATAATGCAGGCAGCTAGCGGTTGGCATGCACGTTAGAACAGGACAGCCATGCACCCAACTTGGCCTAATTAAAACCAGCCTAGCGCGTGGAAATATCTATTTTAGGCATGGCTAGGTCCAACTTGAGTCGACCTGGACCTTGCTGCCTATCACGGGATGAATTAAATCAAGCTCGTTCCAATTAAAGCTCGGTGCCTCGGTGTCCAAAGGCGGAGCTTTGTCTTGACGGATAGGTGAAGCACACGCGCGTTACCACAAGACTTGTGTTAGCTTAGCAGTCTTGCTTTACGAGGACGATTCATTAACAAATCATCGTAATGGCACGTAATTACGTACGTAGTCTGCACACTGGTTGCATATTATGTGCGCCCAGTCTAGTCGTCGTCCTATGTGGAGTATCTTGTTAGGTTCGTCGGCACGTTCATTGGGAAGAAAAACGTTACAGCACTGATTTAAGTTAGTCGCAATTTGGGTTCCTAGATTATTAATTTTTTTAGACACTCGGAATCGGAATTTCTTCAGAGATGCTCATATCTCATCTCCAGCCAAATTAAGTGCCATTCCTTTGTGATAGGGAAGGCACGGCGCTCCTGTTCTATTCTTTGGGAAGGTTCCGGTTGCAATGACCCGGGAAGTGCCATAGAATTCTTGCTAGTCTTCTCGCAAGTTGTATACTAGTGGAACCAAACTTTGACTTGTGTAAAATTAATGCTGGCGCACTCTAGACAGGTAACTCAATAGTATCAGATGAAATGTAATAGTCTGTTACAAGGCTTTATAAATGTATTGTTAGGTCATGATCAAATCCAAACTTGCAAAAAGACAAACGAAAAGAAAAAGGGAACTCATGGAAATTGACGTTACAAATTAACTTGGTGAGTTTATGCATGTCTGTCAAGACCTAAAAATACAATTCTAAATTCTCTGTGTATTCTGCACTAGTTCAGAATTACGCTAGTGCACATAGTATCAATATAGATAAACACTACTACAAAACATACCATAAAATAATCACAGACGATTCTAGGTGAGTTTATTCATGTCTGTCAAGACCTAAAAATACAATTCTGAATTCTCTGTGTATTCTGCACTAGTTCAGAATTACGCTAGTGCTGCAAATGCGTGATATGTAGATATCAGAACCGTCTGAGAAGTGACACAGACGGTTCTCTAGAACCTTACGTGATATGTGATATCGTAGATATCGTCGCGAAGTGTCACGAGCGGTTCTAACCTGAATGCTGTGATCCGAGAGAGTATCACAGATGGTTAGCGGTTAGAACCGTCTGTGAAGCCGTCTGTGACACTTCACAGACGGTTCTAACCACGAACCGTCTAACCACAGACTCTTGGATTTTACCTTAGCTTGGATTTTTACCATGGTTTTAAAATTTTTCTTACTCTTGGATTTTACATGATAAATTCGAAAATCACAGACGGTTTTATACAAAAACCGTCTGTAATGAGACGCTTATCACAGACGGTTCATTATACGAACCATCTGTGATATGTCATCACAAACGGTTTTTGTATAAAACCGTCTATGATACTTTTGTTTTGTTGGACGGGAAAAATAAAAATTTACACTTAATGGGCGGGCTACCGAAAATCTCTTTATATTAACAGAGTCATCCATCTCCTCCTTTGCCATCTCCATCTCCTCCTCTGCTATTTCTCCTCTGTCATCTCCGTCTCATCCTGACCTTGCGCTCCGGCCTCCCCCGAGCTCGTCGCCCGCGGCCTCCTCCACCTCGCCCCAGCCTCGTCGTCGCCGGCCTCCCACGACCTCGTCGTCCTCGGCCTCCTCTACTTCGTCGCCCCGTCCTCCCCTAAGCTCGTTGCCTGCGGCCTCCTCCACCTCGTCCCGGCCTCATTGTCACCGGCCTCCCACGACCTCGTCACCTCAGCCTCCCACGACCTCACTCTCTCTACTCCCCCCTTTTGCTCTGTGATGTGTTAGTGCTCTGTGAATGGATTGAGTTGATGCTACTGTGATGTGGGTGATGCCGTGTTATTTTTAGTGCTCTGTGAATGGATTGAGTTGATGCTACTGTGATGATGTGGCTATTGTGGGAAAACTAACGAAAAGTTCAATCCAAAAATCCATATCAGATTCATTCGCGAGGCTCCAAACGAAGTGAAATCTGTTTTTATTTTATTTTTTTGCAATAGAAAAAGCTATCACATACGGTTCTAAACAAGAACCGTATGTGATAGTCACTATCACAGACGGTTCGTGAATAACTAACGAAAATTCACAAACCGTCTGTGATGATCCGCATAAATTCAGACAGTTCAAAAACCGTATGTGATGATAGTTTAGAACCGTATGTAATGAGGTTTTGTGTAGTAGTGAAATATCGATCCACACAAGACGATTAATAGAATAAACGACTAATTTGAATAACAAATAATAGTTTTGACCTTATGGTCGAGTTTATATTTATTAAGTCTCGCAGGACTGGCAATAATCGTGGACATTTGGCTCATCAACTTTCGTCAAAGTCGAAATGCACGAAAGGCGCAATTTGGGTTCCTAGATTATTAATTTTTTTAGACACTCGGAATCGGAATTTCTTCAGAGATGCTCATATCTCATCTCGAGCCAAATTAAGTGCCATTCCTTTGTGATAGGGAAGGCACGGCGCTCCTGTTCTTTGGGAAGGTGGTGCATCCGGTTGCAATGACCCGAGAAGTGCCATAGAATTCTTGCTAGTCTTCTCGCAAGTTGTATACTAGTGGAACCAAACTTTGACTTGTGTAAAATTAATGCTGGCGCAGCACAATTTGCCACTCTAGACAGGTAACTCGATAGTAACAGATGAAATGTAATAGTCTGTTACAAGGCTTTATAAAGGTATTGTTAGGTCATGATAAAATCCAAACTTGCACAAAGACGAACGAAAAGAAAAAGGTAACTTATGGAAATTGACGTTGCAAATTAACTTGGTGAGTTTATGCATGTCTGTCGAGACCTTAAAATACAATTTTGCACTCTCTATGTATTCTGCACTAGTCCAGGATCACGCTAGTGCACACAGTATCAATATAGATAAATATCGATCCACACAAAACGATTAATAGAATAAACGACTAATTTGAATAACAAATAATGGTTTTGACCTTATGGTCGAGTTTACATTTATTAAGTCTCGCAGGGCTGGCAATAAGTAAAATAGCAGCAGCGGAACAGAATTAAACTCCAGCGGAATCCCATCAATTTGCCCAAAGGCAACTGACTAGGATCAAGATCTTAACGATCAGCACCTTCATAGAACTCCTCCTCAAATGCAGGCGAAGACTCCTGTTGATTGTTTGAAGCAGGCATAAGTACACAACCGTACTCGCAAGTCGTACCACAGAATGCAATTAATAGATGGTGGCTTATTCCAAAGGAATGACTTCTGTTGTTCTTTTGCAGAAATACAACATTTACAATTGAATACAAATAATAGATTGAAAGCATAATTCAAAATAAATAAACAATATTAATTTGATGTTTATTTTCACAAAGGACACACGGTCTAAACAAGTTATTCACACAGCCATATGCTTAGATCACATAACTCTCTTCCCAAATATTTTATGAAAATCTACCTCTCGTGTGAAATCCCCGAGCATGTCCATGATCGTGGACGCGGCTATTTGAATAGATTGATTTAACACTCTGTAGAGGTTGTACACTTTACCCACACGATATAATCAGTGTAGCTAGCAATGATCATGACAAAACCTTTCAGAAACTTCATCTCAAATATTGACACTCTCGATGTGCTTTACCGTCGTCCAATTTGTACACACAGCCCTTGGTACGACACACCGTTGGATCTGAAGACAGCAAACCGCTCATAGATGTGACCCAAACACAGCGGTACACACCTTCCACCCTAGCACACAGCGTAACCTATTTGTCTGAGTAGTCAATGTCAAAACTCCATAACTTACTAAGTTAGACCCGTTCCATACCAGACATGTAATTGTATAGTAAGGCTCAGTTCAATGGCGCACAAAGTTAAGTCCTTAATTGACCAAGGCAAGACTTCTAATTTCTAATTGAATGTCACACAAACCAATATTCTTATTCACACAGTATCCACCACTTGCCCCACTCTAAATCTTTTTTCACCCTGTTTATTAAGTGCAACACATGCCATCAATGAGTAATAGCACACAGCACGCACAGTTTTATCACACAGTTCCATAATCAATTAGTCAAGTTTATATTGGCAACTCATATGAGATGATGACTAGTGGCATGGCTAAGCAATCAACTCGTGTCTAACCAACCCACGTTGGTGCTACGATAATACCAACTAATAATGAACCAACCTAGAGTGACAAAAGATCATAGAATGACAATAGATAAGGTGGATGTAATAAATTGGATTAATAACTAAACCCAAAAGCATCTAAATAAATACTTAAAATATAATACAATAATTTAAAACAAATTATTTGAAAAACTGGGTTCAATATGATCAAATGTATAACTTGCTTTGAAATAGATCTAGATACTGGTCTTGATCTTAAGGCACCCCCTTCTTCCTCAAAGTTCCCCAAAGTATCAACGTCTACCCGCAAACGAAGCAAATGAACAAAACAAATAAATAATAGAGGTAAAACAAACTCAAAAAATTAAATACAAATCATAAATAAATAGATCTCAAAATTAGATAAATTTAGAAATTTGAATGGGCTCAATTGGAGTTCGGATGCAAAAGATGTGGGTTTTGTAAGATCGAATCTAAATAAAAACCCTAATTTTAGATTTTAAAAAAATAGAATTATTTTTCTATTGAAAAATCAGATTATTACGAAACGCTGACATCAACGAAGGATTTTCAGGAAAAGATTTAAAAAATACTAACATGTAGGACCCACATGTCAGTCTCACGGCTAACGATGAACCGAGTTCACCGAGCTGGGATCTAGGCTTAGGGTTAGGTGGCACACAGCTGCTGTCGAGGTCAACACGGAAGCGACACGTGGGCGAAAAAGGATGATGTGGCGGCTGGCTGGAGATGACGAAGCTGGAGACGTGGAAGGCCACGTAGGTTCTACGGCGGTGGCTCTGGACTCATTATTCCGTGACGACGGCTCGCCGTGATGGCGGAGGTCTGTAATGAGAACCAGCGTGACTCGGGGATCTTCGTGACTCAGTCCATTGACCTTGACGACGACCACAGCGGCGACGGCGACATGAAGAGCGGCGGAGCGGCACTGTTGTACGACGGCGAAGCTTTATGGGGTCTCTCCGACGAGGATCGAACGTGCACCAAGTAGGACACAAGACGGCGAACCTGGCGCTGATGACAAGGGAGGCTGAGGCTAACTGACGGCGGTACAAGACGACGGAGAAAGCTTCGCCGGCGAAGAACTTCTCGGGTGCGATTCGACGAATAGAGGCGGCGCAATCCCCAAAGGGTGATCTAGGGTTTCAAAGGAGCGAGGAGGTGCGAAGGTCCTGACGCGGTCACGATCCTTTAAATAGGGCCGCCAGAGGAAGAATATGCGTGCAGCACGGCGGCGCGACGAAGAACTCGAACAAAAGTCCTTGGGTGAAGACGATGATGAGGTGGCAAGATGGGCTCCACCGGTCGGCGAAAGAGGCTTGGAGAGAATCCTGTCACACGCAGCACCGCCGAAACCGACAAGTAGGATCTGCGGAAGAGGACAGAAGAGATGCGGGCCGCGCTGAAGAATGGGCAGAGAGCGGAAAGAATGGGCTGCACAACTTTGGGCTGGACCTGAATAGGAAATGTGTTTTGGCCCAACACTGTTATGGAGATTTTTAAATTACTTTTCTTTTTAGAAAATTCCAGAAAATCCAAATAGCAGTTAGAAACTAGCAAATGAACTCGAAAAAAATCCAGAAAAATCTAGAAAATATATCAAGGCACATAGAATCCAAATAAAATAGTTTTGACAATTATCGATGTTGGGATTAATCATTTTAAATTATTTTGATGTTAAAAGTCCATATTAAGCTTTAAATAAAATTCAGTAAAAATTCAACTAGTGTATTTTCCAACTACTAACTAATCAAAAGATTTTTAAAGCTCAAAAAATTAGAATGTTACAATGTCGTGCAACTGATGTGCATTTGTTTACTGCAATCATGAGATGTTTGCATTTGGAAACAATTCCAGTGCGATTGTTCAACAAACAGAAAGAGCTGGGTCCCAAGTCCATATATATATATATATATATATATATATATATTACTTCCTAGTATTTCACAACGTATTTCACAACGTATCTTGCTTATGTAGAAGTATGTATGTGTAGTATCACAGTATATAAGACCACCTAGGTGGTATTCATACCTTTTCAGAGGTGGTATGTATAAATTTTTAGACATACTTCTTTTTAGTGCAAATATGAAGGTATTTATAAAATATGCTAAAAACCAATGACTTTATTACAAATTTTTCATGTGGTTCGTATTGGAATATCTTATAATTAGTATATGAGTATACCCAAAGTGATAAATGAGTATGTCAAGTTCTTTTAGGTGGTATATCGAAGTAGAATGCTTCTGTGGGAGTAGAAAGTATTAATCCTATATATATATATATATATATACAAACAAGCCAAGATATGTTACCTGCGGTGGTGCGATGCAAAAATGAGGTGTAAAGTTTACTAATAATAAGAAACAAATCTAAACCAAAAAAGCTGAAAGACGAAAGACAAGTCATAGAACCTCTGAAAACAGAGTTGTGCGAATGGTATGATAGCAGGTTAACTAATAATTACATGGTGCAAGTCTCGATTACGGTTGCTTTCAGAGGAAAATATTGGCAACTACAGTATATACAAGCGCGTCTGCTTGGAATGGCGAGGGATGTCGCCCCCCTCCCCCGCCACGCGGAGGAGACCGCAACCACACGCCTTTTTCCAGGCATCCCACGGGTCGGTCCGCATGCCTTTTTCCAGGCATCCCACGGGCCGTCCGGCCGGCTGTTTGTTTGGTCGCCCGCGGTCCACCGAGACCTGGCCCTCACTTCTCGGATGCGACGTGGGTGGGTCAGTGTGTGGCGCAGTGA
Source organism: Hsuehochloa calcarea (assembly GCA_036346395.1). NCBI lineage: Eukaryota > Viridiplantae > Streptophyta > Magnoliopsida > Poales > Poaceae > Hsuehochloa > Hsuehochloa calcarea. The sequence continues at coordinate 65,879,538 of CM070593.1, read as the reverse complement.
GCCAGACTCCACGCCATTTGGAGCTGGACTGGACCACAGCGAGCTAGCGACACTGACGCACACTCCTCCGCTCCGCTCCGCACAGGCCGGCTCTCGGATCCGGATCCTTCGTGAGGAAACGGACGATCTAATATAATATTGTAGTAAAATACTATAACAACAATGAGAATAATTACTGTAGCAAACGACCGTTATTACAACAACAAAAATAGCATAGCACTTTATTTTAATTTTTGATTTTTGATCGGATAATAGAGACTCCTAACGCATATGCTTCGTATATCCTCTACATTGACTCCTTCGACGCAGAGCATGGGCGGAGCCAGCTGAGTGCTCGTTATGCACAGGCATTCAAAATTATCTTATATACTTTTTTTCCCTGTAATTCTAATTTAAATTGGACTCGATTGTAATTTGATATTGCTTAAGAAAATTATATACAAATTGTATTCCACGCCATTTTTTTCTCCATATTTTGTAGACAACCCGACATATTTTTTCTCTACTTATATGACTCCATGTGAATGTTGCGAAAGTATTTTATTTTATTTAGCTATTAGGGACTTCTTTAGTTTCTAACTCAAACAATGAGTGTCCAGTACTCTATTTGTTTACATCATTACAACCATCACAATGAGTGCAATGATTTAAAACTAATAGATATTTTACTTACAAATTTTGAAGATAAATATGACATAAATAAACCTCATCAATGCTGATGCACTAAGTATAGATGTACTAAAATCATATGTGTTTTTTTAGTAGTAGGATGTGTGAACTGTCATACAGGCCATGTGGTGTACTTAAAAAATTATGTAATGACTACACTTTTTTATAATATGTTTACACATTTAAAACTTATTTATGTTAGTAGTTGTTATTATTATCACTCCATAAAACTGATGCCGAGGATCCCCAGTCCACGGGGAGAGCACGCTAACGAACGGAACAAATCAGCGAATCATTCAGACGCACCGAACGCCGGACGCGCCATGCATCTGTACCACCCAGTCTTGCGGTAGCACTGTGCGATGTGTCGACTTTGGGGCCTGAGCCTCTGTACCACCGCAGATTGGAGTTTGTGGTGGAGGTTGCAGCCACGTGAAGCTGTGGGGTTCGATTCGGGTTCCACTGGCTAGCTGCATGGTCCTAGACTGGTGGGAGGCTGGGGCATATGACTGGAGATATTTTCCTCCGGACCGGTAAGCTAGTAATTGGAGACATGTCATGTGTGAAGCTGATTGGCAAAAGAAAGAAATGGCGCTTAATTGGTCATTCATTGCCATCTACTCCAAAGATGTTGCACGGTTCCATTTAGTTGGGGTGGGGACAGTGAGCAGCTCTCACTCTTAAGATACCCTACTAACATCGGAGGCAACAAGCGGGCCCACGTCGGATTGTGCCTTGTGCGATGCTAACGCCCTCATTGGGGCCCTATGCGGGCCCACGTCGGATTTCACTAGCAATCCCCTGTCCTCATGTTGGCTTGCATATCATATCGATTCTCACCATGCCCACCGTATCTTACAAAATCGGCACCATATTTGCTGGCTCGGCTCGGTTCTGCAAATGTGCTAGTCAGTGTTAGCCACGTAATGATAAGAGGAATAATCATGTGCTACCACTACTACTAAAGAAGTAAAGTGTTAAAAGATTAATTCAGGTGTAGATACTACTCCTATTGAGTAGTAGTACTGGAGTATCTCGAAGAACAGGCGGCGACAAGCGAGGAGGCCTCCTCCTCCTTACAGTGTCGCGGATCGGAGCCAGGTCTCGCAGCCACAAATCCTCTCCCTAATCGAATCGTCTTGTGGCCAAAATACACCCCGCGATCCGACTAATAAGATAACACAAACAAACACAGACACACAGGTGGCGCACCATGCCGCCGAGCCCACCGTGTCACAGTTGTGCGTGGAAGGGCCCCACCTCTAGCTAGGCTAGCAACAGCGGCGGGGCTCCGGAGCGGAACAGGCCGTGACGAATTGAACGCTGCAGGTGGGCCCCGCAACACCGTAGCAACACACTGCACAGCACAGCACAGCGCAGTCGCTGCTTTTGACGCAGTTTCTCCTCCCTTCTTTCCATCGGAGTATCGGACTCCCCAGATCACGGAGAACGGCACGGGACGGTGGCCCCACGCAGGCCCTCATGCTAGGGATCGCAATCGGGTACGAGCAGTGTTCATTCATATTCGTACTAGTCAGCTAATTCTTCGCCCGTAAACATGTTCCCGAAGGGTGATGGGCAGAGTATCTCACTATATCCGTCGCTCGTGGCTACCTGTTGTTGGAAAAATAGATAATATTATAATTTTAGATTTTATTATAAGATAAAGATCATATAAAACTAACGATGTATAAAACAAAACTAACAACAGACAACTCATTGTATTTCTAAATATACACAATAAAATAATTATAACAGAATAGTTTGGTAGCACAACAAACTTACAGTCGGACTTGATGAAGAACATGAAGCAACGCAGACTCGAAGTAGTGCATAACGTAGATAAAGTAGTGAAGTGAGCAATCGCGCAATGCGCTGCCTAGAAACGTTATTGCGTCTTGTGCAGGTGAACTCTGCGACAATGATTCAGAGATACCCGCTCATCATCCTTCCTGGTACACAGAAGAAGTGATGACTTAGTTCGCGAACACAACTCTCCAGAACAATTGAACAGAGAAGAAGAAGAACATGGAAGTGAATCAAATCTGTCCGAAGTCTGGACGCTCCAAATCATTTAAAGGTTGGGACAATTACTCTCTAGTAATTGTATAATAAAGCGCATATTAAACCACTGATAACTGCTAATTCAAAATCAATAAATTATAATTAAGCCATGTTTATCATATCATAGTTACACATTGGTCTACAGCTTCGATTAGTATATTTTAACCACATTATTTCAACCACACTTTATTTCGACCATAGTGGTTTGACCACTTTATTTCGATCACACTGGTTTATGGCTTCGATCATATTATTTAGACTATTGTGTTTCAACCACACTGATCTATGACTTCGACCATATTATTTCGGCCACTGTGTTTCGACCCCTCTGGTCTATTGCTTCGATCGCATTATTTCGACCAGTGTGTTTCGACCATTTAATTTCGACCAGTTTAAAAGGAGAGACAGAAATGCATGGTTAGCAAAAAAGGTGGACTAGGTTCACGACACGTTCACGATCGCGTGTTGTAAGACACAAGTCACGCGATTGCCACGTGAATATACGCGCGCATGTGAGTACGTGTGAGTTTAGCTATAGTCCTCCTCATGTCACCTCATGTTATATGTCACATGTTTCAATGGGTGGCAAGAACTCCACCTTATAAATTACTCTCCCACCATTTGCCTAGGCAATATGAGACTAAACCATGTATACTTTGAAATTTTAGGAATGAACCCAGTTCTAACACGTCACCCGCAGGCATGCCTGTGTACCCGCCACACCTCATTTCACTCATTAGCTCATCACGAAGGCAAAAATGCACATACACATAACATACAAGGTAGTTCAAGTTCAACAAATAAAAATGAAAATACAAACTCACATAGTTTATCTTCGGTGTGTTGTTCTTCAACTTAGGGTTCGGCTTTAGATCCTATTTGTTGAGGACGGGGTATTGAGTCTTTAGAAGATTGTCCATGTTGGCTATCGCCATATGAGAAACATGTATTAGCTCACAAATGAGAGTTCAACACAAATCAAAAGCAACAGATGGAGATTTAGGAGAAGCAATCGATGAAAAACAAATCTCTTTAGGGTTTGCGGCGGCTTCTTTGGTGGTTGGGTGGTGTCGAAAGCTTCTTCAGCGATGTGGTGGAGAATGAAGAGGATGGGTGGTGTCGACGACCGATGGCGGGAGGTGGAGCCGTGGAGGATGAGGACGTGAAGAGGGAGATCCAAAGAAGGGCGCGGCTGGGCGGGCGGACGAGAGCGATGAGCCAAAGGCAGCGGCCGGCGAGCTATATATTGCGAGGGGAGTGGGATAGCGAGAGCGAATGCAGGTGATGAGAGGGATTGGGGATGATAGCGGTGTCTTCTTGAGGCGACGGGTTGTGGAAGACGAGGAGGACTGGTGGCGTCGGTGACTGGTGGCAGTAGGTGGAGGCGAGGTGGATAAGGAGGGCGTGAGGAGCGAGATCCAGATGAGGGCGCGACTGAGCAGACGGACAAGGGTGGTGAGCCGGAGTTGATGGCCGGACGGGCTAGATTGGGGAGGGAGCGGGAGAGCGAGTGCAGGAGATGAGAGGGACTGGGGATGGTGGCAGTGGCTTCTTCAGGTGACTGGTGACTGTCGGGACTCAAAAATACAATTATGGACCCTCTGTGTATTCTGCAATAGTCCAGGATCATGCTAGTGCACACAGTATCAACATAGATGAATATCGATCCACACAAGACGATTAATAGAATAAACGATTAACTTGAATAGCAAATAATGGTTTTGACCTTATGGTCGAGTTTATATTTATTAAGCCACGCGGGGCTGACAATAAATAAAATAGCATCAGAGGAATAGAAATAAACTTCAGCGGAATCCCATCAATTCACCACAGGCAACCAACTGGGATCAAGACCCTAACGATCGACACATTCGTAGAACTCTTCTTCAAAAGCAGGTGATGACTCCTCCACTTCTGTTGATTGTTTGCAGCAAGTATGAGTATACAACCGTACTCGCAAGTCATACCACAGAATGCAATTTATAGATGATGGCTTATTCCAAAGGAATAGCTTCTATGGTTCTTTTGCAAAAATGCAATATTTGTAATTGAATACAAATAATAGATTGAAAATATAATTCAAAATAAATAAACAATAATAATTTATCATTTGATTTCACAAAAACACATAGTCTAAACAAGTTATTCACACGACCATATGACTTAGATCACACAGCTCCCTTCCCAAAGTTTTTATGAAAATCTACCTCTCGTGTGAAATCCCCGAGCATGTCCATGACTTCGGACGCGTCTATTCAAATAGATTGATTAAAACACTCTCCAGAGGTTGTACACTTTATCCGCAAGATACAATCAGTGTAGCTAGCACTTACCATAATAAAACCTTTCAGAAACTTCATCTCAACATTGACACTCCCGATGTGCTTTACTGTCGTCCAACCGATACATACAGTGTTGGGTATGACACACACCGTTGGATAGGGATACGATGAACCGTCTAGCGATATGATAAACACACCTCCAACCCATCACACAGCTTAACCTACAACCTGAGTTGACAATGGCAAGATTCCATAACCTACTAAGTTAGGCCCGTCCTATACCAGACATATGATTGTACAGTAAGACTCAGTTCAATGGCGCACAAAGTTAAGTCCTTAATTGACCAAGGCAAGACTTCCAGTTTCTAACTAAGTCACACAATTTATCATTCCCAGCACACAGCTCCACCATATCACATAGAATCCACCACTTGCCTCAGTTTAAATCTTTTCCACCTGTTGATTAAGTGCAACACATACCATAAACGAGTAATAGCACACAGCATACACAAATTCTTCACACAGTTCTATAATCACTTAGTCGAGTTTGTATTTGCAACTCACATGAAATGATGACTCGTGGCTTGGCTAAGCAATCTACTCATATCTAACAAACCCACGTTGGTGCTACGATAATACCAACTAATAATGAATCAATCTATGGTGACAAAAGATCATAGCGTAATAATAGATAAGGTGGACATAACAATTTGGATTAATAACTAAACTCAAAAGTATTTAAATAAATACTTGAAATAGAATGCAATACATTGAAACAAGGTATTTTGAAAACTGGGTCTTGAGGCACTCCTTCAAAAGTTCCCGAAGAATTAACGTCTACTCACAAATGAAATAAAATAAATAAATAATAGAAACAAAATAAAACTCCATAATTAAATAAAAATCATAAATAAATAGATCTCAAATTTATATAAATTTAGAAATTTTAATGGGCTCAATTGGAGTTCGGATGAAAAAGATATGGGCTTTGGAAGTTTGAAATTTCATAAAATACCCTAAATTGGATTTTCCAGAATTTCTGAATTATTTTTCTAAAGAAAAATAGGATTATTGCGCAATCTTGATGTCGACAAAGGAATTTCGAAAATAAAGAATTAAAGAAAATCTAACATGTGGGACCCACGTTGGTGGCTCGACTCACTTGTGGACCAAGTCCACCGAGCAACTAGCTCAGGGTGAGGTGAGCCGGCCATGCAAGCACACCGCAGCGCTGCTTGGATGCCACGCGAGCGACACAAGCACGAGGACGGTGGCGCCGAGGTGGTTCGCGGGCGTGGATGACGGCGAGGCGGCGCTCGGGTCCCGATGGTCACCGGCGAACGGCGGCGTTTCGCCGACGATGGATGGTACTAGCACGTGGCTGAGGCTATTGTGGTCTCAGGGGTGTACTCACGGGCATCAGGGGCGGCGGTGGCGGCCGTGGCGAGCTCGGAGCGGAGAGGCTTTCGGCTTTGTCGGACGAGTGCTCGGTGGCGCTCCGACGACGAGGAGTGTGTGCGGGTAGCTGAGCTATCTTGATCACAATGGTGTAGTCGGCGAGTCAAGGCGACAACTACGACAACACAATTCACCGAAGAAGAAGTTTGGCCAAAAACCACAAACTTCGAATGTGGTGGCTGGAGCGATCGAGGCGACGAGGGTGGCGGTTCTGGGTTGAGGAGGACCGGGCGAACCCTAGGGGGCTATTTGTAGGGCTCGGGCGGCACGAATTTGGAAGATTCCAAATCGGGTTGATTCGGACTCCCGTTTGAAAACGGAGATAGAATCCGTTTTGATCTCGATTAACACCAGATAAGGGTACAGGAGAATCGGGGATATGATTTGGTGCAAAAAACTCGAAGTATTTAGTTGGAAAAACACATTGTCGGTTGGAGCTTGGAGCTCTGGCAATGGCGGACGCAAGCGACGGCTCGAGGTTGACGACGACGCGATGGAGACGAAGCTGTGGGACCCACTTGTCAGTGAGGTGAAGGGGTGCGGGCCCGTGAGCGCGTTCAACCGTTGATCAAGGCCACGCGTCGGTAGATGCGGTGGGAGCGCGCGACACAGGAGAGAGAGACAGCAGAGTCTGACAGGCGGGGCCACCTATCAGCGGAGGCTAGCGCGAGAGAGAGGGAGAGGCTGACATGCGGGCCCGCCTGTGAGTCGGAACGGCGCGGCGCTCGCGCGAGGGAAGCCGTGCCGCACAGTGTTGAGCCGGTATTGTAATAGGGTTGCGTTTCGACCCGTTACTGTTCCGCATGATTTTAAATAGATTTTCTATTTTAGAAAATGCAGAAAATCCAATTAGCAATTAGAAAATAGCAAATAAATTTGAAAAGGTCTTGAGGCACTCCTTCTTCAAAAGTTCCCAAAGAATTAACGTCTACTCACAAATGAAATAAATAAATAATAGAAACAAAATAAACTCCATAAATTAAATAAAAATCATAAATAAATAGATCTCGAATTTATATAAATTTAAAAATTTTAATGGGCTCAATTGGAGTTCGGATGAAAAAGATATGGGCTTTGGAAGTTTGAAATTTCATAAAATACCCTAAATTGGATTTTCCAGAATTTCTGAATTATTTTTCTAAAGAAAAATAGGATTATTGCGCAATGCTGATGTCAGCAAAGGAATTTCTGAAAATAAAAGAATTAAAAGAAAATCTAACATGTGGGACCCACATGTTAGTGGCTCGACTCACTGTGGACCAAGTCCACCGAGCAACTAGCTCTGGGGTGAGGTGAACCGGCCATGCAAGCACACACGCAGGCGCTAACTGGATGCCACGCGGACGACACACAAGCACGGGGCTGACGCTGGCGCTGAGGTGGTTGCGGACGTGGATGACGGCGAGGAGCGGCGCTCGAGTCCCGATGGTCACCGGCGAACGGCGGCGTTTCGCCGACGATGGATGGTACTAGCACGTGGCGAGGCTATTGTGGTCTCAGGGGTGTACTCACGGGCATCTGGGGGCGACGGTGGCGACCGGCGGCGAGCTCGGAGCGGAGGAGGCTTTCAGCTTTTGTCGGACGAGTGCTCCGGTGACGCTCCGACGAGGAGGAGGTGTGCACGGGGTAGCCTGAGCTATGCTGATCACAATGGTGTAGTCGGCGAGTCAAGGGCGACAACGACGACAACACAATTCACCGATGAAGAAGTTTGGCCAAAAACCCTGAAACTCGAATTGTGACGGCGCTGGAGCGATCGGGGCGACGAGGGTGGCGGTTCTGGGTTGAGGAGGACCGGGCGAACCCTAGGGGGCTATTTATAGGGCTCAGGCGGCACGAATTTGGAAGATTCCAAATCGGGTTGATTCGGACTCCCGTTTGAAAATGGAGATAGAATCCGTTTTGATCCCGATTGACAGCAGATAAGTGTACAGGAGAATCGGGGATACGATTTGGTGCGAAAAACTCGAAGTATTTAGTTGGAAAAACACATTGTCGGTTGGAGCTTGGAGCTCTGGCAATGGCGGACGCAAGCGACGGCGCGAGGTTGACGATGACGCGGTGGAGAGGAAGCTGTGGGACCCACTTGTCAGTGAGGCGAAGGGGTGCGGGCCCGGGAGCGCGTTCAACCGTTGATCGAGGCCACGCATCGGTAGATACGGTGGGAGCGCGCGACACGGGAGAGAGAGAGAGAGACAACAGAGACTGACAGGCGGGGGCCACCTATCAGCGGAGGCTAGCGCGAGAGAGAGGGAGAGGCTGACATGCGGGCCCGCATGTGAGTCGGAACGGCGCTCGCGCGAGGGAAACCGTGCCGCACAGTGTTGAGCCGGTATTGTAATAGGGTTGCGTTTCGACCTGTTACTGTTCCGCATGATTTTAAATAGATTTTCTATTTTAGAAAATGCAGAAAATCCAATTAGCAATTAGAAAATAGCAAATGAACTTGGAAAAATTCCAAAAAAATCTATAAAATATATCTAAGCACGTAGGATCCAAATAAAATAGTTTTGACAATTGTTGATGTTGGGATTAATCACATTAAATCATTTTGACATGAAGGTCTATATTAATCTTTAAATAAAAATACTAAAAATTAATAGAAATTCAAATATTGTATTTTCCAACAAGTAATTATTCAAAAGATTTTTAGAGCTCAGAAAATTGGGATGTTACAGTGATGCCGGACGGTGGTGGGAGGTGGAGCCATGGAGGATGAGGAGCGCGTGAGGAGGAAGATCTAGATGAGGGTGTGGCCGTGTAGGTGGACGCCCCGAGCAGGAGGCGGCGGGCGCGAGCGGGCTATAGATTGGGGAGGGAGCGGGGAGAGCGAGAGATGTGAGTGGTTGGGGATGGTGGCGGGGCTGATGGGGAATGGGTTGGTCGAGTGGAACTGTAGAGTGGCTTGGGGAGCTGGGTATGTTCTTGCATGCAATTGAAGAATAAGATAATAAACAATATGAAATTACGAATAGGAAATAGTTTCATATTGATAAGTGGGGTTCCGAAGAACAATGTCGCTATTGTACTCGTCAAATAAGAGGACAATGTATAAAGTAGCAAAGATAAACTTCAATCTATCAAAGCCCACCAAACCCTAAGGGTGGCGGCCACTATGTAAAGGAAGAAAAGGATAATGGAGGGGCGGTGGTACTAGTCACACTTGAACAATACCCACGTGAACAATACGAACCTAGGGTGGCCGACCACCATATGGGTGAAGCCAGCCAATACATTACACAGTCTGTGGACCAACAATAGGTGACACAATACTATAGTATGTAGACGTAGTACGACCCGGTGAAGTAGAAGTAGTTCAGCTGAGGTCCAATTGGGAAATATGGAACTGAAGTTGACAAAATTCTGATGAGGACATCCCTTCCACTGATACAACTATCCCTACTGCTTCTGATGTGCAAGGACCAATTACTAGAGCGCGTGCTCGACAACTAAATTATCGGTGACTTCGTTTCTCGGAGTGCATCTACATTCGATGAACTTTATGATGCTGCCTAAAGCACGTGATATTATTTTACTTAGGAATCAAGGTTCGGGAGGTAAGCTAAATGGAGATGATGGCAGCACCAAGCATGGAGATGATTATACAAGGAATGAATATTTATATACTTGGCCTTAGCAGAATCTAGCATGAAGATTATATATCAAGTTGTTTAGGCCAACACTTAGCTATATGTGAGTAAAGGAACTTGGTGCTGCACCACCTATACTAATGGGCCATAGACCTTGTAATTCGGGCTGGACACCTAGGGTTTGGCACTATTCACATAGTACTGTTCACACATGAACAGTACTGTTGAGGATTAAAATATTCATATATTATCTTAATATATGATAAAGACCATACGTCTTCGTGGTCGTAACTTCTAAGACCACCGACCTAACTGGTCGTAGGCATTACGGAAGTTATATAATAAATGCCCTGGTCGGACAAAGTTCCAAACCTAGTCCACGACCAGGTAAGTGCTCGTAAAGCTATGAACAGGCGCCTAGGTCGAGTCTCCGACCACGCCACTCACTATGTGATGAATGAACCACGTGTTTCATATTCCGCATAATACAACACTATCACGGCTGATGATTTAACGTCTCCTAAATCATTAACCGCAGAACAGTTGACGTTTTCACCAACCACCTCTGCAGTTAGTGGAACCGCCAAACTGCCGTCTCTTCCCGACCAGACGCGTCGCTCCCCAACGGATGTCTCTTCATGGGATAACTGCCACCGCTTCATCAAGTACTTAAGGAGGACCATGGAAGGCCGGAGAGACAAGAGGGCACAGGGTACAGGACATACAGCACAAGCAGAAGACATCAAGCAAGACATAGCAAAGTGTTGTGTTTTTAGATACTCCCAGTGTTTGTAATTGTGAGTTCATAGCAATAAAGAGCAAGTCAGATCCACTCCCAGGAGTCACGCACATTTTTCCTCTTTTTTATTTATATATTCATAAGATCGGTGATTTGATCGTCGACAAGTACCCACAGCCGCCGCCGCTCTCTTCCTCCTTTACATAGTGGCCGTCACCCTTAGGGTTTGGGGGGTTTTATTGATTGAAGTTTAGCTTTGCTACTTTATACTTTGTCCTCATATTCAGTGAGATCAATAGCGATATTGTTCTTTGGAACCCCACTTATCAATACAATTTTAATTCATATCTACAATTTCAGATTGCCTAGTTATCTTGTTCTTGCGTGCTTCTTCGGTGTATGCAGGAATTGATCTTCGTGATCAGGTCATCCGTGTATTCGTCCACGGTTGATAACGATTTGTCGAGCAGTTCAGCGATTGCGTGGTTTCGAGCCTTGCGAGTTCGTAGCTAGGATCGTGAGAGTTGAGTGACTACTATCGATCTTACCTTCTCACCGAAAGATTGGGTCAGAACAGGACCTTCGTGGTTCATCAAATTCTAATCGGAGAAGGCGTGATTAAAGTAGATGATGTAGTGCAACAGGTCAAAGTAGTGGTTGCATACTTAGGGTGGATGTCCTCATCAGGTTTCCTCTACTGGCCCACCTGTTAGTGTGGTTTGGCTAGTAAATGAGCGCGATAGGTACATATGAAGATCACTTATGTCCTCACCCGTTTGCCCGATAGGGAGACAATTGTCCCCAGTTCTATACTCATGGGGAAAAAAAAAGAGACCCATGTACAATTCCGCAGGTAATTGTGCACCATCGCCATCCTACTCATGCCTAGGGTTCATTATCACCGTCACTATTAGCTGTACCACTGCTAGCTAGCTAGCTAGCTACCGTCAGCTTCCCGTGGTGCCGAGCACGTCGAGGTGGAATTTTTATAGGTCGAGTCTCCGATCGACCGCAGTTTTCCCCGGCATTCTGTGGATCTGAACGACGGCTGTAGTTCAAGAGGGATATGCTAGTTTATCAGTATCACTTAAGCGATTCGTTCAGTCGAAAAGTCAAATTCCTATGTCAACTCCGAACCTTTGTCAACTGCAATCATTTTTATGATTCTATCTCCTTAAGAAACACCGCTTCTCGTTATCTATGTAGTGTTGGTTGGAGGATAGCGGTTAGCAGCTAAGCTAGTACACCTTGGAGAAATGAGATTAAGATCAATGGTTTCAATGGTTTCTTTTAATATAAAATGTACAGATGGTTAAGTGATATGTGTACATAGAATTGTGTCCGTGTCAGGTGGCTTTGTCATGTGTCGATATAGAGGAGCCATGCATACAGTGTTTCCGCGGTGCTCTTTTATGAACTCGACTCCGTTGTCAGACTGTGAACAGTTGATATGAGTTTATAAATAAAGATTGAACCAGGGTTGAATGCCTAGTGTTTGTAAAAAGCATGCATACACAAAACGATCGATTTTGGAAAATTAGTTGTGATGTGTAACTTGTATATTATATGCTCGTGCGCTGACAATTGATATGTTAGTGGAAAGCCATTGTTCTAGCAAGAAAGCTATATACTATCATGTTCTATTTTTCTAAGCATTTGATTGGCTGGTGTTAGCTTTCGAACCAGTGCATTACATGCCGATTTTGTGAATAAAAATATATTTCAAATGGCATGTGTTCGAACTACTAAAAGATAAGCAAATAAGTCCGCATATAGATCGTGCACAAAACAAATTAAGAGGCCACAACTTATGTAACTACAATTTGCTACCATCAACTACAATTTGCACGTCACTGACACCATGATCAAGCCATACAGTTTGCATGATTTTGGGTATTTTAACGGGAAGTAATGGCTTCACCTTCCCCCCCCCTCTTCTGTGTGTACTTCAAGCTAGGTAGAAGCGGTAACGTCAGGGCGAGAGGTAAATAACGTATATTTGTCATCAATTTTGTGTGCTTCTGCCTTTAAATGATAATAGACGGAAGCACATTCACAGAAACTGTAACTTCCTTAAAACTATTAAGGACATGCTAACTGGACTACTCAAAACCTAACAAAAAAATATCCAAAGCACAAGTGATCCGACAATCCTAGAAAAAAAGCATAGAACCCAAGCCAACCATTTGCAGTATCCGCAATGCACTCCCATCCGCTAGAGACCCGGGAGTCTGCTGGTGACTGGGCCCACTTGCCAGAGACCAAACACGCAACCGCCATCCAGGGGCGGATCGATATAGAGCCGAGGACCCCGCCCAATTTTGGCCGGCGATGGCGCCTGGGATCCGCCAGCGCGCGCCACCACAGCGTCCGAGCGTCGCACCTTCCTCCGAGCCTTCCCTTCACAGCTCGACTCCGAATATGTACCGGAAGACGCACCGCGTCAATTCCCGCTAACTTCTCTCTATAAATAGTGCCGTCTCACCCTGAAACAAACCAGCAACCACCGAAACAAAACCGAAACCAAAGCCAAAGCCTGATTCACTAACCCCCGTGCAAAGCAAAACAGAGCCATGGGCAGGATCAAGATGCCCTCCCTGTTTCGCCGCCGCAGCCGCTCCATGTCGCCGTCGTCGTCGCCGCCGCAGGCCGACCCGGCGTCCGGTGGCGGCTCCCCGGCGCGGACGCCGGAGGAGGAGATGGAGCGGGTGTTCCGCAAGTTCGACGCGAACGGCGACGGCCGGATCTCGCGGTCCGAGCTCGCCGCGCTCTTCGAGAGCCTGGGCCACGCAGCCTCCGACGACGAGCTGGCGCGCATGATGGATGAGGCAGACTCCGACGGCGACGGCTTCATCAGCCTCGACGAGTTCGCGGCGCTCAACTCCGCCGCGGCAGGCGATGCGGCCGCGGTCGAGGAGGACCTCCGCCACGCCTTCCGGGTCTTCGATGCCGACGGCAACGGCACCATCTCCGCCGCCGAGCTCGCGCGCGTGCTCCACGGCCTCGGGGAGAAGGCCACCGTCCAGCAGTGCCGCCGCATGATCGAGGGCGTCGACCAGAACGGCGACGGGCTCATCTCCTTCGAGGAGTTCAAGGTCATGATGGCAGGAGGCGGCGGCTTCGCCTAGATCGTAGAGCCGTAGGTTCTCGGATAAATTGAGTTTGTTCGACCGCCCAACCTCTTCTTCTATCGGAGCGTGCCTGCCTGCCGTGTGCGGTGGAAATGAAGTGTATATAGAACGATTGAAGGCAAGATCGCTAGCTCTAGATTCTTTTTGCTAATAATTGCAAATCGCGAATATTGATTTCTACAAAGATTTGGAAATTGGAGGCTAAAAAGCAGTGGTTCACGGTTATCGCCTTATTTGGGTTGTGCATTCTTTGATCTGCTTTTGGTTTTAAAGATGCTAATTGTTCTTGAAGATTCAAGCGTTTGTGATGACTAGACGCTTGGAATGTTTTGGACCTTGCTTTCTTCTTTCCATTGTTCGGAATCTGGGTGTCCATAACCTGAATTTCATCTAATCCTGTTCTTTTTTGGGTGCCATTCTGCTGTGCACCTTGTTTGATTTGTAGTTGGGTTCGAGGAGAATCTGATGTAACTAGATCTAGACTGGCACTGGAGTCTGGAGTGCCTTTTCATTTTATTGTCCAATTTCGTTGAAAATTACTGCATACGTTTCTACTTTCCACTGGAGAGGTATAATTCTGTTTAACTGAATTGAAAAAAGTACAATTCAAACTGGAGGTTGTATAACCCAGTTTTTTGCTGAATTCGAGAAGTATACTTGAAGAGTTGCACACAAGTGATATTCAGTTTATTCATACATGCTGCTTCAAATATTTGGCACACAACGCACACACATAAGCCTGCCAAACCGAAGCGTAGTGGAGTAAACATTAGTAACGCTTGAATTTGTGAGTTACGACCTAGAATCTCTCTGGAGAGGCAAACGCTTTTCTCATGTTGTTTCAGAGTATTACTATTTACAAGTTTAGCACCAAGCCACCAACATATATTACTTGGTATTTCTTTCATTTTCGGATTTTTTTTAAGATTACAGTGTATATGAACATCGTCGAAGATCGAGTGGCCGATACTACAAAATAAAATAGAGAAAAAAAACAAATAGTTATTATAAGAGAATGAGATTGCTCTTTACTGCTATTGAATCAGAGTAGAAACACGAATCTAGTGTCGATTGTGATGCTTCAATCTGATACCCTTGTTTCTTCGTGCTCCGTCTTTAAATAACCATCGAAGAGGTGACATTTACTCTTGGAGAAGACGCCTGTTGAAAATGACAAGTCCGGTCGAAGGGACAATTGCTGTTAGTGAAACAGTAACTGATCATCGGTTTAATGTTTGTGAGATATCAAACCGTATAGTGGTTATTGTTAGTGTCTTACGATCATGAAATGTCGCGTGATATAGAGCAAATATGACATGTGTTCCATTCGTTACATGGTAAGAATGTACTTAGAGTTAGATCCAGATATCAGTTCAAGGCTTCTACGAGCAGTCATTTGGTCGAGGACTGAGTACATGACCTCATCCGACCAAGGTACTCATAAGTAACCTCTGTAATCCTTACGACCACAGGGGGTCGTTAGCCTTATAGGCTACGACCATGAATATATATGACCTTCTATTATGTATTAAAGTAATGCATAGAGATTTTAATCCTCGTCAGCTAGCCCCCGAACTTTAAAATGAATTGGTCGTGTGAACCTCCGATGAAAAGTCGTATCGGGCAGACCCTTATTTAATGTCGTGATAAAAGAGGTGATCTGTATTCACTTTAAAGTTGAGAAACTGCCTTGGGAATCGAATAGTTTTTCTATCCATTGGACATTGGTTTGTGTCCGTTGGACTTTTGGGTAACTCCTTTTTGCAGTTGAGGATTTGTGGCTATAAAATCCATTCGTCACACCGCCTAGAGGACTTTATGCTCTCAGATTTTCTTAAACTTCCTCCTCATTTTCCTACAAAGAATCTCTTCCAACCTCCTTTGTTCTTTTCACCCAAAAATCTTCTCCAACCACTGCTCATCCGATCATGTCGAACTTGATCACCAAGTGGTTTGTTTCATATCTGAGCGGGAAGAAGCTCAAGGCTTTGGAGCAGATCGGGATACTTCCAGATAAGAATTTGATTAAGTGGAGGCCAACAACCGGGGAGTATTAAGCGAGCAAAGATAGCAAAATCCCTATTTTTCTTGCCTACATCCAGTGCGGGCTTAGATTTTCGGTACACAAGTTCCTTTCGCAAGTTCTTGAGTACTACAACGTCGAGTTGATCAATCTAGCTCCCAACTCAATCGTCAATCTCAACATCTTTGTTTACCTCTGTGAGGCGTACCTAGGGATCCGACCAGATCGGAGGGTCTTCAGGTATTTTTACAGGATGACGAGGTCGGGGAAGACGATGAGAACTCCTGGGGAATACTTGCTACACCTCCACGACGGAAAGGCCGATGAGTACATCAAAATGTACTCGAAATCCTCGTTGTCGTCATGAAAAAAAACTTGTTCTATATAACAGTCATGAAGGAGGACGACCTTTACTTCGCCGGCAAATTGGCGAGGGAAAACCCCAACTGGCGTTCGACCGTAAAGAAGGAGGGAAGGGTCGGAAGGTGTGTTCAAGAAATCCAAGACCTCAGCGCTAGGAGCTTAACTGCTTAGCATGTGGTTAGGAACTTATCTATGCATCGGATTAGTCCCTTGAGGCTCCGATCACTTTCCCTGCTCTGGTACATCGGTCGTGACGAAGTGACCAAGGATACCAGGGAAGGTAAGTTCCGAGAATCCCGCCTAGTATATTTTATTACTTGTATGTTTCTTAACATTGAAATCATTTTATTTCTTGAAGCGCTTTCCCCTAATGAGATTAGAGAGCAGATCAAAATGATCTACGCTGGGGAGCCTGATGCCAAGGCTGCGTTTCCCAATATCTTGACACTTGTCTCTTTAGAACACAAAGTGAAGAGACCCAAGGTAAAAAAAATAGCTTGTTCTTCATCGTTTATATATTCTTCGATCAATATATAATTCTGCTCTAATTATATAGGCGGTTGAGCTAAGGCTAAAAGAACCTGGTGTGGAGTCTCCGTCATCACTTGTTTGACCGACTCCGCCTCAGCGATCAGTGAAGATGATGATATTCCGAAAGTAATAGAGCGTTTGACAAGGAGTATATATTTTAGATGAAAAGAATTCATCACCTAAGTAAAATTAGTTTTTAAATTAGGGGGGAGAAAAGAAGGACCCGCAGGTCAAGACGGCAGAGGTCACAGGCCCCAAAGTGGTCGTTCACGACCAGACGGTTGCTATCAAAGCAACTGTCCCACAGGCCAATGAAGACACCGTCTTCGATCAGCTCGTTAGGGATATCGACCATCTGGTCGAAGCTGTCACTTCCGATCGGAGGTCGGAAGACGTGAAATGTTTAACCAACCCTACTGGTTGAGATCTAGTAAAATTGTGGAGAAGAAAAGGAAGGCAAGCGCCACAGATTATGCTCCCGGGCGTTTCAAGATCAAGACCAAAAAGATGACCAACTATGTATATATGAAAGAGACTTATGAAAGTACATACATGCTCGTAACTTCTGGTATTCTAAAATCTTGACTTTCCTTTCTTTTATTTTGATAGGACTTCTGGTGTTCCGGTCGTTTCCGATTAGAACACCCCTCAAGAGAAAATTCCTAAGGAGAAAGAGGTCGAGCCAGCCCTCGAGCAAGTGGTAGCTCTAGATGCTCAAGTTTCCGTAATGACTCCAATCGTTCCTGAGGATACAAGAGTTGAAGAAGAGCCTTAGCAGGTTCCACCTTCGGTTGAGATCACTCAAGGAGAGAGGAGTTCTTCACCGGTTGTAAGGTATCCTCATCCTAGTTTTTCTCCGACCACTGTCGAATCCCTGATAACAAGATCTTCGAGGAGGCCTGGAAGAGGGTGTCGGATCATTAGTTAGAGACTGCTCCCCAATATTATCTATACCCAATATGGTGACACAACGCTTGAGGTAGGCGTTTTTGACCACTTTTTTGTCTCTTCTTTAAAATTTATAAAAAATGTAAAGAAGTATGCTATCTTTGGCAGCATATGATTGAGAACATTGATGTGGTGGAAGGATTGACCAAGCGAATTATTGACTTGGAAAAAGAAAATTTCGAGTTAAAAAGTAAGCACTTCTTTCTGACTCTCTTCTCTTCTTTTTGTTACCTCTTTATTATTTCTAAACTCTCCTCTTATCATGATTAACAGAATTGGAGGTAAATAAGAAAGATTATGGCTAAAGAAGCTAAAATAACAAAGCTTAAAGAAGAAGATCAAGCTAAGTACTGGTCGATCGAATACTTGACGAGCAGGCAGGAAGAAATTCTTGAAATTTGTGAGAAGAAAATTCAAGGTAGCTTGTTGTAAAACCTTACCAGTTTACTATGCATTTAAGTTTTATTTTTTAACTATGATCTGTTCGTGCAGAGCAAAATCAGAAGTTAAAAAGAATGAAAAAGGCTCTTGAGTTTGAGTATGACAAGGAGGCAGCTCTTTGGCAAAGTCTTGATAAACAAGTAAATACTTTTAACAAGATGATTTTCAACATGGGGTCGGGATCAAGTCTGCCTACCTTGAGAAATCCAGCGGAGAAGATCAATTATTTTGGCCGACTCCTCGATGATTTCAGAGGTTTGCTTGCATCTAATCGGGAAAATCATGCACGCACAATGAAAGACGTCGTTGCCAACGGAGTTATCCTTGCTTTGGCAAAGCTGAAGACTTCCGACCCCTCCGTTCATCTCCAAGCTGTCGAAGAAGACTTTAGCTATTTGGATGATAAAGCTGTCAAGTTAATGGAGGAGATTTTACCTCTCGAAAACAAAGTTGCCGAGGAAATAGAGGTTGTATATCCGTTACGCAGCAACCAGTCTCACAATCCCGAGAAGTATATTATTGTAATGTTTGAATTATGAATGCAAAAACTTACCTTTTTATCATCAATAAAGTTTTTGTTTTATCTTTGCACTTTGCTACTCATATATTTCCTAGCCCCGACTGCTTGTAGTAGTAGAACTTACTAAAGAAGCAGTAGACCAAGAAAAAGAGCAAAAGCTACAACCATAATACAAAGTATGTATTGATTATGTTGCAAAAAAAGATCTAAGTAACAATAGGAAAGCAACTTGGTCGGAACCAGTGTGTGACTTCGACTAGCTCTAGATCTATTTCCATAATCGAAAATATTGTATAGTACATTTTATAGTCAGAAGATGTTGCAAGACTTATCTAGATGATACAGAACCATGCAAAAATGTATGCATAAATGATAAGTGGACTTATTTATACATATTATCCAAAACTGGTCGTAAAGGTTGCTAAAATTTAAAGACATAATAGACACTTCACAAAATATGCTCATGCTCAAGCCAGACTGGCAGCGAGTATCGTATCAAAAAGGTCGTCACTAGGAAACTCCATCTAGTGAGCAGATCCACATGTAGAGAGGAGAGATTTTGACTAGAAGGTTTTCCGTATCTCGACTAATAGCCAAACAAGAGTAGAACATAATATTGAAATGGATAAAGATAATCTTCAAATTCTTAAGCATGTAAGTAACCATATTACATTGTCTATATTACGCTCTTTTACTTGTTTCTTTTAAGAAAAGAGTATAATGGCCACGCATGAAAACCATAACTAGATGTTCGCGACTGTAATACCTCGAAATTTAATCGGGCAATGAGACAGCTAGTCGGAAGAAGAAAGAACAATAAAAGAAGAGAAAATCCCTAGAAAAAGGGGCTTTCCGCGAATTTACGACAACCTGTACCTTGGGCAACGACCCATGTGGCCCAAGAGGGGGGGGCCGGCCAAAGGGGGGATGACCTCCCCCCTAAACCCTGGCCACCCTCCCCCTTTCCCCCTCTTCCCCCCCATAGCCGCCACCCCCTCTCTCCCTTGCACCTCCCCTGCGTCACCACCTCCCCAGAAGCACCACCTCCCTCCCCAGCGAAGATCCTTGTCGCGGTCCATTGGAGGAAAGGCGAGGAGACCACCGTTGGAGTGCCGGCCAAGACGAGGTAGCAGATCAGTGTTGTTCAGCGCTGTTGCTAGTCAGTTTTGGGTAAGATCTGTATGTATTCTGATCTAACCGCCTCTACAAAAGTTGTAGCCCTCGGTCTTAGCTTTCTTTGGGCACTAAGATCACCTGATTTGGACTTACCCTTTAGGAGTTATGGTAGCTTTATCGCGACTGACCAGGAGAACTGATGAGAATTGACAGATTATCTTCTGGCCATTTTGAATTATTTAGAGGCCGAATTAGAAAAGCCACCCCAAATGCATATTGTAGAGGATTCAATAATATTTCCAAGTTGATAAAGAACACAATTTTTAGAGTTGGAAATCGAAAGTTATGGAATTTTACACTTGTTGTTTATTGTTGTCGATTGCAGAGATAGAAACTTTACCTGAATATAAGAATTAGTAGGACGCCGAATCAGGAGACTTGTCCAACTAGACTATTGTAGCTGGTTTTGTCATGATTCCAGAGAGTCCAAGATCACTCCGTTCCGAGTTGCGTAGCAAAAGATATATTGGTTTTAGTACTCTGTCCAGAGAGCCCGATGTGAAATTGATGTTTTATTAAATGGCCTGATAGGGGTATTATTTGGCCGATTCAGTAAGGCTCACCAACTAGACTTAGTTGGATAATTTAATTACCTTTCCAGAAATTCTAAGAACATCTTATTTGGACTCCGGTACCAATAGATATGGATTTTTTAAGTTGACTATCCACCGAGGGGACAGATCGACCTTTAGGAATTTGGGGACGGGATCGAGTTAGATGTTTTTACGAGTTCATGGTTGTTGTTATATAGTTTGTTTTGGTCCACTGCTGTGCCTTAACGTGTGTTATAATTATTATTCAGGTGGTGTACTGGTACCGGGGGCAGCACCTTCTGTACATCCCTCGTTCTCTCGTGGTTAAGGTAAGTATAATGATGAATATAATATATATTATTGAATGGCAATGTTCGATATATATATTATGAGTACTTGTGTGTTCATGTTTGTGAAGATGGCATACTTGGTATTGTTCATGGTTGCTAGAGATATGAATTACGTGTTATTCATGGTTGTTTGTCTATGGTTATGAGATTTTGGAGTATGAATAGGTTATTCATATGCAATGTTATTGAGGATGCATGTTTGTGTTACTTTGAGAATTCATACATATGCATCATGATGGTTTAATGAAGTCTTGGTCATGTGATGACCAAACAACTTTTGAGGTCCCCGTCATGTTAATGACGGGCTAAAGGTCCCCATGCTTGAAGAGCATGGGCTTAGGTCCCCGTACACGTGGAGTATGGGCAATAGTCCCTGTACCAGATGGTACATGCATGGGTGTGCATCGACGGATGCGCACTTTGATTACCGGTAAAATGCAAAAGGGAAAGAGGAGGAAAAAGATCATGTTGAACATATTGTGTAGCATGCATGTGTAAAGTGATTGATATGTGGTTTTGTGAAGTATAGTTGATGAGTTACATGCTTGTATGTTGTTGATGCCATTTATTATATTTGCTGAGTCTTTGGACTCACCTCTTACTTTTGTTGTGTTTTTAGGTACCACTTGCAAGAACGGCATGCATGGGAGGGAGTAGGGTTGCTTTGGATGCACTCACTACCACACATTCTTTTAAAGATGATTATCATTTAGATCGTACCTTAATAATAAGCAAACTATTTAAGGATTAATTTTGGCTATGCTTGAATGCATTGGATTATTTGTAATAATGAGAGTGGTAAATTTTAATTATGCTTGCTTATGCGTTAGCTGAATAGATTATTTAAGAATGTTTTGATGAACTTTGGATGCTGAGATATTGATAATAGTATATGCATCTGTTGGAACCTCCGATATACTTAATTATGCAAAGGAGGTTCTGTCAAAATTTAGAACTATGCCTTATGTTTAAATGGTTATCATATTTATTTAGTAGCATTCAAGGCCCTTTGATGGGTTGGGGGTGTTACAGCGACTAGGACCCTTGTGGCTTGTGACAATTATGTCGAGGCCAAAAAAGTAAAAGATATCCTTTTGGAATGATATCGGAAAGAATTAGATCTTCTCCGACCAGTTAGACAACAATAGTATGCGACCAGATAATGGATGACAGATATATAAAAAATATCACTTATCGGGGAAAAATGAATATATATTAAAATTGAAATAATGTCAAAATTATACGGAGAACTTACGCAATTGATCAATGTTCCAAGAATTTGACAAAACACGCATGTCTAACATTACTAGTCATACTGAGCCAGGTCGGGTGACTTCGAACACTGTGTAAGGACCTTCCCATTTGGGATAAAGTTTATTGTGATTTACTTGGTTCTGAATTTTTCTAAGAATCAGATCACCTACAGCTAAGATATGAGGTTCACCTTACGACTATGGTACATTCTCACGGCTTGCTGATAAACTGCTGATCATAAGAGGGCTTGGTTTCATATTTCTTCAAGGAAATCGATATCATCGAATCTTTGTTTGTTTTGATCGTTTTGAAAAAACGATCGGTTTGAGCAGAGCCGATTTTCAGTTCCGAAGGAAGCATTGCTTGAGCACCGTAAACTAGAAAGAATGATGTTTCACCGGTTGCACGATTGGTCGTGGTTCGAATGGCCCATAATACAGAGGGAAGTTTTTGAACCCAAGCTCCTGATTGTTTTGTTAACTGGTCGAAAACTCGGCGTTTCACTACTTGCATTATTAGACCATTAGCTCACTCGACTGCTCCGTTCCTCTGTGGATGAGCGATAGAAGCGAAATGTATTTTGATACCTAGATCCTCGTAGAATTCCTAAAAATTTCCACTAGAGAACTGGGTACCGTTATCCGTGATATACGACTGGGTATGCCAAATCGTGTGATCACATTTTTGGTGCGAAACCTCTTAGCAGCCTTAGTTGTTGTTTCAACAACTGGCTCTGCTTTTATCCATTTTATAAATATATCAATCATGATGAAAAGGAATTCTAAGCCCCCGGGTGCTCTTGTAAAAGGTCCCAAAATGTCGAGTCCCTTAGTCGCAAAAGGCCATTAAAGAGGAATTGTTTGCAAAGGTTGTGCCGGTTGATGTACTTGTCGACAATGAAATTGACATTATACGCACTTCGTTATTATCTCTTTTGCATCTTAAAGGGTAGTTGACCAATAGTACTATTGCCTCAAGGCTTTACCGACCAGTGTTTTGTAGGAATGATGTGCTCCATAGACTCCTCCATGAATGTCGGATAGCAACTTAATGTCATCCGTTTGAGATATGCATCTCATCAACACTCTTGAGATCCTTGTTTATAAAGGTTACTTTCGATCAAAGTGTATGATTTGACTTTTTTAGCTATACGAGCAGCCTTTACATCATCTTCAGGAATAATATCATGATGAAGATAATTGTAGATCGACATCATCCAATTTCTACAGGGGTCAAGCTTTACGACCTCCTGTGGAGCACCCATGTTCTCAAGATCGATTTGTATGATCTCAAGCGGAACACTTGTGTCCTCGGAATGCTTGACCACCGAGGGTCAATCGAGTTACTCGAAAAATACTCCGGGTTGGATAGGTGACCTTGTGGAGGCCATCCATGCAAACTGGTCTGTCATAAAGTTTTCATTTCTAGGAATATGTTGGATCTAAAAAACGAAGAAGTACTTTTCGAGTTTCCGTACTTCCACCAAATAAGTTGACATCTTGGTACTTGAGCACTGATACTCTTTACCGATTTGATTCGCTACTAGTTGAGAATCGCTTTTCACTAGTAATTTACGAATCCCAGGCGCCCTGGCTGCTCGAAGTCCTGCCAGTAGACCTTCGTATTCTGCCATATTGTTTATGGCAGAAAACCTTAACTGAATGACGTATTTGATGTATTCTCCAGTAGGGGATATCAAGGCAACTCCAGTCTCCGAGCCTTTTAACATCAAAGAGCCGTCAAAATACATTGTCTACTCATCGCGGTGTTCGTGCTCGAGCCCTTGGGTAGGTTCAGGGTTTGTCCATTCGACAATGAGGTTTGCTATTGCCTGGGACTTAATTGTTGTTCGTGAGATGAAGTGGAGGTCGAACGCCCCGAGCTTGATCGCCTATTTTGTTTTTCGTCTTGAAGATTCCCTGTTTATGGTAACTTGAAGGGGATATCCGGTAGGTACGACCATTTTATGTGCTTAAAAGTAATGCTTTAGTTTCCTTGAAGCCATAAGGAGACCATAGAACAACTTTTTATATGTGAGTATCTTTCCTTAGGTCCATGTAAAACTTCACGTACATAATATGTCGGTCGTTGAACGTTGTCACGCTCTACGACCAGTACAACACTGACTGCTTGTGGCGTTGCAGCCGTATAAATTAGCAATATTTCTCCTGATCTTGGAGACACTGAGACTAGGGCATTCGTAAGGTACCTCTTGAGTTCATCAGAGACATCGTTTGCTTCTTTAGTCCACTCGAAACTTCTGTGTTTCCGAAGAAGCTTAAAGAAAGATAACACTTTTTCACCTAGCCATGCTATGAAATGACTTAGCGTTGTTATACCGTCGGTTAGTTTTTAGACTTTTTTTCTTTGTGGCTGGATTTTTTTGGTGGATTCGCTTCAATCCCTCTAGCAGAAACTAGAAAACCAAGAAGCTTTCCAAAAGAAACTCCGAACACACTTCTCTAGATTCAACTTAAGGTTATGCCTTCTTAAGTTGTTGAAAGTCTCGTGTAGGTCGAAAATGTGATCGCCAACGCTGATGCTTTTCACAACCAAGTCATCAACGTATGCTTCTAGATTTCGACCTATATGAGGATTAAATGTTTTTTTTTGCATTAACCCCTGAAAAGTCGCACAAGCATTCTTGAGACCAAATATCATCTTAACGTAGCAGTAAGTGCCATATTGCATAATGAAGGATGTTTTCGCTTCATCATATTACTCATATTAATCTGGTGGTACCCTGAGTACGCATCTACAAGTTGATGTAGAGTCTACAAGTTGATCAATGCGTGGAAGGAGAAAGTCATCCTTCGGACAAGCTTTATTAAGATCTGTGAAGTCAATACACATTCGTCATTTTCCATTGTGTTTTCTAACAATTACAGGGTTGGCGAGCCACTCTAAGTGGTCGCTTGTTAATCTCAGACTAGATTGCTTCCTTCTGATCAAGTTTGAAACGTCTTAACTTTTGCATGACCTTTTTTATCAGGCTGGAGAGCTTGCTTGTTCCTATTTAAGGTCGAGTCCTGCCCCGACCAGTACTTTTTGGGAACATACGTTAGCATTTCCTGACCCAGACGCATTTTGACGCTTTTCGGAGAAACATCTTTGTCGACTGCTATCTCCTTGGTCTGGTCAGAAGGCTTTGGGGTCATCTTTGGTCTTGAGTGCTTGACTTGCATGGAAGGTGGATTAGTTTCCCTGGTCGAAAGCTCGTCGACCAGTTCTAAGGATCTCCAATCACATGTGTAAGCCATTTTTCGATCTCCTCGAACTGTGATGACTCCTTTCGGTCCTAGCATTTTTAAAACTCTAATAACCGTAATTCGTGGCTATCCGGAATTTTGCTGACGCCGGACGACCAAGGATTCCATTATATGCGGTTTCAAAATCCACCGCATCAAATGTAATATTTTATGTTCGGAAGTTGTAAGGTCTCCCGAATGTAACTGGTAGGGATAACTATCATATCGGTTTAGCGGTAGAGCCAGAAACTATGTCATGGAAGGTATATTTCACTGGTTTTACCTTCGACCTGGGAATTTGAATTTCTTCTAATGCTCCCGTAAATAGAATGTTCAAAGAGCTACTTCCATCTATCAAGACTCAATTAACTTTATAATTGTTAATAGTAGGTTCAACTAGATAAGGAACCTACCTGGTCAAGTCGACGGGATATGGTAGTCTTCTTTGCTGAAGGAGATAGTTGTTTTCAACCACCTAGATGGCTTGACGTCGATCGGAGATTAAGCAAGGTTCACTTCCCGCTCCACGACCATCAAATGGCGCCTTGAGTCGTACGAAGAGGATGCTCCGAAGATCATATCCATAGTGTGTTGCGGCTCCTAGTACTCCATTTCTTCGTTGTCATCTTTGTCCTTCTTGGAATTTGGTTCTCCGAGTTCATGTATAGAGGGGAAGGGACCTTTACCTAAGTAGTAATCCTCTATTTCTTTTGCCAGGCTCGGTAGGTGCGCAGATCATGCCCTACTACCTGGTGAAGTGGACACCACTTCTTGTTTTTCTTGTACTCATCAGTCGAAGCCTTTCCAACCAGAAAAGTATTTCTTGCCCTTGAAATTTTTTTTTCGAGATCGCAAAGACTTCTTTATTGTCGAGCTTGTGGATCTTCTTGCCCTTGAGAGACTTCTTACTTTTCTTCTCCCGCTTCACCAAGCCAGGTTGAGAGATTTTATCTTTTCAATCCATAGCTTCACACCATTCAACCGCCTCGCCAGCGGCTGCATATTTATCAACCATATCGAAAAGCTCGACTGTCGTTCGTGGAGAATTCATGGCGATATCATTCTTAAACCATCGATTCCTCAACCCTACTTTAAAAGCCTGGATAACGGAAGATTCTCTGAGATAGAGTTTCGAACCTGGCTAAACCTCTTGATATATTGTCGAAGAGTTTCATTGGTCTTTTGCCTGATTTGATGAAGATCGTTTTCTTTTCCGGGGCGATCGTACGTCCCCTGAAAGTTGGAGATCAATATATCACAAAGCTGCTCCCAAGTGTAGATAGATTCGACCGGCAGGTTGAGCAACCACGACCGGGTAGACCCTTCAAGGACCGTGGGCAAGTAATTTATCATCATGTTGTCATTACCACGAAAAGATTTGATGGTTGTAGTATATATCTGAAAAATTCTAATGGGTTATGAGCCCTATTGAACTTCTCTATGTTAACTGGTCGGAGCATGTCCGGTCAGCGTACAGCTTGGAGCCGTGCTGAGAAAGCTCAACAACCTGTTATGAAGTCGTGGCATCTTCTTTGAAAAGGAGACGGATTGTAATCGGTTGGGGACCAGTTCCTTAGATTAGCATATCTAGTATCCGGTGTTCCAACACGGTCGTGGACGTTAATGTAACACCTCTGACCACCTGCTTGGTTCAGATGGTGGCGAAGGTCATTAGAACCAAGAGGTCGTTCCTCTTACCGAGGATGAGGAGTGGCTGCTGAGAAGAGCCGTCTTCCCTCGTGATTCCCTGGTCAAAACCTACGATGAGGTCTTGGTATCGTCTGGTCCTCTGTCTGGCCATGTTGTCCTCTGCTGAGGAAGGAGCGCTGGGAGAAAGTCATCGTGTGACTTTACGAGCTCCTTTGCTCCCGGTGCATTTCTGTACGCTGCATGGTTTGCTGGAGGATCTCTCACACCTGTCCTGCAAGTTGAACGTAACACAAAGTCTCTGCTAAAGCAAGATATGGGTTACTAAGAATGTCACAAACTCATTGCAGGTTTTGAAGTGTTACCGAAGGTCTTTTGGATTCTGACTAGCATTGGGTGTTAGATGAGTCGAATGTCCTTCCGACCTCCCGTCTTGCCTTGTCTGACTTATCACACGCTCTGAGGTAGGAATAGATGAATTAACTGATCAACGTCCATCAGTTCGATTTCCTCCGGCAGTTGGTGTTTGAGTGCCCGTACTATCTCCATCAGTATGTTGTGGCAGGTTAGGCCGTGGAGGATCGCGCACGGGAACTTGATTGATGTCTCCAGTTGCATTAACTTCGTGCCTCCAACAGCGATCTTCCGACGAGCTCCCATCGTGTAACATCCCAAATGTGGATTTGGGTTTCAAATGTATAAAAATGAGGAGAAATTAAAACTTTTCTCACATATGGATGTTTTTGATCAGTTCCATAATTCTTGTACAGGGATTGTGGAAAAATCAAACTCAAAATCCCCAATTCCCTAAGGTCCTAATCCTCCTTGGTAAAAATCTTGCGTCCAACCCCCTGGAAATAATTTTCCCCGGATCTAGGACTAGTGTGTGACACCTCTGAATTATTTCATAATTTTTAGAAATTATTTGATAATTTTGGAGGCAAGTCAAACCAAGTCAAACCTTATACAAACCCTAACTCAAACCTTCTGGAATTTCTAGAGAAGAATGCACTTCATGAAAATCTTTGAAAATTTTATGTAAGGTTAATACTTAAGTCAGCAACATCGAGTTAAAATTTCATGATTTTTGGAGTTAGTTTGCTACCTTAAGAAAATCCTCCAAAAATCAGCTGTTTTATTCAAACCCTAGCTGGTTTTCACTGTTCCTTGGGCACAAGTCAGACTCAGGCTCGAGCCAAGTGACTTGGTTCAATCAACTAACTGCACCTGGTGTGGTCGCTCGGGCGCGAGCGTTGTGGATCGTCGGATCGGCATCGTGCGACCCATGCTTGCGTGAACGTTCGGATCGTCCGAACGTCTCGCGCAGTGTGAGCCGTAGATCCAGATCAACGGCCAGGATTGAGTGAACGTTCGGACCGGCCGATCGTCCCGTTCTCTTGAGCCGTCCGATTTAGATCCAACGGTGGCCGCATCGTCTCCTTCCTCGTGCTCCCTCGTTTGCGTGCGCGCTGCGCCATGGACAGAGGAAATCATGGACGTCGCAGCGCCCTGTCCACTCCATGTCATGGCCAACGGCTCTTTGCATTTAATGCCCGTCGGGCACCACCCTCAAACGTCCATTTCTCAACTGCTCCCATCACTCTCAGTGCTCCCATGGCAGGTCTGACCCAAGGAAAAATTTTACCGTTGCTCTCTTCCATCTCCGCTACTTAAAGCTCCATTGCTTCCCCTTTGGCTTCCTTTAGCATTTCCGTAACTCTAGCTAGCACCTATTGTTTCTTTGAGCTGCATTCACCAGAAATCATTTCGGTCGCCATTGCCGAGCTTCAAGCTCACAGTGAAGTCGGTACCACAGTGGCTCTCCCTTTTCAATTCTTGCTCCCTCTTGATTCCCTAAAGCTTAACCCTCGCTCAATTTCACTTATCTTCCCCAGGGCTTGGCTGAATTGGAGATTCCCTAATTTTCGACCGAAAGCACCACATTCGTCACCGGAGCAGCTTCAATCTCCTCTGTGTCTCTCCAGTGCTCAGGTAGCTCCGCATTAGTCCTTAGATGCTTGGCACTCGCTTTCTTGGACCGCAGTGGAGCTTCTTTGCGTTTTTCGGTTTCGGCCGTTTTTGGTCACCTCTGTCAACTCCAGCTTGCCGGCGTTCTAGACCGCCGCAGCCGCAGTAACTGGTCCCGTTGTGTGCGCAAAACTATTGCGGACCTGTTTTGGGCCTTGGCTCGCGCCGCCGTGGCCAGAGTCGCCGGTGGTGAGCCTCCTTTCCCCGTCGGTTTTGTCGGACAAACTGTACGCGAGTGTTTCAACGTAGTTCTCGGGGGACCGTCGATCTTTAGATCAACGGTCGGGATCGCGTGAACGTTCGGACCGTCCGAACGGTTCGATCCGTGTGGACCGTTGGATCCAAGATCAACGGTCCCGGTTCGCGTGAACGTTCGGACCGCCCGAACGCCTCGATCCACATGAACCGTTGGATCCAAATCCAACGGTGGAGTGGTGAGCCGTGCGCGCGCGCTGTGCTCTGTGCGCGTGGGCCATGGGATTTCAGATCTCTGGTCCATACTCGTCCACGTCGATTTGGGATTTAGGATTTTCCCGGGGATTTAATTGTGAACTGAAAATAGCATTAACTTCCAAAATGCATAACTAATTCATTTTAAACCCTAAAATAGTGAAACCACTTTTGATATTTTTCATTTTTAAATAACTTTATTTCAGAATAAGTTGCGCAATTCTCTTATCAGCAGAGAAGGTAGAATTAGAAAATAAGCATTTAATTGATTATCTTTATAATAAAAAAATGGGTACAACTTTGAAAACTCATAACTAATTCATTCTATTTCCAAATGAGATAAATCCAATTGGGTTGTTCATATTATAAGGTGCTTGATTTTCTGTAAAAACTTTGGGTGCACCACCTTTCTAGAAATTTTTGTCAACCAATTTAAGGAGGGTGGATAGTAACCGATTGCATTTTTCTAGTTGAGTAGAATTGTTTTGGTCATAACTATTGAATTGAGAATCCAAATCAATTGTTTCTCATTGCTAAAATTCTTTAAAAATCATGCTCTTCCTACTGTAGAGATTTCAGAGCTTTTCGCTGAAGTTGGTTTTTGAATCTTTTCGGTATTTCTTGACTTATCGGTTTTTTTTGTCTCTTTCGTTAGGTTCCGACACGCACGTTGATAACAAGAGTGACCCTCAGCAACATATTGAGCAGCAACAACAAGGCAAACCGTTTGATCATGTTAATCCCAGTATTTTTCAAGTCTAATATATTGTTTGCAACTTGTATGTATGCATTGTTATGTTGTGTTAAATTATGATTAGTGGATCCTATAATTGCATAATCTGTAGGAATTGATTATCCTCTACTACCTGAGCCTAGGTTATTTGCTGTGATTTGAGTTCGATGGATGAGTTCTTGTCACTTAGTAGATTGCAATTTGAAATTGCTTAGAAATGCTTAGTTTCGGTAGTAATGGGCGATCATCGATTTAGTCGATGATCTTGATCACACATCTAATTATTACTCCTTTATGTCCAGCACTTGTGCTTTGTTATTTTGTAAAATCAAAATCTAAAAATGAAAAATTGATTTAGACTTGGGCAAATGGTTGGATGGTGGGTTATTGGGTTTGTGGATGTCTTGCCCAGATCAACAAGGACCGAATTATTTGCGCCACCGTACTGAGCAATTTGCGTGCTAACCACACAAGAGGGATATGTGACCTCTCTTGACTTAGTACTTTGGCGTGTGTTAGCTCTGAGTCGCAGGAGGTGGTTTGTGTGTGTTGTGTGAAGATCTGTGTCATTGTGTGGGGTGTGCGGTGGTGGAGATTCCGGGTAGGTTCTCAACCTCGAGGGGCATCGTAGTTGTCCAAGGCTTTGCCCGTGAGGGGCAGTTGACCGAGGCTTTACTATGACTCCGACACAACGTATGTGTTTCTATCCATACGGGCGACTCGTAGTTAATACATAATATTGAAAATGTCTCGAAGGACTTAGCTGTGCCGGCATACCAAAGGAAGTATGCTAATCATGTGGCAAAAAGGCGGTCTGACGTGTGGGTACATTGGTACACCCCTGCAGGGATAAAACTATTCGAATAGCCTCGTCCTAGGTTATGGACACGCTCGGATACGCCCCATGAGAATTAGACTACAACCTTTTAATTAAAATTTAACATGGTTGGTATGAATGGGTAATTCATACTATTGTTGTGGTGACTATGTGGTTAGTCACTTCCAGGATTGTTGTTGTTATCTATCTATTGTTATTATTGTTGTCAAATTGTTATTTGAACATTAAAAATAGATTTATCAACTTGCTTCCAAATGTACTACACTATTGCAAATAAAAATTGCTTTATGCCGAAAATGAAACATACAGCCTCCACTCAAATAAGCTTGCATGTAGCATATGTATAGGTCTGTTATTCTACACGTAAGTCTTGCATAGTACAATTTTTGTATTCATTTGCTTTGTTTAAATATTTATTGCAGAGGAGGAAGGTGAGCCCCAAGGGCCTCACTTTTGTGAGATGTGCTGCGGGTTTGACGACTAGCTTGGCGGTCCGGTCGGTTGCCTTGTGGGTTAAAGGCACACTGATTGGCTCTTTTGTTTATGGTAATCTTATGTCACTTTTGCTTCCGCTGTTTAAATTATTTGTATGACTTTGGGCCGGTCGGCCTCTCTTTTGTAATAGCTTTACTATGTATGTCTTTGGATCTGTCAAGTTCTGCTTCGGTTCTATGTGAATGAATGGAATTGATGCATGACTTTTTGTAAAGAGATGTGTATACTGTATTTCTGGGAAGTATACATATTTCAAGTCTCGGTTTATTTGATTTGTGATGCTAGGACCGAGTGGATGGTTAAGCATTACAAGCCTGATAAACCGGGGTCTCACACGTCGTAGCTAAGGGGGAGCCTTCCGGAGATTCGGCAATGAGCCTCCACGACGAGGAGCGGTTGGAGATTACCACCTTCGGCGGGCTTTGTGGTGGATTCATCCTGATCCGACGGATTGAAGATCGTATGCTGAGCTTTATCATTCCCACTTGGCCTTCGACCAGCGGGAATGATAACTTCATTGACACTCTCACCAAGTGTCTTTTGGCCCCAGGAATACGTAGGAGTCGTTGGCGAATACTGGTCGCCCATGATAACATCGAGAGTACGTTGATCCTCTAATGTTGGGCTACTGTCGCCGCTCTTGCAAGTCGGATTGACCGGACCTGTAGATGCATTCAGTTGTTCCGAGCTGGTCGGAACGACTGCCTCCTCTGGAAGAGCCACAGATGGCGGTGGTGAATCTTCATCCATTTGGTCAATCTCGCTGGTCTCAGCAAGTGGCGAGCCAGCGAAGGAAGATGATGACGACATCCTGTTTTCTTCCATGGCGCGCATGCATGCATCTATATCGATGTTAGAGTAGTCCGTCAAGTCGAACCAGTTTTTTGTCATCACAAGTCCCTATCATGTTCACATGAGCGATTACGAACGAAGGGAGTGAATGAGGAATGCTTGAGCGAAGTGAATTTCATGAACCCAACGCCTTCTTCCCCATGGTCGGCGCCAGTTGTCGATGATCGAGTCGCCGATCTTACGAAATAGAATCTAGGAAAATGGCAAAGAGTTATTGAAAGAGAATGATATTGTCCTTTATTGTTATGAACTGGATCCTTTACAGGAGGTGCCTTCGACATGGCGGTGAACTAATCCTAATTACACTGAGCGTAGTGCTTACTATTCTATTGAATCAGAGTTGAAACACGAATCTAGTGTCGATTGTGATGCTTCAATCCGATACCCTTGTTCCTCCATACCCTATCTTTAAATAACTATCGAAGAGGTGACAGTTACTACTGGAGAAGACGTTTGGTGGAAGCGACATGACCGGTCGGAGGGACAGTTATTGTTAGTGAAACAGTAACTGATCGTCAGTTTAATGTCTGTGAGATATCAAACCGTATAGTGGTTATTGTCAGTGTCTTAGGATCATAAAACGTCGCGTGGTATCGAGTAAATATGATATATGTTCAATTCGTCACATGGTAAAAATATAATTGGAGTTAGATCCAAATGCTTGTTCAAGGTTTCTACGAGTAATCATCTTCTTATCAAGGACTGGGTAGAGGATCTCATCCGACCAGAGTATTTGCTTACGATCACATAATTGTTAGCCTTAGAAGTTATATCTATAAAGATATATATCATTCTATTATGTATTAAAATAATACATTGATATTTTAATGATCGCCAAACATGTACTAGCTTAGTGACAACGAACTGAGGAAAGTTAGGAATATTCTTGAGAAATTTGGCGGAATTGTTGTTGTATATCAATGATTGGCATCCCGACGGGATTGGACCGCGCATCCACATTTGTTTATCTAGTGAGCAAACGATAAGATCTCATTTCTGTTCATCTACCTGCTTGACTATAATATACCACTATCGCTGGAAATGGCATGGGCATAACAAATTCTGTCAGAAAGTACCTGGTAATCCGAGCGCTGCTGATACTGTAAACTCTACTCTGAAACGATTGGTAACTGGTGTCAGATGACTGCCATGCGATGATGCGAGCGTTGCTGCAATACAGTACATAGGCCTGGCCTGCCTTTTGCGAAGCCCAAAATCCCAGCCCATCTACGTGGATTCGCATGGATAATCTGTGTGTGTATCGAACACTCTGTCCAGATGGTCAGAGATTCATCCATGTGCAGTTAACGAGGCACAGGCCTACGCCAGTACGCCATTCGGACCGCGCTTGTCCATTTAATAAGCCGGAAAAATTAGAGCACATGTCCCTAGCTGCACACATCTGAGGTGAGTGAATAAAGCATACAAACAAGGCCTAGGGGCGACCCGTACAGGGCTGGTCTCAATTTTGATATGTAATGATATTTGACTAATTTCTATAATTGATATTCTCATTAGTTTAAAATTATTATATCGATATATGATGTTATTTAGACTTTCAACTGCGTAGCTTAATTTGTTTATGTACACGATGTGTTCACTCAATTTTTGTCATTGGTTACCTATGACCACAGTGCTTCTCGAAAACGGGACCCGGCATAAATAGAGCACGGTCGAGCTGGGGTGGTCTGCACTGCAAAAGCAGGCAGGGAGTGCTCACGAGTCACAGGCTCACGGCACGGAGAACTCTGGATAAGAGAAATCGAGTTTGCCGATGGGTTTCGC
Organism: Hsuehochloa calcarea; assembly: GCA_036346395.1. NCBI lineage: Eukaryota > Viridiplantae > Streptophyta > Magnoliopsida > Poales > Poaceae > Hsuehochloa > Hsuehochloa calcarea. The sequence continues at coordinate 65,845,390 of CM070593.1, read as the reverse complement.
CGCAGACAGCGTATGTAGAGGTGGGAGTCGGGTCGGGCTATTCCGTGCCCGCCCGAAGACCGATCGGCTCGGCATGGCCCAGGCAAGCTATGTGGTGGTCGGTCGGCACCGCCGGCCTTGACCGGCCGGTCGGGCCCTCGAAAGACGCAGACGGTGGGCGACGCGGCATGGCTCGATGTGGCGTCTGCGTGCTCGAGCCGGCCGGCCGGTGGCATGCCTAGCACGCTTCGGACGCTGGCTGGCGGCCGCCGCCGCTCCACCACCGTCTCAGCCCATCCATCGGCAGCGGTGCTCACGAACCGTGGTGGCGGCTCGGCGCGGCTCGAGGAGATCGAGGCTCGCCTCGCGTAGTCCGCCGCCGGCCGTCGCCTTGGCCACGCGCCTCCTCGCGACTCCGCCTCGGCCTCGTCGCCTTCTGCGGTCCCGCCGCCTCCCGCTTGCCTCCTCGCGACTCCCGCCTTGGCATCGTCGCCTCCCGCCGTCGCCTCCTCGTGACTCCGCCTCGGCCTCGTCGCCTCCTCCTTTGCCTCCTCGCGACTCCGCCTCGGCATCGTCGCCTCCGTCGCCGCCTCCTCGCCGCCGCTGCCGCCGCCGCGCTCGCCGCCACCGCCGCCTTTCGCGACTCCGCCGCCACCTCCTTGCGACTCCGCCTCGCATCGTCTCCTTCGCCGCCCGCCTCCTCATCGCCGCCGCCGCCGCCGCCTCCTCGCGACTCCGCTTGCCTCCTCGTCTCCCGCCGCCTCCTCGTCGCCTCCGCCATCGCGCCTCCTCGCGACTCTCGCCTTGGCATCGTCGCCTCCCGCCGTCGCCTCCCGCGGGCCGCGGTAGTGGTGGTAGGGGGCGGCGCATAGGCTGGCAAGCCGTAGTCGGAGGCGGCCGGCAGGGAGCCAAGCGTCAAGCTGTGGCGACGCAGGGACCATAGGCTGGAGAGCTGGAGGAGGCGTCAGGAGCCATGGGAGGGAGGAGATGAGGGGGAAAGAGAGAGTCGGTTCTGGCTGGGGAAGATAAGGGGAGAGAGAGAGCCAGGGGTTGTCGGGGCGAGATAAGGTCAGGGGGAGAGAGAGATAAGGGGGAGATAAGGCGGGGGCCGTAGGGGGGAGGAGAGAGGAGAAAATAATAGATTCAGTGTGGTGACTCATGAAGTCGTGAGACCAGGGAGTTCGGCTTTCGTTCCAATCGAGGGAGACGAGCAGAGGGAATCAAGGGTAAAAGGGTGAGTGACTGTTGTGAGCAACGTTCGGGAGTAACTCACCGTGCCTATAAAAATCAACTCTCACCGAGCATTCGCTGTCCTCATTTCTTCACCATACACACACTCTCATTTATTTACCATTCATCCACTCTCATTTTTTCATCATCCATTTACTCTTCTTATTTCTTCAATGTCCATCTACTCCCTCTATTTATTCACCATCCATCCATTATGCTACTAAGAAGTCGAAGCACCAAGGAGCTCCCGAACAGTATGTTACCGAGGAGCCGGAGCACAAAAAGGGCAGAAAGAAGATCATCCCTCACGCCTAGGATGGTAAAGGCAATAACATGCACCAAGGATTGGGAATAGGCTAAAGAGCGGCAACAATATCAACTGGAGGATCTTGAGATCGTGCAGGCGTACGCTGACCTCAAACGCATAAACGACCTCAACATTGATGAGTAGTTAGTATGTACGCATGTTATTACTGTATTCTTTTCTTTACTCGGGGAATCCCACTCTGAGGCGTAAGGTTTTTAACGAAGTAGTAACATTGTATATGTAAAATATAAAAAAAAAATCAACTTTTCCCTGAAATATTTATGTGACTATGTTTTTACCAATTAATTCAATTTTAACTAGGTTTTTAATGAGGCGGGTATGAGAGGAATGAAGATGGCGGTCGCCGTCGCCTCCGCTGCCTATAGTTATTTAGGGCTGGGTTTAGACTGTCGCGGCACAACGGGCTTTGGACTGTGTCTAGACATGAAACAGGAGCAAATTTTTTTTTGCTTTGAGATTGGTGCAGAGGGTACGTGGTGACTGGTGAGAGCTAATTAATAGGGTCTAGTTTCGTGGAATGGAAAGGAAGGTTGTTGAAACTTTTCCTCCTCATCTTCTCTCTCGCACGGAGTCGCACCACTGAACCAGCTGGGAGGCGAGCATGGGCGGCGGGCGGCGGCGCCGGCTTGGGCGCCGGCTTGTCGTACCAGAAGTTCGTCCACTTCGCGCTGGAGCAGACCCGCCTCCGCACCACCCTCACCCCTCACCCTTCCCAGGTTCTTGCTACCCTAACTCATCTATTCACCTTCTTGAGCCTGTTTGTCCTATGTGAACCTGTTTTTCTTGCAATGAAACGGGCTTGAAGATTTCTGTTCACCGCGTGATTTGGGTCATGCTGCTACTCACTACTTACTACCACGCACAAGGTTGGTAATTATAGTTTGGATGCATGTTAGTGTGTGTCCATAGCTGGACTAGTAGGTTGAACTAGAGGCTCCTAGTCTCCTACTTCGGTAAATTTCAGTCCGTAAGAAATTGTGCTTGCTACTATCAGCTGAAATTTTGCTGCTTCGTCTTAATCTGACACTGCCGGCTCTCCTAACATCGCTGTGTCTAGCTACCTCTGCGGGCAAATCTCTTACCAAACAAGGACCCAAGTAAAGGCCTTCTTTCTTCAGTTGCAACCATGTCACTGCGATTAGTACTTTTTTTCTTCGGATTTGCTAATTTTCAGTTGTTTAAATTTTTTTTATCCATCCGTCACCTACAATTATACGATATTAAGTCTAAAATTACAGGACCAAGTGATCTGCAATTTTAGTAAAACTTTTAATTCTATTTGTTTTTTGTATTATTATTATTTATTTGTAGAGTTTACCTACATTTAATTTTGTCTATTTTTAGATTTTTTTTTGCATTTGTAGGATTCAATTACATTTATTTTTGTTTATTTTATAAAGAGACAATCGGACCTATAGAATGTTGATCCAACGGTAGGAAAGCTGATTGATAGATAAATAAATTTCAATCACCTGAAATATGGACACTTTTTTTTTATTCGGAGCATTTTGTACATACTACTTCAAATCTATGAAAAAAAAAGCCGCTCTGTATATTCGATTGATTTAGTTATTTAATCTATAATGTTGATCCGTTGCTAGTTTGTCACATAAAGGCCCCAACTGAGAACTGTACTTGTTTTGCTTCTACTTGAGATCACACACTCTAGTATATTACCATCTGTTGAAGAAGCAGGCTACTAAGTGTGGACATTTTATTCTGCAATTTTTGATCTTAAATATCAGAAAAACCAGGCCTTCCTATGATATCAACTAGCTAGCATCAATCATGTTTCTTTGTCTTGGTACTTGCTGTCAATGTTTCTTTCTCATCATATCAACTTTGTCTTATCTCATGCTTTCAGGAAAAGTTCAAGTTCATAAAAGCCAAGGATGATAATACTGTTTTCAGTGCTCTCTCATTCAGTGCTCCAAAAATTAGACTGCTTCGCAGCTTGACGATTGAGAAGAAAAGCTCAGTTCAGGTTCTCCATCTGTGTTGGTGCTCTCAGTTCAAGTTCCTTGACCAAAACTCTCCAAGAACTTTTTGAGTACTAACACTCTCCAAGAACTATTCAAGAACAAATATGAACTGACAAATTGATTTGCATGTTAAGTTGATTCAATGTACTTATATTTGACGACACTATTAATCCATTCCACAATTAGCCATCAGCTACCTCGTAACTGACCTAAAAGTTCATAACTGCACAAGCTGCTATCCCAGAAAAGAAGCTCTATTTTTTTTTAACCAAAACGCCCTCAAGTTCCTCTGGCATGCAAGTCTCTTTAATAAGGATTTGGTACGTGAATTTTTCTATAGTGCCTTTGACTGCTTAATAATCTAGTAATGTTTTTTTTTCCTGAACTTTTCTCTTCATTCCCAAATTAATATTGATTTTAATGCTGGTTTAAGCATTTTCTTGGTTCTACTTCAGAGTGATTTGCAGCATCTATTTTTAGTCATTGTTCAACAGGATTCACAAGAAACACCAGTGTCGCTTTAATTTGGTCTTTCTTATGCTTTATGACTGTGTTTTTGGTGACGCGGCAAACGATGAACTGCCTAGTTAGGTTGTCCGATTCTCATTGACCATTATTGCTTACTAGTTACTGTTGAAGGTATTATTAGGCAGATGATCCACTATACTTATGATGCATATGCCTATGCAGGTTCTTGACTTTGCTGCTTTCTCTGAACCTGGCTACGATCTTCCTATATTTTGTGCCAACGCTTTTACAACTCCTGCACAGAGTATTGTTGTCTTGTAAGTATCTGAAAATGGTTGACATTAATTGCAAGCAAAATGTGTTGTGTTTTTATTCATGCAGTGCGTAAACTCGAATATAAATATGACCTGGATGGATTATTTGATCTACACGCAGGGACCTCAATCCTTTGTATGATACCACTGTACACAAGGAATACAAAGAGAAGTACTACAGGAATTTGATGCCTCTTGTACAGAAGTATAGTGAGGTACTTGGGTCTTGTCCTTCACCCACCGTATTACCTCATAAATCTTCCTATATTAGGTTTATATGTAGCTCGGTATCTTTATTTAGAGGAAATGCAGCTTCTGCCTTGGGGTGGCAAGATTACAAGCGAGTCGCTGAGATTCTTCTCTCCAATTGTGATCTGGACCATATTTGAGCCAACTGAATGCAACCACCAGGTTCTACATTCAGCTTTATCGGATTACTACAAGGTATGTGTTATGAATATCACTTGTATTCATCATGAGGCCAATGAGCCGATATACATACAAGTACATATATGACATATATGCAGGTAACTCCTTGTACAACAGGGAAAATACACAGGTAATAATATACATCTAACACCCCCTCAAACTTATGGTGGATCAACAACATGAAGTTTAGAGAGATAAAAACTGTGCTGAGCTCTTGTCTGTGCCTTTGTGAAAAAGTCTACCAACTAAAACTCTGAAGGCACATACTGAAGAGCAATAATTTGGTTTTGCATCTGTGTCCACATGTAGGAAGCATCAACACCAATATGCTTTGTAAGCTCATGTTTCATCGGATCTTTAGCAATGCTAATAGCACTTGTACTATTAGACAAAAGAGGAGTAGGTGCTGAAACAAAAACACCAAAATCCTCAAGTAATCACTGTAGCCAAGTAACATTCGCAGTCAACAGAGCCATTGCTCGAAACTCAGCCTCAGCACTCGAACGAGAAATTGCTGTTTGTTTTTAGTCTTCCAAGCAATGAGAGAACTACCAAGAAAAACACAATAGACAGAGAGAGACCGTGATCAGAGTGATCACTAACTCAGGTGGCATCAGAATATGTCTAGAGCTGGAGCGAAGGAAAAATAGACGACGAGTGATGGTTCCACGAAGATATCGTAGAACACGAAGAAGACGACTAGTGTGGAGCTGAGTGGGAGTAGAAACAAACTGAATTAAGATATACATAGGGTACGAAATGTCTTGATGAGTGACACCTAGATAGACAAGACTTCCAACAAGGTGACGATAGCGAGTAGGATCAGAAAAAGGCTCACCATCAGTGGGCCAAAGATGAACATTAAGCTCCATAGGAGCCTCAGCGGTGTGCTGACCAGTAAAAGAAACACGATCAAGAAGATCATGGATATACATATACTTTTCTTAGGACAGATAGAAGCCCTCAGGCGTAGAAATAACCCCAACCCTAAGAAAGTAGCGAAGAGGGCCCAGATCAGACATGAGAAACTGCTCACTAAGACGTTCCTTGTCAAAAGTAATGTATTGAGAATCATCTCCATTAATGATTATATCATTAACATATAAAAGAAGAAGCGTCCTACCACGAGACGAAATGTGAATAAAAAGAGCAGGATCATGAGCACTGACAAAAAAAACTAGCCGCAGTGACAACAGAAGAGAAACGATCAAATCAGGCACGAGAAGTTTGCTTGAGGCCATAAAGAGTCGGCGAAGGCGACAAACCATACCATCAGGAATAGAATACCCCGGCGGTGGCTGCATATAAACCTCCTCACACATCGCACCATTGAGAAAATCATTCTTGATATCAAGCTGAGAGATGGACCATGCCCGAACAGATACCACAGCAAGAAGAGTGCGAACAGTGGTCATGTAAGCCACAGGAGCAAAAATCTCATCATAATCATGACCATACTACTGATGAAACTCACATGCAACGAGACGAGCCTTGTAGTGCTCAAGAAAACTATCCGAGCGGGTTTTAACCTTGTAGACTCACTTGCACGTGATAGGAGTAACACGCAGAGGAAGAGAGATAAGATTCCACGTGCTAATACGCTCAAAGGGCAGCAATCTCCTCTGCCATCGCATGCTGCTACTCCTGATGAATAGTAACATCACGATAAGAGATCGGTTCGGCAAGAGCTACTAAACAAAAGCGCGTAGGAGGCCAAATAGACTGACGATCACGAAAAACATATCGAGGAGGAGAGGTTGAAGAAGATAACCCGTTAGAAGGTGACATATTGAAGAATCCTCAACTTGAAGACGACGAGTGTAGTAGAGAGGATAAGAAGGAACAAGACCAGGAGGAGCCTCTGGAATCGAGAATAACACGACAACCATGATCGGTGAACTGACCGACAGATATGAGCTGCATGGTTAGTTTGGGAACATAAGAAATAGAAGGAATTTGAAAAGAGTAATTTGAAAGAGTGCCTCGTCCTGCGACAGAGAGGTACCATTTGCTGTCTGAACAGTGATAGGAGCAGCTAAAGGACCAATGGAAGTGAGACAGGTGGAAATAGATGTCATATGAAAGGAAGCACCAGAGTCAAGAATCCAAGATGATATACTTGAGGAAGGTGGTGCAGAAAGTGGTCTCTCACTAGAAGACTATGCAGCAGAACTAGATGGTGCAAAAGCAGCCATACGACGTAGCAGTGTGAGAAACTCCCGAGAATCAGAAGCACCAGAGCTCTTCTGAGAGGAGGAACCGCCAGTGCCCTTTGAAGGACGGCCACCACGACGTAAATCCTTCTTATTCCTGTAGCAGAACTGCTACACATGTCCATCCTTGTGGCAATAGGCGCAGTGTAGTCCTCTACCAACAGCAGCTGTCACAGATGAAGGCACCACTGTTGAAGGAGGAGCTGGAGACGTAGCGGGTGTAGAATCTGGATGAGCTGTCGGAATCTTAGGAAATGATGGTGACGGCAGTAGACCCGCAACATGATGATGAATCTCCTCAGCACGAACATCTGCAAGGGCCTCCAACAGAGTCACACGAGGGTGACGCGCCAGCAATTGAGCACGAGTCTGCTCATACTCACCGAGACGAGTCAAGAAGTTGTAGACGCGACAAAGCTCTAGGTTAGACTTCTGGCGCTGACAGCACTAACAAGTGTGGTAAACATCCGGTCCCAAAGAGTCAATCTGACGCTATGCCGCAGACAATTGGGCATGGAACTCATCCACAGTGGCATTTCCCTGCTGCAGCACTGCTCCTGACGCACAACAGAAAGATACAAGGAATCGCCAGACGGCTCGTAGCGGTTGCGCAGATGCTCCCACATTAACTGTGCTGAAGTCAAGCTAACCACATCCTCAGTGAGATGCACTTTCATGCTAGCAACTAAAATAGCAGAGGCATGAGTATCTTCATCAATTCATGTCTTGTAGGCAGTATACTGAGTCTGAAAATTCTCCATGACATCCTAAAAAATATCAAATGTCTCTTTACGAGTGTCTTTGGAAGCATCCTTCGGGAGTACGGGTTCAACATGTGGAACAGGGCGAGGCAGATAAGGCAGCTCGCCGTTGAGAAAATCCCAAAGATGCTGACCACGCATGTGGAGGTGTATGTGCTGAAACTAGTCCAGATAATTGAGACCATCGAAGATCACTGGGCAACATGGCTTAGAAATAGTGCCTGAAGAGAACGATATGTTTTTCCCTTCTTTTCTTTTCGGGCCGGGCCAATTCACCCTAACACAGAAGCCTGTGAAGGAAAAAACAGAAGGCGCAACGCATGTGGGGGGGAACTAGGGTTCCCCTGGCGGTGGCGGCCGAGCAACAGCGGCGGCGGCGGCTCTTGCGGAACGAAACCAACGGCTACCCAGGCGGAAGAACCCGAGGTGGAGGAGCCGGCGGATCGAGGGGATCCCACAGCGGCGCCTAGAGCTTCGTCGGCGGATCGAGGTGATGCCTCAGTCGATGAAGGTGAGCGCCAGAAGTTGGTGGTGAAGAGTGCGAGCGGCAAGGCTGCGCGGTGACAAGCAGAGCAGCGACGGTGATGAGCGGAGGAAGCAACAGACGCGAGGCGGCGATGGTATGGAAACTGCAGAAGACGGCGATGGTATGGAAACTGCAGAAGACGGCGACGACGGCAAGTGCGGTGGCTGGAAGATGAACCAGCAGCGGCATGACAAAGAAAACCTTAGGTATGCTCTGATACCATGCTATGAATAGCGCTTGTATTCATCATGAAGTCAATGAGTCAATATATAATATGGAAAATACATAGGTAATAATATACATAATATGCACCGATTCTTTTATATATTTTTTTTTCTCAAAACATTCGTGGGAAAACGTGTAATTTCAAGTTTTCTGCTCTTTTTCAGTCAATATAAGTTTTTAGGCCGAATTTCTTGAATAATTATTCTGTGTGTGGCCATCGGTTTTCAGTGTTCTGACTATGCAGGTCTGGCTTGAGTTAATGGATCAAGCGGTTAAAGAAACTAACAAAGCAAAAATTGTCCGTAATCAAGAATCACAACATAAATATCTCACGTGGAGAGCTGAAAAGGTTTGTTCTTCCACGAAATCTACGCGATTAGAAAATTTTATATTCATTGACTTGTATTTGAGTATTACTTGCATCAAACCACTACTGCTCCCTACGTAGTTATTATCCTGTGTAAAACTTCTTGTACAAAGGATCTTTCGTTAATCTTGTGCATTGTCAATCGGCAGGATCCTGGCTATCCTCTCTTGAAGAAGCTAATTGGTGAAAGTCACGCCAAGGTTGCTTTCTGGTGATCATTGTATTTACACTTACTTTTGACTTATTTTGTGGTATTTGTTGAGCTACTCGTTGCATTAATATTCAGGAATTGGTGATGGAGTTTCTGTTTGAAGGAGTCAATTCTCTTGGAACAAAATCTTTTTTGGACTACTTCCCTGAATACGCACGTGATGATGGGACGATAAACAAGAAGAGGAGTATGATCGGGAAGTCTTTTGAGACTAGACCTTGGGATGCTAATGGAGAATTCATTGGTGATGCTGATGCCGGATGAAAATCTTTGCTGTGTCATCTGCGTGAGCGTTTTCTGGTTCCCACAAAACTGGCCACAATATTTTGCCACGCTCTTGCCTATCTGGTCTTCTTTAAATGCTTTTCGTTATATACCTGGATGTGGCCGGCGTACTTGTATCCTTGGAATTCCATTTGAGTGACGTGTAGTTTGAGAAGTGTAGCCTCCTTCGAAAAAAGGTTGGGAAGAATTCGGTGGATCTGGATCGCGTATATTTGTTGTGCGGTTGCATTAGACGTCACTGTAATGTGAAGAGTTGAAGCATGCAAGTGCTTTACGACCCTGACCTCCATGCCCCATCGTCTCCCAGACCGGCTTCGCAGCCGCAGCCGCAGCCGCGCTGGCCTTATTTGCCATATCGCGCCCGTTGTACAGCAGGGCGGGGCAACCGCGACGGACAGCGCGATGTCGACCGCGGCTGTGCCACGCCCACGCGAGGAGGCGTCAGACAGCGCGCGCTGCCGCAACAATCGCACATCCATTCCCCGGAGGCCGATCCGAGCCGTAGCGCTGTATGCGAAGTGTGGTAACGTTGTACACTGGCATGCTACGTGTCTGGGCCGAGTTGCACCTAGTGGTGGGTGGAGCGTGCGTTACATGCCATCGACGGTCCATGCCGTGCGCCCGTGCGTGGCATCACTGTCGAACTCTAGATTTCTGTATTCGGATTCTCTGTGAAATCACTGTGCTATTTTCTGAATCAGTAGATAGTATTTCACGGCACATTGCTGAATCAAACCATACATGATGTAAAATCGTTTCATTCATTAATTTACATATCAGAGTTTACTTAGACCGCTTCGGGTCAATTTTTACAATAAGAGCCGAACAGGCCAAATGAATACATTACAAAAGATAGCGGAAGCGACAACGGAAGCAAAGGGGTGAGGCACATCTTACCGCAGTAAGTGATCGGGAACCGTGACGCTCGATATTATCCGAAAACTTCAGACAATATAGAAGGTACACAAGAACCGACGGAGTCAGCTAGGCTGGGGTGAGACTAGAACAACTAAGGACTAAATTACGCTTCAACGATTCTTGGATCTTCAGACTTCTGGATCCTTGTTGTAGTCGATAGCTCCAGGGTTCTTATTTCTGAATGTTTGGGGGGAAGAGCGAGGATGAGCACAACTACCGTGCTCGCGAGCCAACACACACAGATGCAATAATATATATGCAAGGTGTAACAAGGATGGCTCGGGTTCTTTTATTTGCGTAAAGCAGCATTTGTAAATACAGATATTAGAAAATCCTATCACTTAGCATTTAGACCAAATTGCATTTTTAAAGAGATTAATTATGCAATAATTAACAAAAGCAGATGCTACCTCCACCTTCATGCTTATATTTTGTTGGTGGTCATACCCACCTATTACCAACGCTGGGTAAGAATACCCAGGAAAATCCAAATCAAGGGCTAGGTGAGCCTCACACATTTTTATCCCATTCACAAAAGTTTTTGAAATAGAACTATATCTTGTAAGTTCCTATGTCCGCCCGTGACCGTGGGCACGGCTGTTCGAACAGTTTTTATTCTCTGCAGAGATTGTACATCTTTACCCACAAGAGATAATCATCTTGATATGAACACACGTTTTCTTAGACATGTGAATCAAGGGGAGATTATCACAAGGCCTTTACAATGCATCCTTCAGTATTTGTTACACCCGCTGAGGTTTCGCCTGAGTAGTGGTTTCGCTCCCGTGGGACCCGACAACCACTTACCCAGACCCCCCCTTGCGCCTTCACACGGCATCGCCGCGCTCCCGACCCTTCGCCGCGTAGGCTTCCGGTATCGCGAGCTCATCTACCGGCGCAACTCGTACCGACGGATACAAATTATTTAGCCAGGTCGACACCATTATAGATTTGTGGTTGTACTGTTTTACAATGGGAGGTCATCACAGGATTAAGTCCTTAAAGTTATCTGGACGGTTCTTACCACATACCATTCACAACATGTCTTGGGCTACATTAGTACCCAACCATACACGTGCTCGACGGCACCCACCATCCTTCCATCAGCCCAGACGGGGATTAGCAAGTTTTTAGGGTTTTGGAGAGGTAGAAAACAAATTGCCACAACCAATTCAGTCATTCTCCCCAATGACTGCCCAAAATAATTATTATGATTTAAATAATGATGATTTGGGGTCCCCTGTACGTAAAAAAGTCTAGCATGGCGTTTAAGTACGGTCTATAACTAGTAGGTTACCATATATTTACTAGGGTGACAAGGGTATTGGGAGTTCAATTTTCAAGGAAATGGGATAATTATTATTAACTCATCAAATAGACATTTAACTACCTTAAGGTGTTTGACATACATTTGCATAGAAATTAAAGCATGCATTTTGATATTTTAAAAGAACATAATTTGCATAAAATGTAGGATCAACATGATCAAAGTGTTGACTCGCCTGGGCTATTTTTATCGTGGCCTTGATCTTACTCAAATCTTGATTGACAGGGGTTCGAAATCTTGGTCGGCGTCTTAGCTTGAATATTGGATCTGCTTGAGTCGTCGATTCTTCTGGACTTTGATTTCTAATTATGCAATAACGATTGAAAAACCAAATAAATCCAAAGAATTCAAGAGACCAAATAAAACACAAGAGCCTCAGAAGGATTGCGGAGGATGGGCTTGAGAGAAGGGTTTGGACGACACTGGAATGTTTGACAGAGTCAAACGACCAGTTGTGCGAAAGGAGGAATGACAGAGAATTTCTGCCCGGAGGGAGGATACAAAGGAGGGTAAGGTCGAATGAGATTTTGCCGGAATGCTCTACTGCGGACTTGGAAGACTGCAAGGCTATCCTTCTATAGGCGACAAGGCAACTTAACTATCGGTTCTATACCAATCTAGAATTCCAGATCGACACAAAATCCAATGGCAATTCTATTCCAAACTCAACTGCCAGATAATACTCATTGATTCGATTGCTAGCTTACTCAAATTACTACTACAACCTACTACCAAATCAAGACACGGATTCTACTACCAACTTTGCAATGGCCAGATCACCAATCATTGCCAATCCATATCGATTTATAATCAAGTCAATACTTTCAGCTTTCACCAAATACCATTACTTCTAATAATCATTGACCTATGGATGAAGCACTAACCAACAACTAATAATTGATTAGCAAATCCAATAGACAATACTGCCACTGAAGATCAAGTTATCCCTAATAATCAGGATCCCAATCAACAATTCAATTTACCGCCAAAACACTTATGATGATGATTAGTAATCAATTAATCAGTAATCAATTTACTACTAGCAAAACATCCTACTATCCTATTGCAACATTTCTTAGTTGGATCGATTGCAACCTCAATGCTACCGCTACGATCTGGGGAAATAACTACGAATCAACTGTTGACAATTGAAATGGATGAATAACAAAAGATTGCAAGTTCGACAACATAAAAACTTAATTGGCAGAAATTCTATATGCCAGCACTCAATCTATGCCACATCAATCAATTTAGTCTGCTGGATGACATGATATTCCACAATTGATCCTATTGACGGTTCACACACATAAATCGAATACAAAACACACATCATTGACAACAATATCGATATATCTTACTGTCAAACATTGTCACTGCCAACCAGACAAACATTGACCTGAGTATCAATAATCACAACAATTAACAATTACAGATACTGAAGTTCAAGGCTAATGATCACCACTCACTGCCACCACATGATACTAATGAGCAATATCAACAACAATCAATAACCGGAGAACACACATTCGGCAACAATTCCATCTCATTCAATAACTGTCCTGGAGACCAAGACTTGGCAGCTAACAATGGCAGCAATCAAGAGTGCACTGTGCCATACACCTTCATTGTCGATCAACCCTTGTTCTTTGACTTTGGGAGGAGGGGGGTTTCGGCCACACAGAGAGCAGGCAGGGAGGGAAACAGGGAGCAAGGGGGAGGCTCAGGCGATGGTTGCCGACGGCGGGCAAGGGCCAGAGGGCACCGGGGATACCCCAAAATGGGATGCGGGGCTGAGGGAGGTGGAGTTGGGTCGGAGCGGCATTGAGCCAAAAGGGGCTGGTGGCGGCCGGGGATGGACAGGTTTGGCGGCCACAGTGGCGATGGCTGGAGGGAGGGGAGCACTTGACCAACAGGAGTAGTAGAGAGGGGAGGGAGAGCTTACCGAGCTGTTGGAGGGAAGAGGGTGCCGAGGGAGGTCGGCGATGGAGCTGAGGGCGGTGCGGGGAAGGCGCACGGTGGCAGCGGTCCTTTGTGGTCTGGGGTGCGATCATTGCTAAGGGAGGGGAGAGGCGCCGAGGGTGCTCGGTGCGTTCTCGGGCCAAGGCGAGCGGCGGGCGGCGATGGAAGGGGAGCTTGGTCGGAGGAGGGAAACAAAATTGGCGATGGCGCTGGAGACTTACCAAGGAGAGAAGGAGAGGAGCGGGAGAGGCGAGAGGGCACCGGCCTCTTTATAGCCGATGAGAGAGAGGCCGGAGGTGATGACGCGTCGGCGGCATGGCGCCCATGGCGGCAAAGTGAGCGGTATGGGCGGCGAGTCGGTGGAAGCGATCGGCATGGCGTTGCGAGGACGACGAGCAGCGCCAGAGGCGGGCGGCGACGGGCCGGCGGCGCGGCTTGGTCCGGCCGCCACTTGGGCCGGCAGCGTGCCTCGAGGCGGCCGTCGCCACGAAGGCATGGCGACGGCAGTGCGCGAGGATGGGCGCGCGCGGTGGGGCCAGTGAAGGTGACGTGGGGTGGGGTCGGCGCGGTAGGTGGAGGCGGAGTTGGTGGAGCCGGGCGGGCGGAGAGGCGGATCTGGGCGAGGCGATGCACAGGAGAAGGAGGCGAAGGGGTCGGTGGAGGCGGCTCATGGAGGAGGAAGGGAAGCGGCTGCGTCGAGAGAGGGAGGGTGGAGCGGCCGAGGGGATGAAGTGGGCGGAGGAAGCGAGCGGCGACGAGAGAGATGGGGAGAGGAGGCGATGCGGGCGAGATGGGGAAGAGAGAGACAGGCGACGGGAAGAGAGAAGGGAGAGAGAGAGAAGGGAGAAGGCCGGGGAAAAGAGCAGTTGCGGGCCGGACCGGAGGAAAGAAAAAGGAAAGAGCGGGCCGGGTGATCTGGCCGGAAAAACGGGATGTTACAACCACGCGGCCACGCAACCGTAAAAAAGAAGGCTGAAATAGGGGATGCATTTGGGCGCAGCCGTGCAGCGCAGTGCAGTGGTCGTACACGAGGACAACCGTAAAGACCAAGGAGAGGGGAAAACAACTGAGAACTGAACACCGCCTCTTATAATAAAGGAGAGAGAAAAAATTACGATCGACCACGCTCTTCGGATCCCTCTTGCACAAAGTTCTTTTGCAGCACAACCAGAAGTCATCCATGCACTGCTTTGCTTGGACACCTCCCCAAAGACGCTGATGCAGGGCAGGAAAGAACGGGGAAGTTCTCAAGCGAACCTTGCCTGAAACAAAAGAACAAAAGCCTTGCCTTGGATCCCTTTTTCCTGCACAAGTTACACCATCTCCAGTCGAAAAAAATAAGTGGAAAGATAGAAAAGAAGCATGTGCACGCGCAGACAGAGGTTTCAGCTAAAGAAAAAGTTCTCCTCTCCCGTTGATTTCAAAACGAGCGCTAGCTAGGGCGATGTGTAGAAGACAAACTTGGCTAGTTAGGTCAGTGCGAAACTTAGCCTGCGTGACTTGGCTGCACCCACCCACTATGCAAATTTCCTTCAGCTTTGGAGGAAGCTCCAACCCACTTCTTTTCGGACAAATACACGTAAAGGTTCGGCAAAAACACACACGCGTGTGACACGACTTTGCAGATTGGCACTACACAAGCATGCAGCATGCTCATCACCACCTGCAAATCCTTAGATTTACTGGGGACAGAGAGTCCTGTGAACTTTGCGACAGACGAGGACAAGCGGGATGCGGGACCGTTGTCACGGCCTGATCAATGCTCACAGGCTCACATGCGATGCGATGCGATGACCGAGCGGGAGAGGTGAGGAGGGGGTTGCAGTTGTCTTGTCTCCATGGAAACGGCCACAAAAAGATGATTGGAAACCGGCAATAAGGTTCGCTTAATTACAGGGAGATTTCCCAAGAGAAAATAGACAACGGAGGTTGCAGGCTAATCTTTCTTGGAACAAAGTTGAAGGGAAACTCATGTAATGGGAAATCGCAACCAATGTGCAGAGGACTGATGACTCATGAGCATGCCAAGGTAGTACAGTACAATACACAGGACCTGTTACTCATGTACTTTATAGTAACAACGGCACAAATATTCCCTCCTTTTCGGTCAAAAACTGCATCACCGGTCGGTGTACTCTTCTTTGACCTTGTGTTTTTTTAGAGCGTGTTTTCATAATAGTAGTGATTTGGTTGGCCTGCGAAAATCTATTATATATTGCATTATCAACTTCCTGGCAAGTGAGGTCTTTTGTGAGGACATCCAAACCATCCATTCTATGTATTAACTCAGTAAGATCAAAATGCATGTTTGGGTTAAAAGTTACTCCCATTCTGTTTTTGAAAATTGCCATATAGCTCCGGCTTTCTCCTGGTGATCAGAAACAGTCCGACCATCCTCTAGGGTCAGGTGTGCAATGAAATTTCTTCTATACCTAATACATATTGCAATTGTATAACAAATACAACTATATTTTTTGAAAGGTAATAGAGTTATATAACAAATATAATATGTACAAATATCTAGACGCACAATTGCACCGAAAATTTTGCTAGTTAACACAATGTAAAGGTACCTAAGACCTCGGAGGCCATGTAACGATGAGCAATTTCCTCTACTAAAAATTATGGCCTTTTGTAGTGCCTAATAGAGTTGTGCAAGTCCATCAATGGATGCTGCATGCTGCTAGCCTGCTACGCCTCGAGCTTCTATCACGAAACTCCAACGCAGTTTACCAGCGTATCTGCAAGACAGCAACATTTGCTAGGCAATTGCTACTATAACTTTGCTTAGTACATGCATGTAAAAGATCTGGCTTTGGGTTGATGATTATCACAATACTCAAATCATATAAGCTGCCTTGCCTTCCTACGTTGGCCATTCCCGTTCTCCTCATTAGCAGCTAGTTTGGACATATGGGTAGTACATGATTGTGTTTCTCTCTTTCTTGTTTCTTCTGGATTAGTGTATGATTATTAACTTCAATCAAGTACTAGCTAGGCTGCTAATCGTAACCCGGGGACAGGGACAGGGTTCTTTGTACACTAAAGTGTTGCTTGAAGCATAAAAAGAGGGGGGAAAGGCGGCACTGCACGCTTGGAGGACGGGCGGTACTTGTGAATGAAAGCTTGCCATGCAATGTTCTTCCAGGAAAAACAAGGTTCTTTTGAACAGCAGTGGAAAAATGCAAGGTTAGGTTTGGAATTAGCACACAGCTTTCTGAAAAAACAAAGAATGACCATCTGATAAAGTGGCGGAGTTATCCTCTCAAAAGGAAAATGAAGAATGGAAGTGATCAAACCTACCATGGCATGCCATGTCTATAATATCTTCTAATGAACGATTGCAAAATCACAGTGAGCCTTATCTTGGAACTTGCTGAAGCATTTCTGATAAGATAAAGTAAACGGAAGCATCGTTGTAAGTTGGAGGGTAATTTGGTAATTTTTCAATTCAGAAAAGAAGAAATGGAAAAAGAAAATAAAAGAAGTAGGCCCACCTGTCGGTGAGAAAGAAGTGGATGAGATAGGGTTGGAGACCGAGCGTGGCGGCTTGGGCAGCTCTCTCGCGAGCATGGTGACGCTGGAGACGCGGGCAGCTAGTGCGCTTCGTGCGCCGGCCATTGGCTGCCACCGCGTGGCTTCCCTCCTACTTCTTAAGGTGGCTCCTTCCTCTCTTTTCTCTTCATCCCGAAATCAGTAAGTTTTCCCCTTTTGTGGTTCTCCTCCTCCGGATTTGGCTTTGGTTTTGGGCCTTTGGAGCTCCTACGCCGCCGTGGGTAACCCAGCGCCGTCGGTGACGAGGTCCAAACTCTCCTCCTTGCCCACCCCGCCGGTTCCCTTCTTGCGCCCTATCCTCTGTTGGCTGATCCATCGGTGAACCTGGCACTTGCACACTTGGAGATTTGTTCCGATCGACTCTGGTTTGGTCTTGATGTGGAAGAAGGATTCACTTTTGGTGATTGGTGCTCCTTGAGTGCATTCAGCCGGTGTATTGTGGTGTGATTCTTGTGCAACATTCTTTGAACCTCGGCTTCATTTTTCGGTGTGTCCCAAATTGTGAAGAGTGGTATTGTATCTTCAACGACCACGTCTGTTCACCGCGGCACAACGGAGCGATTGGTTTTCTGAGTCAGTGTCTTCGGCGCGCCTTGCCTGGTTTTTTTACTCGGTGGCTTTTAGTGCCATCCGCATCGTGAGTATTGTTGTTTTCTATTTTTTGCATTACTTTGTATATGTGTTGTGTTAGTAGAAGTTTCAAATTGTGTTGATTTGATTGAATCTAGCACCAGGAGATATTGCTTAGTAATGTTGTTGGGCCGAATTAATGCTCGATAAGGAGTTGGGTCATTGTGAGAATTGAATACTACAATTATATATAAATTGGTCTTAAGCTAGTAGTTTACTTGTTGTTATTCATGCAATCCATGCTTGTCTGGTCACTTTGTTCCATTCGGTTGGTACCTTTTGGTCACTATGGTTCATCGTGATTATTTTTTATCACTGTTTTACATTCTCGTCAATTGATATATTGTTTAGTTGGTTCAATTGCATATTTACAGTGATCTTTTTCATCCGGTGATTTGCTTTAAGTGATTGATTAGACAAGGTAAGATTTATTTAAAAGCTCAAGGCATAATTTATTTCAGTGTAATTGTCATATTTAATTTGTGATAGAATTTTTAACCCAAATGGCGAGGAGACTAAGATTACATCTTAAGCAGCCCGATATCTGAGAGCAATAAATAAATATTTAAAATTTGAGCAATATGTTGATTTTATATGTTTTCATGTTCCATCTAGTGAGCATATTATTATGTTTAATTGACATGAAGGTATTGCATGTTCATATGTTATTTTTGTTATTTATATGTCGCTGGAAATATACTTTATCTTAATTTATACTGAAATTAATTTTGAATATTTACTAAAACCGCTAATTTTACAATAAACATATGCAGCCTTTTAAGAATCAGCGAGACTAAATAGTAGGTGTATTTGGTTAATTAAACGCATAGGACTTAAGACGAGTAGCATTCATCATAGAGGCCAAAAAATAGGACAATATTTATCTTTCTTTAAAGATAAAAAGGAAACAATCGCAAAGGGCTAACAAAAACGACAACATTCATCGTAAATACAATAACACAATGACAAGATTCATGGGGAATTCCGTATGAATTAACCATTCGCGGTCTGCTGTAGCCTTCAAATACGAAATACCATTGTACCATAGCACTACTTCAGCTTGTAGCCCCCATTTGGTGATTCCAATGTTGCGACGTGGCTCCTAGATAATCAGTAAGAGAATGCTTGAAGTTCGTCGAGATAGACAGAGAGAGAGAGAGAGTGAATGCCTGAAGTTACTGTTATCCAAAATAGTACTACAACTCCAGCAGTAATGCTAATTGCTAACGAAACTAGCCAGAAACAACATGCTAAACGCCTGAAGGGAAACAGACAAAAAAGGATTCGCCCGTCCACGCTGCTTACCATCACAAGCTAGCACCGGTCTGGTCTCGTCCAGCACACGCAAATTGGAATCTCCAATCATTCTCGTCCAGCACACGCAAACAAGTTTTGATATTTCCTACGCATCTCACCTCAATATGCGGTATACTTTACTAAACTGAACCATGCGATCGAAAGAATGTTTTAGAGGTCGCCAGAGATACAATTCCGACAACCCCAGGTAGGATTAAAATGTAGAGAGAAAATTCAAAGAGCGAAGCATTAGCCTTGCCATTACTCTCTCAACAAATTTTACAACTTGGGGTTTAGCTAGTAGTAACGCTCCTTCCTTGGGGAGTTGTACAGTAGTTCTTCATTAGCACCTGCTGGTGCCCGCCTTGCCTTTCCCCGAATGCGCGCCAAAAAGTTGAAAAAACCACACACAAAACACCTCATCTCTCTTAGCGCATCACGGCCGCCCGATCTTTGGCGGCAAGGAACGAGCAGAACCGAGCGGAACGGAGCAGAGCTTGCCATGGGGCGCCGTCACGGATCACAAGAATCTCGGGCCGTCCGTCGCCGCCGTCATCATCATGCGTGCGAAGTCCTGGAACCCGACGAAGCCGTCGCCGTCGGCGTCGACGCCCCCGATCATGCGGCGGCAGTCCTCGAGGCTGCAGCCCTCGCCTCCGCCGAGGATGGCGACCATGACGCCGCGGAGCTCCTCGGCCGTGATGCGGCCGTCGCCGTCCGCGTCGAACACCTTGAAGGCCTCCATCAGCTCGTCCTCCTCGCTGGCATCAGCCTCGGCCGCGATGGCTGCCACGGCGTCCAGCTCGTCGTCGGAGGGCTCCCCATGGCCGAGCCGCCGGAGCACGGCCTCCAGCTCCTGCCGCGAGATCTCCGCGGGGAGCACGGACCGCGGGGTCGACCTGACCAGTGTGTCGTCCGACGAGGAGGACGACGCAGACGCGAACGACGGCACCTCGCTGCGCGAGATGGCCCGCTTGCCGCTCCCGTTCTTGGACAGGCCGTCCTTCTTGCCGCTCCACGTCCGCTTCGGCGACGGGATGGAGAGCTTCTTAGCGAACGATTGGATGAAGAGCTTCATCACGCCGACTCAACAATGGAAGCAACCGGATATGGGATTGGGAGGAGAGGGGAAGATTGATGATGGGATGGGGATGGACGCGAAGGTGGAGGGGGAGATAAAAAGGGGAGGAGGAAGTGGACTGGAGTGAGTGAGCTTCGTGGAAGCTTCGTGGGGTTGTGATTTTTTTTTGCTTCGTTTCGTGTGTTGCGTGCTGTTATTAGGGTACGTATAATAACATAGATAAGTGATATTTGTAGTATTTTTTATATCAACTATAGATAATAGTAAAGATAGATTCTATAATGAATGAATCGTATTTTTACATCTCTATATATAACCTTTTTATTTATAATATATTTTGTTTCTCGGGGTAGTTCCGCGGATTTATCTTACGCGGGCAACCGTTTTCGGCGAGGTCCCTCCGGGATTTGCTGCGGGGCTGGAGTTAGTTGTGCCTGGAATTTTTGGCCGATACGGCCGATTTTGATATCGTATTTGCGATTTTAACCAGAGCAGCGTTGTATTTGCAAAATTAGCGCCATTGGCGCGACGCCGCTCGCGCTTGTGCATGGCGGCGACGCGTAGCGTAGTAGCGAACTGCGTATGCGGCGCCTGTTGGCGCTGGCCAGCCGCGTGGGCATGTGTATACCTGTGTAGCGCTGGCCCTGCTAAGCCTGTGTGGCGCGCGAGCGAACTGCGCGCGTAGCGCCAACAGGCGCGGCGCATGAGCGAACTGCGCCCTATTGCTGCTTGTTACTGGCGCGGAGCTAACTTCGCTCGTAGCCATGGCTGGCTGGCTGGCGCGGACGCCGCGCCGGAGCCTGGCGCCAGCGTGGCGCCGGCGCCGCGCGCCCACCCTGCGCGTGAGGTGGCGAGCACGAATTAAAAATGTTGGGTGGCCTATTTCCACCGCGTCCATCCTCCTCCTCCGCGCATCTGCCGCTCCATCCAGAATTCCGGCTTCAATACTTACGGAATTCCGGCGCCAAGGCCGCGACTCCTCCTTCACTCGCTATAAATACCGAACTCGCTTTCGCTCTTGGTCATATCAATTGCGTTTGATTTCGTTCTTGCGCTCGTCGGTGAGAACTCGAGAACGTAACATAATTAATTTTATTGGGAGGTAATTGTTTTCGCTTCGTCACTCTTCCTCCAGAAGGGTGATTTATTACTTCCTCAGAAGGGTGATTTATTACTTCCTCGGAAGGCGGGTAATTTGTGTTATGCTTTTGCCGTTATTGCCGTAGTCGTAATTAGTTAGTCTTTGTTAGCTAGTCGTAATTAGATAGTTTAGAGGTAATTAATTAGTAGTAATTAGTTAGTCGAGTAGTAATGAATTAGTTTAGTGCTAATTAATTAGTCGTAATTAGTTTAGTAGTCATCGTTCTGACATATGAAGTAAGTGGAAATAAAGTCTTGGTATTTTTAGTGGTAATTAATGAACCGTAATTAGTTAGTTTATAGATAGCTAATTAGTCGTAATTAGTTAGTTCATTTGGTAATAAATTAGTTTAGTGCTAATTAATTAGTCGTAATTAGTTTTTCTGACATATCAAGTAAGTGGAAATAAAATCTTGGTATTTTGTAGTGGTAATTAATCAGCAGTAATTAGTTAGTTTAGAGATAGTTAATTAGTCGTAATTAGTTAGTTCGGTAGTAATGAATTAGTTTAGTGCTAATTAATTAGTCGTAATTATTTAGTGGTTGTTGTGGGTTTAGGTATTTTCGAACATGCAAGACTTGATTGTATTTTACGGCGATGGGCTCGTGCATTTGAGCGGACACGATGGGTTGGACTGTCGAGATGCCGATACAAGGTGGTCGGCGGAGGGCTCCACGCGATGAATATTCACGAAGTCTGAAGTGCATCCGGAGGAGTTCCTCACGGAGCCAGGGCGAAGAAAGTTATGATTGAGGCGATCACCGCACCAATTATGTGTGGGAGCTCGTAAGGTGGATGGAAGCATAGCATGGAGGCGGTACATGGAGATTGTCTCCCACCGAGGCGGCCATTCACGGAAGCCTATGGTGTACGTCAATTTCGTACATAGGCGTCTGAAACCCCGATGATGCCGAGGCTGTACAAGCGGGCAAGCGCGGCGAGAGCTCAAGATGGCAAAGACGGAATGTCTTTGCCTCGGAGAAGTCCGTGCCTAATTTTGAGCCAAATGAGGCGGAAACATGGTGGTCGGCCGCATCGATCGCCACAGTATCTACCGGACGAGACTCTCGGGTTGAGTCAAGCGACGGACACCGACCCAAGCTCGGATGGTGCCGACGAGGACGCACACGGCCGGTGGTCCTTACGTGGCATCGAGACTTGATGATATCGCGGTGCGTTCGCTCGTACTACCGCAAGAAGAAGGCTCCTGGGGTTTGAAGCCGACACCCTATTAGTTGGGCGCTTCCCGAACAAGGTGGCCGTGCAACAAGCTATAGCGCGATGCGCTTTGTCCATCGGTAGTGTGTACCGAGTGCACCGGTCCAACCTGTGGAAGTACGCGATGAAGTGCATAGTAGAAGGCGCCACGCAAGGTCGGCGCTCTCCGAGCAAAGATCTTTGGCTCGGTCTTCACGGTCAAGGAGCCGATCGACCACACTGCGAGCTCGGCGAGCCTGCAGCGACATCGGGCGTGACTTCGCATATGTTGCAAACCTCATCACGCACCTAGTTGAGGCGGGCGTGTACATCTCCCCAAGTGATGATGTCGAAGTCGTCAATCGGGTTGGCTATCCGATTAGCTACTGAGAAGGTTCGACGAGCCAAGCGAAAGTCATCGAGACTATGTACGGGACATACGAAGAGGCGTACAACCTTGTGCCGAGATTGCTTCACCGCATTGCGGATCAAACCCCGCACGTACATAAACAATTTGGGCGTGAAGATCTTTGAAAAAGGGCCCAACCACTTCATCTTGGATAGGGTGTTCGGGCTTTCGCTCGAGCCATCGGGGCTTCAAGTTCTCGCCGTCCGTGCTAACGATGGATGGCACTTTTCTCACTTTGGAAGTACAAGGGCACCATCCTCACCGCGGTGGCGGCGATCGCGAATGACCAACTTCTCCGGTTGCATTTGCCATTGTCGAGGCGAGAACACATCCACCGGTTGTGGTTCTTGGAGAACGTGAAGAGGGGCGTGGTGGGAGACCGCCAACGTCGCCTAGTCACGCATCGCAATCTTTGGGTTGTTGGCGGCCATCAACATCATGCGCGTGGGATGGATCCATCTCACCGATGGAGCGGCGTGCAATCCGGTGGTGCATGAGGCATCTTGCATCTAACTTGTTCACGCGGTTCCGCGATCGGGAACTCATGAAGGCGTTCAAGGCATTGTGTATGCGAGAACCAAATGACGGAAGTTTGAGTCTATTTGGAGAGACCTTGAACAGGACTACGAGACATACAAGGAGTCCACTCCGGAGAGGAGCAACCTAGTAGCGCCATAACCTTCTCCCGGTGGATTAACGACCACGCTCTGAATTGGAGAAATGGTCCCTCCTCTATGACAAAGGCGGTGCGAGTGCGGCGTTATGGCGACCAACATGTCCGAGGTCTACAATAGCGTCCGAAAGGTGTGCGCGGGCTCCCTATCACTGCGGTTGTCCGGAGACATGGACTCGCACCGTTGGTTATTTCGTGAATAGAGCCACCGCGACCAAGCGGCAGATGGGCGAAGGCAGCGGTGGTCGAGAACATGCGAGACACATGGATCGGAAGATGGAGAAGGCCCGAATGCACGACATTCGGTGATCGGCGGACCTCGGTAAAGTACGAGATCAAGCTTCGGTAAATCGTCAATAGTCATGCTAGGGGAAAGAAAGCAGGCATGCACCACAGGTGATGTGGCGACATGCACTGCAACAAGCCAAAGCTCTTCCACAAACCATGCTCGCGTGTACAAGGCATGTGCGCAAATGCGGCAGATGGCTACACCATACATCTCTGAGTACTACGACATGCGGCACCTATTCGGTACATGGGCGGAGAGTTTCACTCGTATGGTTTGGAAATGAACTACAAGGATCTTTGGCCCGACATGGTGCCTTTGGGGTCCCAACAGGACTTGAAGAGAATAGGGAAGGGCGACGGCAGACGCGGCGCGCCGGAATGACATGGATGCTAGTCAGCGTACGGTATTAGCCGCACGGTGAAGTGCGGGATATGCAAGACCCTGGGCACTCAATGAAGGATTGTCCCAGCGGACCTAGTTCGTCCTGGTCGTCACTCGAAGGTCGTAATTTAAAGTTTTTCTGTCTTGCTTGTTATGTACAGCGCAAAATTATACGAGACCGCTATGGACTCTTCGCAAACTTCTACAAGAGGATGTTGCGAGCGCAAATCGCTTCTTGCAGAAGAGAAACGACTAAAATACCCGGATTTTTCAATGAAAGATGCCCAGTGCCACCACGTTTGCGGTCCGAGTGTGTGTGTGGTGAACCGCAGAGATCATTCAGTCCACACACCCAGACACGGCCGCCCGGGCGTACTACAGGTGCGGCCACTACATGGTAAGCGTTTCTTTCGCGCGCATCGATTTTCCTCCCAATGTTTAATTCCTTCAATTTTTAACTTCATCCCCACGTAATGCGGCCGAGATGCGCCGCCACTTCTTCGATGGATTGACGGCCCCGAGATGTGACAGGGCATTCATCCGGCAGAGTACATGCTAAACTACTCGGTGCGGGCGAGAACTTCTCACAGTGGAAACCTTACGCACGGATGAGGAGGCACGGAGGACCCGATAAACTCGGCGTAATCCATATCGGCGACAAGGAAAGGCTCATGCAAGCGTCGATTATGAAGAAATTACATCCTTCTTATGATTTTTCACTATACGGTGTACTTACATCATGCAAGCGCAGGACATGGGCGACTTGACACACCACCGACGTGGACATTCCCGTAACAAGGGCAAGGGAAAGGCTCATGAGGCTGAGCCCGGCCGCCACAGCGTATCCGGTCGCCCGGGCGTCATCCGTATCCACGACGTCAGTTATGAAGAAATTACATCCTTCTTATGATTTTCACTATCGGTGCACTTACATCATGCAAGCGCAGGACATGGGCGACTTGACACACCGGCCCGGCGTGGGCGGTCCGTGACAAGGGCAAGGAAAGGCTCATGCGGTGAGCCCGTCGCCACAGCAGTATCCGATCGTCGGGAGCAATCTACATGGATGCGTGAGTTATGAACAATTGACATTCTTATTACGTTTTTGTATGCACGATGTACTTACATCATACAATCGCAGGGTACGGACGACTTCGACATACCAGCCCGACGTGGAGAGTCTGGCGATAAGGGGAAGGCTCCTTCGACCGAGACCCACCGACGTCGAGACAAGGCTCCCTTGCTATGGCGCCGCGGAGACAAGTAGCACACATCGTTAAGTAGTTGCTACCCACATGTTGTACGGCATCTTCATAACCGCACTGTTCACGGGTCGTGCGGCGCCAGACCGCACGACCTCTGCGCCCTACACACCGGCCGCACGACCCCGCCTCCCCGACCGCACGACGCCGCCTCCGTAGCATGATCATGCGGTGTCGATCCATACGACCATTGCACAAAATTTTTTGTTTAGGATTTGATATATGTATTTAGTATAAGAATTTATATGTATTATTGAGTTATTTACAATAAAAATAAATTTGGATATATGAAATGTTGTTTCAAAAATTTGAATTTGATGTAGAGTCTAGTTTATAGCTTATGTGATTTTTGTTGCATTTTAGAAAATTGAAAATTTTGTTTGGTAAATCTGAGCGAAATATGTGTGAAGTAATGATTGATGTATTTGTGATTTTGTAGATTGTCGTGACCGTGAAAAAATGTTGAAGTGACAATAACAATTTTCGATCATGGTATGTTGTTTTATTGTAGAAAATTTAAAGAAATTTTTTGAAAACAAGCTGTGATAAGAACAATTAGGCGAAAGGAAGGAAAGTGATATTTAACGACTCGGAAAAATGAATGCTCATTGCGGGCCTTTGCTTGTTCCTCATGGCGACCTTTGCTTGTTCCTCATGAGAGCCGCAGCCCTTGCTATGTTGCGTGTCTCCTCCCATTGTGCCTTCTTGCGGGACTCCTCCTTAGCCTTCCGCCTAGTTTCATTTATCTGTCGCGAATTCACGCCAACTATTTATATTCCCGCAAAGTGGTCTCTTTTGTCACGTCACTACGCAGTGGCCTCTTTTGTCATGTCATCTGCGCAAAGTGGTCTCTTTTGTCACGCCATCGCGCAAAGGCGGCCTCTTTGTCATGTCCGCGCAAAGTGGCCTCTTTGTCACGTCACCGAGCAAAGTGGCCTCTTTTGTCACGTCCATCGCAAAGTCGGCCTCTTTGTCACGTCCACTGCGTAAGTTCTCTCGTTTAGTATAAATAGCACGGTTGGGGTCCCATGATATTGTAGGCGTGAACAGTGCAAATCGAAAAAGAAGTGTGTCCTCTTCATTTGTGAAACATAACATGTCGGAAGTCGAGGGCCGATCGGATATGGGTCACCAGAGGAAGACCTTCCCTTAGAAAGGAGGGAGGTATTTGGTCCACACTACCGCTTGATACCAACTCGCGTGCTCAACGGCATGGCGAAGTGCCTACACAATGAGGACGCGGTTGTGCGGGCCCTCGAATGCGATTCGATGGCGGCGGCGTTCTTCCGATGCCCACGATCCGGGGTAAAAAGTAGTAACATTACTTTCTTATTTCTTATGCGGTGCATGTTTATCCTCCTTTCTGCGGATGGCGAAATCACGAGTTCTCCGGTGGATCGACCCTCCCACGAGCGTTATATTGTCAATTATGTATTCACATTATGGCGTGAATATTTAAGTTGGAGGAGCGAATTGAGACCCTCAATGAGGAGAACACCGACCTCCAATGGATGCAACGCCAACGTATGAAGTAGAAAGAGTGACTAAGTTAGTAATGTGTCGTATGTAATTTGTTGTGGTCGTTGTTGTGTTGATGGTGTGGCACCGAGCATGTTGTTTTGATTTTATTTCTTGCGTGTAATCTTGTGCATATTATGCGTATGTGCAATGTATGTTTTGTTTCGTGTTGGCATTGCGTCACGCATTCTTATTGTGTGGACTCTATGACCGAGGCCCCAGAGCCTATAAGAGGAGCCATTCCTCACCTAGCCCCGCATTGTTCTCCTCACCTCTGAATTAGTTTTCCCATTCGTGTAGTTATCATTCCTTCTCACTCCGACGCCGATATGAGTCATCTCGACCGCATCGTCCGCTCCAATGGTGATTTGCCCAAAATGCAACACGGTTGTTAGGCGTAAGACCTCACACACGCCACGAATCACGGGCGGCACTACTTCAAGTGCCCCTTTCACTCGGTGAGCATGATTGTTTGGGTTCATTCAAATCGTGCGAGCATGTTTGACAATATTGTTCTCGTGAAGCGCAGAAGCCCCGCGGTTGCCGATTCAGGTGTGGGAGGATGAAATGGGCGGTAGGGCCGACATTGCGAGGCATGAGAGAGTTGTCGTGGGGGTAGCGACCCGTCGAGATCGCCATCGTTTTGATAGACCGGAGTGGAAGATTAATTTAATGTTGTGTGCTATTTTCTTTCTTGTGTTTATTGTTATCGTTAAGGTGTAGTGTTGGAGGTTATTGTTGTGTTTATTGTTATCGTGTGTCTTAGTCTTTGGAGGGTTAATGTATGTTTACGTGAAGCAAGATGTAAATAAATAATTTGCAAAACATGCCATGGATATGTATTACACATACGCACGTTTCATAAATAGTTCTGACAAACCATGAGGCGTTACGAAATCAAGTACAATGAAAATAGCATAACACGTGAAACTATCTGCTCACTCGTGCGAGCCACTACTCTCTCCTCGCTGCAATTTGCGTCGCGTCTTGCGCCTTGTTTTGCGCCGAGCATGACCGTGGAATCGTCCACCGCTACGGAGAACGCGTGTCGGTTCGGAGGGGGTGCGGAGACCGTTGAGGCGGAGGTGGACGATGGTCGAGTGCGGGCGAGTCCGGTAGGCGTACATGTCGTCTTGATGAGGCGTGCCGCACAGGGGACACTTCCGAGGAATTCATCCACGACGGAGGCTAGAAAACCACTGGGGCCACTCGGGAAGTGCGATGCACCGCAACTCCGATTGCGCGGATGAACTCTCGCTGGAGTATACCGTGGGGCACCGAACCGGAGGAGCTCGCCTGCGACGCTAAAACCCAGGCGCCATTGTCCTTGCCACGGCGTCGTGTCTTGCTCCACGGTAGGAGTTGGGAGGCCCGTATCGTCGTCATCGATCGATGTGAATCGCCGTCACCCCAGTGCCAAGGTCGCAAGGCGAAAGCGATGTTAGTACAAATGAACACTCTGGATGTAAACTAAGAACCTCGTACCTCCGGATGTGCGGTCTGGATGACCAGGGGGCGGCAGTATGTACGGTCGGACGGCGTAGTGATTCATCCCGACGGACCTACGGCGAGAAGCGGCATGATGTTAGCGGGCGTAAGGCATAATTACAAAACTTGATGTAAATTTGTACATAGCGACTTACGTGCGGCGACCGCCCGCAGATGACCGACGGAACGCCACGGCGCTGCCGGACTCGCTAGGTCGTGGTGACCTAGCGGGTGAGCACGCCCCCCCTGCGCCGTGCCGTCAAGAGGCGTCGTCCCTCGAGCGACCTCTGCTCAAGTTCTTTACTATCTTCTTCATCTCCGCCGAGATGTGCTTCAAAACTTTTATATATGCCGGCGGGGTTCTCTGCAGTGCGAGTTGGGCCTCGTCCATTGCGCTCTGACGCAGCGCACCGCCCGCTCAAGCGTAGTGACATATGTAACTGAGTTCATTAACAAAAATACGAATATCGTCAACAAAGCTGCGAACGGAGGTTGTAAGTGTCGTCGGCGTCGTCATGTCTTGAAGCCTTTGTGACGGTTAAATGCGTGCGCGGAGGGTCTCTTCGTGCGTCGACATGTCACCTCCTCCGGGCGCTCGGAGGAGGAATGGTGAGTCTTGCGCGCGTTCGTGGCATGTACCACTCCATATACGCATCGCACGATCGATGGTCATGTGGACGCGGCTCATGCCATACATCCACGCGCGCCTGTGAAGCCATGTTCGAATCCACCGGTCTTTGGTGCATTTGCGGTCAAAATATGCCCACCCGACCTCGATTGCACGCATTTTGGAAAGATTAATGTTACAAAAGAAGGCGTAAGGATCGCAAAAATTACTTGGATGAAATTTGACTCACGGGTGTACGGCTCGCTCCGAGGGCACGGCGTTCGGGGCACGGTGGTATTGCACTAAATCGTCGCATTACGCTGCTGCGCGTAAGGCTCCACCATATGTGAGAACACCGGTGGCGGTCGTCGTCCACAAAAATCGATCCAAGAGGCATGAAGCAGCGGCCGTGCGGCGCAACCGCGAGAGAAAACCAGCATGCCATGGACACGGATGATGTCGCTCGTGCAATAACTTTCGAACTTCGTTGTGGTACAACGAGTAGCACCTCGCCGGTGTTCTGTTGGCCCGGCGCAGACGGCCGCGCGATCCATCGTAAGCCCATGGTGGGCGCGTCTACGGGTCATGTGGTGGGTCGCCATCCGGGAGAGGGAGCAGGTGCTTGCTGTCTCAATGGTTGGACGCCCAGCAGGAAGTGCTCCCAACTCCACAGTGCAGGAGCACGTAGCACACGACTAGGTTGCTACCAGAGCTGCCCGCGTGGCCACACAACCCTCGGTATGTAGCGCAAGGGCGGTGATCCCGGTGTAGTCGCGGCATCGGCTCGGCCCGCGTCGCCCAAAGACTTCGGCGCGGATGAAGTCGGGTTCACAAAATCGCCCTTTGTGGTTGGAAGCGGACCCAACCAAAGAGCCGGAGAAGGTAAGCAACGAGATCGTCCTAACGGCGCCCTCAGTGCACCTGCGGCATTCACGAATCGCCTCACCAAGCCCGAGGGCGCCACGTGCACCCTCCGTGAGAGGTTGGCCAAACCGCTGCTCGGTCGACCTTCGATCCGCTTCTCGGAGGGCGGAACAAGCGGCACACCGGATCGGAGACCATCAAACGAGACATCCATTAGGGTGATCGTCATCTCACCCCACCGAAAATGGAAGGTGTCGTCTCGGCCTCCACCGGTCCACAAGTGCGGACAACAGTGGCGTCTAGGTGAACCCGTTGGAAGGACACCATCCTCGCAAAGGGCAACAAGCCGTCTCCCGAGGAACGGGGCGTAACGATCGTCTAGCGCCCACCGTCCCTCCCGCCCGGCGCCGAGGCGGAGGGCCATCCACGCCCGTGATGAGCCACGGCTTGCACCGGTGGTCCTCATCGTAGAATTGTTCTAGTAGCTCGGTAGAGACATGACTAGCAAAACATACATAGCGAACATTCCGACAATGTGGCTAATTAAACATAGAAGAATGTAGCTAAATTAAAAATTACGATAAACCTACTGCGTTAATAACGTTGAAATATAATCGAGAGAGCAAGCGAATGAAAAGAAAAGAATGAGCGGAGCGGCGGAGAGTGATTGAATATGAACTTAGCGGAAGAACGCATTGCGAAATAAAATCGCGTGTCGCTCTCAATATATCTGGCGCGGCTCGGGGCTCCAGCGCGTGGCCGCGCCGCGCCGCGCCAGGGTCTTGAGGTCAGGTGGCCAGCGCGCCGTGGCCACAGCGTGGCGCCAGCGCAAATACAAGGCTGGCGAGGCAGCGCCCAGCGCCCATAGGCCGCTTGAGGCAGTCTTGGCGCGCTGCTGCGTGGCCAGCGCGCGCTATGCGCCAGCGCGTTGGCCAGCAGCGGCACACAGCGCGCCGCGTGCGCGTGTGCGCATGTGTTGGTGTGAGGCGAGTCTTGGCGCGCGGCGCGTGGCAGCAGGCGCCGCCGCGCGCCGCGCCAGGCGCGTAAGCGAGCGTGCGCGCCAGCGCGCCGCTGCGCGAGCGCTGCGCCAGCGCGCGCCACGCGCTGGGCCACGGCGCTTGGCCAGCTACGGCAATGCCCAGCCCTGCGGCATGTTGGTAGCGCCAGCAGCGCCGGCGTGGCGCAGTTCGCCCGCGCCAGCGCCAGCGCTGCCGAGCCCAGCCCACCATTGGCGGCGCGCTCGGCGTGCGCCAACGTGGTTATTTTTGTAAATTCAACGAAACGCTGGTCAAAAACGCAAATACGATATCAAAATCGGCCGTATCGGCCAAAGTTGTGCCTGCTGTGGTGGCTGTCATGCCGCCACATATAAATTCTGTTTGTGTTGCGCCAGCTTGTTAGCTAGTTAGTAGAGCTAGATTTGTGACCTCTAGGCGTTGCCGTTTACCAGAATAAGTCATTGAACTTATGCTCGCAATGGTAAAATTAGGAGAAATGGGGATTATATTGCCTCCTTATAAGTTGTATGTAACCTAGCTAGCTGGCTATATAGAACTGGAACAAGTTGATTACGCACATATGCAATGCATGTGCCTCGTTTTGATAAAAAGGATTATAGCTAGCGCTTTGACAATACTAATATGCCATGTGCACTACTAAAAAATAGATTTGCGACCTATTATTTATGAGAATCAAACTTAATTGGCTTTCTCATTTTAAACATGAGCCCACATGCAATGCTTACTAGAATTTTTGTTCATCTTCTATATACGTTAGAATTTTTGTGAAAACACTCAGGCCTTATGGAATATGTGTATACGATTTTTTCACTGAACATGCAAGCACATATGCATTTAATTTTTTTTTTCATGTGAGTAATAAACCGTCGAACTGAACTTGAACACTGGTAGGCTACAAGCGCACACCATGCTCTAGCCAACCGATCACTCGTCGGTTCTCGGATCTGTTAGTATTTTTGAATGAACAAAGATTGGTCATTGTAGGAGTATGTTGGGCTCGTCCTCTCACATATTTTATAAGCTGTGCTTGTTTGCTTATTTCTGCCTCGAAATGGTCTCTAATTGCATGTTAGCTCATGCCTTTTAAAACTCTGGTGCACTGTTAGCTTTTCGGTTTTTAGCTGTCGATGAGATGCTTGATTTAAAATTTATTTTTCTCACTCATTTTATAAAAACATCCTATTTTAGTAAACAGAGCAACCACCATGGCAGAAAATAGAATTAATTGAAAAACGAGCTCAGATATTTAAAATCAAATGTAAAAAAGTACCTCTGATTTAAAAAAAAGTACATTTGTCTCTTTTTGTAAGGCACATAACCATCCCACTTGTTGATGCTCTTTATTTCCCTTTTGTGTAAGCTCTAATTCTTTAACTCGCTACCTATTGATACAAAAAAAACAAATTAATGTGGTAAGGACACCAGATTACTACTAATTGAAAAGGACTCTTGACAATTTAAAAAAAGGACTCTCAACTGCATCAGTTGAACTCTCCCTATACGGCCGGTTGGGAGCATGGGTATACTCCTATGCTAATATTAGATACTCTAATGTGAACCACACGAAAAAATTACAAGAGAGTTTATAGTTTTATTATATTTTATAAATACCTTCATATTCGCATATAAAAATAAACATGTCTAAAAAAAATTGAACATATCACCCTTAAAAATGTGTAAATACCACATAAATAGTCTTATATACTCGTATACTACACATACATACTCTCGATTACGTAAGATAATCTCTACGTTGTGACACACACACACACACACACATATATATATATATATATATATATATATATATATATATATATTGTGCGAGGGTAAGAAGACTATAATTTTGTTATTGACCCAACGATAAGTTCGTCATTGGTAGCAGCTAGCTGCTACAATGAATGTTATATGTTGATTTTTGTCTGGGAGGGAACTTGTTATATGTTTGATTTGGTAGATTTTGATTCGCAGCAACTGCCGACTTGCATTCGTTGCGAAATGACAACGTACACATTTGTCATTCTCGTGCTGTGCATATATGGTGCGCACACGTTAGCGAACTTCAGAGTAACGTGCAAGAACAGTGTGCTCATATCAATGCACCGACTAATTTCTGCGTGTTTTCCCTCATAAAAATGTGTCGTGATTTGTGTGGTACGCATCCGTACACGTGTATTAGTAGCTGACAATTATCTATCAGCCTCGGACTGCTCTGATTCTTGGTGGTCGGTCAAAAAGATCAGTACGATAACTAGATAAGTGTAGTCAATCACCTATCAGAGTTTTGCAACTCGCATCGCCAATGATCCAACCGATTCAATCTTTGATTGGTAGCAAAATTTCTCGTATATGGTGGTGTCGGGTCGATCCGCGTCACTGGTTCTAATTGGCTCGAGTCCAGGATGGCAATTGGGCGTGGTGGATACGGATAGTGCTTATCCATTTCTATACTTGTGATCCTGATTTCTCTCACGTGTAAGCCTATGAAGGACGACAGGTGAAGAACATCGCTCATACCTATCGCCCGCGGGTATGCCTATGTACCCACTACACAGGTTTATCTCTCTGATTTGTGTTTCAGATCTAGATCTAGTAGATCTGATCTGGTATGGGAAGAAGGAAGTAAGGAATAGTGACCTTGGAGGCGGTCGTAGTTCTCGACCTCCTTGTGGATGACATCGAGGACGGAGTCGATGAGGTCAGCGCCCTCGGTGTGGTGTCCCTTGGCCCAGTTGTTGTCGGCGCCGAATTGGCCGAAGACGAAGTTGTCAGGGCGGAAGATGTGGTCGTAGGGGTCGGAGCGCATCGAGTCCATGGTGCCGGGCTCGAGGTCCATGAGGACGATGCGAGGGGAGGGGCGACGGTCGGGCAGGAGGACGATAGTGGCGGTTGGGCGGGAGGAGGTCAGGTGTCGAGGAGGGGGCGTGAGGAAGTCGGGCGTTGAGGAGGGGACGACGACCTAGCGTGAGGAGCGGACGAGGGTGGCGGGTCGTGAGGCGTATAGGGGTAACAGCGGACGATGGTGGCAGGCCGTGCGGCGGATGGGAGTTGAGGATGGGATTGGGACTGAGATGAGATTGGAGATTTAGGGTTAGGGACGAGGGTTGAGGACAAGGCTCGAATGATATTAGCCTTAGGTTTGGTCGGGCCCACATGTCAGTGTCAGTTGGCGGGTAAACAGGCGAGATGGGGCACGGGTGGAGCTCATCCATGCCCGTGCCTATTTACCCGATGGGTAGAGAATTTTTCCCATTTCTATGCCCATGGGCAAAGAAAACACCCCTTGCTCGACTCTATTAGGGCATTTACCCGCGGGCGCGCATGTAATGGTGCACAATTGCCATGCCTACTTATGTCATTGAATGATTGGTGTGACGACCCATTTCTGGGATCATTAAACTCTTCGCAATCGCTCAAGATGTTCATTTGCGAAGCAAGAATGAGTACAAGAAGCCTGCTTACATTTATTACAATAAGAGCCAACCTTTTATAACATGAGAGTATGGCTTAACATATTGTTTTTAGGGGCATCCAAGCCCAAAGTTATATATTATAGAACAAAAAAACTTTTAGCACCACAAGCACGCTTGAGCGTGGGTAAGACCTAGTACCAGTAGTCATCACCATCCAAAGGTCCATTAAATTCTTCCTCATAATGACCATGATCGTTTTTTCAGATTTCTTCTGTTGATGTTCAGCAAGTATGAGTACAACTGTACTCAGCAAACCACATGGAAAGCTATTTAACTACTTGTGAGGGTTTCAAGTGATTGTTGAAGGTTTATCATATTAGGTGTATGTGGATGCATCCTTGAGTAAAGCATTTTGACTTAAAACAATAAAGTCGTAATAATATTAACCAACGGGTTTTTAACATCTGTATTTACCATCTTAACATCTCAAAATATCTACTTGTGCCTCATTTACTGGAATCATCCATGAATACAACTTCATTAACCGGAACCACGACGTATTCGAATACCATTGATTATACTCTGCAAAGTTGCCCAACTTTATCCACAAGATATCTCAAACTCGTAATGTCAAGTTATAAACAAGTAGCATATTCGCATACAACTGCGTTGAGATAACAAAATATTTTCACTGCTCCTCTTTTCTAGTCTCTACCCGGTAGGTTCTTGGTCAAACATCCGTTGGGAGACCATTGGTCAATGGCGGAATTCGTGATCTGATGCTGAGTGGACCTACTGTTGTGTAGACCAGCGAGTGACCATCTGGGCCCACTCTTGTCCCACCCCTTTACCTGCGGCTACTCTTTACCATTAGAGTAGGTGTCACGTGTAGATATTTAATTGGAAAGAGCAGTGTACTAAACTGGGTTGGATATACCAAACCTATAGTTGAGCGAGATCTATGTCTGTTACTTGGCACAAGTTTCTAGTCCTTATCTGTCTCAAGTGAGGAGATGGACCCTCGACCATCAGTGGTTGTCCACCATCTTGGCCTCACTTTAAACTTACTTTCCACGGTCTATTGGGTGAGGAGATGGACTCCTAACCAACTCGTGGATGTCCACCCTCTTGACCTCAACCCTCAGCTCACTTTCAAAAGTCTATCGGTGAGCATCCAAACATTCTTATCAGTATTTTTGAAAACATTGTGTGACAGTACCAAGGATTTATTTTATAACCTATAGTACATATACTTGTCAAGGTGAATATGGCCTACAAGAGCACATATGGGCTTTTATGTGTTAGGAATTAACTATTCATCACAACATTCCAAACTATTATTTCATTAAAGAATAAACGTGCATAAAATACTGTAATGAAAGTAATAATACTAGTAATTATGATATGGGCTCAATATAATCAAATAATGTGATTTGCCTCCTTGTTCGAAGTCTTTAGCTGGATCTACCTCTCATGTGTCTTGATCGACGTCTTCAAGTGCTTGTTCTTCAAAATCGGATCCTAACACAGAAGAAAGTAAAATAAATAGGTTCGGGGTCAACAAGGGGCGAGCTGGAAACACAATGAAAAAATGAAATCCAAAAATTTTTATAAAGAAAGTTAGCGTGGGTGGTTAGGATGTAAAATGATACTTGGTTGAGTTAAACAGAGTTGAAAATGGGTTTAATGCGCTCAAAATGGTCGAAATGGGCATAATGTTAGTAATGTCTTAACGAGTCTAGATGAATAGTGTTGGGTCAGGTTACAGCATACCGGGTTGGTACTATTCCCTATAGGTTTTGGATGAAACAGTAACAAGTTCAATGAATAGCAGCAGGTCGGGTTAAGGTGAACAATAATGGGTTTGGGCTGGGTGTTAATGGGTTGTATAGAATTGGGCCATGGATGAATAGTGTTAGGCTAGGTCGGGTTGACCTTGTAATAGTGCTGGGTTGCACAGTGTGTACGTACTGTGTCGGTCCAGTTGGTTGGCTGAGCTGGAAGGCCAGCTGGTCTTGGCTTTGTCGGCCCACCATGGTGGCCTACAAATGCTTGGCCCACCGAGCCATGAGCTCGTTCCATGTCACTCGAGTAGAAGGAAGGTCGGCAGCGGCGATGGTGGCGACGGCGACGGTGAATGGCGGTGTCGGGTGGTACGGCGATTGCCTAGCAGCGGCGGTGGCGCATGGCCGAAGTAGAGATGCGGCGCAGCGAGACTCCGGTCGCACCCAACCAAATTGGCCGACGCTTGAGCACAAGCGAGCCAAGGGTGTTACGATAGTGGCGATGGTGTACCTTGGGGAGGTCTGAGGCAGGCTAACAATGTTGGTCGTGGGTGGCATGACGGTGGAGCACGATGGTGGTGAGCGGGTGGCGAGGAAGCCGGGCTTGGAGCTCGAGGATGGGTTCACAGGGTTGAGGTGGAGCTCGTGGTGGGGTTGATGGGATGAGGGTGTGGACGGAGGCGGCGAATCGGGAAAGGGGGCTCACCGGGTGTTTCGGGTGCGACGGCGGTTTGGTGATGTTGTCGGAGTTGGGGACGAAGGCGGAGCTTTGTGAGTGTATGGCGAGGCTAAAGGGGGATGGAGTCGCTGGGACGTCCTTTATAGGCGACAGCGTGGACGGCCGAGTGGCTTCGGTGCCACGGGGAGGCGAGCTAGAGGTGGGTTGGCAGCACAGGAGTGGCGGTTCCTCACTGGTGCAATGAGCCGAGGCTAGGCAGCGCATCAAATGGTTGGCGGCAGGAGCGGCGTTAATGCCCAACACGAGGTGGAGAGGGAGGTGGCGGGGTATTGGCGCAGCCTGGCGCGAGCGAACGTGATGAGGAAGCCGAGCGATGCGGGCGTGGTGAGCAGGGTTTCGAAAAGGAAAGTGGGTTTGGGTATAACTTTTGTGCGTTATTTCATTTGGGTCGAGTAGCAAAGGCATGCTATAACTGTGGGGCGGCAAAGGCGGCAAGGTCTGGCGGGAGGTTTGCGTGGGGCGTTTTGCGGTTGGAAATAGGGTTTCTGGAAAAGGAAAGTGGGTTTTGGGTATAACTTTTTGAATTTGGCAAAAACTCCAAATTCAATAAAAAAAAATCCAAAAGAACTCCAATTTTTTTTTTTCAATTTTTGGGGTTATTTCATTTGGGTCAAAAGTGGTTGTTTCAGCCTCCCAGGTAGCTTGAGCAATGAGCATGCTATACTCAAGTTGACTGTTCATGATTCTTTACAGGGTAAAGTGTATAGCCCTTTCCGTGTGCTGCATAATTTACCTATTGCTAGAATACGAGGGCGTGGATACGATGGAGCTTCCAATATGAGAGGTGAATTCAATGGCCTTCAAAGACAGATTCGTGATATCAACAGTGTGCTTTCTATGTCCATTGCTTTGCCCACCACCGCAGCTTAGTAGTTGTTGTTTGCACAAGTTGTTGTTCATCTATTAGGATTTTTTCAACTATGTGACTTTGATTGTGACCACAACTAGTGCGCCTTGCAAGAGAAGGGATGTATTGACCGAGAAGCATCGTAAGAATATTTTGGATAGGTTGGAGAGTGGTGAGATCTTTACAGAAGAGGGAAGCATCAAGACACCGCCTTGGCTAGACTCGGAGATACTAGATGGGGCTCCCATTACACAACTTTAGTCCGCATTGAGTCAATGTGGGAGGCATGTCATGATTTTGCAAGTTTGGCCATCAAGATGGTTGAAACAGAAAGACATATTGTTTTTCCATTGGTCTACCGCCTCATTGAATTAGCATTGCTCCTACCAATGGCAACAAATCGGCTGAAAGAGTCTTTTCTGCTATGAATATTATTAAAACCGATTTGCGCAATAGACTATCCGATGAGTGGCTCAATGACTTGATGGTATGCTACATCGAAAGAGACATATTTACATACTTTTGAAAGTTGTTACTAGTAATTCAATAATTTGGTATTTTGGTGGTAAATTGTTTTGTAAACTTCATTGATGAGGTATATTTTCTATATTTGTCCTATCTTTGTATCTCAACATTCCTAGTACACGATACATGTTCGACTCTTATAGCATATCTTACTACCGACGTGAAGGTTGCAGGCAACGAGCCAAAGTTGAAGTCCCTGTAAGCCGTCACACAGAATTTCTGGAATTCGAAATCCCACTCGCGCGACCAATGAAAGGTGACACAAGGAGTTGGGTTGGGTTGGGGTTCGGATGCTGCACCACTTCGTTTCGATGAGGTAGCTCGAGGCAATTTATGTGTCAACAAGCCAAAATTAAACGCACTCCGCCGGTGGGAGTATTGAAACCTCTACCAATTCCTGACCAAGCTTGGGCAGTGGTCTCCATGGACTTTATTGAAAGCCTTCTGCATTTAGCGAATCATGGTACAATTATGGTGGTCGGTGGTTGTGAATATTTGGGGCTATTTGGTTTATTGCCCATCCAATCCTTATCAATGTGTGCCAATTCCTGGCCCCATTTTGACCAAACTTTGGTAACAAAATGAATTAGAAATCCAATGAAAAAAAGGAATATTACCAAAGTTCGGTAACACATTGGTAACAAACCAAATGGACGTCAAATTTGGTCAAAGTTACCAGAATTTGGTAACCTAAATTCTGGCATACGTTGGATTAGAACCAAACAGCCCCGAACTTTCTAAGTGTGCTCATTTTGTGGCCCTGACCCTGACACCCCTTCATGTCACTTCAAGTAGCTAAA
Source organism: Hsuehochloa calcarea (assembly GCA_036346395.1). NCBI lineage: Eukaryota > Viridiplantae > Streptophyta > Magnoliopsida > Poales > Poaceae > Hsuehochloa > Hsuehochloa calcarea. The sequence goes on along the minus strand of CM070593.1, from coordinate 65,806,350 downwards.
GCACACATGAATAGCATCTTCGAGTTACATGGTTTGCCGCAAGTAATTATATCTGGCTGTGATCGCATATTCACAGGTACATTATGGAAGGAACTCTTCAAGTCATCTCATACATAGCTCCGGCTCAGATAATCTTACCATCCTCAAACGGACGTCCAAACGGAGCGAGTCAATTAATGTTTGGAAGCATATCTTTGCTGTGTTGTTCACGCTTGCCCGGGTAAATTGTATTATTGACTCGCGCTAGCAGAGTACTGGTACAACACTCCTTATCATTCCTCCTTAGGCACGACTCCCTTTCAAGTGATTTATGGCCATCACCCTCGTGAGTTTGGCAAGGTTCAGTTAGATGAATGCTCTATTCCAGACCTCGCCTCTTAGTTGCATGAGAGAGAGAGGTAATGAAGTCATTGCTCCAACAATAATTGACTGGAGAACACCAACGCACGAAGGTCCAGGCGGATCATCACCGCAGTGAAAAAGAATTTGCCATTGATGACTGGGTCTACTTGAAACTGCAACCATACATTCAGACCTCTCTTGCAAATCTCCTGCATCAGAAGCTTGCCTTTCGCTACTATGGACCTTACCAAGTTGAGTGCAGAGTTGGACATGTTGCTTACAAGCTGCCACTTCCTGCACATAGTCAAATCCACCCTGTAGTTCATGTCTCTCAACTGAAAAAATCCATTGGGATGCAAGACAAGGTAAGCCCTCCCTTCCTTGAATTTCGGCTTACCCCCAAGCCGCCGTCGTCTAACTGAAGAGGATGTGCCTCCTTGCAAAATTTTCACACAGATACTTGCTTCCATGCAGGATGCCGCTCCATCTTGATCACTATACAGGTTGTGAACACAATGGTTGCGCACGGGTGACACCCAAGGCCTCAACTTGATTAGCAGCATTGGTGATGTCGTGGTATTTTCTACTATGATGATTATCGTATTGGGTTGTTCCTTGTTTGCAAAACTTATCCACTACTACAGAAAAGCTCATCACAGACGGTTCGTAACAGTCATCACAGACGGTTTTTGAACTGTCTGAAATTTTATGTCTGTGATAACAGGCGGTTATCACAGACGGTTGAAAAATCGTCTGTGATAAGTCTTATCACCGACGGTTCCAACCACGAACCGCTCGTGATCGTGTTAGAATCGCGTGATTACGTAGTATCGCGAGGCGGTTCCAACGAACAGAATCACGCACGGTTCCAACCACGAACGTGCAGTGATTCGTAGTATCCTGAGCGGTTCGTGGTTGGAACCGTATGTGATAAGTCTTTAGACCTAATTAATTTTATCGTATTTTCATTTAGCCTCGAAATTACTAGCCATGCCCTCTGAAAACTAGCAAGCATAAACATATCACAGATAATTGTTGACAACTCAAAGTGATCATTTAACTCAAAATCAATTACAAAAGAATGTTTCAAGTATTTTCGCTAGAGTTACAAATTGAATTACAACCAGTCAAAGTGAATTTACAATATTGAACCAATTGTTTCGAGGTCGTTCATCGGTGTCGACGGCGTGAAACTCTCCGGTGGTGTTAACTATGTCTACCTTGATAAAGCCACAGAGCTCCCCTCGAATGTGCGTGACCTGGTCCATCTCGAGTGCATTTAACTCTATGTTCAAGCCCTGTCGCTAGCAGGAGTAAAGTAGTAAGCATATATATTTAAATTTATAATTAGGAGATAATTATTACGAGATTGACAAACCTAGGGATCGTGCGTCCTAGAAGCAATCAATAGCTGCATATGATGGCATACGTAGAATGCGCATATGTGATCTCGTTTTTGCTGACGGCACTGCAAAAATAGAATTACATATATATGTACAGTCAGTTCGAGACACAATATTACAGAGTATGATATATGATTATTGTGTTGTAGCGCGTACCGGAGATCGCATTCTGTGAGTCAGTGTGGTGCTCGTTCCCTTGTATAAACCTCCATCGGCAACATAGCCGATGAACGCCCTACATGGTTCAAAAAAGTTATCCTCGTCCATTTCAAACGAAGGAGACTACAATATAGTTATGTGCGGAGGAAATGAACATACCTGTCGAGTATTCCTTTAAGAAGGGTGAAGTCGTGATTTTTGTTGAGTAGAGAATCAAGGTACAATACCATGTTCCTCTTTGGCACAAGAATCAGAAAAATCCAGTGAAACCTACTCATATATGTCGCTATAGTCATAAACCTATGTTGAAACGTAATTTGTATAGCAAATATTGAAGCACTTACTTCTGGTTGTAGGGCACCATTATGTAGTCCTTGTCGTCCAGAGCAAGCAATCCCATTTTTATGTAATTCTTGACGTAGGATGCGTCTTGGTTGATTGTTTGCTTAGAGACCACGTGTGGGTCGAGGAAACCCACCGGTTCTTTGATTTGACGGGCACATTGCATAATGTATTTGTACATAAGTCATGAGTTATGATATTTATCGGTATCACGTGAGTGTAGAAATTGATTGTACACACTTACAGTGTCCAGCATCGTAGAAGTGAGGCGTCGAGGGCAGTTAGGTTGTATAGGTCAAATAAGTCTTCGAAGCCCACGACGAAGTGGTCAGGCTCGTGGAGAAAATGCTCCCTCCCGTATCTGACGGTGATTCCAGTATGGCCGCCTCCTCTCGGGTCTTGCGCAAGTACCAATCATGCAAAGCTTGACAAGCTACTCCTGAGCTCTTTATTTCAGCGCTGGAGACAAACGGACTTCCGATGGAGTATTTCACGGGTTTGAGAGGTGCCTTAATGTTCTTCGATTTCGATTTCTCCTTAACGAGGCGGCTGAGGGACGTCTTCTCGTGAGACACCTTAGGGACCGATATGGTGACACGCTTTTCTTGTCCCTTCGTCGTCTTCTCGACGGGAAGCGATGTGGCGGCCTTCTGAAGCTTTGGTTGAGGCGGACTCATCGAGGGTCCTATTGGAGAGGCAGGGTCCTGTCGATGTCGCGTCAATGAAGGGTCCAGTGCGATGTCCTTCTTAGGCCACTGGATAAAAGTGTGCGTGGCATCCCCTAGTGTTCTGATTTCTTCGTTCGGGGGAATCTCCAGCGGGATGTCCATGAAATTATCATGTACCATGCCCACCTGCACCCTAGCGTAACCCTGCGCCAACTGGGCACCGTGCTGCACTGCCCCTTCCTGGTATGGATACACCATACCCCGCCCAGCTTCAATAGGAATCGACCTAACCATCCTCACTTGGAGCTTGCAGGGCGTCGGCTCCTACAAAACGGTACACAATTAGCTAAGGCGTCCTATAGGTCTATCTTTGGAGCATTCCAGAGATGTACATTACCTCGATGTCGTCGATCGGTAATTACACATCGTCATGTCCAGAATTATGTGTGGACGCGACGCTACTCCGATGTCGAGAAGGACTTGCTCCCAAATTAATAGGGGGCGGCTTGCGCCTGCATGAGTTGATTTACTTGGTTCTACAAGTTTGTTATTTGTTCTTGAAATTTTTCAATAATCACATGTTCCAACCGAGCGTCGTGCTGGTCCTTGGATCTCTTCCTACTCCTATATATGTCGGATTTGTGTGGGAATCTATCCCTCCAAGGTGCTGGTCCTTATTTCCCAGGGCCGTAGATAGTACATCCTTCTCCCTGTCTACTTCGAAGGAACCTTGGGAAGATACGGAAGTCAATGCTTCCTGTAAGAGGACATCATGTTATTGTAGATACCATGAAGTTATGGAGTTATTAACAATTAAGTGGTTCGACAAATTTACCAGGCGTTGAGACACTGCCTCGTATGCCAGGTTTGTGAAAGAGATGCTGCCCGAAGACGTGGCTGATGCCCTCGCTCTTAACCAGGATCGAGCGCGCTCGTCTGAGATCTCAGCAAACGGTCGGGCAGCGGTCTCGTCCTCCGCCACCCACTGCGTGGCTTTACCCGCGTACCCAGCGGTGCCGAGTCTGTGGGGGTGAGTGTTTTATGCCTGGATAGCTATGTGCGCCGCACTTTGCTCCTGAAATTCGGCCGTCGTCTTTATCTGCACGAAGGCGTCCCATGTATCCCGCGTCAAGAAATGATATGTCGTGAAGGGCGTCCGACCTGTGTTCACGTACTACGTGACAAGCAGGCTCTTGAAGGTCCTCCACGCGTGGCACATCGTGAGCAGCGCGTGCCATCGCACACGTGCCTGGTCTGCTTCAGGGAAAATGAACGAGGCAGAAAGTTTAGTCCACAACTGGTCTCTCTGTACATCCGTCAGAGACTTCCAGGTTGGGGTGGTGATGTGGACCCGTTCCCTTGCAAGTACCCCGCAGACGGTTCGGAACCTCGCAACTGCTTTCTTGGGACTCAGCGAGATCTCGACGTCACTGACCTCCGTGATCGTCATGCGGCCCGAGGGAAATTTGGAGATTCCTCTGCCATCTCGCCTGCGTACCACCGTGATCGAAGATCCGGACGCATTTGGCGACGTCAACGGCGGCGAAGACGGTGCCTCTGCCATCTCGCTTACTTGCTATCTATATAAGTTACGTACACAATGATTACATAATCAAATAGAAGTTACCCATTGAACCTAAATATATGATATGTAGTAAATAAAATATATGAAATTATAAAAAAAACAGCAAAGGAGAAGGAAATATTGCAAACAAACAAACACACATACAGGGATGTAACGTCACGACGTTGTTAAGTATTGTAAAATTAGAGGTTTTAGCAAATATTTATATATAATTCCAACAGCAATAAAGATAATTAAAGCATATTTCCAACATCATATAAATAACAAAAATGATATATATAAACATGTAATTTATTCATGTCAAATAAATAATATAATATGCTCAAAAGGTAGGACTCGAAAACATACAAAATTAGCATAATGCTCAACCCTTTGGCCTCATGACTCAGCTCTGAGGAAACAATATCGTGGCCAGGCCATTTCAACTACAACAACAGAAAATGGCAATGCGACATGAGGTGACTAGATCACTCAAGAACTAAAAAGTTATGCACAGTTCTCCTTAGGGGGGCTCTCTGCCCTATAGGTTATATACACACATCTCATGAAGATGGTCATCTCCAGATAAAATACGGGGAACAAAACATCAGTAGCACAATTTGAATTTACCAAGATATGAATGAACCAGTTATAGACATTTCTTCCCCATTCCCACGATACATCATTACAGCTTAAGCAATCTTCAGTTCGATATTTAGCAACAGCTCATCACTCGAACATAATTTCCCTTCACAATTAAAGAGGGCATTGGTCTGCTGTAACTACTGTAGAGACTTGGTTATCGTTAGCCGAGGCAGCATCCTAAATAATCAAAACTCCCATTCGATGCACAAACACCACCGTTATGTAAAAAAATGCACAAACACCACCACTCTGCCGAAGCCGACCACAAGCTCGCTACTAGGATCTTCTAGACTAAAACTGTACCAAGAAATGCAAACTACATGGCTAGGCAACGGCAACCACATGACCTAGATGGATTTGTCCGGTGCTAAATCTAACACAAACAAGCCACATCAACAAAGAGGTTCGCCACTTGTCGGTGTATTAGAACCGATCTTATGTAAAGATTGTTTGATTCGGGGGGTCTCCTAGAGATAAGATCACGCAGAGTGGATTGACACGGGATGTTTAGGCGAGTTCGAGGCCTTCTCGGAGAGAATAATAACCTAATCCTGTGTGTATGGTATTCTTGATGATCAAGTAAAAGACTAAGACTATTCGAGAGAATAGCACTTGTGTTCCTACTTGGTAGCCCTCTCCTCCTTTATCTCTCTGATCGATGCCCTTATATAGTCGTGAAGAAGTAGCCGTTTTGCCTGCGGAGATGCGCTGATTAATCCGATGCTTGGCGCATCTTTGGCGATAATTCTGGCGCCTCGGCTTCTTCGCCGTCGGCAATTATCTTCGGAGATAATGGGGTAATTACGCACCATTAATAAAGCGGAATAATAGTGCGTGCGAACCGTTCAGATTCCTTAATCAATTGGACCCACTCGCTTTGTAGGTTTGATTATAAGATGGTCGTAGTTTACAGTCGTAGAAGAACTTACGACCGGTGGCGATCATGAAGGACTTACGACCGGTGGCGATCGTAGAAGGACTTACGACTATGTAGTGGTCGTGAAAGACTTACGACTATGATATAGTCGTAGCAAGACTTACAACCACTTATTGGACTTCTCCCTTTTAGATAAGGGGTACCTCTGGGGACTATGTGACATCATATTTACCCATAATAAAATTATAGATAAAAGATAAAAATAAGGATTATTAGATCCTCGTCATCTAGCCCCGACTTCAAGTGAAAGTAACTTACTTGATAAAGGTTTCGTAAATGGACTTACGACCATGAGAATATCGTAGAATGATAGTCGAAGGAAAAACACATTTGAGTGTTGCTTTGACCAGAATTTACTTTATCGGGAAGGTTGCTTACGACTATCAAAAGTCATAAAAACCCTATGGCCGTCGATGGTGCGTGGTAGGGAATCGGAGAAAAAGCTCTTAGATTGATACTTCCTTCGACTAGAAAGACTTGGTCAAGAATGTAATTTTGCTTGGAGGTGACAATACGTACCTACTTTTTCTCGAGCGGACCATCACGGAGAATTGCAACCGTCTCTCATAGACTTGTCAGATGAAGCGGTTCGGCGGTACAACCATCTATCATAGACCTATAGCGGGATGGTTTCGATGCGGCGGAGATCGTCTTGATTATAAAAACTTACCGGGAGGTAGACTTGGATTTTTACTTTTCCCAAATCACTCCATTGTTCTTGAGCTCTTGCTTTCTCAGTCTTCGACTAGGTTTCATCTTCTCGCCGCCAACCCAATCAAAAAAAACTTCTTGCTTACGAGCGAAATGGCGGAGAGTTTACGAATGGGAGGAATCGGAGATGGATGCGGCTAAGATCAAGATCTTGGTCGATCTTGGGAAGATTCGAGAAGGCTCGGTGAAGTGGATTAGGCTATCGGCAAAGCGGCCATCGGGGAAAATGGGCAAATCCGTCTTCCAAGCGTATTGTGAGTGCGACGCCTTCGATTGCTCGCCCACCCTTTCTTCTGATGGTACTCGAACACTTTGGGGTGGGCGGTGAACTTAGGTCCCAATTCCATTACCATGTTGAGTGTGTTTTGTATCTGTGCGAGGCGCACAGGGATTAGCGGATCTCGAAACATTCCAATATTATTATGGGATGGCTCGACAAGCCAGAATCGCCGGAAGTCTGTGATCAAGCTCCACGACTCGATACGAGCCGAGTCCTTCGGATCGATGACCTTCGAGCAATTGAGTTAAAGAAATAACACATCCTAAAGATTGTCACTGACCTTGTTCTAAAGATACTCCTAATTGCAACAGAAGCATTTGTGTCATCAACACATGACAATCATGAGACTTCATACCAATTAATTTCAAATCTTTCATGTAAACAAGTTTCTTAATATTGGCGGTGTAACCGGACGGAACTTTCACACCATGCAAGCTTTGACACGGTTCATTTCTCTCGACCTTGCACAAAGTGTAGCAAGCTGGGGGAAAGTACGTTCGTCATTTATCGGTCTCTTTCGGTGCTAACTCGGTTCTTATGTTCATATCAACCAAGTCACGCTCTGGGCGTTAACACCGTCTTTTGTTTTGCCACTAATGTTCAGTAAGAGACCAATCAAGCTATCACATACATTCTTCTCCACGTGCATGACGTCGATGCAGTGGTGAGCTTCTAAGTGCTCCCAATAAGTCAAGTCCCAAAAAATTGACCACTTCTTCCAAATATTTTTCTGAGGGGTCCTTAATTTACGTCCCTTTCCAAGCACAACATCGATATCCTTAACCATATCATAAACCTCTTTCCCTCTAAAAGCCCTTGGAGCTGAACCATCCTCCTTATTTCTGTCGAATTGTTTCTTCATCTTGCGGTATGGGTGAATTCTGGGAAGGAACCTACGGTGACGCATATATACATTTTTGCGCGAGTTGGTCAGCCATACACTCTTGGTACCATCTAAGCAGTGCAGACAGACTTTGGCTCCTTTTGTACTGAACCCCGATAGGTTACCAAGGGCAGAAAAATCATTGATGGTGCATAATAACACGGCGTGTAAAGTGAAGTTCTCTCGTTTGTACGCATCCCATACTTGTACCCCTTCGTTCCAAAGTGTCACAAGATCTTCCAGCAATGGTGCTAGGTACACATCAATATCGCTCCTGTGTTGCTTCCCATGGATAATTGAAGGATCAAATGTCCGAGTACTAACACTTTGGGGTGGCCGGTGAACAGGTCCCAATTCCATTACCATGTTGAGTGTGTTTTGTATGCGGGGACGGGATTCGGATCTCGGTTCCAATATTATTATGGGATGGCTCGACAACCAATCGCCCAAGGCTTGTCAAGCTCCACGAAGTCAAGGGTACATTGAGTTTCACGGCTTCGTGGGAGGGAGGAAGAGGTGGTTCTCGGAAGGTCACCTCAAGCCTTTCTTTTGGGAAGTCTTTGAAAATCTTCATGGGATTCAACCCTAAGATATCATGGGATTAGCCCTTATATTCAAGCCATTAAGGACTTGAAGGAAGAAGGGTGGCGGATGGCATGGGTGAAAATTTCATCACGCAATTAGTCCTTAAGAACAGCATCTCCTATGGGAGGTACTGGGAAGGGAGACCCAGAGACTCGAGGAGGGTAAGCAATTGTCGACTTAACTCTCCGTTTGGTCTTTCTCAACTTGTCTAATATTTTTATCTTTACGATCTTTCACGGGAGGTTGACTCAGTCGGACTCATCGGAAGTCCCCCCCGGGGGTTCCTCAAATCATTCGGTTTGTCGAGATGAAAGGATAGGCGCCAAAGGTTCAACGATTCTCTCTTTAGGACTTTATAGTCGAGAAATACTTCGACTAATGGTGATCGAGAATATCTTAAATCAAGAAAAGTCGAGAAAAACTTACGACCGGTACTAGGTCGAGAAAAACTTACGATAATTAGTGATTCTTCTTTTTTTTCCGAAAGAGGCGGAAATGGGGACGACGAAAAGGTTCGATGACTATTTTTGGGGGTTGTCGAAAGACAAAGACTGGCTCCTCCCCAAGAGGCGCGACTTGTAAAATCGGCGGGGAGCAAGTTGAGTTCGGTCTTCGACCAAACCTCTAAAGGCCCGGGTTTAGTTTATTGAGGGAGGCCCGGGGCCGAGAGGTTGAAGCGGTTGAACCTCTCAGCGCAAACCTCGAAGGCTAATACCCTTCTATTATGACCAAATCTTTTGATTGGTGCCCTCCTAGTTTTATTAAGAAACTTGAAAGGGAGGCGGAAGGATTTTGTGTCTTTATGAAGGGCGATTTTGATCGGCCAACCTCAAGGGTTTTTGGAATGTCGAGCCATCTCGCCATCAAAGATCGGAAAGAGCTTTTCTGTTCAAACTCTACGGGCGTGGTCGGGGAAATTGTTGAACCTCAGGGGTGGTCGTGGAGAAAAGAGGTCCTCCGTTGGGAGGATTGTCCAAAATTCCCGTTAAGACCTGCGAGATTGAAATGTTTAAGTGTAAGAAGACATTTACCTTTTCTTTTCACAACTTTGATTTGCTTTTCTTTATTTACCGACTCCTTTTGGGGAATGCTTTTGGAAGTCCATTGCTATCCCTTACCTTTGGAGAGGTAGCAATGGAGGTGGTCGCTCACCCTTGCGGTGGCGATGAAGTCGAGACTCCCAGTGTCTCCACATTGAAGTCGAATCGACTCGAGGTAGTTTATTCTTTGTTGAGGTGGCGCCGACCTAAGTCGAGAAAAAGAGGCGGGGAAGCCTCGGTCAAGGTGGTGACCCGCGCCGCCCGGGAAGGAAATCGGGAGGCCTTCCCTACCCAAAGGAAAATCAAGAACAAGGAGAAAATTTCAACCGTGGTGACTTCTTTGGGCCCTCCGCGGGGGTCTTCCTTACAAATCTGGACGAGTCCCCATCCCAAAGATATTCCCAAACGGAAATACTTTTGACACGCCTCGAGAAGGTGTGGGGGACAAAGTCGCGAGGATAGATAATTTGACCCGGGACCTTTATATTCGATTTTTGCTAGAACGACTATGAATGTAAGTATCTTGAATACTTATTTGTGCTTTCCTTCCCTTCTCTTTGTTTTCTTTTTGAAAAGCGGAGAAATTTTGTTGTCTGAGTATCATCGACAACTTTTAAACTAAGACAAGAGAAGGAACTACCGGGCGAGGGAGAGGTGGTAATCACTTATCATTCATAGTTGTTTTTGACAAATACGTAAAAGTTTCACGAGAATAGTCATGGAAGAAACTCATGCTTCACGAAAAGAACTTCGACTATTTACGACGGTGTGGTCGAGAAAACTTCAACCATATCTTAGTCGCGGAAAAACTTACGACTAGGTTGGGGTTGTAAATACTCACAACCATTGGGATGTTTATCTTGTTCCTTTTTGTAGGTTAAGGGGATCAAACCTTTGACTACCGACAAAAAGAAGTCGAGGAGGCTAAGGAATGAATATTAGTTCTCTCGGATAGACTTGAGGGTTCGCATCTAAAAGATTGCGGAAAAAATAACGAAGTTGAACTTAAACGCTTTTGATCTTTAACCTTTACTCGACCTCCTTTCTTCTCGGATAAAGAAAAGACAAGCTCGGACCAAGTTGAAAAATCTTTGGTTATTGAGTTTTCCGCACGAATAAGGATCAAGAACCGAGGTTTTAGAACTCGAAAGGTAAGTAAATCTTTATTATTCTTTTTAGTATTTTCCTTTTCTAATGCCAATTTCTTGTTAAATTTTGTAAAGCCTCGGTAAATCCAAGCAAAGACCTTAATGCAATGAGTCGTCGCATTGCTAAGATGAATCGGAGGACATGAGCATGGGAGCAAAAGCATTTTAAACTATTGCTTCCCATCGAGAAAGGTCAAGAAATTGGATTCTCAATTAGTAGGTAAGAAAAAGCTTTTATAATTATCTTTGTGTTATCTTCCTCTAGAAGTATATCTTTGTTTGCCGATATTATTCTTTTGAACAAGTGGTGAAAACAAGAAGCTTCGAGGCTTGACTTTACCCAGGAGATGGAGTCGATGAAGACTAGTCTTCAAGGCAACATCACTCTCAACAATGTGTTAATGAGCTACATTCGAGGAAAAACCCTCGAGAAGATACCATAGTGCCACACAAGTACCATTGGGGAACAATCAAAATTAAGAAATGGTGACCACTCCAAGACTAATCTTAATCAATAAGGGAGCAAAGGCATAGATTCGCTTTGGCAAACAAAGCTCAAGACCCCGCCTTAATGTTAAACCAATTGGCCGACTTGGATCGAATGGAGGCAAGTGTCGATTGAGAAATCACTTTAAAAAGGTGGGGAGGAAATCCTGGCTCTCCTTGAGTAATCTTGTAACTACCTTGTAAAAGGAAATTTTTGTTAATGAAATATATATCCCTCATTTCCAAAAATCATCTTGTCAGTAGTTAGTAACTCAAAAGATAATAACGAAGAAAACTAAAATTGAAGTAAATTAATAACTTTATCCTAGCCCCGACTATTTGCTTAGATTTTTAGACAATCTAAATAAATAGTGTTTAAAATGGGGTTTAAAAAAAGAGAGGTTTATTTAACTTATAGTTTTTGGTTTTAATAGGAAAAAGTCGACACTGGAAGTTCCTTCTAGTGGCGGGGACCACGCCGGAGAGGAAGGCTTGACTAGGTGATGTTCCCATCTCACTAGTTTAATCAAACCAAACAAAACTTGAGTTAAACAACGCTTAGAGTACTTTAGTCATTCGTTCTCCTTTTTGGTGGACTTATAAGTCTTTTCCAGAAAAAGTAGGAGGCGGCGACACTAGGAAGTTTCCTTCTAGTGGGGGGACCACGGAGAGGAAAGACTTGACTAGGTGTGTTCTTCCTTACGTTAAAACAAATTACACCAAATGTGGTGAACAAATGTAAGAAAGTACTCTACTTAGAATATTTTTGAATTTTTGGAAAAATAACTAAATTAGAAGTGGCTTATGACTTCGTCTAAAAAACCAGCTCTTTGAAGGGAAAATGAGTAACAGTGAGCTGAAATTCTTCTAGCGGTAACCACATCAAGAAAGTTTCTAGATGTTTGAAACGACGAATAAAAACTGAAGTTTCATCATAGTCAAGTAACATGCACAAAATAGGCAAAAAGAGGAAAGATCGATTTTATCGAAATCGGTCATAATTTGCAAGGCGTCGATGTTCCAAGTTTGGAACTGCCATCTTCATTGCAGAATCCATAGCACGGAGTATTCGACCCATGAAGCCTGCCTTTAGGGAAATTTATTCCATTAGATAGTCGCAAACTAACTATCAAATATAATGAGGCGAGGTTGGACCCCATTATAGTATCTGCGAGGGCTCCTTGGTAGGTTCGACCCGATTAAGGCTAGGTTTCTCCTCTCTTAAGTAGGTAAATGTCATCTGCTAAAAGTTGTTCTGATACCAGTTCTTGAAGGTTTCAACTTCGTTTCTTCAATTCTTAGCTCGGAGGAAGCATGGCAGGCTCAAAACTAGAAAAATGGTGTTTCTGCTGTTGCTCATTGGTGGTACGTCTGGCCCATAATATGGAAGGTAATTCTTGTACCCAAGCCCCGGCGATTAAGGTTCGAAGCGAGTTTAAATTCCTCGCATTATTTGGCGTTTGCGTTCGGCGCAATTGCTTTGCGGATGTGTACGAACCATAGCATTGTACCGTGCCCAAATCGTCTAAAATTCTTGAAATTTTGCACTTGCGTGTTTACCAATTATCGCATTTCAGGCTTGGAACTCCAAATCGGACTAATTCGCTTCTCATCATGAACCTTTGGGCTTAGTTGTTATCGATTCTGATTCCTTGATCAATTTGTGAGCGTGTCAATAGCCACAAAGAATTCAAACCTAAGGAATATGGGAAGCAGTCCTAGGAAACAAGTCCAGTGTAAAGGCCAAAGAAAGTGTATTGTAATGATTGGGTTGTCTATCTCCATGGAATTGGTATGGACACACTTTTAACCACCCAAACATAATGCAGTGTAGGCGGTAAAACCTTGTCGAAGGCTTTACCAACCAATGTTCAGGAGCATCGTCCCACTTGATGCTCTTCTATAAGTGAGTGTTATTCATTCGTTTTGAATGCATCGCATTGTACCTTTGGGTTCCTCGTTTATAGAGGACTCCTTCAACCAAAGTATTACAATATGGCTTTTAAGGGATAATCGATGCCTCAAGTATCATCTTGATCGTAACCCATTGTAAAGATACTCGTAGATGGGAGTCATCCATAACCTTGTAATCTAATGAGGCCATCTCAAAGAGGTGTAAGATTCTTGAACGACCCGATTTTGGATTGCTGAACAAAACTCCTTTTGAACTGAATCGGAAGAAGCCATCAGATCAAGTTGATGCTGAGAAATTATCCTTCGAGGATAAATTGTAACTCGAAACCTAAAAATTTTTCTAGCTTCGTGCTCGAAAAGTAAACAGAACATCCTTGAGTTAGAGCGGTACTCTTTCCAAATTGATTCACGACTACTGAGAGTCTCCTCTCAGTTAGTCTGCGAATGAGGTCTCAGCTCGTATGCCGACTAGCAAACCTTCCTACTTGCTACATTGTTAGTAGAAAGAAAGTTTATGTATGGCATACTTTAAGGTTTCTCGTAGACCTACGTGGACCACCCGCAAGCCACTTAAAGTAAGTGACCGTCAAAGTACCATCATCCTCAACGCCGTCGGGAATCCGTCCTGGGGATCTGAGCCAGTTGAGTTCTCCTATCCGCGACAAATCGCTCTAATCAACACACTTGTCAAATACTCATCACTCAGAGTGGAGGACCTCTCACATGGTCTCTCAATCTCCCTTGATGAGTATATTGACAATCACCAAAAGCATAAGATGAGTTTGAGTTTAAAGTCAACCAAGGTCTAAACAAGAGTAGTTAAGCTCAAGACCAAGTTGACAAAAGAGAAAGACTTGAGATGAGATGAAAGAGCAATTTTCGCACAAAACTCAAGGCTTTTTCTCACAAAAATTCTTCCCCTTTGGCAATAAAATCATCAATATGTAGAAAAGGGAGGAAAAGACTATATGAAGTTCATTTTAAGCATTAGGAGCCATGTAGATTATCCAAAATGATTATTTGAGAATTACACCAAGCCATAACTCAGAAGAATGCTATCAAGATCATGACAATTGATGTAGAGAATAGCTAAGACAGAAAATCCATAATCTGATTAATGATCCAATTCTTTAGCAGGTCAATTAAGTCAAGATTGAAATCTAGCTAAAGATATCCAAGGATGATGCAAGCCATGTCAAATAATCTAAGTTGAACCAAGAAGACTCATACTGAACAGGTTTAGAGTGCTACTAGTTGAAGAAGGACTCATTTTATCCGTAACTGGTCTCTTTGAAGATAAGCAATTTTAGCACATTTTTTTTTTCTCAAGACTTTTATGGTTTTATCTCAAGAAAGCAAGCTCGACTAGGTGCCATCCACAACCGCCTCCTAAGCTTCAACCATTTTTCTTAAGGCTCTTTAAGGTTTTATCTCAAGAAAGCAAGCTCGACTAGGTGCCATCCACAACCGCCTCCCGAGCTTCAACCATTTTTTTAGCCATGTGCTAGATCCCAAGCCTTATACGACCACTCCAAGCAATGAGACTTAAGGAGGTGATCTTAGGTCATCCAAAGCTCCCCGAGTTCATGCCTAGTGCAATGGCAAGCCGCCTCATGAGAAAGATTTGGTGAGATCGCTTTTTCGCACAAAAGAGATCATTTTTGCTTTTGAAGTTTTTAGACCGTTGATTAGAGATAAGTCATGTTTCTTAACAAACCGACATAGCTTACTCAAAAGTTCAAAAGAGATTCAGACTCAACTCAAACCTACTTGACATGGCGAAAATCATAAAAGGATAGTTTCAACTGGACTAGTCTCAAGAGCTATCATGACAAGATTTTAATTCAAGTTTAGCATTTTTTAATCACCTTAGCATGGCAAAGACTAAACTACACATAAAAAGTCATGATAGATCTAGCGCTTTAGCATAAATCATGGCAAGATGTAAAATAGTGAAAACAGATCATAAGGGATAATAAACAAGGCTCCATTTGATTATCATGCAATGCTTGATGAAATGCACAAAAATCCAGATTTCCTTCGAATGAGATGCATCTTTTAATTCAAAGTTGAGTTATGACAAAATTAAGAGTATGGAATAACCAAGAATAACTCCCCGAGCCAAAGGAACAAAACGAATCGATAAGTAAAAGTAAAAGGCATCCTTTAGAGCATAGAAAGATATAGAGAAAACTATCGCCGCATGTGTTCTTATCTACCCCATATGATTCTAGGACTATCAGCTGATCAACTCATACACTAAGGAGCAAACACTGTCCCTGTCTACCCAAGGGTGGCCCGACCCCTGCTAGAACCTATAAGAAGTGAGTAAGCTCTACTTAGAGAAGGAAGAAACAACTAATAAGCAAAGATCCTAGAAGCACAAGACAAGAAGTAGCAATCAAAGCAATTTGGCAAGTGACCCACTCTAACCTATGCCGAAGGACTTCACCCAAAAATGAAACCGTAAAGGGGTATGAAGATAATATAATATAATATAATACAATAATAGCACAAAGCTCCCCTCACAAAGATCCGTAAGGACAAACCACCCCAAGCTCTCCCCACAGAGCTGAAAACCGAGAGCTGTCCAGAGGCTTAGTGAAGATATCAGCCAACTGGTGCTCACTCTCCACAAACTGGAGCACAATGTCACCCTTCTCTACATGGTCTCTAAGAAAGTGATATCGATATCAATATGCTTGGTCCGAGAATGTTGCATCGGGTTCTTGGCAATGCAAATCGCAGACGTGTTATCACAAAAGAGTGGAACGCAATGATAGATAAACCAAAATCCCGCAGGTCGAGACCATCCAAAGCACTTGGCTACAAAGAATCGGTCGCAAAGAACGCATACTCGGCCGCAGCGGATCGCGCAACACCGGATTGCTTCCTTGACGACCGTGAGATAAGAGAAGTGCCAATGAATTGGCAAGTGCGGAAGTGCTCTTCCTATCTATCCTACACCAATAAATCGTGACGGAGAAGGCTCTAAGAGATAGACAAGAAGAGGAAGAGTACCGATACCATAGTCAATGGTAGCTCAAGGTACCGAAGATGCGTTTCACCGCTCGACGGTGAGATACGCGAGGAGAAGCTCAAACCGAGCACAAAGACACACGAGAAATGTATGTTTGGTCTCGAGGTCGTGAGGTACAAGAGAGAGCCAATCATGCTCTGAACTCCTTTTGATCAATGTGTTCGCCGCCTTCATCGGATCCGAGCTGTCAGAGATGCCATTGAGTTGATATGGCTTTCCATCATTCATGTCGAAACGCTCAGAGGTCTCGAGTGTATTTGCCTTGATGAAGAAAGGTACCTCCCGAGTCTGCTTGATTTGGAAGCCAAGGAAGAAGCTCAACTCGCCCATCATGCTCATTTCAAACTCCGAGCTCATGACATCGGAAAACTGGGACACGAGAGCATTCGAGGAGCCGCCAAAGATAATGTCATCCACATAGATCCGACGAGCGTAAGATCGGTGCCAAGACGGCGGATGAACAAGGTCTTGTCAATTTTACCCATCTCAAAACCATGGCTCACAGATAGGACTTAAGCCTTTCATACCAAGCTCGGGAGCTCGCTTGAGTCCATACAAAGCTTTGGAAAGCTAGACATGGTTAGGGTATTTGGGGTTCTCGAAACCAGAGGTCAGTCTCGACATAGACTTCTTCCTCAATAAGGCCATTGAGGAAGGCACTCTTGACATCCATCTGGTAAAGCTTGAAACCCTTAGAAGTCGCAAAGGCAAGCAGATTCTAATGGCTTCAAGTCTAGCTACAGGGCAAAGGTCTCTTCAAATCTAGACCTCAACTTGAGAGTACCCCGAGCTACCAAACCTAGCCTTGTTTCAATGACTAACCCAACTTCACTTTGCTTGTTCTTGAACACCCATTTGGTCCCAATGATATTGTGACCTTGAGGGGCTCAACAAGGGACCGGACCTTGTTTCTTTCAAAGTTTTCCAATTCCTCGTGCATGGCGTTAGTCCATGACTCATCGTAAAGAGCATGACAAACGCCTTTGGGCTCAAACGAGGCAACAAAGGCGTAATGGAGACAGAATAGAGACATGCCGCTTTTGAACGAGTGACTCGCTCAAAAGATCTCCAATTATCTCGCTCAAGGATGGTCCTTTGAATGTGTCTTGGAGGTCCAGGTGTGATGAAGAAGTGGCCTCTACCTCATTAGCGCAGCGAGATAGGACAGAGCCACTAGCTTCGTAAGAAGCGAAGGTAAGGTCGATCTCCTCGAGGTGCGGTGGAAGAAGGCACCTCAAGAGGAGGAGGAAGAACTGGATCGTAGACAACCTTCATCTCCGTCTTCCTCTTCGCCCACAAAGATGGACTCAGATCGCTCTAGGGAACTCGAGATATCGTGCCTAGTCCTCGGTGGCCTCATCAAAGGTCACCTCACGTGTCTCTAACAATTTACTAGACTCGCAGCCTGCACTCTATAGGCACGAGAAGAAGTCGAGTAACCTGTAAAGATCCCATCACAAGATCGTGACTCGAACTTATCTAGGTTCCTGCACTTGTAATAAAACACTTGCAACCAAACACACGAAAATGCGAGACGCTGGTTTTCGCCCATATCTCAACTCATAAGAAGTGCGATGCAAGAGTGCCCAAGAAAACTCATAGAAACATGACAAGCAAGAGCAATTGCCTCACCCAAAACTTCCTAGGTGTAGAGTATTCATCAAGCATCGTCCCGCCATCTCGACTAAGGTACGGTTCTTCCTCTCCACAACGCCATTTTGTTGGGGGACGATGGAGACGCAGAACCGGTGCTCTACACTGCCTCACCACAAAACTCTCAAAGTAGGAATTCTTGAACTCGGTGCCATTATCGGTCTGAATTGCTCGTAATGCACCGGGAGCTCAACAGAAAGCCTACTAAAAGACCACGAAAAGAGTAAACGCCTCATCCTTCGAGGCTAAGAAAAACACCCAAGAATACCTCGAGAAGTCATCGACCACGACAAGTACGCACTCACTTCCTCCCTCGATCGCACTCTAGCCGGTCCCATCAGGTCCATATGGAGCGCTTGACTCGTGCATCTGTCATAGTCATCAGAATCGAGGATGTGAAGAAGAACCATTTTGCCGCTTTCGCAAGGAGCACAAACAAGATCCTTGACCATTTTGAGTTTCGCAAACCACGAATGAGATCGTGGCCGCTAACTCGGTCGATGATCAAATCCTATATGACCAAGTCTCCTATGCCGTAAAGTCGATCACGGATTCGAAGTTACTAAACACCGAGAGGATCACCGTAAGACTCGGAAAAATCAAGACGAAAGATCCTCCCATACCGAGAAATCCCGCAAACTAGACTACCCAAGAATCAAGAATTTTGCAATTGTTTTTCTTAAAGCTCACCTCATACCCGCCATCGGTAAGTCGAGAGACCAAAGCGCATTATCCGCAGCCTTACTTACTAAGGCAACATCTTTCAAAATAAAGGAATTATTAATGCTCACTTTACCTTTAGCGATGACGCGCCCAAATGAAGCATCTCCAAAGGTGATCGCCTCATCACCGGAGCGCGGCTAGGAAGAAAACCAACGGACTCACCGGTCATATGACGTGAACAACCGAGTCTACAATCCGCACCTTTCCTTCCCGGCCGGCCGACCACGAGTCAAACAGAGTAAAGTCTCAAGATCGGGTGAATCAACAGTGATTTTGGCACCCAATACCGAGTAACACGGCGAATGTGATGAAGTAGTCAAGCAAGACCGACCTCTATCTACCCTACGCTCTCGCCACTCAACAAGTCAAAGATCTCACTGTTCTTTCGATCCGACCGATATGGGAGAGCGAGTCGAAGTGCGCGAATATGTCGATCTTGCCGCGGGTAGCTATCTCGAAAGGAAAACGAGATCTACCCTCGGGGCGGCGGAGTTACGAACAACGGAGGATGAGGACGAAAATCGAAAACTCGTAAAACCAAGTCCTCGATGTCGCCCAAAATCATCGATAGAACAAACCTAGACCTCATGTTGGTCTTAGGTGCACTCAAGATCCGGGTGACCTCGAATGTGCCTAAGAAACTCAACACGGTCTCTACGCGATCTTGGCGCTACCAAGCAATGATCAACTAAATGTCCATCTTTTCGATGAAGGTGCAATGATACTTCGCTTCGAGGGTCAAGCCGCAGTGGAATCACCTTGTCGTCGAAATCCTTTGAACAAAACCCGCGACTTAAAATTGACTTTCTCGGCCCCGGCTTAGTTTTGATCACACCGGTGCTATGGTTTTGAGCACGATGTGGATGCTTCCTCATATCCTCCTGGATATCATATCCTAGACCCTGATTAAATCTGCAAATTTTAGATTTGTCTAGAATGAGATTGAGCTTCTTCTTGCCTCCTACAAACCTCTCGAGAGTGTTCATAAGATACTGACACTCCCGAAAGAGAGAGGTGCAAGAAGAGCAGGGGAAGAAGGGACAGCAGAAGGTAAGGGAGCAGAAGAAGAACCAACAACAGAGGAAAGATTGGCTTGTGCACGCACAGCCGACTTTGGGGGAACAGTCCTACTGCTAACAGATTGGTTCACGTTGCTAGGCGTCTCTACCAAACCCTTAGACTTCTTCCCAGCACACACAATACAAGCAGATGATTGTGTCTCTAGAAGGTCCTTAGTTAGCTTCACACATTTTTCATCCAAAGCAATCAAATCACATTTTAGTTTATTACATTGCTTGCATGGTGAGCTAACAAGATCCTTAGAAGCATACTGAGCCAATTTGTTACTGTGATCAATCATTTCTTGAAACTGCTTAGATACGATTCTAGTTCATTGAGCTAACTTAGGACAGCTTTACACAAGAAACAATAGGCTCTAGTAGCGCAGACTTGAATTCAAGAATTTTGTGATCCGCCTGCTTTAGGTTCATCTTGAGATTATTACAATTTTCACAAGTTTCAGGCAGATCAAGCAACATGGTATAAAGACCTCTAAACGAATTGTCCTTAACCTCACATGAGGTGCAAGCAGTAGCCTCAATAGTAGTGGATGAAGGAGGTGCTACCCTACTCATCTCTAATTCAACAAGAAGGCTAATGTTCTCTACCTTAATCATGTCAAGTTCAGAGGACACACTATCATGCAAGGTCCTTAGTTTTTCCATGTCATCAAGCAAAGCACGCAAGTGTCACAATCATCACGGAGGGAGTAGATGTAAGTAAAGTAAGCTCCCGTGATAGTCTAGCTACTTCCTTCTCCAACCCAAAGACACTTAGCCCTAGACTTAGCATGGAATCTACCTAGCTTAAGAAAAGCATCATTAAGTCGGTCATAAGTGGGACTAACCTCATCGGAGTCGGAGTACACTCATTGTCGCTCGATTCGCCTCGAGGGCCATGAAGCACATGCCGAGAAGTTGCCGTCGTCCTTGGGATCATGATCGCCCTTCCCATCATCGTCACTCCACCCTCCACCGCCGTGTCCGGTTCGTCGAGGGCGGTGAGGACGCGATGGAATGCCTTCTTTGCCTTCCCAAAGTTGCGGAACTTCTTCTTGCCTTGGTCAGTGCCGAGGGCTTCGTGTTGCGGTTCTTGTCGATGTAGTCGTTCTTGCTCGGACCGCCATAGTCACATTTGCCCTTCCCAAGCTTGGGACAGCTTTGCTCGGATGTGGTTGGGGCCACCACACTCAAACAAATCACAGACCTCCTCTTTACCATCCCTCCTCCTCTTGTAAGCATGGGAAAACTTCCGAGCTAGGAGGGCTAGCTGCTCATCCTCAAGCCGCTCTAAGCGATCATCGCTATGTCACGAGAGCAGCCTAGGAGAACCCACGATCGACTCGTAAGAAGATCCGTAGTGGGATCTGACTAAAGCCATCGATCGTGACTTCGACCTTCGAGAGACAATGTCAATCTCGTGAGTCTTGAGACGCGAGTAAAGCGCATCAAGAGTCAGGGTCGAGAGGTCCGTGCTATCTTTGATGGTAGTCACTTTCATCTCCCAAACACGAAGATCAAGTGCGAAAGCATCGTGGAGCGTTATCCGAGTCGGGTATGTAAGACCGACCGCTCGGAGGTTGCTCAAAATCTTGTGAAAACGCGAAAAGCACTCGCCAAGAGATTCACCAAAGAAGCATCTCAAATTTATCAGATTCACGCTTGAACTGGTCTTGTCGAACCGTCTTAATCTGGGTGGTGCCCTCATGGTATGCATCGAGGGTCACCCAGATGTCGTAAGCAGAAATTAAATGAGAAATACGATCAAACTCACTTCTGCTTAAACCCTGAATGATTATGTTCCTTGCCTTAGCATTTGCCTCAACATCGCCATGTTTCCAAAGATTGATGTTCTCATCGGCAGAACAAAGAAATCTAACCTTTACCTTTCTCCGGATGGCATACCCCGAGCTCGGATGTAAGTTTCCATTCGGCTCTTCCGGAAGGGTAATCCGCACCATCAAAAGCGGAGGCTTGGTGGAATACTTGTCCGCTGCCATGGCTCAACCGACCGTTAAGATCTATCAAGAAGAGCTAACCGCTCGATACCAATTGAAGGATCGAAATGGCAACAGAGGGGGTGAATGGTGCCTTAAAATTAATACTTCCCTTCAATGTATTTAAAACCACCTACAAAGATTTCAAGATCTAAAGAAAGTAAATGAAGCAAGATCAAATAACAAAACAAGTTTCAGTTGTTCTTCCGAAATCGGAAGTTCCGGGCGGAAGATTGCGAAGTTCCGCTTGCGGTACTTCCTTGATGTATATCGCGAAGTTTCGCTATGTATTTCACGCATAAAATCTAAGTCTCGATTATCCCGAACGAAGAACGTAACGCTCGGTTTTTGCCTAAAAATCCAAACTACTTAATCTTGAATGCTCTTCTCAGGTCAAGTTTTACAGGACATCATCCTAAACACCATCTTGACCTTATGGAGAAGAATCGCAACCAAAGATTCAATAATCGAACCAAAATGGATTTCTTGAAGAAAGGGCAAGAAAGACCAAAACCAATGATAAGTTTAGATTCTCGATTCTTAGAGCATGAAACTTTGAGGAAGTAATAGCAATACCAAAACGATTCTAGATATGAAGTTTCATGCTATCTCATAAAACGAATCAAAAGATATGTCAAAACCCTAGATATTCAACATGAACAGAGAGAGAGAGAGAGTTGCAAAATCAATTAATCAAACCTCGATTTCATTGATTGAAACACTGACATGAGAGATAAAGCAAAGAGGAATGATTACAAAAGATTTCAGTTCATACTCTCCCTCTCAACAAGCTCTCAAAAAGCAAAACAAATCCTTTTCTAGAGCTAACCCTAATTTTCTCTCCAAAAGTCTAACCCTAACTCCAGGGTTCTCCCCTATTTATAGCCTTTGCTAATGGGCCTCCAACCCATTAAGCCCGCTACACCGAACGGAACCGCCTCCACTTTTGCCGCATTGCGAAAAGACCCTTTCGCCTTGCGCACCTTCCGAAGCCTCCGTACACCTTGTTGTGCACGACTCGCAATCGCTTCAAGATTCACGCCGTCTTCGACACATCCCGACCGCTCGACCTCAACGCCTCCTGCGCTTAGTCCGGTCCACGTGTCTCGCCACGACTCCATCTTGATGCCCCGCATCAACACGCATAAAACACATCACATAGCATTGCACAATATCATAGCATCAATAATTGTATAAGACTCAAACTCATACAAAATCAAAATCACAAATTAATCTTCTCTCGACAGATTCGACACAATCGGAAGTTCCGACTTACCACAATGAAGTTCCGATTTCCGGAACATCCGCACTTGTCAGATTATCGGAAGTTCCGCGCTTAACACAGCGGTACTTCCGATCTTCGGAACATCCGACTTTCCAGAAATTTAATTCTGATTAGCAACTCAGAGAACACGCAATGTCAGAAATATCGGACACTCCGCTACCCCTTGTGCGGAAGTTCCGATTTCCTTCAGCCGAGACCAAAACCCAGATTAATCGGAAGATCCTATTTCCAACGCCGGTAGTTCCGATTTATCGAACTTCCGCTCCATACACGGTAGTTCCGATTTCGACTCGACTTAAAAGCACCCAAACCTAAAAACCCAACTCTCAATCTAATCAACACACTTGTCAAATACTCATCACTCAGAGTGGAGGACCTCTCACATGGTCTCTCAGTAGTGACATCAAAATGTATTTCCGTTTCATACACAGCCAAGGAGGAAGGTTGTACATACATAGATTCACGGGCCAGGTTCTATATCGCCTGCTCATGTTACCGAAAGGATTCATTCCGTCCGTACCCAACCCTAACCTTATGTTCCTCGGTTCCGCACCGAACTCTTCGAAACTCCGATCGAAGTTTCTCCACTAGGCAAAATCAGCAGGGTGTCTGAGCTTCCCATCTTTCTTACGCTCCTCCGAGTGCCAACGCATCAATCTTGTCTCCTTTTGATTCGTAAATAAATGCTTCAAACGTGGGATCACAGGCAGATACCACAACATCTTAGCAGGAGGTACTTGTTTCGCCTTAGCAGTATTCTTACGCTTGTATCGGGATGCTTTGCACACGGGACATACATGCATGTCCGCATACTCTTTACGGTAGAGGATACAATCGTTCGGACATGCATGTATTCTTTCTACTTCTATTCCCAATGGACAAAGAACATTCTTAGCTTGGTAGGTCGTTCTGGGCAACACGTTTCCCTCCGGAAGGATGTCAGCTAAGAGACCTAACAACGCCGTAAAACTCTTGTTGGACCAACCATTGCTTGCCTTAAATTTTAGCAGTTCAAGCATGGTTGACAACCTTGTGTATTCCGGCTTGCAGCCAGGGAACAAAGGTTTCCCCGAGTCCTCCATTAAGCCCTCGAATTTACAAAACTCTCTCTCATCGTAGTTCCCTTCTGCATCGCGTAGCATCTGATCCAGATTATCATCATGCGACCTATCCTCATCAAAAGCACATTCCATACCCTGCATATCGTTGACTTCCTCGGCGATGTTGTCATTATTGACTTCTGGTATAATTTGCTCTTCACCGTGACTGCTCCAACATGTATATCCTTTTTTGAAACCCCTTCGTATTAAGTGAGCTTCGATCTGCGCCGGGTTGTTAAATATTTTCATATTACCGCAATCAATTCATGGACATTACATAAATTTTATCCCCTTTTCAACATATCCTGCTCGGCGGCTCTTCTAAAAGCCAACATGCCATTAATATACTCTTCACTCACACGGTTCTCAATGTACATCCAGTTTCAGTCCATCTACAATTATACACACGTAACAAATTAATTAGTGTTAAATTATATTAATAAACCGCAAGTACCCTTCATAATGACTAAAAACATTAGTGATTAGTCTAGAGCAAATATAAAGAGTTACAGATCGTTACACATTAGTGATTAGTTTAGAGCAAAAATAAAGGGTTACAGATTGTTACCCTTCTCTCCAAGGTGGCACAATGTGGGAGGAGGCAGCAGAGGTGCCGCAATGGGGGTGGAGGCAGCAGGGGTGACGGCTCAAAACGAAATGGACAACAATGTGCATGGAAGGAGGCAGCAGCAGCAGGGTGGCGCAACGGGGGAGGAGGCAGGAGCAGCAGCAGGGTGGCGGCGCCTCAAATGGAATGGGCAGAGGGGGCCTGTCGGGAGCATCTATTTATAGTGTATAGCAAGCACAGACGGTTCTTGTAAAGAACCGTCTGTGATTCGTACGGTTAACAAAGAACCGTCGATGATACCACGATTTTAACAAAGATGCGGTTAATAAGGTTCCCAAGGCATGCGTGATGAGGCGTTTTCTATTGTCTTTTTTGTAGTAGTGATCCAGACATGCATAAAAAAAATAAGGAAGTCAAATGTTCAAGCCAAGGGAACCGTCTGTGATGAGGCGTCTTCTATTTTTTTTTGTAGTAGTGATTCAGACATGCATAAAAAATAAGGAAGTCAAATGTTCAAGCCAACCACCATGATCCCATGTCATTCTCAATTCACCCACAATTACCTGCCAACCAGCTACCATACTCATTGAGCTCGTAGGCAGTCTCTCATGTTGTGATACACTCCTGGGAGGACCAGAGAATTGAATATCGGGATCCTTCACGTGAAAACACTCCTTAGACAACGTAGAAGGTAGCCCTTGAGTGCCAAACTTCACAAGGTGCAAGAACATTAGTACGGTCATGATATTCAGGAACTGTTGGCAAGAGGACAAGTGCACCAGTTGCTGCTCAAGCGCACCATCCATAATCACCATTGTTAACAAATGTACATATGCCTCCTAGACAATATCTTAAGATGCTAGAATGGGCCACTATGGTTGTATCCAGAAAACTGCATTTCATCTTAGAATTTTCAGTGTACCCAAATCGCATTCTCATAAGCCGCACCACAACAGAAATAGAACCAACAAAGATATGACTAGAATGGTGATACTAGGGGATGGCAAAGAGTATGTCTGGAGTGCTTGCCAGTGTCTTAAACAACCCATTTTTCTTTTGTTCAGGTGGAGGCCACATTTTAAGTTCAACCCTTAGTAATGGAACTGAACCCCATACCTCGATCACATATGTGTAAGTGGTGGAGGCCATGGTTGTTGCATCATCATGAACCTCATGGACAACGCTGCCTTGTGCTCAAGTAGTTTTTCCCAACCTACAAGCATACCTCAGACACTTACACAAGCTGGCAGCGGCCATGGTTGCAACACCACAACTGTACCAAACTCTTCTACTTTGTGGAGCCCAAGGACCACGGGAAGCACTTTATTCAGCACATAGAGCATCACCTTCGCATCCATGCTCCTCTCATTAGCCATGCACATGTGTTCTGCCTTCTCAACATTTTTCCTTGTAATCAAATAGGGGTACCTACACTGTATTAGTGGCAGTCGATCACAAGGCCGTGACAGGCTGAGTGTTGGTAACAGTATGTGTAGCGCTCGGCGTAGAGGTCAGGAGAGGTGAGGATGACCATGGAGGTGGAGAAGACTCTTAGACGACACTTGACCGATCCGAAGGAGGCATCGGCATGGGCATCGGTAGTGTAGAAGGCGAGCCGCGGTGCTTGCTCCTTGGAACCCCCCGCACAGCGCGACACCCTATGAGCACCCCAGGCATCCACTTGACGATGCCATGTCATGTACTCTTGCTCGTAGCCACTCTGTTCTTGTCAGACATTTCATCGAGCTCCTAGTGTGCACTGATCTTCTGCACCGTAACTTGCACGAACTGAACTGAGCAATGCTCCCTGCTGAGGTCGGTGGGAAGAGGATCACCAAGGTCCATGACAAGGATGACGTGCTCGATGGTGGCGGCTTCCTTCAGAGTGACAGCCGATGGGAACACCACATGCACTGGAGCGGTTACCGGTGTGACCACCATTTTGTAGTGACGAGGAGACCAACAAGGACCTTTCAGGCGTTGGAGCAACTGTAGATGTCTGTGGATATCATGGGGATATATTTATGATCTTAGAATTATGATTCAATTAGCAATAGCGTTGATGATTTGTCGAATCATGCGTTTTTGAAAAAGTTCTCATGCTGTCAGTTCTCTGGCGGTCAGACCGGCCAGGTGGCGGTCCGATCGGCCATGCTTTGGGCCAAGAGGCTGGCGGTCCGACCGGTCATGGGCTGCGGTCCGATCGGCCAGAAAAGTTGGATGAGTTTGGAGCTAGGCCAAAAATAGAGTGTGTAGACAAGAGAGCAGATTCTCTACACTTGGTCTCATACAGAGGAGGGGGATCTAGCTAGCTCGGTGTGAATGCCAGCTCCAAGAACCATCAATGGGCTTGGAGGAGGGGAAGGAAAGGCCCTTGCGGCCTACTTAGTCGCGTCGCCAAGGATGCTTGGCACGGTGCTGCGCCATGGCACAACGACACAGGTTGTAGGGAAGGCAATAGGATAGAGGAGAAAGGGAGATGAGGGAGAGAGAGGGGAAGAAGAGGAGGTAGAAGAAGGGGTATTAGAGGCTCACTTGTGGACCCTCCTATTATTTTTAAATTTTATTTGTTGACTATATAAATATGCTGTTGACGGGGGTGCCACATCGACAAAAAATCTGGACATGTAGGTGTCACATCAATCAAAACCACGATGGTTTCAGGAGAGGGGGTGTTTTTGTGCAAATTTTGAGAGTTGGAGGGTGTCAAAATGCCCGATTTTAGAGTTAATGGTTGCTTTCTAGACTTTGACAAGAGGGGGGGGGGATTTATTCTTTTGCACTTTCATTTGGTCCTCTCTCCCTACTTTATCATAAGAACAAACATAGTATAACAGAGTGCACAACACACATATTTTTTTAAGGAACGCTTATATATCTTGTCTTGTTAAGTCAAAGGGGGCAGGTTATAGCTTGTAAGTATGGAAAATTTGCCGATTTTTTTCGCAAGTTTTTTCTTTGTTTTTGCAAGTTTACTTTTTTTTTCTTCTTGCAAAGATGCTTAGCTAGACCTTGTGTTATTTTTTTTAGCATATATCAATAGATAATCCATTTTTCTAAAGCGGAATGGTGAGCAGGAGGTCGACAAATGTCCCGCTGATAGGCTAGTTGTTGTTGGTGGTGAACCGTGTATGGTCTAATGAAAATAGTCACGATGTTACATATGAGGACCGAGAGTGATAACTTCATGTACAATACATACATGACAACATTTTGAGAATACTAGTGCTAGTCTACATAAACCAAGGCCCATGTGAGTTGTTGTTAGGGTTTGGTTGGTAGCTACTAGCCAGTAGTTGTTCAGTAATCTCTCTCAACCCTATAATGCCCTCCAAACAAATAAAAAAGTGTACCTGTTCGAAGTGCTTATGATTTGAGTGTTGCGTTAAGTAGTAAATTCTAAGGTCTATCTTTTTTTTTAATGAAATTTATGAATTAAATTAATTACTAGATAGCTCGCGAAAGGAAGTTGTAGCGATGTAGGTGTTGAGGAATCGTCGCTGGCGAGTTCAGTCCGAGCGATTACCTTGTAGACAAACTCAGAATTGTAAGAACAGTGCAAGAATGTAAGAACGAAATAGTAGATTAAACACAGAGATATGAGAGAACTTTAGACTTCTCTTTATTGTTCTTATGTAATCGTGTACAATGTTGAGGGTCTCCCCTCCTTTATATAGGCAACTGGGCGGATGAGGAGCCCACCTAGGCCAAGACTCTCCGGTCCTGAGCCCGATTTCTTGACACTCCCCCTTGGGCATTCATCCGACATGTTCATATCTCGTCAAAACTCCATAAAAACTCAGTGGAAAAATTTGGAGAAAGAGTACATGACATGCGTTTTGTTGTGTTGCACAAATTGCCTCATTAAAAACCTTAGCCGAGAAACTTCAGGAAAACTCATCAAGGGGAAAAGGTTACAATCCACTCAATTTCATTTAATCACTAGGATTTATTCTTTGTGTACTCGATCTTTGTGATCAAGCTATAATAATAAGTTTGTGAAGATCCCCCTCTGAATACCTCTCTAAGTCTCATCATTCTAATTTCACGTATACATCTTTCAAAGCTAGACGCTAGAAGTGACTTATTGAATAAATCTACAAGATTTTCACATGACTTAGTATGAAGTACCTTAATTTCGTCCATCTTTTGCAATTCATGAGCATAGAAGGACTTGGGGTTGATATACTTTAGCATAGGACTCTTCACATAATCCATTTGCACTAGTGCAACACAAGCTGCATTATCTTCATAAATAATAGTGGGTGTTTGCGCGGTATTCAATCCACATGACTGCTGGATGTGGTGAATCATCCGTCGAAGACAAGAACATTCCCGTGAGGCTTCGTACAATGCTATGATTTCTGAGTGGTTCATCGAAGTAGATACAAGATTTTGCTTAGACTATTTCTATAAAATTGCAGTTCCATCACATAGGAATACATAGCCTGTTTGCGACTTAGCTATATGCGGGTCTGACAGGTATCCAGCATCTGCAAAGGCAGTCATAGTTAGGTCTTGGTTCTTTCTGTAAAACAGATCAAGATCTTTGCTTCCTTGAAGGTATCAGAAGATATCCTTTATTCCATGTCAATGCCATTTGGTAGTTTCTGCACTATACCTTGCTAGTAGGTTCACTACGAATGTAATGTTCGGTCTAGTATAGTTTGCTAAATACATGAGTGCTCCTATTGCACTCAGGTATGGGAATTCCGGTCCCAGGACTCCCCCCTCTTTTTTAGGTCTGTACGTGTTCTTGTCCTGCTGCAAGGATCTCCCGACCATCGGTACTTTTGAAGGATATGCCTTTTCAAAACCAAACCGTTCTAACACTTTCTAAGTGTTGGTTGACTAATGTACTAAAATTACTTTAGGGGTATGCTCAAGCGGCAAGTCTAGGCAATATTTGGTTTTACCCAAGTCTTTCATTTCGAACTCCGACTCCAAATAAGAGCTTGCTTTCTTAATATCTTCCAGGGTCCTGATGATATTCAGATCATCTACATATACTGAGATTATACATAATCCATCCTGGGATAGCTGTATAAAAACACAGAGACAATCCTCAATGTTCGTGTAGCATTTCTTGCAGACAAAGTCGTTCAAGCGATTATACCACATTCTGCCTGATTACTTCAGTCCATACAGTGACTTTCTGAGTTACACACTGTGTAGATTTCTATTTGTTCTGTATTGGTTCGGGGCAGGGATACATTCATGTGCCTTCATATAAATGTCTGAATCCAAGTTCCCATAAAGGTATGCAATTACCACATCCATCAATTTCATTTCTAAATTCAAGTTTACTGCCATTGAGATTAAATATCAAAAGGTAGTTCCGCCAATGACTGGGGAATAAGTTTCTTCATAATCGACTCCTGGTCGTTGAGTGAAACCTTGTGCAACAAACCTTGCTTTATGTCTTACAGCTTCATTGTTTTCATTTCTCTTTCGAACAAATACCCACTTATGCCCTACAGGGTGTACATGGTGAGGTGTGCGGCTTATAGGCCAAAATACATCTCTTTTATTCAGGGATAATAATTCTGCTTCTATTGCCTTCTTCTAATATTTCCAATTTGGTCTTTTCTTACATTCTGCGAGCGATACAGGCTCTGGATCGAAATCGATGATTGTGGTAATTTTTTTTGCAAAATAAATATTGACATTGGTTGTTGTTCTATTCATATATTCTCCCGTGGTCACATAATTTATAGCTATTTCTTCATGGGGCGATTCTGCTAATGCTTCTACTTGCCCACCGTTGCTTCCAATTATGAGGTCAACTCCCTTTAGTTTTTCAGCTCCGACGTGTGCGCACACATCTACGATGATGTCTCTCTTCGTGGGAATATTCAAATCGGGTATGCATTTTACTGATGGTTCTATAATGGTACCAGGTCTCAACTGGCTCCCCTTCTGGTTATGGGGAACTTCAATGATCGACTGGGTTAAGTCCTTCTTACCTTTTTTCGCCAGGCATCCCCGATTACTTGGGATTCGAGGGGTCGGAGTTCTCGTCCTTTTATTCTGAGGCCTCTGGATGGGATTAGGGATACCTTTAATTTTCTTTGGTATTTCAACCCTCTCCGGTGTATTGCGTCCAAGCACATGCGACTTGGCCACGCTCTTCAAATCACAAAAGTTGTCAGGCAATTGATTCGCTAATGCTTGTAAATCAATTATCTTCTGGACTTCTCTATTTGTTTCACTAGTGCGTGGGTCATGTGCATGGATTCCCGTGGCTTGCTACGTCATTTCCCGATATTTTTTATCAAGGGGTTGATTTCATCCCTCTAATGACGGGAAACTATCCTCATCAAATATGCTGTCAGCGAAGCGGACTGTATGCAAATCTCCAGTCATGGGTCCAGATACCTGATTATGGATGTTATCTCATAACCAACGTATTTCCCAGACTTTCGAAGGGGGCCCATTGCAGTTCACTACGGTGGTGGTATAGGCACATAAACCTTGCAACCAAACCTTCGTATATGTGTGATTTTCAGTACCGGCCCTTGCGCTAGTTGTATAGGTGAATGTATGTTATATGTCGACGGTCTAAAATTGATGAGAGTTGCTGCGTGTAGGACTGCGTGTCCCCAACATGTGGTTGGTAAAATACAATTCTGCAAGAGCGGTCAGGCAATAAATTTAATTCTTTTAATTAATGCCTTTGCTAGTCCATTCTGGGTGTGGACATGTGGTACATAATGCTCAACGGTAATTCCCATTGCCATACAATAATCATCAAATACCTTTAAAGTAAATTTCTTCAACGTTGTCCATTCTGATGGACTTCACATGATGATCAGATAAATTATTCTTAATTTTAATTATCTGCGAAATCAGCTTTGCAAAAGCATGATTTCTCGTATATAATAAGCATACATGTGGTCATTTCGAGGAAGCATTGATGAGCACCATAAAGTACCTAAATAGCCATAACATGGGGCTGTATAGGACCGCAAATATCTCACTGGATACGGTCTAGGAATGCTGGGATTTCATCCTTTACTTTCAGAGTAGAAGGTCTAGTAATCAGTTTCTCGGTGGCACATGCGGGCCACACAAAATCTTCCTGATTCGGAAATTTTTTTACATTGACATTATGTCCCTGAGAATGAGTAATTTTATTTCTCATCATTCTAAGATCGGAGTGACCTAATCTGTCATGCCAGAGATAGAAAAGTTCAGAGCTTCTAAAAGTGTTTTTCTAGACAATATAGGCTGCATGTGCCTTAATGTGAGTGTAGTATAGCCCAGATTCATATGAAGGAAGTCGTTCTAATACCATTTTTTTTTTTTTGCGCTTTGTAATGAGTAGGTATTGCTTACCATACCCTTCTTCAGTCTCTACGTGGAGACCGTTAGCGCAAATATCTTTAAAGTTTAAGAGAGTTCTAGTCGATTCTGGGTACAACAAGGCTTCTTCAATGACCAATGTTGTACCCATCGAGAGTATAATTACGGCTCTTTCTGAGCCTATTATACAAGTATCATGCCTGCGATTGTCGTAAGACTACTAGTATTCTTGCTGATCGAGTGGAAATTTTTTGTCTCTCTCAATATGGTATTCATTGTGCCGCTATCTGCTAAGCACACTTCTTTCATAGGGCGCCACACGTGTTCTGATATATAAAATATTTATTAATATGGGTAGGAAACAATCCACACATAAGTAAAATTCTTCAAAACAGAACACAGCTTGCTATTATTAATACATGAAAAATCTTGCAGGACTCATCATAAGAATTTATTGCTTTACTCTTCTAGAGTTTACAACCATTATTCAAAAATTAATATTCTATCACAACTATAAATTACAAATGACTATAAAATCTAAGTGCAATGCGTGCATTAGATTGAATGAGTGAAGTATGAAGAAACTTATGCCTGAATCTGCTCCATGTCCAACTTTTCTTCTTCGGCAACAATAGCTACTACCGTTGTGATGTCCAAAGAAGGTGTGATGGGGGCTGCTACTGAGATATCCATATCCATGGGTGCATCCCATAATTGTGGATCCTCTGTGCCTACAGTGGCGAGATGTGCCTCATGCTGTCCTTTGCCCTTCTTCTTAGCCTTGAAATCATCAATCACGTGCCGCGGCTCACAGCAAACACGTGAAAAATATCCCCAAGTGCCACATTTGTAGCAACTTTGGTCCTGCTGACCATAGTGCTTCTCATCACGCTTCTTTTATTCATCCTTCTTGCCTTGAGCGTTCTGCTTGGTTTTGTGACACATGACCTTATCCTTCTAGCCTCTTTCCTTTGAATGAGGCTTCCTCACTTTGTAGCTACATGCATTGACTTCATGGCCAACTTTACTACTAGGTGGCTATGAGATGTAGTTCTTTCTGAGAATGTCATCTTGAGCTTCCGCAACTTGCATGATGTCAATCAGTTCGGCATACTCCTTGTAGCCATCCTAACGATAGTTGCGTGTGGATTGCACCGCGTTTGGATAAAAGGTAGATAGAGTTTTCTCAATCTTCTGCTCATCTGTTGTTACTTTACCACAGAGTTGAAGACTTGTACAAATTCTGTGCAATGTAGAATTGTACTCCCCCACGGTCTTGTAGTCAGCAAAATGTAGTCGGTTCTATTCTTGCTCTGCTTGAGGAAGAATGGTGTACTTCAGTTTTTTGAACCGCTTCTTCAGTGCGGTCCATAAAGCTAGTACGTTCTTGATGAGGGCATCCCCACAACACCTTCTTCTCCTCCACCTAATGCTCATGATATACGCATCGAGTTACCGACAGGACCAATAACAAGAGCACGTGCCAAGAAACTACAATCTCAGGTGAACTTGCTCCTTAATGAATATGTCCTTAATTTTAATGAGAATTTTATACTACCTAAAAATAATATTTTACTTGTGCTCAGGTTTGAAGAGTCAGCGATGGACGGAGATCAAGGATATGTGGTCGTCATCCAAGGAAGCACAAGTCCACGGCATAAAAAGTGATCGCATATGAATAGTGCCACATGTGAGCAAGACCTCATTGCGGTGCGTGTGAGCGACTACGCTTCTGAGATCGGGCCACAAAAGCGATTACCCGTGCTCTGATGAATTACGCTACAATACCGCATGAAGCGATTTGCTATCGTGCGGTCCGTGAACAGTAATTTTGCTACATTGTGGGTCGTGAACAGTGATTGCTACGGTCCCCGGTGTGAACAGTGTTTTGTGTGAATAGTCCATACGGGAAATTTAGGCAGAATAGTTCTTAGGCCGAGACTATATATTGAGGGGTAGACCCCCATTGTAAAACAGACCATGTTTATGCATAAGAATAGAACACAAGTTATTGCTTGTTCTTTCAAAACAGAGTTCATGCGAGGACTTCTGAGAGAGAATTAGGCGATCAATTGTTCGTTCTGCATTTTTAAGGTCAAGTTTGCTTTTCCGCTGGAAATTGAGGGCTTGGCGATCTCCGCTCGTGGTCTAGCGGCGATCATCCAGGTGCGTGTTGGCGAATATCCATAGAGCTGCAAGTCCGTGCACTGACGCGTGGTGTACAGCTAAGCGTTATTTCATCATCAAGTGCTATTTATCCACGGTTCTACTCGAGAAGATCGGGCCACCCCGTATCAGTTATTTTCTGTCATATACTCATTCTTGAGCGTTAGACAGAGATGATGTCTGGGAAAATAAAGTGCTTGATCATTCTCCTCGGCAGTTGGAGTGGCGTCCTTTAATATACCAAGTCCAATATCAGCACAAAGCTTCTTGGCTCCAAGTACTATTTCGACATCTGATGCCCAAGTCAGGTAATTGTGGCCATGCTGGGCTAGCTCTTCGAACTCCCAGTTTGTGATGCCAGTCATCTGCATATTCATGCAAAAAGTGCATAAGATTACTGCTGGTAACTTTTATAAAATGTTTGAAAAAATTCTCAAAATGTTCCCGTATTTTTATATGCATTATTTTCATGATTTACTGCTATTTTCAGTGATTAAAAGCAATCTAAATAATCAAAAACAGTAAATACAATACATAAATTGCATAGAAATAATAATAACAAAGTTAAACTTGTTTTAAATGCAAAAACCAATCCAAAATTTGAATTCCCGAGACCTTTTTATGCTGGAAAATGATTTTTCAGCGAATTCTGCAATTTTCAGGGGTTAAAACGCGAAATTTCAGTTCTGAGAACAATTTAGCGTAATTTTCAGATTTCTCGAGGGTTTTATGTAAAATTTCCTTATTCGCGGAAAATTTCTCACAATTTTCATAATTCCGAGGGTCTTTTTTGCAAAACTTTATTTCTTTTCTTTTCCCCCTTTATTTTTTTTCAGCTGGTTGGACTAACAATTGGGCCGGCCTTCTTGGCTCATTTAGTTGGCACTAAAAGGGGAACCGTGGCGGCGGCGTTCGGGCAATGGCGGTAGGCGCCGGAGCGCTGCGGCGGCGTACGAGGCACCGGAGAGCCACGCGCGGCGATGGTCGGCGCGGGTGGGAGAAGCCGCATCTGGCGGAGCTGCTGGCGCGATGGATGCTTTGCCCATGCGGCGGTGCCGACCGGCGATTCTGATGGCTGGCGGGCGATGGGTGGGCGCCGACCGGTGGAAGTCGGCGGTGGCGCACGTGATCACTATGCATGCGCGATTACTGTTCATTCGCAATTCACCGATCGGCTTAGCCGGCGACTTCAAGTCGGCTCGCGGTAGATTAGAACGAATTTGTAAATTTCAATCTACGGTACAATCAACAACCATCTTTTCATGCAATCTACCGATCGGCATTGTGCCGGCGACTGCAAGTCGGCTTGCGGTAGATTTGGGCATATTTGCACCGTAGAAAAATAAATCTAGAAAGTTAAATTTGCAGAATTGAAAGTAATATAGAAAAATGATTCAATCTATGAGTGTCGTGCTACGACGGTTACCTTTCGATCCGAGGAGAGTCGATCGTGCTAATAACGTGTTGAGAAACCGTCGCTGGCGAGTCCAGTCCGAACGATTACCTCGTAGACAAATTCAGAATCGTAAGAATAATGCAAGAATGTAAGAACGAAATAGTAGATTGAACATATAGATATAATAAAACTTCAGATTTCTTTTTATTATTCTTCTGTAATCATGTATAATATTGAGTCAGGCAACTGGATGGACAGGAGTC
The DNA here is from genome assembly GCA_036346395.1 of Hsuehochloa calcarea. Classification (NCBI taxonomy): domain Eukaryota; kingdom Viridiplantae; phylum Streptophyta; class Magnoliopsida; order Poales; family Poaceae; genus Hsuehochloa; species Hsuehochloa calcarea. Next base: position 65,770,689 of record CM070593.1, on the reverse strand, counting down.
TACATGAACTGGAACTCTTTGATCCTGGATTCAATTTCTTAACAGTAGGTAGTCCGTAGTCCTTCGCAATTCACATGCATCTGAATGATCATTGCACTGCACGCAATTAACGTTACAGATCTACTACTTGCAGGCTTAGTACTATTCTGTAGGATAGCAGTAGTAGTTGACAAATGCAGGTGCGTTATTATTGTCCATGGATCACCCCCACCAAACTTTTGGACGTACGCTGCGTGCATCAATGAAAAATGTGATGGCCTAGATGTGCATGTGCAAATGTTGTGGGCCGGACCATCTTACTGATCAAATGGAGACTAGCCTATCGAGCCGAGAGCGGCGACAATTTATGCACCACTAGTAGTGGTACAAATCAAACTCTAAAAAACAGTGGTACAAATTAAAGGGAACATGGCTTGCTGCAGTGTGCTAGCCAAACGAGTGATAGATGAGCTAGTACTGTCCGAGATCCCGTGCAGGAGTTCACTCCGGTGTAGTTTTCAATGGAGTTCGACTGATCTCGATTGCCCACATGCTTGTTTTTTTTCTTTCTATTACAATGAAAACACACACGCACACGCACACGCACACTACATCTACATACATGCCAGGGCGTTCATTTTAACGTATGCCTAACAAATGATGGTAGGAGATAAATATAAGATCTTATAGAATTTCTATTGAAATGTAGTTGTATATGCATAATAGATGATACCATAATTTAAATTATAGTGGATGGAATCGTACACTCACAACTGGCACTTTACCCCGATAAAATAAAAGCTGGTTGAAAGGCTAGCTTGCAACGCATCAGTAATTTAAACCTGTTCCGGTAATCAAGTTGCATTGATCCGCCCGGACGTTAGCTCGGTCGTCAAGAGTGAGACACCGAGACGGCTGGGACCACGCCATTTCAGGGAGTTTTAAATAAAACACCTCGTGTTAGCTAGCTAGTTGACACCCACGTTTATCTCAGTCGCAGTGGAAATAATGGAGTCATACTCATGCCGCATACAGGCCAAATTAACCATCATGGCTTACGTATAAATGGCAAATCAACCTGCCATGTGCATAGATTTGTAGCTGGCGACCGAAATATATGCCAAATCAACTTTGTAGGTCTTGTTTAGGAGACCAATATATCTCGACTTATCTACGTGGATGAATCGGAATTTTAGACATTCCGAATAAACCCGTACAGTGACTCCGCGCGCACGAGCTGCAGCGTCGTCCAAGACACGCCGGCCGTGGACTTCAACCACCGGCGGTGGCACGGAGTACGGTTCCTAGCTGCTTTCTATGAAGGATAAGGACGGGGCCATGGTCGTTGTCGTGGCCTCGCCCTCGTGCAAAACAAGTTATATACCAGGTCAGAGTTATCGTTGTAATACAATATAGGCACTTTAAATTATTTACAAAAAGTAGAAGTTTTCTTAGGAGAAATTTTTTTATATAAAAACTGAAATGTAACACAAATCATGAGCATGATGAATGATAACTTGAGTTTGGTGGGATTCGGAGTACATGTACACTTCATTGAGTCATGGACGATGCAACAGATGCTAGAGACAGACAAGGAAGAAACTCTTAATCAATGTCTAAACACGTAGAGAAATGAAATATCTTGTACTTGTGCGGTACAAGTTAGACTCAATACTAACTTAAAAATTTGGTAAAGAAATAGAATCAAGATACTACATAAAATAGTGTTCACATGCCACAAATTAATTCCTATATTTTTTAGTTTAATTGAATAAATAAAGGTCTACTCGTAGCAAAGTTCCAATAATCCTATGTCTCAATAAAAGATATTCGAAATTCATGAGGCCCCTGCCAGCCCCCTCGCTGATCAAAATGTCCTTATGGCATATGGGGATGTGAAAGTAAATTTGTCTACTGGCGCTGATGCTAAAATATAGTCACGCAAGTGGAGCTCAACCTCTGCACTCTGCAGTCGAAGCCTCCATATATAGGCCGAACGATCGCAATTCGCTACTGGCCCAAACCTTTTTTTGTAGACGCTAGTGGACCAAACTTTGGCGTGTCATTCTAGGCGAATTGCAACGCAGCATATCGGCCACGGTGCACAGGTCGAGCTGACCTGATTGATGTCAGGCCCAGTTTCGTTTGGTGCTGTTGCCCTAGGCACAATAGGCTAGATTGGGCCATTTTTCACCGAGTCTGGTATGGAGACGCTTCATCCGGTTCGGTCGCGACCATGCATATCAACTCAAATCAACAGCAGGGGATTAAGTGGTCTCAAACAAGAAAATTCTGGTTGAGTGCTTGAGAGTGCTGTAAAGTTGCACCAGCAATTATACACTTGCTAACCAGTGGCCTGTACGTGTTGCGGTTCACTAAACCAAGTTTTATCTCCGTTGGAATGGACAAAGTAAAGACGGAATGGAGAGTCAAAACAGTACGATGGGGTCGTTCGGAAGAACAATGCAACGTACTACTCGCCTCTCTTCTTTACAACAGTGAAGCTCTCACAAAGGAGAAATCCAAACCGCTCACTCGGTTAGATGAAGCCTGTGCCTGTTAGTGGACACAACTTGAGAACGAGCTGCTATGCATCCGGACAAAATTAAATTAAAGGGTATGCCTAGGCATCAGGTAGGGCACATTTTGGACCTTTTAGATTCATCTAACATATCCTCCTCTCTCCCCAGATAGACAGCCCTCGCCGTCCTTCCCCCACCACATATGGCACCCCCTGCCGCCTCACCAGGGCCGGCGCGGCCATTCGGCGTGCCACCACCGCTTAGCCTCCCATAGAGGCTACCGACGCCGGGGCGGCGCCAACACCACCTGCCTCCACCGCCGCCGCAACCCCTGCTGACTTTTCCACCGCCAAATATCCTTCGCCCCGACCGCCACCCCCATCGTCCTCGCCCCCGCCGGCCACTAAGCCCACGTTCGGTGGAGCCCCCACCACCGGGCAACCCCTCTCCCTCCCGAAATATAAGGTTAGGGCTCGATGAACCTAAACCCTAACTCCAGTGAACCCAACCCTAAATGGCTGTGAAACTCAACGGAGATGCTGTCGTCACCGTACCATAGCACGAATCTTGATGATACACGATGCCTCAAAATAGCCTGGCGTTTATTAGGCATACCGTAAATAAAAACCAGCAAGTACTAATATATAACCCAAACCCAATCCTCCACCCTTAAAATCTCCGACCCACAGACTTGTGGAGCACTAACCACACAGGCCGGCCCAACCCAACGGACACGGACACAACGTGTGTGGTCCACTCCACCCACCAGCCCACCCTTAAAACTTAGAAGGGACCTTTCTCTTCCTCTCCTCTCGCAGAGTCGCAGTCCCCTCCCTTTGACCTCCTCGGCCGCTCCGCCTCCAGTCCATTCCACTCCAACACCGCCTCCTCGCCTTATAGGGTTTAGGGTTTTGCCGCCCGCCATGTACCACCACCTCTCCCGCCTCCTCAAGCACCGCCGCCTCCTCCCCACCTCCTCGGCCTCCGCCGCCTTCTCCACGTCCAACCGCCCCTTCACCCGCCGCACCAAGCCGACGCCGCCTCCCCCCGCGGAGAAGCCCGGGGATGATGCGGCCGCGGAGGCGGAGGTGGGGCCGGGGTGGCAGAGGGAGAAGCTCCCGAGCGAGCTCCCCCGGCCAACCACCATCCCGTTCCAGCCGCGGGTGGCCAACGCCGTGCGCCTCGTTGGCACCGTCGGCGCGCCCGTGCAGCTGCAGCGGATGCCCGACGGCCGCTTCTCCGCCGTCTCGGTGATCGTGCAGGAGCGCGGAACCGACTTCCCCAAGTTCTGGTCCGATCATCGATTTCTCTCCTTCCCTGTTCTCAGTGTGCTCCGTGATCGCTTGCTAGTGTTTCGGATTTTACGACTTACGAGCGTGGTTCTTACATGAGCCGCCTATTACTTGTGAGTTGCAGGTTTTTGGTTTTAGTTGTGTTGTGTTGATAATAAAATGAATTATATGTCGAATCGAGCGCGAAATTTGAAATGGAATGAATTAAATTTAGAAATTTGAATTGAGAGGAGAATTTAGGGCCTGTTTGCTCTGACATTGTGCCGATATGAACTGTGACTGGAATAGAAGGTCTCAATATCTGGATTTATTCTTATTTTGTCTGAAAATTGCCTTGATAGTGTACATGTTGGGCAGGATGTGAAAGGCACACACAACTAAGTAACACTTTCCTGTTCTAATGTAAATTGAAGGTATCCCTGGTATTAGATCCAATGCATTGTCTGGTTGAACGTTTAGCAATGGAACAAACTCAACTTTTATCACTAAATAACTCAGAGCCAAAAAAGAACGTGAACATTAGTGATAAAACCCACAATTTTATTACTAGTGTTTGTGTTTGATTGCACAGGTCCAAAAATCTCTAAATGATCAGCAGGCAGTAGCTTTTTTTAGTGTAGTTTTAGTTGTTAAACTTCATGGAAGGAAAGAACAACTTTTCACAAGTTTGGTGTTGTCATTTCCCAGAATACTTCTGCGCATGAGTTTCCATTTTAACAAGTGTATTGCTGCATTCTAACATAGTAACATCACTGTTGTTTGACCTCCAGGATTCCTGTAATTTTCCAAGACGACTTGGCACAAGTAGCTGCGTCTCACTTGCAAGAAAACGACCTTGTCCATGTCTCTGGGCAATTAACTGGAGATGTTCCGCCATTCAAACTTACTGACGGCCAAGCAAACATCCAGGCATGTAGCTATTGCACATACTGCGGTGTGCTCAGTTCTGTCTTTTTGTAAAGTATTACCATCAACAAAGAGTAATCATAGTTGTCTCTGTTCCACATATGTTAGCAGCTCCCTATTTCTCTTTTGCACTTGACATTATGTGAACCTTTCCAGTTGATAAAATATTAGAAATAAAATATACACCGGATGATGGCTACTCTCTATGAGCAGAGCAGCTCCCTATGAGTTTTACCTTTTACAGTTTTACATACTGCTTAGTAGCTGCATTGTATTATAACTCGAGAAAATACACAAGATGGTGCTACGAATGGTGTCCAGCTGAATATATACAAGCTGATCTGCATAAGATTGCCTGCTTGATGATATTGTGTGGGCTAGTGGATTCATGTTTACTTTATGACCCTTCGGAAGGTTTCTGTCATGGGCGTGGGTCAAGGCCCAATAAAGGCAGGAGATCAGGCACATGGCAAATAAACTAGCTCCTTTAAATTAGGGATTTGTTTCCTTAGATATAAGATTGGATTAGATTAGATAATATTGTTTCCCTTTCAAATAGATTTGGTGGTTAGGGCCAGCTCTATATAAAGTAGTCCAGGCACATCAATTTCATTAGCCAAGAAATATATCAAAAGTCATTAGACTACTCTCCTCTATCTTCCCCCTGACCTTGTGGTGCGGCCACCGGCCTTTGGCATGGTCGCGCTGCTTGGATTCAGGGCCATCTAATCCATGCATGTGATGGTTTCTGTCAATGTGGTTAAAAATTTTCTGTACATGACTTTTAAGAAGGTTTTTGTCACACTGAAATAATCAAACATGTACTTGTTTTTTCTTTTTATCGATATATTAATTCAAAGTGGATGGTTCTTGCATGTTTCCCTTTCTTTGTCTTACGTGATGTTATAGTTTCCTTCCGTACGGTCTTTGTTTTAGATGATTGAATGAAACTGACTGTAAAACTGATTAAATGATTAATATGTTCTAGGTTTTAGCACATTTGCTGTCATTTGTTGATAGTAAAGCTGCTGAAATGGATATCATGGTGGATGAAAATGAAGAGGAGGGGTTTATGAAGGTTGTTGAGGCTGAAAAGAAAGTTGAAGCAAAAAAATTCAACCCTAAATATCCACCAGACACAGTTTCAGGTGATGGTTTGATCACTCTCAAGTCTCAACTACTCCCACCTGGCCACCCCCACCCCTGGTCCAATACTTGATAAATTTGTCTTGATTGCACTGTCTCAACTCTCAAGGAGAATTTCATAATCATACCTAACAATAAGCTCAAACTTAAAAGAACTGACTTATATTTCCAGCATTACATAATTGTTTGTTGTATTCTTGTTGGGATATTTCCTTGGTCATCGGTGAGGGACATAACTAACTAACATCTTTCAGGCTCTTTTATTGGCAACTCAGTCAGTTTCTTAAGTCTTGAGTTTGGATGTCTCATCCTGAATCCTGATTATTAAATTTGTCGATCTATTAGGTGGACCTTTCTGCAACAAATTTGCAAACATGCCATGACTCTTTTAAAGCTATCTCAACTCCTAAATTAATTAGCAAAAAATAAAATAAAATAGGAAATCTCTTTGGATACACTTTTGTGATGTCAAAGTGTACTGTACTTGGGCTGTTTTAGGCAGCTGCTCATTAATACTGATTCATGCAGAGAAGGTTTTACTAATATTTAGCAAACAGTTGTTGAAACTTGAAGCCATGTCTATATTGCAGTACAGTACATTTGACATAGCTAATATGTCAATATGAACAATATGTTTTACAGTCATATATATTGATTGCACTTGTAAAGTAAACAAGAGGGATATTTGCCAATAGTAAATATTATTTCTATATTCAGTTTTTATAATTTGATTTCAATTGTAAACAACAACAACTTTTGCAATTTTTTTATGATGACACCATTTTAAATTCTCAGGTTATAAAAACAGGGAGGATAAGTTAAACAAACTCTGGAATGATGTTATAGCTAGACCACTAGATTGGATTGATAACCGGGCTCAGAAGGAAAATGGATCTGTGAGCATGTTATTTATTTAAGTTAATTGCCCTCAGAGAAATACAGCTTGTCTGCTACTAACACTTGCATAACTTTTCTTTGGAAATGCAGAAGAGTGCAAAGTACCCTGATTTTAAGAACAGGGTTTCACAAGAGGGACTCTGGCTCAACACTGCACCAATAGCGGTGCTGGAAAAGTTGCATGATTTAGTATTCAGTAGTGGTTGCAGTGTAGGTAAAAAAGATAAACATTTTGGTGATGACATGGGAAAAGGTAAAATTTATCCTTTTGAGTTTTGGCATTCTCTTCATTTATTTGATTTTTGGGTACTCATATAATTAGCATGTACAAGAGCCAAGATACTGCTGGTGTGTTGAAAAAAAAACTTGAAGGTGGGTATAAAAATTGTCCTTTGTTCCTTGGAGTGCATTTCACCGTACCAATAATAGCAAAATGACTTGTAGACATTATCCTCGTTATCTGTACCTTGTCATCCAAACTTCTGAATAAGTTCTCGCAAAAGTTGTTAAAATGTGCTCTTTGCCTCTCTGTCATGCTGCTCGAGCCGTCATGCAGTTACTTGTATGAGCATCTCACCAACCATTATTCTGCAATCCTCTGGTGGCATTTTTGGTTCCTTGACAACACACACTGCTATATAATTTTTCTGAGTATGAATACTTTCCATATTCCGTGATATGTGCTACTTCCCCCTGTATCTAGCAAGTTAGCATCATCCTAATGGGTTTCCACATACCTTCTGTTGCATGTTGATTCATATTGTGAGACAACATCAAGTCCTGCTTGCTTCAATCACCCAACGAGATAAACCACGGTTGCGCAAATAACGTTTGCTAGTTTTTGAGGAAAACCTACGTTTTATTTTTCTGGAACAGTTGTAGTTTGCGACACGTGACCTGTTTTTGGCTGATGACACTTGTCATTTTGCTTTCAGCGGACTTGTGGCAAAATTTGCTGGACAATCCGGCAAATTGGTGGGACAACCGATCAGACAAGGTGAGTCTCAAAGAACGCCTTTTATCATAATCTTTCTTGTGTTCCAGATTGGTGCAAAACATTGTAATTCTTTGGTTTGACATGCAGTTGACAAAAAAACACCCTGATTTCAAGCACAAAGAAACCGGTCAGGCTCTGTGGATAGGATCTCGCACACCTCAATGGGCTCTAGATGCCCTGCCAACTCTGAAAACTAAGGCAGCTACCAAGGAAGCTAGAAACCAAGAGACCCTCCTGTCATGATTTATATGAGATCGCCTGAGTGGTAAAGCCCTTCCCTGTGCAATGTGCTCCGCCTCAGCTCTATTCTATTAGTAAATGTTAGGGTTGTCTTGGAAGAGCTGGTCGGCTTTTTGTGTAAGACATGTAGCAATTTCTGCTTGCACCATATTCAGGTAGAGATTACTAAACAAAATTGCCTGGCTTAACCATCACCTTTGATACTGGGATGTCAGGACGTAAATAGCAGTTTCAAATTTATGCCAATATATATCCTAGAGACTTCACTCGTTCCCCTTCAAACTTAAGCCCCGGTTTTGCCCATTGTACTGTTTCCAATTTCCATGAGATGACTGCAGCAAAAATACCTGTGTTGGCTGGAATAAGTTAAGTTACAGTGCTTCGATTCTGTATTAATGCGTAGGAAGGCCAAGCGGATACATGGTCCATTCAAGCGGATGCGCATGCGCATGCGCATGCTGCACTGCAGCATTTCCCTTTAACCTGGACTGTTCCAGGAAATCTGCAGCATTTCCCTTTAACCTGGACTGTTCCAGGTAACCTGATGGGCCTGCAATCCGTCTCGGACCAGTAACTGAACCTGAGTCGTACGGCCTTGCGTTTGGGAGCTTTGAATGTTGTTGTTAGTTTGTTTCGAGCTACTTTCAGCAGTGTTGGTTACTGCTGTTTCAAGTGATCTCGTGCTTATGTTTTGAGCTTTCAGTTTCCACTGAATACGATGTACAAGATTTTACATAAAGGTCAAAGAGATTCAGGAGTTTTGAAGACTGAGCAGACTGCTAGCATTTTTTTTCTCCTCTTGGGAACTAGTATGCCGGTGTTCTATTTTGCATCCTTCGACTTGTGCGAGCTATTTCAGCCATGATAATTGTCTTGTCATGTTGCGTCGGTGCTAAGATTCATGAAGGATCTTATCATCAGAAATGGTAGGCTGTACATGATCATGACGACGCCCATGATTGTTCGTCCTAACACTTGTTGCCAAGAAGATCACTGGTACCGTTAGATGCTTGTAATGATGCGTTCGAAAATGCTACTGTATTGCAAATCAGACTTTCACGTGCAGTATGGTACATGTAACATTGATCGCTGCAGTATCTACGCGTTTCTGAATCATCTGAGCTTATGACAGTCGCTTCGAAAGATGAACTTGGAATTGATAGATCAACATGTCGTAGTATGAAGACCGGCCAAGCAAGCTACATGACTAGGCTGAGATGTCAATTTCCAAGAGACAAGCGTACGTACCTATCAAGGGCAACCATCACTAATTGGTGTGGGAACATCTTATCTTTTGAGATGACTCGATATTCTCAGGACAATCACACCAAGAAGAGAGAAGTGGATGCTACCACTGCTAGTTGAGAGTATCTTGAAAAGACTAGACTAAAAATGCAGCCCTCTCCGTTGCTTTCCAAGGCCTTTCAGAGGCTATGGGCCCCCACCCACCCACTCGCACAACAGCTTGTATCCCCTTAGTGCAGCCGTTGACCCAAAGCCTTCTCCCCTCCCTGGCTCCCCTCTCATCATTGCTCATCAAGCCTCTCATCAATCCAAAACCTCACCTCCAAATGCCCATATCTTCGCCTCCTTTTCATCCCTTAAATGGTCTCTCGCCCATAGCGTTTGCGGTGGATTTGCTTTCTTGCTCCTTTTTGGAGGATTCGAAGTCTAATCCCATATCTTTCTCTGGAGATGGATAGATGCACATTGCCTACTTTCTGGGGGTAATGCAGCATCGATGCTTCAACTTTAATGAGTTATTTGCAAACAAGCACGCTCACTTGGAAATGTTGCAAGATCGTCCAGTAATTCCTTGGTGTTATGTTGTCGTTATCTTTTTTATCATTGCGAATGGAGAAAATATGGCTTTGTCTTTAGCGTTATATGTGTTAGATAGAATAGTGCATCGGTTTCCTACATGCATAACGTCTTCACTTTCGAAGGATCACACGTTCACATGATAGCTGCACGCGTTCACATGATAGTTGTATGCGTTCACATGATAGTTATACACATTCACATAATAGTTGTAATCTATATATGTATAACTCATATACTCTGATTTTAACAATCAAAGATAGTGTTACTTTCCTCGCTTACATGGTATCAGAGGTGTTCGAATCCTGCAGCCATCGCTTCCGCTAAAACATAGCTGCCGCTACACATCATCCACCTAAGATCATGGCCGACGACGATGCCACTGCACGTCAGCGCGCAGAGGCTGAGGTCCGCGCTCTCGACGAGGAGGCCGCCCGTTTGCGTCAGGAGGCCGACGCCCGTGAAGAGGAACTTCACCGCATGATGCTCCTCCACGAGGCCACCGCCATCACCAACCTGCATGCACAAGCCGTCGCCGTCCAGAACATCCGGGTCCTTGTGCCCGTGGTTCTCGATCTCGTCACCCCCAACTACAGCAAGTGGCGCGTCCGTTTTCTCACCACCCTTGGCAAGTACTCACTATCCGACCATGTCCTCACCCACCGTTCGCGTCGACTCCGTCGACTGGTACCTGATGGACTGTGTCGTTTGTGAGTGGCTTTATGGCACCATCTCCCCGACCTCGTCAAGATCATCATAGCGCCCCGCACCACCACACGGCTCGTGTGGCTCGGCCTCGAACAACAATTCATCGTCAACCGGGAGACGTGGGCCCTCATTCTCGACGCCGAGTTTCACTCCTTTGTCCAAGGTGATCTCAACATCACCGACTATTACAGGAAGTTGAAGAGTATGGCTAATGCCCTCGGGGATCTCGATGAGCCTGTCGCTGACCGAACGCTCATTCTCGCCGCCTTTAGTGGTTTAAACGACAAGTTCGCATACATGGCGGCCCTCCTCAAGCGCCAGCGGCTATTCCCCACCTTCCTCGATGTCCGATCCGATCTCCTCCTCCATCCACCGCATTCCTCGCCACTTCAGCCGCGACAGGCCAATCAAACAAGCCCCCTGGTGGCGTCACTGGTGGTGGCTCCATGGGTGGTACAAACGGCACCACCCGCCCATCTACCCACAACGGGGGCGGGACCGATAGCTCCAACCGGGGTCACCGCCACGGCAAGAATGACAGAAACGGCAAAGGAAATGGGAGCGGCCCTGGCTGGCCCTCCTTCTACAATCCATGGACGGGGATCATTCAGATGTGGCTCAGTCCCCACCCTGGTGACCAACCCAGGGGGCATAGCAGGGCCGACCGCAGGGCGAGCAGTACCAGCAGTAACCACGCCCCGGCATCCCCTCACAGGCATTCTTTGTAGGACCGCCTTTTGACCTCTTCTTCACGCCACCACAATCGGCCTACTCGCCCCTGCAGGCGCCTAAACCACCGCCAGCTACGCAGCAACCTCCCGGCACCTAGACTCCACTGTCCGATTCATGGGACCAGTAGTCCCTGGCAAACACGTTCAACACCATGACCCTTGCTCCGCTAGCCTTGATTGATTGGTACATGGACTCCGGGGCATCCTCGCACATGACATTCGATGCTGGTAACCTATCCTCCACTCATTCGTCATAGTCCTTTACTCCTTCATCAATAGTTGTTGGTAACGGATCCCTTTTGCCCGTCACCTCTACTGGCTCCACCGCTCTCCCTGGTCCCTTTCATCTTCATAATATTCTAGTTACTCCAAGCATTATTAAGAATCTTATTTCAGTTCGCCAGTTTACCACTGACAACAATTGCTCAGTTGAGTTTGACCCGTTTGGCCTCTCTGTGAAGGATCTTCGGTCTCAGAACGTGATCGCCAAGTGCAATAGCTTCGGTCCGCTTTATCCTCTTTGCCTGCCGGCATCTTGTGCTCTCACAGCTGTTGCTCCCACCACCCTCTGGCATCGTCGTCTCGGCCACCCTGGACATGAAGCCATCTCCAAGCTTGTCAGTATTTCTGCCATCTTGTGTAACAAAAGTACTGATAATCTTATATGTCATGCTTGTCAACTTGGTCGTCATGTACGGTTGCCATTTGCCACTTCAAACTCTAGAGCTGCCAACAAGTTTGATCTAATTCATTGTGATCTTTGGACAACGCCTGTTGCTAGTGTGTCTGGCTACAGATATTATTTGATCATTCTTGATGATTGCACTCATTTTGTTTGGACTTTTCCTTTACGTCTAAAGTCTGATACCTTTTCCACCATCTCTAATTTTTTCTCTTATGTGGCAACTCAGTTCGGCACAACAATAAAGGGCATCCAATGCGATAATGGACGGGAGTTTGACAACTCTTCCACCTCACTTTCTTCCTCACGCATGGCGTCAACCTTCGCATGTCGTGTCCCTACACCTCCCAGCAAAATGGCAAAACTGAGCGGATCATACGTTCCATTAACAATATTGTACGCTCTCTTCTCTTTCAGGCAAGCTGCTCACCATCCTTTTGGGTAGAAGCACTTCACATCGCCACATACTTACTCAACCGTCTCCCAACAAAAACCATCAGCAACTCCACACCTTATTTGCCCTCTACAGAGTGCAACCAACTTATGATCATATCCGTGTGTTCGGCTCCAAGTGCTACCCCAATTTGTCCGCCACCGCTCCACACAAACTATCGCCTCGCTCCACCTTGTGCATCTTTCTTGGATATTCCTCGTACCACAAAGGTTATCGATGTCTTGATCCTTTGTCCAATCGAGTCATCATATCTCATCACATAACATTTGATGAGACATCATTCCCCTTTGCCGAGTCAAACACTCTATCCACTAATGATTTTGATTTTTTGTCACCTATTTAGAATGTATTGGTGCCCATCGGACCAGAACGTCCTTTCTCCCCTGTAGGTACCCTACCGCTAGTTACTGGGCCAACGGCCACGCCAGGCCCCGCGCCTCTGGCTACTGGACCGATCGTCACGTCCTCGAGCGCTGCATCGACGGTGCCTCTGGCTGCTGGGCCGACTCCTGCGCTCGGCCATACCCCGCGTACAGTACCTCGTCGGCCCCTCTGGCAGCTGGGCTGGATGCTACTCCCGCACGAGGCATGTCACCGGTATGACTGGCCGCATCACCCCCGGTGGCCACACCTGCTCCTGCTCCCGTGGTACACACAGTCCCGACTGTGGGTGCTCTCCCTGACGGTGCGGTTCCGATCCCGCCAGTAAGCAACTCCCACACTATGGTCACTCGCGGCAAGCACGGGTTTCGGCAGCCAGTTAATCGGTTCACCTTTCATGCTGATGCGCTGTCACCAATCCCGAAGACCTATCGGTCTGCCCTGGCCGATCCAAACTGGCAGTGTGCCATGGAAGCTGAGTATGCTGCTTTGCTCACCAATAACACAAGATCACCAATAACACATGGGATCTTGTTCCGCGACCTCCCAAGGCGAACGTTGTCACTGGCTAATGGATTTTTCGGCACAAGTTTACTGCTGATGGCACTCTTGATAGATACAAAGCACGATCGGTTCTTCATGGTTCTTCGTGGTTTCACCAGCGTCCTGGGATTGATTATGATGAGACCTTCAGTCCGGTTGTCAAGCCGGTGACCGTGCTCACAGTACTATCTCTGGCTCTCTCCAAGGACTGGCCTATTCATCAGTTGGATGTCAAAATGCATTTCTTCATGGCACTCTATCTGAGACGGTTTATTGCACCTAGCCGACGGGCTTCGTGGATACTTCCTGCCCTGACTTTGTCTGTCGCCTGAACAAGTCTCTCTATGGGCTTAAACAGGCGCCACGTGCTTGGTACAATCGCTTCGCCTCATATTTGTTGTCCCTCGAGTCTGTGGAGGTCAAGTCAGACACGTCGTTGTTTATCTATCACCGTGGTGCTGATACTGTTTACTTGCTTCTTTATATTGATGATATCGTCCTGACAGCATTCTCTGTGCGTGTTTCCACCGAACAATTGCCGCTCTCCAACGAGAATTTTCCATAAAGATCTCGGCGCACTTCATCATTTTTTGGGTATCTCTATTCAGCGGAGTTTGAGTGGCCTCTTCCTCTCTCAACAACAGTATACTTTGTATATTCTAGAGCGTGCCGGGATGTTAGACTGCAAACCTTGTAGTATACCTATTGACACTCATCCCAAAGTGTCTTCCTCTACTGGCTCTCTAGTGAGCAATGCTACTCAGTGCCGGAGTCTTATTGGAGCTCTGCAGTACCTGAACTTCACAAGAACAGATATCTCCTATGCCGTCCGATAGATTTGCCTTCACATGCATGACCCTCGGGAGTCTCATCTTACGGCGGTCAAACAGATCCTTGGGTATCTACGCGGCACCCTTTATTATGGCCTCCAGCTTCTCCGGCCACAGTCTGCAGACCTCGTGGTTTATTCTGATGCTTGATGGGCAGGATGTTTAGATATACGCAAGTCCACATCGGGCTAAGCTGTGTTCCTCGGTGATAATCTTGTCTCCTGATCGTCCATGCGTCAAAATACTGTGTCTTGCTCCAGTGCTGAGGGTGAGTACATGGCAGTCGCCAACGCCGTCGTGGAGGCTTCCTGGCTCTGTCAACTGCTGCATGAACTCCGCAGCCCTCTTCGTCGCACCACTGTGGTTTACTGTGACAATGTGAGTGCCGTTTATTTACCGACGAACCCGGTGCAGCATCAGCGCACCAAACACATCGAGATAGACCTTCACTTCGTCCGAGAGTGCGTGGCATTGGGGGATGTTCGCGTTCTTCACATCCCGACGACATCACAGTATGTCGACATCTTCACCAAGGGCTGTTGACTTCTGTTTTCACCGAATTTAGGTCCAGTCTGAATGTTCGCCTCAGACGACGTTTCGACTGTGGGGCGTGTTAGACAGGATGGTGCATCGACTTCCTACATGCATGACGCTTTCTCTTCCGAGGGATCACGCGTTCACATAATAGTTATAATCTACATATGTGTAACTCATGTACTATGATTTCAACAATGAAATATATTGTTACTTTTCTCGTTTACAATATATTGTTGAGAACATCGGCACTTTGACATCTACCTTGAGTGAGGAGTTAGACGTTTCACTCAAATTTAATTTTATGCTTGGTCTAGTTAATTGATTTTTTCGATTGGATGGTCTATTATCAATGTTGTGGTCTTGTAGTAGCTCAAGCCTCACAGGGTCAAAATTAGAAGTCACTGGATCTCGCATTGGCCAGTTGGGCTGCCATTCTACCCTCACCGGCAGCAACCAAGGGGACTGTGGGCAGACTAGGGTGTGAAACACCGGCGGTAACTGACTGGTAAACCAAACAGGCCAGGTTGCGATTTTCTAAACCCTGCCCAGTTTACCCACGCCACAATTTCTTCTCGTTTTCTATTGAAATGTGTATAATATCTTCTACTTTGCAACTTCGAATTGTTAGGTTTCGTAGATTTTCAAATTTGTGAAGTTGAAGAAAAACCAGATCATTTTTGGGCTAGGGAACCGGGTGAAAACCACAACAGGTCAGGTTCCAGGTTGAGGGTCAGTTCCGGTTTCTGAAGCCCTGAGCTCTCGATGCTTCCACTTAGGAAATGAAGTAAATTGTTGGATATTTCTATAATAATTTACTTGCAATGCAATTCGAGGTCAAACGCCATCTTGGGCTCCCAAGCAGAAAAGTATTTACTATGTTAAGATGAGCCATTCACCAAAAAAAAAAAAAAACTAGATGTTGCTCCTACCATTTGTAATTTCACGGCTCCGCGAGGACTCCACTCCATAGAAATTGAAGGTATTCAGGAGAGGAGAGGGAAAGGTTGAGGAGTTGATGATTGGAGCAACTCATGAATTTTGGAAATTGAGGCTCGTGGGGTTGATAATCTCTTGTCTTCTCTACCTATCCCATCCATACATCTTTTATTATTATTTTCCTGCCTACGGGAAAGCCATTTGGACCTAAATCTTTGGTTGCACTACTGAGGAAGGGATATCTAGGGCCAGTGTATGTTTCAATGAGGCCATCATTTTTGCAACAATTTTCACGAGAAAGGGGGAAGGATGTGATATGCTGGTGTGACATGTTGGGCTCATCTTTGTGTTGCCGATTTGGGCCTTCCATTTGCATTGGTGCCAGCGGAAGTGCCCACACCGTTGAATCGTCTGGTGGATGCAGTTAACTCGAAGCACGCACGACCGTTGCCACGGGATTCGTCAACCATTGAAACGTGGACTCAATTAGTCCTATTGCGCAGTAAAAATTTCAAAAATAACCTCATAAATCTAAAAATTTCAAAAATAGCCTCCTCATAATAAAAAGGTCGTTGTCGTCGGCAGAAGAACTGTTGTCGCTAAGGTGCTGCCGTCCCGTATAAAGACCTTGGTCTCGCCCGGCAAAGACTAAATGCACGACGTAGCAAGACCGCCCCACGTGCAAGATTTTTATTTTTTGATTTTTTTTTAAAAAGTTATTAATAATATTTGTTGAAAGATTTTTAAAATATACAAAATGAGCTCAAACAATTATGAAATTTTTTGTGAAGCCTCCTGGCATAGTTTTTATGCTTGTGTAATTTTTTTGAAATTTTATGTATTCTTTTTTTGTAAAATTCTTTAAAGTTTAATGTTTGTAGGAATTTTATAATATAGCAAATGAGGTCCAAACATTATGAATTTTTTTCCATACTCCTACACAGTGGACTTGATTGTGTAAAATTTTACAAAATTTTATATGCTCAAATTGTCTCGACAAATTGAGGGTTTTAGGTCTCAAAATTAGGACGAGACGTTTGAAATTAGGGTTTCATGAATTCATGTGACTTGAAATGTGAGTATGGTTCTCCATCACATTTCTTTCGTGATAGTAGAGTACGAAAAAGCGAGTACGGAAATTAATTTAAGCGAAAGGGCTTAGAACGTTGCGATTACGGAGAAACCCTAAAACATAGCGAGAATCGAGACCGATGTGAATGGCTATACTTTGATGGCTCAATGAGGCACATCACGTAACTACATTGCGGCCCGTGCGGCGAAGCACGTTACATTTGGTCACATCGCATGATGGTTTGGCTAATTACTTTACCATGGGCGCTACTACTACGGTAACTTCGCGACACGAGCTTCGAACCATGTAAGTACGCATGCCTTTAGGGGATAGTTAAAACATGGCGAATAGGAGGTGGAGTACTACGGACTAGCCCGACCTACTGCGTGGACCGGGGCCATTTGCCCTTTCTTGCGAGCTCGGCATTGTAGTCCTCGCTGCGCTCCGCCTCGGCGCCATTTCCACTTTTTTCGCGCTCCTCTCGCGTGCCTCGCGCTCCCTGCGCCTGCACGCCTCGAGATGGGCCCGAGTCTCCCGGCGGATACGCTCGTTGTGCTCTTCAGTCCGACGATCCTCCTCCCGGATCTCGCGTCCCCTTTCTGCATTCCACTCCTCGAGTCGGTGCCATCGGTGGGTGTGGGTGGATCTCTAGGTCGATCCACTTGCGGAAGCCACATAGCGGCTCCGGATCTGCGTGTAGACGGAGAGATTGTTAGTGCATACTCAAATAGAATTGGTACGATATATTACTGTTAGTACTCCTTACCAGCTGCCGATAGCTGCTCGTATCCCAACGGCGGTCGGGATAGTCAGAGGAGTAGTTAGGACATCCCCAGGAACGCATGCCGAGGCTGAGCTGGTGCTTGGATTTGAAGAACTTGCATGTGTCCCGCACCGGATGGATGGGCGGCTCCCCTCTGGCGGGTGTTGCGCGAAGGCTCGCTTGGAACGTTCGACAAGGGTTCGGTACGCGGGGTTTCATTGCGAGAGCGCCATCTGGCAAGTGCTCTTCTGCGGACCGGCCTCAAGCAGACCCTAGCTTGTTCGGCTCGTGCCGTTGAAGCCCTTGCTAGATCACGGATCTCGCCCCATTGCTTCTTGAGGTTGTCCATCCCAGCGTGGTGAAGCAAGCTCGTGTAGTGTTTGGTTTGGTTGTGTGGTTTTCTCGTAGATGACTTGCACCTCCTTTTATAAGCGGAGGGTTGGCATGACGTAGTTGGCGAGTGTTGTCTAATCTTCTGCAGAGAGTAGTCATGGCCCTTTTTAAGTCTTTGTATTTTTGGTAGGAAAAGCCACGGAGGCGAGTGTTGTCTGGTTGTTGCTGATGAGTTGTCACGCCTTGCTCGCAGTCTTTGTCATTTCGGTCTAAAAAGTTTGGCGAGGCGTGAGTTGTCACGCCTTACTCTCAGTCTTTGTCATTTCGGTCTCAAAAGTGGCGAGGCATTGAGTTGTCACGCCTTACTCGCAGAGGCCGTCATTTCGGTCCGAAAAGTCGGGCGAGGCGTTGAGTTATCATGTCTTACTCTGCAGAGTCTTTGTCATTTCGGTCCAAAAGTGGCGAGGCGTTGAGTTGTCACGTCTTACTCGCAGAGTCTTGTCATTTGGTCCGAAAAGTCGGGCGAGGCGATGAGTTATCATGTCTTCCTCTGCAGAGGCCGTCATTTCGATCTCAAAAGTCGCGAGGCGGTGAGTTGTCACGCCTTCCTCTCGCAGAGTCTTTGTCATTTCGGTCCGAAAATTTGGCGAGGCGTTGAGTTGTCACGCCTTACTCGCAGAGTCTGTGTCATTTCGGTCCAAAAGTCGGCTTACAATTGAAGTTGTTTTGAAAGCCATCGCCGCTTTGTTAGGATGATCGGTAGTTCCGACGATATAAGTGCGGAACTACCTCTCGGCAGAACTTCCGAAAATCCTGCGAACATTTTTTTTGCAAAGAGCACTCTTTTGGGACTTAGCTGATTTTCTACAAGTGTGGTTCTTACCGCCTTGTTGGGAGCTGTACTCCTGCACCGCGATAATCGGAAGTTTCGCAAATTAGATAGCGGTACTTCGCAAATTACTGTTTGATTAATTCACACGCAAAGTGTTCACAACGGAATTAGATAGACGATACATGATACAAAATACTACCACAACGCCGCAAAGGCATACATCACGTAGTGTAGGGATGCATAGATAAAGACTGGATATTACAATCTTATTAAAACTGAACTTCTACTTAGCAAGAACAAGAAATAATAGAAGAAAAATTACCAAAGTGGCCATGTTAACTAATTTCTGTAGCGATTTCTCAACCCTTCCCATCCTTTCATCCAGTCCTTTAAGAACACTATCTTTATTTTCCGTCGGTTCATCCGATGGTCGAGGCACTTGACGAAATGCAGCCACACGACGTGTGTCCTCTTGCAAGGCTGCAATTTGCATTGCAATGCCTCGAACCTCTGGCACAGCTTCATCAGCCCACAGCCAGAACCGACATGTTGTGTTCTATAAAAATAATTGGGAATACAAGTGAAAAATATTATGTTTGGAAAGAAGTTCAATGGGGATGATCAGACATAAGTTACCGTAAGATTCGAACACTTCATGAACACTCGGGATGGATTCGTTGGCGTATGGGAGGTGAACACATTCACCGGATCCCTGCAACGAGGGCAATCCAAGTGCTGTCTTAGTGCTTCTAATTGCCTGCTCACTCGAAAGTTTGATGAGGCCGTAGACATCCCGTTTAAGGCGGAAGGAAGGAGAAGAGGAACTGAAGAGTGAGTGGAATGGAAGCCAAATGATGCATATATATAGCCTGTTGGTAAATTGTAATTTGGTTGAAGAAAATTCGCGTCCGCGAGGTAGCAGGGCCGAGGAGGTATCGTGGGGCAGCATTGAGTTATGTCTTTAAGGTTTAGTAAGTTTAAATCGGAGTTACAGGTTGTTGTTAGTACTAAATATTTGGATAACATGTTGTGTACATAAATCGTAAAGGCGAACGCACATGGACATTACATAAATCGAGAAGCGAGATGCATGATGGCATTATGTAACAAGTTTTACACGCCCATGAAATTAGTTAGGCGCATGGTCGTGCCGCTGCGGGACGACGTAGATGATCCTCGTGGAATGTGAACTCGTCCGGGAGTGGCGACGCCTCGAAGGCCGTAGTAGGGCCCCTGTCTCGGGAGGCGAACGGGGTGATCTCATCGTGGCGGTCCGGTGAGGCCCGAGCATGTCGCCCACCCATCGGTGCTCGTCTGCGGAAGCGTCTGAGGTGAGTTAGTCATTGCTTTTGTACGACGGAAAATTGGTGTTAGTACGCTCACGTGTACCGAGTAGGTCGTTGTGTTGACGAGGACCCTCCGGCGGTCGAGCCGTAGTGCCGCACGGTGTACCCTCCGTGCGTGTCATTGAACCAGCGTCGCGCCCCGAGGTGTGATTGAACGCCGGCGAAGAAGTCGATCTGCGCCTCCTCCGTGATGACGATGGTTGCGTGATCTTGCCGCCCTCGCAATCGCCGCAAGAACAAAGGGTAATGTCAGATACGTCCGAAATGAGTGTATGGAAAGGTACTCACGATAAGAACCGATTGACAGATGACATACCTGTGGCTCGAGGCGGGTCGGGCCGAAGCGATCGTAGCTCGACGACTCCGGTCGCGACGGGCGTGCAGAGGCGGTCGACGGAGGTGCGGAGGGCGGAGGTGGTGGAAGGTACCCGCCACGCACGCGAAGATGTACGTGAACGTCGTTATGGCGACCACGTTATGGATCTAATCGCGAAATTACATCCTCGCGCATCGCGCGCGATCGCGCTATGATACGATCCATTGTGTTGTTGTTTCCACGGTCTATAGCTTGGTGAGTTGCGGACACGCCCAAGCGGTAGTGCCGCACGAAACCCATAGTAAGTGCGAAAAGTGTTGCCGAACGAATTATGCGAAGAATGTTTTACCGTCTCGCCGAGGCGGGCCGATGACGGTCCGGACCGGCTAGTACGACGTCGTCTCGCATGGCGCCCATCGACGCCGCGCGCCGCCCAAGAAGCTCGCACCTAGTGCGCGAACGTACCACCGCAAGTACGCCGCGACGTCTCGGATGGCGAGCCGCGAAACTCCAGCACCACGTCCGTCAGAACCTCGTCAATCCACGCGTCGCCCGTGGCTGCAGATTCGCCTCGGCCGCCGCTCCTCCGCCCTCTCCTCGTCGCCGCAATTGAATTTACATGTCGAAAATCTTACTCAAAATGCCTCAAAATAACACCAAATAATGACATACCGGTGAGCCTTTGTTGTGAGAGGTCGTCCATGGCGGTGGAACCTCTGGTAAAGGCCGAATTGCCTCATGACCCGCTGCGGGTTGTACCGCTCGACCATGTGCGAAGACCAAGTGGCGGTCGTCATCCGAGTGCCTCGCCCGTAATGCATTGGGACGATAATCCGAACGGGCCGTGTCGTGAAGGAACCGTGGCGCCTATGGCCACCGGATGACCTCGTCCTCGTGGAGAGTCTCGAAAGGTTATGGAACTCGGGTATACGCGCCTCGGTCTCTCCTAGCCCACCCTAGGGTAGCACGTGTCCAACGTGTTCCCATCGAGGCCCGCCGACGGGTCGCGTCCGCAGCGGCCCCCGTAAAGCTCGGTGGTCACTGGTAAGGGTGCACGTTTGGCGCGGAAGTACGGTCGGCCGATCGGAAAGTGCTCCACGACCATAATCGTAGGAGGCGCGAGCACACCGCGAGGATCGCTCTCCCGCGTCGCTGCCGACAAGCATCACACAACCCTCTGTAGGTGGCGCAGCACCGCAGAGCCCCAATCGCATCGTGGAACTCGCTTGCCAGCGCCCGCCGAGATCGTGCGATGGATGTAGCTCGGGTACACGCAGTCTCCCTGCGTGGTAGGAAACAGGATCCATCCGAACAAGAACAACAGGTACGCGACTAAATGTGTCCTCACTTCCTCCTGAGTCGCATGCTCGGGGCAGATCATGTACCGCCGCAGCCAGGAATGTGGCACACCCGACGCGTTCGCAGCAACCGGTCACCAAATCGCTACCAAACGGACCTTCCGGCCATCGCCTCGGAGGGGCACTCACCGAAGACCACGCAGAGGTAGACTCACAAGCGAGACACGTCCTCCGAGTAATGGTCATCTCCCCATCGGAAGTGGAAGGTGTGAGTCTCCGGTCTCCAACGGTCCACGAGCGCAGACAGGAGTGCCGCGTCAAACTGCAGCGCGTGCGGGAGGTCCAACATCCGGGCGAGGGGCAGGAGCCCGGTCTCCCGAAGCCTGGGGACGTACCGCTCGTCAAGGGGCCATCTCTCTGGGGCGCCAGACCGTGCTCGAGGGCGACGCCGCGACCACGCCCGACAACGGTGTCCCACATCCCAACAGGTCAAGCAAACAGACGCGTCGTCAAGCTGGAGCTCGCGCCATCTCCCGCCAATGAGGAAATAACATGTCGGTGCATGCATGTAAAACATATTATGTGACACAGGAAAATAAGGCAAGACATACGATAAAAATTTCAACAATGCAATATGATCATAATGAGTTAACAACAAACCCGGACAACTTAACAAGTACTACATAAAGGCATGGATAAACAACAACAGAGTCCATCAAAGACATTGAAATAACCAAGCGACATCACGACGTAGTAATTATATCTTCCTCACTCTGATTGCAATCGCTTGTGCCGGGTCCGCTTGGGCGTGGCCGATGGAGTGCCCAACAGCCTTGCACGACCGCAACGGGTCGGCGAACTCGTTGTTCGCTACTGGCCGTCGCCCATGTCGTTCGGATGCGTCGGGTGTCGCTGCCTTCCACGGCCGGGTGCTTTAGTGCGTCGTTGGGCACCCACTTCACCGCCCCACCAAAGGTCCTCGAGTGCGGTCCACCCGTATGAATGGAACTCAAGACTCCAAGTTGCATACTGGTGGTGGATGTCATAGTACTCGGAGATGTAACGCCCGAGGCTTGCCGCCACGCGCGCATGCCGCGCACACATGGGAGCATGGTTTGTGCGAAGCCGCGCTTGTTGCGTGCACGACGCTTCTTCACCAATCGTGCGGCACACGCCACGATCCTCTAACATGGCCCATCACGCACTTCTCCCGAGCCCGATCTCGAACCGCTAACGCCATCCATGGTACGAGCGCGCGCGATCGAGCCTTGCCGATCTTATTCGCCATGTAGGCATGCATTACTTCGAGAATTGCTTCCGCCCTCCAAATGCTTCTTGGCCATCATGGCTCGTTGACAAAGTATCGATGGTACGGTTCAGCTCTCCTCCACGATCGCAGTTGATCGGCAGAGATCGGACACCCTTGAGCACACCGCTGTACACCTCCGACATGTTGGTCGCCATGATCCCGCACCTTGCACCGTCCGTGTCGCGGCAACAGGACCATTTCTCCAGTCGGTGCGTGCGAAGTTAACCCATCGGTGAACTCCCAACTCGCGACCCTCTAGCCGCCGCCCTCGCCTCGGCATGCGCCGAGTCCCTTACATGCTTCCGGTCTCCTCATCGTTTGTCTCCACACCGCTTGAACTTCCTCCTTTGATTCTCGCATGCGAGCTTCTTGAACATCTTCATGAGGTCCCCGCTCCAAACCTTGTGTGGAAGTTGGCCGCGAGATGCCTCATGCACCAACGGCTCCTAACATCGCTCCACTGTACGGCGGCCAAGGCCCCATTTTGCATCATGCACAACGCGCATAACAACCCAAAGATTGCGATCCGAGATTACACATACATCCGCCGATCTTGCACGATCACCGCTTCACATTGCACAGAACCACAACCGCTCTCCGTGTTCTCGCTCTCAACAATTGCGAACGCCACGGGACTAATCGGTCATTCGTGACGGCCGCAACGGCGGTGAGGATGGTACCCTCGCATTTCCCACATAGGAAGGTACCATCCATCGTGAGCACGGACGACAATGTTTGAACCCTTCGATCGCCTGACGGAAGGCCCAAAAGACCCTTTCAAGAACAAAACAATTGGGCCCCTCCGTCGGATGCACCCGCTCAAGCTTGTTTACGTACGTCCCGGGATTAGATTCCGCGATTTGATGCAGTAATCTTGGTACTAGGTTGTAAGCCTCTTCGAATGTGCCGAACATTCGCTCCGTAACCTCGCGCCGCACGCCATGCCGCCTTGTAGCCGACATGTGAATCCCACCATATTGGCAACATCCGCCAAGAGGAGCTTTGGCGAAATGGACACATCTGCGGCGACGAGGTGGCTTATCAAGCTGGCAACATACGAGGACGCCATGTTGCGGTGCTCGTAGCGGCTCACCTAACTCGCATGTGTGGTCCTTCAAAGACCGTTATCCGAAGCCCATGGCGTGATGCGTGAACCTCTGCGCACGGACTTTGCCAAAGACAGGATTCATCAACACACCTGACGATGTACGTGTCGGGGTTGGACCTCTGCACCCGATACGTCCGTCCGATGTTAACGGCGTATCTTGCAATAGCATGCTGTGCGGCGCTCTTGTTAGGAAAGCGCTGGCCTAGGAGCAGGGTGTCCTCATTGAACCCCCACTCAGCACCCTCCGGACGTGGCGTAATCCGGCCGATGTCGCCGCAACGTCGCCCAATCGTGAGGGACGTAAGCAATGTCGATGGTCACAAAACCACCAAGTGCACCTCCCCGCAGCAGCTTCTCCGCCTTCGCCGCCTTCCGAACTAGTTGTTTCCACGCCCTCCTCGCTTCCACCTCATCCACCGGTCTGGTCGGTACTCGTGACAATCAATACGAGCTGACCACCATCTCTCCGCCTTCGTTGGGCTCAAAATTGACCGCACGCCTCGGTCTCCATCGCCACGCCTCCTCCGTAGCTGAGCACCAACGCAAGCTCCTCCTCACCAGCAGCCTTCACCTTCACCGGAACCACCCGCACCGGATGTCCCCGTGCTCTCCAAGAACTGAACGTAGACCATCGGCGCGCAAGATATATCGCGCAAAGCGGGTTGCAAACAACCCCATGTAGTTGGCCCATGAAGCGTCACATGTGACCTTCATAAGTTGTCAAACGGTCTCGCCTGCACCACCCACCACCGAGGCATACAACGCCGATGCGCAGCTTCTTCCTTCCAGTGGCGCGATCGAACGCGGAACGCACGCACCGCCTTAGCTCCGAGAGGCTCATGTCCTTCAGAGCCGGCGCCCGGATCACGGTGTGGTGACAATTTGACAGGTCCGCACCGTACGGTCCGTCGCGTACGAGACCGTCCCCGTGGAACACGAACAGATCTTGAATTTCCGCCATAAAGTACCTAACACATGTGCATATGAAACCATCGAATTATTTATGGATTTTTTGTCGTAATGAACGCTTCTACAAATTTGGTTATGCCCATCGCTCAACCATTAGTACTCCTAGGCCCTGGCTAGTTGTAAGAACAAGTGAACTTTCGCTGTAAAAGAGCAAAGACGAAGGCAAGGGGAAGACATGGTATCTTGTCTTGATGGCGGCTTGAGATTATAAATGAATGATCTACGATTCAACTGCCAGCTCTGCGGCTGCAGTTCTGTCTGTACAATTTAAGTCTGACAGTATCAAATCATCATAAAATCTGTTGGATTTTTGTTCATGTCACTGTCATGTTGTCATTTCTCCAGGTACTCCTGACTGGCTAAGCTTGATTGCTCCTTCACACCTCTTATGACAAAAACAGTCACTTTGCATATGGCAGATACGAGTCTATATCACGGAAAAGGACAGAACCAACTTGTCACCTATCAATATATCTCAAATTGATCAGTCCAGATCCCAGCATCACGAAGCTGCAATTGAAGCCATCAAATTCACGATTTCATACTTTTGGAGTAACATCTGAACCAACAAATATCTGCCTGTGCAACTCACGAAGCTCTTTTGATTCTTTCCCCCCACTTCGATCTCCGCCTCCCTCGTTAAGTCACTCCAATTACCCCGCCGCACGTATTAATTTGACCCTACGCAACCAAGTTTCTGCATCTGCCACTGACTGATAGGACTATTCTAACGTAAGAACCTGATATGATTATTTCTTCATGCTGTACATTCTCTTACATTTGTGTGATCACTACAAAGTGTCAAAGAACATGGACCTCCACTTCAAATGGTCCAGACATGTCACTGGTGAAGAAAAAAATGGTGGCATGCAGTAGCCTAGTATCCGGCTAAAGTGCACAGAATAGTAAAATGCCGGACCACCGACACAGGGAGGAGAGACATGAGGCTATAGACATTTCCAGAAACGGAAACTATGGAAATGAGCAAACAGAGAATATGATTGCGTCACCTATAATGTATAATGTCAAAAGTTAAGCCCCCCAAAACAGTGCTAATGCATGATTACATCAGCTTAATCAGCCCCGGATAAGAAAAGGTGAGGCTAATCCAAGGAAGGTTAGCATCCCTGTCTCTCTTCGGCAACCACGCAGACAGCTACGTACACGGCGCCAAAGAAATCATTCGCTGAGCTCACTGTGTGCGCACAGCAATCTAAGGGCTAGGGTATGATTCTCTGCACCATCCGATCGCTGAAATTCAATATTATGTCAAGCTGGAGACTGCTTGTAATTTACTTGGCCGCATTTGTCCAATTGATATGTAGACATAATTAAAACAAATCATGATTTAAGTTCCTTTTTCTTAGGCATTATTGTTACTTTTGTATATTCTTCGCCACAACGTACTTCAGCGTTAATTTTCCCATGCAGCTACGGCAAAGCAGTTGTTAATGTACAATCAATAATTGTAGAGACATGAACAGCATACAGTTTCCAAAAGGTCGGATTGTCACAATAAAGTACTCATGTGGTGTCCATACGGTTATGCTGAAGCGGTTGTAGACGCGGGATGATGATTAGTTATGGTTCTTTTTTTTTTCCAAGCTAGAGTTTTCTCTCGTATATATATAGGATGCTTTTCTAGTTCCAAATATATAATCCAAAGCCGCACAAAGTAAAAAGGGCACAAAGTAAGTAAAGAAAATGCCACTTCATGTTCGCTAAAACATTTCTCGCGTACAGGGCCATAACTACGAAGGGGGAGAAAATTAAAGGGTACTCAAAACTAAGCAAAGGAACCGCCAGTTGATGTATGCTACACATTACACTTGTGCAGATCATAACTACAAAGTTACCCGCAGAGGCAAAATCATATCTCCATTTTAACGAATAAAAAAATGTATAAATTGGACCGATAAGACTACCTGAGAGATGAATAGAATCATCTATCTTTTTCACCACTATGGTATTCAATTTCTTATTTACTCCAATAACTACGAAGATCAGAGGCACAACAACACAACAAAATACGTTGAAACCAGAAAACCCCAAAGACATACCTCACGGCCGGTCAGACCAACCTCCACGCGGTCAGTGGATGCTAGGGTTTGAGAGAAAACCTTATCAGAAACCTGTTAAGCCCCCCACACAAATGGTCTACACTCATGCACGCTTCTCAAAGCGGGTGACGAACTGGGTCTCTTCAATCCGTCTCTTTGTGGACTCTATCTTCTCTTGACATAAACCACATCTCCTTTGTGTCACGGTTTCTCCAAGGTTACTAACCTAGTATTTTGGCAAAGATATCAAAATACCCTTTCTCGGTCCTTCTCGAGTCCAATCAATGTGAAGCAATCCCCATGATTCGCCACACGTAGGCTCATCAGTGACTCTCTTCATGTCGGCAAGTCTCCCACCTAGTTTCCACCGAAACTACTATGGCACTTGCACCAACCCCTAAGCCACTTGATGCAACTCGTTACACCAAACTTCATGTTCGATCGTTCTTGCCCATCTTACGTCATGCTTAAGTTCAACACTCCATCCGGTATTCTCGATCGTTCTGGATATCAACTCTCCTAGCATAGTCCTGATCATCCTCGCCGTTGACCGTACTGGGCTCTAAGTCATCTGCACAATAATAGACTAAGAAAATAGATTCTAGGCATAAATTCCTCGTAAATTGACACACGTTAGCCAAAAAACAAACATCATACAACACCTATACACTGAATCACATGACTGGCCAATTCCATAAAGTTCACCGCCTTCCCGCACCTGAACCCCCTCTAGCCGGTCTAACTGCCGCCCACGGTCGGTCTCACCGGTGGCAAATGGCCAGTCAGACCACTCCAGAAATTTTCACATGGACTGGTTGCACCTTCTCTAGAAATTTCAAAAATCTATCGAGTTTTGTCTCGAAATTCAATTTCCTATGAAACCTGGTGCAAACTCACATTCTAACACTCCTACACAAGTGTTTAAAAATATTCCCTAAAATTCCACTTTTCAAACTCCACCCGGTCTGACCGCCACTTACATGCATGATAACTAGCAAAAACTCCACTAAACCCAAGAGTTTTTAAAAATACCTTAACATCATTATCAATTGTTCAACATTTTAATATTAAATCATGATATCTAACCCAAGGTCTACACGCTATTTTTCCCCTAAAGCTTCCAATAATTTATCAGTTACAATGAACTAATTCTCATCGATTCCTGTCGTGGAAGATAGCATGCAAAGCAAAGCCGAAAGGTTGAACAGAGGAGAGGAGACACCATGCACCGATGGAGGGGCCCCGCGTACCCCACTAGTTCGCTGATAAGGAAATCAATTCATTTCCACGTCACGGCGTGGAATGGCTTGGGATTGGCTCTGTTTGATGGGACTTGTCAGCAGAACCTACCTGCCCAAAGACACAGAAACAAGCATTTTAAAAAGAGAAAACATATTGTTGCAGCAAAGGAAAATGTAGCTACCTTTGCCCGTCCGTCCGTCCCCCAACCAATTCGATCACTCTATACGTTCCAAACAGCAACCTCTGAATTTCTCCGGCCTGTCTCCTTCTGTTGTGCCAGTACAGCAACATCAACAGTAGAAAAGTTCACATGAAATGTTACCGCGTTGGCAAAACACTATTGAGATAGGACACGACATACATACATGATATATTCACTGTAATCTGTAAAGCACTTGGCAAACTTACATGCATGTCTTTCTGTTACCAAAGGAAATGAGGTTTTGGATTATTTTTTTTATCACCCTTTGCTATGTACATGAGTTTTAAACTAACACACTACAGAGTTTAAAACTAACACTCACTATGTACATGATCACACATATATACTACACAGGTATAGATGCGTGTATGTCTCACCGGAATGTGGGCCACCCAGAAAGAGAGCGCCATATGGCCCCAGATGGAACTGGGATGCAGTAGGCACGCTTGGCTCTGCAGCGCACGTACGCAGGCGCACGTGGTAGTGCATGGGGCGGTCGACACGTGCAACGTCGGACGCCGACATCTCGCACTGTCGCTCGTGTCCGAGGCGCTTGTGATTGGCGCTAGCTCCTCCCCGTCGTCGTCATCGCCGTCGTCGCCGCCGCTACTTATCCTGTCACTCAGACGCTCACTCCTACGTAGGAGTAGTAGTAGTTCCGAGTATCCGTACTGCACTCAGCGGCAGCTGCTCCTTTCTTCCATCAACTCTTCGCTACTGTTGCTTCCCACTTCTCTCTCCGGCCTTTCGCTTTCCCTTGCTTCCAACCTCCTGTGTATGCATTCCGTGACACATTATTAATACCGGCCGCTCGATCCTGGCCATCGTGTCTAGAGATCCGTGTATTTTATGTATGCGTGCGTGCGACTGGCACGGTGTCAGTTATGTCGTGTGGTACGTACCGTCTTTGCGGGTGGTTGGGATGTATGGTCGTGCTGGTGACCTGGGTGAGAGGCTATGGCTATGTTCAATCATGCTTGATGGCCTCTCTTGCTTTCTCTCTCTCTCTCCCACTCTCCGGTGCTTCGATTTGACTGATCTGATAGCGTCCATTTAGTCCCATGTGTGCGCCCTCATAATTTCCTGCCCTACCTGTCTACTTGTTGTTGGACCTCAGCTCAGAGCTAGCTGTTCGATCGAGATCAATCGGTTCCAATCTCCGATGCATTAGGTCGGTGGACAAAAATGTCCGTCCACTCAGTATGTCTCTAGTCTAATTTGTATGGTCATTCGGACTAAATTTAACCAGAATGGGCGGAGGCAATTGTAGATTATTTGATTATATATTTATGTTAGGTTAAATTATACTAAGATGTTTAGTTGACTACATTAGAAAAGAGGATACATGACTAAATGCAACATAGGTTATTTAGTTGTTTGTGTATGGCACAGTGTGCTCTTCTCTTTTAGTGAGGGATGAAAATACCTATTATGAGAATGTTTGAGTTGAATATAAAAATAGCTAAGAACATGATTTTACTCTCAAAAATGGCAACTAGTTTATGCCTTTTTGAACTAAACTAAAAATGGCAAGTAGTTTATGCCTTTTTGAACTAAACTATCAGTATAAATGGGCAAAACTCATAACTAATAATCATTCAAGGAATAAAACAATTTTTTTTAAAAAAGACCAATGTAAAAAATTCATAACTAATACTCCATTGTCATTCGGTAGTATCCATGACAACCAATGTAAAATGTACAAAAAAAAAAGATCTGGAAGCCATCGCACTATTGTCATTCGGTGTTATTACTATTTCGGTTTTGCACATGTGGGGCCCATGGTCAGCTCACATCTAAACACAACACAGAGAGAGAGGGAGCACAAAGCAGAGGAGATATAGCGGAGGGCAACCGAGGTGCGGCAGCGGGCTCAGCGCTGACGACGACGGTGGTCGGTGAGGGCAAGAATGGAATGCTGCGGGGTGTCCCGTTGGAGGTAGTGTCGCGGCCAGAGGTGGACGGTGGCGGACAGGAAATAGTGTGTGGCGACCAGAACCGGAGGAGGAAGAAGTGGCCGCGGCGCTGGAGAGGGAGAGGGGGAAGGAGGAGGCAAGCATGAGCACCAGGGGAACAAGGTAAGGTCACCAGATCGGTTGGTGGGGCGGGAGCGGCCAAGGAAGACCGACGGCGTGAGCCCGAGGCGATGCAATAGATTCGTCATGGCAGCGGTGCTATGCGGAGGGGGAGCTGGAGTGGGTGGTGGGGGAAGGAAGAGGGAGGTGAGGCGATGCTCGTGTAGAGAGTAATTGAGGAATGGCTCACTGGAGAGAGGATGACGACAGTGGAGGCGGTTTCAGTTCAGAGTTGGGGAAGAAGACCATGATGTAAGCTCCCGTGGACGATGTTTGTAATTGGTTGGGGGGTTTTGATCGTGGTGGTTGGGAACACGACGTGACACGCAAGGAAGTGGGTGGAGCTTGTCGGATTAACGGGATCGACTTGGTGGGCGCGGCGACCGATGCGAGCGCAGCGCGGTTGTCAGCTCAACATGAGTTTTGGAGAGGGGAATGCGATAGAGAAGATGACGAGGAAGACGAGAGGAGGAAGAGGAGTGAGCGGGAGGCGAGAGCAATGTCGAGGCAGAGAGCGGTGAGAGCAACCTGCCTCGGTAGCAAAGGTCATGCACGTGCGGATACGTTGTCCGTACCTTGGAGGCATTCGCTCAGCCTGGCTTGGCACTGAAGGTCGATCCTTGCATTTTCGCTCAGCCAGGCTCGTGAGGGATATTTGCATAAGATGAGCCTAGTCCGACGCAGCATGCAGGCAACTAAACACCCTAAATCTTGCATCCGGTGGTGTGAGCCCAAGTGGGCAATCAAACACATGATGCTTGTGTCAATCTCTCTCGAAAATCGCCATAGGTAATAATGGTGAGATCAGCACTGGTTAATTTTCGACACACTGACCAATTAGTAAAAACAGAGGTCTATCTATATAGAATTCGACTGTTTTCTATGTAAAAAACATAAATTACAGTAAATTATTTATATAATTTTGGTTCTTGGTCGCTATAATTATTCTTGAAAGTCTTAATAACTCATATTTCCATCACATGATTCAAAATCTCATTTGTACTTTGAGAGGTTGTGCAAAAATAAAGATAAAAAGTAAAATTATATATCAAGAAAATACGGTAATATGGTGAACCCGTTATGTTCTTCACATGTATTTTTAGAGGTTGAACAAAAACAAAAATATAAAATAAAATTATATACTAACAAAATACGACAATATTGTGAACCCGTTATGCTCTGAAGTAAAAATCATAATAAATACAAACCGAATTCATCATATAGGAAAAAGTGCAAATCCCAAAACACATCGACGAATGAAAATTCGGCTATTATAATATTTTTTTTCTTACAGGACATTAACAACGCGAATTTGATAACACATGCAACGAATAGAAAAATAACAGTTTTAGTTTCAAAGTTACTGTTGAAAATTATATAACAACTCTCCGAAAAACAATAACATTTTAGAGGTTGGAACAAAATGTCAATGGTTGATAAGCATCCAGTGCCCAGCTGAGATCTATCAATCATGCATCATACAATCTTGACTTGTAGCTAGAGGCCATGCCAGGTCGCATGCATAATTAAGCTAGCTAGGGCCGCGCGCGCGTGTCGGTCGTACCTCTGATCCGAAGTAACGGGCGCACCACATGCACTGCCGCACGGGGAGGCGACACGGGACGAGCTAGTGGCCGCAGGCAGTCCAGGCCATGCATTCTGGCCAGGGGTTGGAGTCGGACGCGTGGACAGACGGATGGATGGATGGATGGAGCTCTCTCGGCTGACGGGCTGAGCAAGCTATCGGCCGGCTATAGACAGAAAGTCAGCACAAGTGACATGACAATGAGGGGGGTACGGGGCCCAGCGGCGAACGGGCGACATGACCATGCCGGCCAGAGGCAGTCCGGCCGCTCCAGGCTTTGCAGCCCCCTCGAAGAGGAATGGTTAAATACGACCGTGCCAGGACGGTCGAATCGACCCATGCAAAAGCTCTGGCTACGCAGGCGGGGACAGAGAGAGAGAGAGAGAGAGCAGAGTCAGAGACAGGGACAGAGAGGGAGAGGGAGAGAGAGTGTGGCCAATGGCAGACACGAATAGAGCTCGCAAAGGGCGTCAAGTCCCGAAGACCCGCATGGTGCGGCGCGTACGATCGACGCGGTCTCGCGTCGCGAGAGATCGTGCTTTGTCGGCTCGGATCATTACGTAAACAAAAATTAGCTTGAGATGCCTCCACCTCTGCTTCCGCTATGCGTGCATGCCATCTAGTTCAAGCGCATCGATCTGGACGTACGTATGCGCACGGCGCACGTACGCAACACACATGCTAGGCAATGTTGCAGCCTTGCAGGCATGCATGGCTGACTGCGTTGCTCGACTCGTGGTGCACGCACGTCCCTGGCATGCGGGGCAAGATATAATCCTTTGACCCACTCGTCAGCATTTGCAAGAGTGCATGCGCACATATGGCAGTAGCTAGTGCAGGAAGCGGTCGGTTTCTTGGCAAGAAGAGAGGCGATATCACATATATGCATATATGATCTGCTCCACCTCTCCTCTCCTCTCGATCGGCAGGCAACAAATTTTCCCGTGGTACAGGTTGACAGGACGTGAAACTAGGAAAAAAGGGAAGAGATGTGTCATAAAGATCGGGAGGCTAACTGGCTTAGCTGCTGGCTCAACTGTACTTTGCAGCAGCCACTGGTCTCTGTGGTCACCGCATGCATGTGACCATATGTTCCTCGCGCAAAAAGTTGAGCAGAGAGCCAGAGATGCATGTTGTTTTGTTTTGCTTTTTTTTTTTTATGTTTTATTTTCGTCGTCTTGAATCTTGATGCATGCATGATTGCTGCTCCGGAAACGATACACACACGATGTTTTTTTTCTTCAGGTCTATCAGAAGCAAAATCGCACGTACTCTAAGCATGCGTGTTTGGCTAGTTGTTTAGTCAAGAGTTCTTATATAGTACTAGTTGGGGCTGGCACTGTGTAAGTAGGATGAGTGGCAGCAGCTGGTCCTCGTTCAATTCAAAAACAGCAATTGTTGGAGCGACGAGACATTGGCGCAGACGTAAAGATAGGGTGGCAAAAGGAATGGGGCTACGTCCCTGTCACGGGTGTACGTACACGACGCACGCAGGGTGACACAGGCACAAACGCACCAAAAGTTACTCCTAGCCAGCTACGTGGGGAAAAGAGCAGCACGTACGAGTACACACATGGATGTAATCCGGCTAGGGAGCCGAGCGAGCTAGAGCTATTGAAGCAGAGCAGGCATGGAGCCGGTGACGGATGTGACGCGCGCGCGCGGTGGGAATTGGGAAGCGGCTGATGAGAGGCGATCGAGGGTTAGTGGTACGTCTCTGCGTCCGTCTGCTGGCTCGGGCGCGCGTGTGCATGCGTGTGTAAGAGAAGAAACAGCGGCAGGTGCAGGCTAAGCAGGGGCAGCATGCGGCTGCAGCAGAGGCAGGGGGAGATGGACGGCCGGATGGATGGAAGTCGGAACTTGCGATCGGAGGGGAGGACCAGTCAAACGTCATCTCCAAGGCCGCAAATCATAAGACGGACAGTGATGCGTCAATCAGTGGGATCCCCCATCCCCCCTCTTTCGGTTCACTTCACTTCAGTGATTTCTGACCACTCCTAGCCTGCGTCCAGACAAAGCACTCTCCTCTCTCCGCTTCCCCAGTCTCCACACGAGAGAGAGAGAGAGAGAGAGAGAGAGCAACCATATGAAACCAATAACCGTGAGAGATTAGCGAATTACACATGGGTTGATCTAAAAGTTATTTTAGTTTCATCCTTGCATCGTTAGACCTCATTGTTTCATATTACTCTACCTATGCTGGTAGTACCAATCCATCAAGTAGTATCTTTCCGGTCAACTAATTTTACACCCCGTTTGGTTTCTTAGAATTGAACGTGTAGGTCATTTCCAGTTGAACTAAGGTAACCAAAACAAGACCCCAACAATTCAGACCTCATCCCATATAATCTAAATCGATTGAATTAGAACCTATGTGCCAATGTCACATAAGTCCGAACAAGCCCAGCCATGGCCGACAAGGCAAGACACAAAGCCCAAAAAAACTAAAAAAAATCCCATTTCCAAAATAAAATATTATTGTTTAAATCATTTCAGATTAAAACTATCATTTAATTCACTATCAGAAATTATTATCATTGATTTATTTATTATTTTGCTCGAAAATCCGGGCCTGGCCAACGTTGGGCCTGAGCGCGGAAAAAAACGGGCCCGGCTGGCGATGAATAAGGTCTAATCTCATTCCTTCACTCAAACTCTGGCCACCACAGGTGCTCCGATCATCACAAGCTCACAGTTGCCAAAGAGATCCCTTGGAACATCGTCATACCAAACGAGTTTCCGCCGACCGCCGTCACCGTGATCCGATCTTTCACTGCAATGCACTAGGAGACCACGTTGTGCACCTGATGACCTCAGCAACGGTCTGCCACTTTACATTCATCCTCTTTGACGTAGCCGCTTCCCGCTCTAGATCTAGGCTCGTCAGCCCATCGCAGCGTCATCAACCAGCTCTCCAGATCTTGTCGATGCATGTCTTCGTCAACTCTAGTATTCACGGCTTCATTGCCTTCTTGTACTTCCGGACCCTCCTCAAAGTCGGTTGCTGCCTCCATCTTTGACTTCAGCCACCACTGCGTGGGCTGCATTTTTATCACATGTATTCATCCTATAGCCATCACTAGATTGGATACTCTACCAAGTCAATTTTTTTGTTCAAAGTCAAAATCTTTGTTAAAAGCAAGCTTTTATATATCAGAGACTCATTCTATAACGATTATAAACCTACGACCAATATTTAAATAAAATCTATTCCCCTATATTACGGCCAAACTAGTC
Source organism: Hsuehochloa calcarea (assembly GCA_036346395.1). Lineage (NCBI taxonomy): Eukaryota > Viridiplantae > Streptophyta > Magnoliopsida > Poales > Poaceae > Hsuehochloa > Hsuehochloa calcarea. Next base: position 65,735,340 of record CM070593.1, on the reverse strand, counting down.
ATATACCAGTTTGAGTCATGAGACGACAGCTATGGACATCACCCCACCAACCATATGGTTTTAGGCCATCCCCGACCAACAAACTGGTCGGGGGACATGACAGTCTCCCACTTGACTAACATGTGAGCGATTATTGGCGCATCTGACCACTTACGACAGTTGACTAAGAGACGTGACGGTTCAAGACCCAACAGAAGAACATGTGTGAAGATAAGAGACACCTTTAGCGGCATTAACTAGCACCCTTTCAATAGCTATAAAGGTTCTCTAGTAACATCCTTATTGTATTCTTATACATTCATTGTGTCCACAATAATAAACGGTCTTCGTTTAGAACGTGCTCTCATATCATTTTCCCGTATAAGTTCGATAGGGAACCTCGTGTTCCGATCATCGACAGTTGGCGCAAGAAGGAAGGCTCCATCAACTCAAATATCATTACTATGTTTTTCTTGCGTACTCACCAATGGACAAGGAGAACTCCTTCGATTTTGGCGACTACGTCTCTGAGGAGGAATCTTCGCCGCCTTCAACCCAACCCGTTGGGAGTGAGGCGATAGAGACGCGATTTCCACCCTCAAGCAACTCCGAGGACAGCTATATTCCCACTTCTGTTTCAACTGGAGAGACAAATCACCACGATGCCAGTACCGTGACGATTCAGGATGATCTCAATAACGGAGACAATGTTGAGGTTATTGAGGAATCATCCCCATAACATCTACTTCATCTATTCCAAGGTCTCAACTACTACCCCTTCTTTGATGAGGATGAGACATTCTCACCCTCTATCTGTTCCGAGTTTCGTGAATGTGCTGTTGTCATCACCAACGAGACCATGGGCAACGGACGACACGTGAACACTACTACAGAGAAGGCTATACTGGACACCTAATCACAAATGGTTTTACAAACGCGACCGTCTATGTTACTAGCGATGGCTAGAACCGTTTATGATACGTAATTATCACAAACTTTTTTTAACAAGAACCGTCTGTGATAATTGCAAACGTCACATACAATTTTTACTTAAAATCATCTGTGATAATTCACAAAGGGTTCTTATTTAAAAAAAGTATGTGATAATTACATATCACAGACGGCTTATGGTTCGAAGTGTCTGTGATATGTATCTCTTAAACTCATCAATGCCGCTTCGGCTCTGCGACGCGCCTCTTCGTCTCACGCGCATAATTTATTCCTTGTTTTATGGAAATAATCATCCGCCACCGAAGATGAATACTCACACCACTCTACTTATTTCTCAAGCATAAATAATTTTCAAGAAATGACTCCCTACTCTTTTTCCATGTCGCCGGCATTGATGGCCTACGTGGCCATCCTGTACGAACCTCTCCGGTTGTACGTTGGCGGATGCTACAAAAGGTTATTGTGCCAATAGTGTCCTCCCTCCTCCGACGAAGGATATGCCGGGGCATATGACGGCAACATTCTGCCGTCTAGACGACCTCCTCCGTCGTGTCTTTCGGGTGGTCTGCAACTTCCGGCGAGCTAACCTCGCCATCGACGTAGTCCTCCAGAACGACGTTGCACGTCTCCAGAAGGATTACTGTCACATGGAATGCTACATTGGGGCTTCTAACGACCGAGTTTACCAAGACAAAACCCCTCGAACAAGAGAAGAGAGCCTATGGGCACAATTCGACTTGATTTTTCAGTCGGAGAGTCTTTGACCAACTCTCGAACGTTCACGTCAACGGTTGGACGTGTTTTGGGCAACCAACATTGATCCTGAATACTTCGATGTCGACGACGTTGCCTACAAAGTTTTGAAGACAAAGATCGCAGGCTACTTAGGTCACTAGAAAAACTTAATCCTTTTTATTTCTACTTTTTAAATCTTTTTTATGAAGCGACTGGCCACGCTGTTTGGCCATACTTAAATACAAAAAATGATAAAAAAAGTCCAATTTGGTGTTGAAGTTATTGTCTATGTTGAACATGTTTACTGAATAACGTGTTTATCGTACTATCTTCTATGTAAACTGTCTCGGTATAACAACATGATGATATTATTGATCAGTGAAAAACAATTCAGTAATATTTACTCCTGAGGCTAGCCAAAAAATATAATATTTTTAGCTATATAAGGAACTATCATAGGCGGTTTAGTGGATGTTGGACTGAAACGACGACTAGAGGGGGGGGGGTGAATAGGAGTATGATCTCTTTTTCATAAAGATCGGATTCAATACGATTTTCACTCCAATAGCTACGAGAGATATGAAGATTAATATACAAGCACATCAGAAGTCTTGTATTGAATCCAATCTAAACCCCGGAGCAAAACAACCAAAATCAACAAGAGCTTAATTTCCAAGTGTTGGACGGTCTGACCTCTATGTCAATGGCGGTCGGACCGGTCACCTTGGGCGGTCTGACCTCCAGCCTGATGAACAGTGAAATCAGCCCGAAAAATAAAGTTGTAAATAGGTATAACTTTTGATCTACAACTCCAAACTCGATGAAACTTTGAACACACCTTCTCTAGGATATCAAGAACCTATTCCAATCAAAGATCGTGAAGATCCTTGTAAAAGTTACGACCTTTTTCGTTTGAGTGAAGGATGGTTCAAAACCGAGTCAAAACGGAAACTAGATCCAAAACCTTACTCGTGGGTTAGAGATTATCAAGATAATCCTAGATGAGTTCCCACATATCACAACAAGTAAGATTAGAGATAGAAACCAAAGGAAAACTTGAGAATCAAAGATGGCCCCAAAATCACAAAATAGAGAGCAAGAAGGCAAAGAGACTCATCTCAAGAAAACTTGCATAGATTGATTTGTGATTGTTGCTGGTTTACAGTCACTCCAACATGGAGGACAAAACTCAATACATGAGCACACAATCAATCTCCTCTTCAAGAATCCTAACATCTCTACTCCCTAATCTCAAAAACAAAACTAGGGTTTCAAATAAGCAAAAGGATTGAGGAGGTGCACAACACCCTCCCATATTTATAGTGGAGGCTAACCTTCTAGAAGAGTTTCCTATTGGGCACCCATTAAGCCCACACACAAACGGGTTTAACTCACGCACGTATTTTAAAGCGTCGTCTTTATCTTCTCTTGACCTAAACTGCTTCTCCTTGTGTCGTCTTGTGCCGCGGTTTAGCCAAAAGCAATTAAGGCAGTATTTAGTGGTATTATCAAAATATCCCTTCTCGATCCTTCTCCAAAGACAGTGTCCAATCTTCATGAAGCAGTTCTATGCTTCGCCACGTGTAGGTTGATCAAACGACTCTCATCTTGTCGGCAAGTCTCTCCCATGCGGCTCCCACCGAAACCACTATGGCACTTGCACCGACCGCCGCGCTGCTTGATGCAACCCGTCACACCGAACTCCTCGTTCGGTCATCGTTGTCCATTTTGCGCAATGCTCGAATCCAATGACTTCACCCGGTATCCTCGATCGTTCTGAACCTCAGCTCTCAAGTCTAGTCCCGATCATCCTTGCCATTGACCGTCGTTGATCTCCAAGCAACCTGCATGACAATAGACCAAGAAATCGATTCCGGGAACAAGTTCTTTGCAACTTGACCCACGTTAGTCAAAACATGCATCATGCAACATATATGCACTGAAACTCATGAATTTGACTCAACAAACAAACATCGCCGCTATGAGAGTCGACGATAAAAGTGAAAACCGGTCAGACCACCACTCAATGGGCGATCTGACCGCCCAGCTAGGGACTTAGGCAATTTTCAACCCCTGAAAACTGAGACCTCTCTGGAAATTTCAAACGAATAGATCTTTTGATTGAAAGCTCTAAAAATATGAGACCAAGTGTATAAGAATCCACTCTCTTGCTTACACCCTCTATTTTTGGCCCAGCTCCAAAATCCAATAATTACAATGGCCGGTTTGACCGCCAGGGGTGGTCGGTCAGATCGCCATCGCCGGCGGTCGATCGCCATACTGGCGTCGGACCGCCTATATTTAATGAACTGAATTTTTGCTAAGAATGCATGAATCGAAAAACCTTCAACGACATTGCCAATTGTAACATCATCCTAAGATCATGAGCATATCCGTACGATATCCACAGTGGAATAAACCGTCTGTGATATGTATCACAGACGGTTCTAAAATAGAATGGTCCGTGGTATGGTCGCATGTCACAGTCTATTTTTAAAATATAGGCATCTGTGATAATTACAGACGTCACATATGGTTTTTAATTCGAAATGTCTGTGATAATTTTGAATCACAGACGGTTTGTGATTGGAAGTGTTTGTGATATGTACTCTTTTGTTAAATACCTGTCCCACCCTGATAGATCTATCTGCTGTGAGCCCTGAATGCGGTGGTCAACTTTGGGGCGTTTGGTGAAAGCAAACCGCAGATTCGAAAGTGTGCTTGTAGATCTATTTGTTCTTGTGATCTCAGGTTAGTATATGCTTCTAATTATATTCATTATAATAAAGAGAGATGATGGATAGGTTTAGATTTAGATTTAGATCTATTTTAGTAATTTGCTCCAATTTAAGAATGAGTCTCACTACTGACTACTACAGAAAATGACACCACAGACGGTTTTCTGAACCGTTTGACTTTATGTGTCTGTGATGATATGAGGTCATCACCGACGATTTTTGAACCGTCTGTAAAAAACTATCATAGACGGTTCTAAACAAGAACCGTTTATGAAAATAGACTGTGATAGTCTATTTTCACAGCGGTTCTGAACAAGAACTGTGTGTGATAGTTTTTTCTATTGCAAAAAATATATCAGATTTTGAATGTTTCATAGTTGGTACTATCATAGTTCCTAATATAGAATTTGAACCTAGAAGATAAAATATAAGGTGTCTTAGACTAAACAAGATACTAAATGTATATGTGAGATTTTCATCTTTAGAGACTCTTGAAAATATATGAAAAAGGCATCACTCCCATACAAAAACCTTCCTAACCTCCCCCTTGCGGCCTGGAAGTACCCCGATGCTCCCCATCTTGACCATCGCGTCGGCGAAGACGGTGCTGAGGAGGCCCGAGTAGGAGTCAACGACGTCGACAGCGGAGGTGTCGTTATAGAGCACGACGTCGGAGGCGATGACGCAAAGTCGTTGTGGATGTGAGCCGCTACACTCATTTACCATTTTCGTACGTGCACCCATAGGTTAGCTACCATGATCGATCGAGTCATCGGGGAAGAAGAAGTTTGCTTCCTTACAACTAAGGAGGAGGTCCTTGTCATCGAGGTCTGCGACAGCGAACATGGACCGAAGCACGTCGACGGAGTTGTGCACGTCCAGCAGCACGTCGGCGTCCCGCAGGTTCGACACCCTCCTTAGCATGTCCCGCCTTGACTCAGCTATAATATATAAGGACATCACAAAAATATTTTTCCTCCCGTGCACGCGTTCAATTTTTTTTGAATTCCTGCGCTGCGAATCACATACAGTTTCATACAAAAATAGTCTGCGATGACATATCACGGACGGTTCATATCAGGAATCGGCTGTGATACTTTACATATAGTTTTTGGTACAAACCATCTGTGATAAGTACCTCATCACAGACGGTTTGTATTAAAAACCGTCTGTGATGAGATAATTGAACCGTCTGTGAAGTATCACAGACGGTTCGTGATATGAACCGTCTGTGAATTATCACAGACGGTTCTATTTACATTTCGTCTGTGATAAGTACAACACGAATGGTTCTTTAGAAGGCATCCAGTATGATCTGTTTTATAGTAGTGACTTCTGGTCTACTTTAATATATTCTTGCTTGAGATATATATTGCTTCGTGAATATAGTGCATACCTAGCTACTTTAGATGGACAATTTAAGGTGAATGATATGTACAAGTGTAATGGCTAGCTAGCAATAGGAGCATTAATCTAATTTAAAACTAATTTGTTACATACGTAACGTAGATGGACCGAAGCTGGATGTACGTTGAGAATTGTGTGAGTGCATAGTGCATTGATGACGTGTCTGCTTTTAGAGGAGACGCCGAGCAGGGTATGTTGAAGAAGTGGATGCAATTTATGTACTGTCCATGCATTGAATGCGATAATCTGATGATGTTTACCAACTCTGCGCATATCGAAGCGCACTTGATTCGAAGGGGTTTCAAAAATGGGTATACATGTTGAACCAGTCATGGTGAAGAGCAGATTATACAGGAAGGTAGCAACACCATAGAGGGAGACAATGATACGACGGATGTGGACTGTGCTTTCGATGAGGATAGGCCGCACGATCACAATTTGGATCAGATACTACGCGATGCAGGAGGGAACTATAGTGAGTAAGGGAGAGAGAGTTTAGTAAATTCGAGGGCTTGATGGAGGACTCGAAGAAACCTATGTTCCTGGACTGCAAGCCGGAATAAATAAGGTTGTCATTCGTGCTTGAACAGCTGAAATTGAAGACAACCAATGGTTGGTCCGATAAGAGTTTCACGGCGTTGTTAGGTCTCATAGCGGACATCCTTTCAGAGGGAAACGTGTTGTTGAGAACCTCCTATTGTCTACGATACTATCACATATCACACACTACTTTTAAAATAAAACTGTTTGTGATATGGTTACATATCATAGACGGTTGTATTATGGAACCTTCTTGTCGACGATCAAATCACCGAACTTACAAATATATAAAGAACAGAGGAAAAATGACACGTATCTCCTGAAAAGGAATGAGGCTGCTCTTTATTTCTATGAACTGGCTATTACAAGGAGTGCCTGTAATCTATATCAAAGCTAATCCTAGTAACAACTGAGCGCAATGCTTGCTATGACTTTGTGTAGGACCGTAAAGGCGACTAGAGGGGGGGTGAATAGACGCTTTCTCGACTTTTTCGCCTTGATCAAATTCAACACGAACTTTTCTCCTTTAGCTAGGAAAGCTAAGAAGATCAGTAAACGCACAGAGAAAGCCTTGTGCTGAATTCGATAACCCCCTTAACCACAAGACACAAATGTGAAGAATTGATCTCACTGGGCTGGTCTGGACACTGGCGGTCTGACTAGCTGCCAAAGGGAGGTCCGACCGATTAAAATCGGTTCGACCGGCCGTTAACGGGCGGTCCGAATGCTAGCGGTCTGACCGCCGTTTCTAAATCGGTCCGACCGATTTAGTCCAAAACCGAAATACCAAGCCCAAATCCAAAACGAAAATTGGTTCAACTTTTGATTCAACCAATGAAACTTGACCAAATTTGGAGCACACCTCCCTAAGGATATCAGAGACCTATTTCTAGCGATGATCCTCCAGATCCACTTCACAGAATCGATCTCTGAATATTTTACCAAAGAAGTGCACAAACCCTAGAAATATGAAAAACTTGATCCAACACTTGCTTGTGGGGGATTGATGATCTAGATGATTCTAGGAGTATTCCCACACATCAAAGCAGGGTAAAATCGGTCAAGAGACCAAGCAAGAACACACGGATCAAGGAAGCACCAAAATCATCAAAAGAGAGAAGAACACAAGAGAGACTTCACCCTTGAGCAAACATCAAAAGATTGATTGAATCAAGATGTTGCTTACAAAGCCACTCCTTCAAGGAGGACAAAAGCTCAACCAAAGAGCACACACAATCTTCCTCTCCTCTCCTCTCCTCTCCAAACCCTAACCCTAACAAGGGGCTTTGCAAATGAGGGCTAAAAGTGCTTGAATGGTTTTTCCATCTCCCGCCTTTCTATTTATAGGAGAGGCCTAGGGTTTCTCTTATGGGCTCCCATGAAGGCCCACACACACATGGGACCCACTCACACAAATCTGTTGAAGCAATCGCCTGCTTCACCACGTGTAGGTTGATCAGCGGTTCTCATCATGTCGGCAAGTCTCTCCCGTCCGAATTCCATCGGAACCTCCCAGAGACTTGCACCGACTTCCGCACCGCCTGATCGAACCAGCTGCCACGAACTGTCCGTTCGATCCATCTTGTCCATTCTGCACCATGCTTGAGTCACACGTCCTCACCTGGCATCCATGATCGTTCTGGACCTCAGCTCTCCAAGCGTAGTCTCGATCCACCTCACCGTTGACATCGTTGACCTGCAAACCACCTGCACAGCAATAGACAAAGAAATCTTCTCCGGAAACAAGTTCTTCACAACTTGACCTACGTCAGTTCAACAATGCAATATGCAACAATAAAGCATTGAAGTCCATACATAAAACACATTCAAATCACAACAATGCCAACAAGGCCAAGCTCCAAGTGATCGGCGGTCTGACCGCCCCACACAGCCGGTCCGACCGATTTCAGGCCGGTCGGACCGATTCCACAACGACGGTCGGACCGCCCGAAAAGACTTAGCCAAAATTTCATCTCGAAAATCCGAAACCTTCTGGAATTTTCAAATGAATAGAACTTTTGACTGGGAGCTCCAAAAATTATGTGACCACATCCAGGAAACTCCCCTCACTTGCCTACACAACCTATTTTTGGCTCAGCTCCAAAATCCACTTTGAACCAAACCCGGTCGGACCGGCAAGCACTTCCGGTCGGACTGCTCCACGGGCGGTCGGACCGCCCATGCCACCGATCCGACCGCGTGGTGCAGACAGCTAAGCAACCCAAAAGCGAGATTTTGCAAACCAACAATGCCATTGCCAATTGACTCATCATCCTAAGATCATGCACATATCCTCACGATATCCACACTTTGCAATCTAATCGACTGGTTGTGTTCTGAGAGTGATTCCCAATCGATCCTATCTTTGTTCTCCCCCTTTCTACCTTCCGCGATCCTCCTTAAGTAGTTGATGAAGCGTTGGTAGTTATCTCTTGGAGAGACGCCTGTTAGGAAGTGACGCGTCTGGTCGGAGAGAGGCGTCAGTTGACAATGTATCAACTGTCGTGCGATTATATGCTATTGAGTTATTTAACCGTATTTTAGTGTCTTAGAATTATGTAACGTCGCGTGGTATAGAACATACAACACGTGTTCCATTCATCACACGGTAAGGATATATCTAGAAACTGATCCATATGACACCAGTTCGTAGCCTTACAAGCAGTCAACTGGTCGAGGACTAGGTACGGGACCTTGTCCGACCAGGGTATTTATTGTATAACCTCTGGAAATCCTTACGACTAGTGAGGTCGTTAGCCTTACGAGTTACGACCACGAAGACATCTGGTCTTTTTTTTATGTATTAAATAATACATAGAGATTTCAATCCTCGTCACTTCTGTGATACTTATCACAAATGGTTCTCGAATAGAACCGTATATGATATAGATTATCATAGATGGTTCTTTAAGAGAACCGCATGTGATATCCCTTTATTAGTAGGGCCCCGCTACGGTTTGCGCCCTTACTCCTCACTCGTTCTCGGTCTTCCTCGTCTCCTATCCACTCAATCTCAGGGCCCACGCGACGCAGGGAAGAGCGACACAAGGAAGGGCAACACCGACGATGACTGGATCTGAGCTTCCACTGCTCTTTCTTCTTCCTATCCTGATCTTCCTCCCTTCCCTCACCTTGGGGTTACGTTCTTTCGGGAACCAAAGGTATGGATCCCAAATCCCACTTCTTCACATTAAATCGCATGGTAATGTACTTGGATTTATGCTTGTGGTTGGTAGATCTAGATTTTATTATTTTTGGGGCAAAAATGGTAGATGGTAGATCTAGATTTTTTGATTTTTTTTGGGGCAAAAAATGGTAGATCTGGGAGGAAATCTCATTTGTTTTGTGCTTTTACATGCCCAAGATAACTGAAATTTGCCAATTTTCTACATGTTTCATGCTCACTGTGCCCATGTAGGATGTTTTATTCTCCATATGAGTAGTTTGTCATAATACTTAGGATTCCTTGTACTTTTTAGTACACACATCAGATGAAATGAGACAAGTTGGATTTTTAATGCAAGTTTAGTTCATAAGGTAGATTCTGAAATTAGAACAGTCTTGAACCCCAAGTGCATCTGTAATTCGTATAATGGAGCTGACTTGTTGGTTACGTGCAAATTTATATTCTTGGCACTCCTATTCTGATACTATATTATGTTAATGCACATTATTTCCTAGAAGATCATGATGCTTAATATCCTTGCATTTTTTCAAGTGATTTACAACCTGCATCCCTGATCTGATAGAACGGAAAATTGATTTGTGTATTATTTTATCATGTTCTTTCCTTTGTGAAACACCCGCATAAATAAATGTTACCTCTGTTGATTTCTTCATATGTAGAGTTGAATTACATTTCTAGTTTTAGACAAGAAAAATTTCAATCAAAAAAATTTTCTCTTGCCTTTTGCCGAAAAGTTTATATATATAACAAGTAAGCGAGATAGCGTCCACACAGTCTTCGCCGCTATCTTCGACGTCGCCGAATGCGTCTAGTGCTTCGATGAAACAGGTACCTAAGTGAGATGGTAGAGAAATACCAAGAAGGCCTGAAGTGCAAATGACCATCATGGTGGTTAGTCCCGTTACGGTCCCTCTGCATCCCAAGAAAGCAGCGACAATATTCTAGATCACCTGCAGAATAGTTACAAGGGAACATGTCCCCATCACCACACTTGGAAAATTTGTGGTGGTTTACTTTGATGATATCTTGATTTATAGCAAGTCACATGAGCTACATTTGAATCATATACATGCTGTTTTTAATGCTTTGAGAGACGCACGTTTGTTTGGTAACCTCGAAAAGTGCACCTTTTGCACCGATCGAGTTGCGTTTCTTGGATATGTTGTGACACCACAGGGAATTGAGGTGGATGAGACAAAGATTGTAGCCATCCAAAGTGGCCGACACCGACCAGCGTGTCACGGTGCGGAGCTTCCACGGCCTTCTTTGGATTCTATCGGCGTTTTATGCGGGATTTGGCACCATTGCCGCACCATTGAATGAATTGACAAAGAAAAGTGTCTTTCCAATGGGGACTGCGCAAGAGAAGGCATTCAACTTGTTGAAAGAGAAGCTCACCCAAGCACCCCTACTCCAACTCTCTGATTTTGGTAAAACTTTTGAGATTGAATGTGACGCTAGCGGGATTGGAATAGGTGGTGTATTGATTCAAGAAGGTAAACCGTCGCATATTTTAGCGAGAAACTAAATGGGCCTAGTTTGAATTATTCCACCTATGACAAAGAATTGTATGCTTTAGTTAGTGTGCTTCAAACTTGGCAACATTATTTATGGCCCAAAGAATTTGTTATACATTACGATCATGAATCGCTAAAACATATTAGAAGTCAAGCTAAACTGAATAAGCGACATGCTAATTGGGTAGAATTTATTGAGTCGTTTCCATATGTCATAAAGCATAAGAAAGGTAAGGACAATGTGATTCTTGATCGCTCTCTAGGCGTTATACCATGTTATCTCAACTTGACCATAAGATTTTTGGTTTGGAGGCCATTAAGAGTTTATATGTCACCGATTTGGACTTTAAGGAAGTGCTTGAACATTGTAAAGAAGGAAGATATGGAATAACTATGTCTTTGAATGATGGTTTGATCTATCGTGCTAACAAGCTATGCATTCCGGCTAGCTCTGTTAGTCTTTTGTTGTTACAGAGGCACATGGAGGAGGTTTGATGGCGCATTTTGGAGCAAAAAGACAGAAGATGTCTTGACCACCCACTTCTTTTGGCCAAAGATGAGGCGTGATGTCGAGCGCTACGTGGCTCATTGCACTACATACAACAAAGCTAAGTCCGTCTCAATCCACATGGACTTTATATGCCTCTTCCTATTCGTAGTGCCCCTTGGGAGGATATTTCTATGGATTTTGTTTTAGGATTGCCTAGGACAAAGAGGGAGAGATAGTATATTTGTCGTAGTGGATCGATTTTCTAAAATGGCACATTTTATATCTTGTCACAAGAGCGATGATGCTACAAACATAGCTGATTTGTTTTTCGAAATCGTTAAACTTACATGGAATGCCCAATACTATTGTCTCGGATCGCGATCACGAAGTTTTGAGCCACTTTTGGAGATCGCTTTGGAATAAATTGGGGACAAAGTCGCTATTTTCTACTACGTGTCATCCCCAACCGATGGACAAGCGGAGGTTGTCAACCGCACATTATCCACCATGTTGCGGGCTGTTTTAAAGAAGAACTTGAAGATGTGGGAAGAGTGTTTCTGACATATTGAGTTTGCTTACAATAGGTCGATACACTCCACCACCAAGGTAAGTCCGTTTGGGTAGTGTATGGTTTTAACCCCGTGCTCCTATTGATTTACTACCTTTACCAACCTCACAAAAAATAAATCTAGATGCTAAGAAGCGTCTTGCATTTATTCTCAAGTTGCATGAGACCACTAAAGAGAATATAGAGCGTATGGTGAAAAGTATAGGGTTCTTTGAAATAAAGGTAGAAAAGTTGTCAAAATAGAACCGGTGATTTAGTTTGGGTTCATTTGAGAAAGGATAGATTTAGTGAATTAAGAAAATCAAAGTTGATGCCTAGAGGCTGCAGGACCGTTTAAGATAATTAAGAAGATAAATGATAATGCATATCGGTTAGAATTACTGCAGATTTTGGGGTTAGCCCACATTTAACATTTGATTTGAAACCATCGTGGGAGAAGAAGATGAGCTTGAGTCGAGGGCGACTCCAATTCAAGAAGGGAGTATGATGAGGACATCCCTCCTTCGGATACACGTACTACACAAGACCTTCAGATTTGGGTGTTGGACTACAAGGTCCTATGACAAGAGCTAGAGCACGTGACTTAATCTATCGAGTAAAATCGTTTCTAGGGTGAGTGTATTATTTGAGAACTCTATGATCTTCGCCTAATGGAGATGATTTACTTGTACTCGAAATCTAGGATTACGACCACTTCAAGAAGGCCTACGACCGGTTCAAGAAGGTCTCGACCACTTCAAGAAGGCCTACGACCCGGTTCAAGAAGGTCCACGACCCGATTCCGCAAGGCTGCGACCACTTCAAGAAGGCCTACGACGGATGACTCGTTGGGAGCACTCTACGACCGTGAGAGGCGAGCACGATACTCGTTGGACACAATCTATGACCAAAGATAGCATGGACTCCTCAAGACCACCCTAGGACCGATCCTACGACTAGATATTCGACCGAAATACGCGACACAAGGTCTTTGCGTCACCGTTTGGAAACTAATAAGACTTTGTAAGCGTGGCGAGATCGGAGTCCGGTTGTGTACGCCTCATCCCGGCGCACAACCTAGGTCGATCTCCTCACGTCCCCTATATATACGATGAGCACTGTAGTTTAGGCGGGTTTTTCTTAGATTATTACGCCAATTGCGGTTTAGCGATTATCGGTTTGAGAACCCCACTTGTAAACTTCATCCATATCCGCAATACAATTCAGATTGCATCTACCTTGTTCTTGTGAGTTGCTTCGATTGCTTGCAGGAACAATAACCTTCGTGGTAAGGTCGATCGCGTGCAAGCGTGGTCGATAACGACAGGCGTGCGGGTGTAGCGAATTGCGAGGTGACGATCTGTTGGTCGGAAGCCTCAAAGCGTCAACGTCCTCACGGCGAACCAAATCGAACCTATCGGAAGATCGGGCCACCGTGACTCATCAAGTGGTATCAGAGCTAAGGTTGCCCGTTAGGTAATTTCGTTTATCCCCTTTTTGTGAGTTTTGTTCCATCACCTAGAGTCCAGAAAATTGCCCTACAAAAATTTTAGATCGTAATTATTCCGCTGTCCAAACCACTTTGTGCCTTCGCAATTGTGTTTTCAGTTTCGCGTTGTTGAATTCGAGTCCATCGTCGGTGTCTTTGTTCTTTGGTCTAGTCGTCAGTAATCTAGTTTCTAGCGTCGAGTCTTTCTTTGTGTCGATCATCTAGACACCCCCAATCGACCACAACATCACCCCATACGACCACAACACCACCCCATACGACCACCTACTCGGATTCGGCTTCTCCACTGGCCGGAAGCGAGCGCTGGTCGGATTCGACCAACCACTCGTGTCCGACAACCCTATTTATTATCTTGTTGCTCTCGGACACCCCACCACCTGGTCGAAAACAATCGACTGGTCGAATTTTTCCCATAGCTAAAGTTCAGAGAGAGAGAGAGAGAGAGAGAGAGTATCTTTTAATTACCTTTGTACCCCGCTCTCGGGAAAAGTTTGTGACCCATATATATCCATAGACCTTAAAAGGGTTTTGAAGAATTTTGAGTCAAGGTCACATTCGCAAAAAAAAAGAAAGAAAGAAAGAAAGCAAAGAGTGCAAAAAAAGAAGGAGTTGCTTTGTGATTTTGGATCCGATTGTGTTTGTATCTACCCTATCCTTAGTTTGCTTGAGCTAGTTCTAGGGCGCATTTGGGCCAAACAATCGTGATTTAGTCTTGTGGACTTTTATTCAGCTTTGCTAATCTGATTTCATTATTGCTATTCCTTGCTACTAAACATTGCCTATCCGAGCTCCACATACTTTCGCCCTCAGATGGATCCTCGCATTCGCCTCCGCCGTGATCGTACATCCCACCTTCGCCGATCGGACCATGCCGCAATTTGGTAAGAAACTCATAAGAGCTTGGTAAGGCGCTTGAGAGTGTGTGATTCCACCCTCCACCACCTAATAGTGATAGGGATAATACCTTTGTGTTGTCTTTTGTCTCCTACTAACCATGTCGGTGAAGGATTGGATGCGCAAGAGTGTATTTTGAGGAAGAGCTCATGGCGCTATTGGATGAACAACGCACTACCATTAATGAGGACATCGACGGGAAGCTTCAAGCTACCACGATCACATTACAACGTTCAATCAGCGATAGTATTGCGGCGCTCACTACACGCCTCGAAAGAATGGTGAATCGACCACCAAGCGTTGGTCGTGTGGAACCTCATGGTGCGACCCATGACCATGAGTTTGATAATGATAATGAGATGCACGAACACGGCGCCTTTGATGCACGACAGCGGAACCGGCCGAACTTCAACCGTCAAGGTATGAGAGGTAACAATTTTCACAACATAATGCCCATGATGATCCATATGCTAAAGTCAAGTTCACTATACCATCTTTTGCGGGTGCTTATGATGCGAAATATATCTAGATTGGGATATGACGGTAGAACAAAATTGAATGCTCACTTAGTTCTGAAGTGCATAGAGTTAGGCAAGCAACAAGTGAGTTTAAAAACTTTGCCATCATTTGGTGGAATAGGGTTTGCACCAGAAGGATTAGCGCCTACTACGTGGGATGGTTTAAAGGTTGCTATGCGTAATGATTTGTCCCACCTTCTTTTAAGCGTGATTTGCGTAATAAATTGCAGCGCTTAAATCAAGGTAATAGATCCGTAGAAGAATATTATCGGGAGCTACAAATTAGCATGTTGCGTTGTGATATTATTGAGGATGAAGAAGCTGCAATAGCACGCGTTTTATGGAGGATTAAGGCGTGAAATTCGAGGACATAGTGGATTACAAAGAATACGATAGTGTCCTAGATTGTTCCAACTTGCATGTTTGGCGAAAAAGAATTGCGGGGGCGACAACAGAGGCCAAGGAACAATTTTGGGAGCATGTCTACACCACGACCAAAGTCTTGGGGCAAGCCAAAACACCCCACTTTCGGCTACACGGACTGCTGCCCCCTCCTCGAGTAGGGTGCGTTCGTGACACCTCCGACCACATCACAGGCACCCGAGGTAAGCAAACCTACTAGTGTACGGGCTCCGGCCAAGAGTTCTTCCTCGGTTGCTTCCTTTGGTCGTACCACAGGATTATTTGCCACCGTTGCAAGGGAATGGGACACGTCATGAAGGATGCCCAAGTCGTGAGCATACCTTGCCACTCTGAGAGGGTGGATATGTAAGTACTAGTGATATTGAGGATGAATATGTACTTGCAGCTAACATTGCAGGTGGAGGAGACGAGACAGACAGTGATGCTGATGGTGTAGAGGAGCAAGTAGCTGCTGTTGACACCGAGTATCATATGAGCCTTGTTGCGCAACGAGTGCTAGGATGAATGATCCAGAGGTTTGTCAATCTAGCAATAATTATTTCATAATTATAAATTTAAATATATGCTTACTACTTTACTCTTAGCGACAGGGCATGACAATCAAATCAAGTACATTCGATTTGAACGAACTCTCGGGCATTTGAGGACGGCTCTCCACCTTCATCATGACGCAGATCATTGACTCCAAAGGAGAGTTTCACTCCGGCGACACCGCTTAATACATGTTCAAACAATTGATTCATTATAATTCACTTTGAGTTGTAATTCAATTGTAACTCTAGCGACAATATATGAGTATTTTTTGTAATTTATTTTGAGTTGTAAATCACTTTGAGTTGTAATTCACTTATTTGTGATTTATCTATTTTTTGCTTGCTTATTTTTAGAGAGCATAGCTAGCATTTCCTGAGGGTCGCCGAAAAACAGAAAAAAATATTTAGGTACAGAACGAACTATCACAAACGGTTTTATGATCTAAACCGTATGTGAAGATATACTATCACAGACGGCTATCACGAACAATTGTCTGTGATATGTCGGATTTCACGGAGGGTTCTTTTTACTAACTGTCTGTGATAGTAGGCCTTCGCAGACGGCTTCTGCCAAAAACCGTCTGTGTTGTGACTTATCACGTATGACTCACAATCGGTCCGTGATAACCGCCTGTTATCACTTACACATAAATTCAGATGGTTCAAAAACCGTATGTGATGATGGTTTAGAACTGTCTGTGATGACCCTTTGTGTAATACTGGAATAAGCTGAGGCCTAGGAGTAGGTCGAAAGTTTGGCGTAGGAGCAACGCAATCAACTTCTTGTCGCCAAACCGAAGGCAACGTAGGAGGCATGTCGCCAATACCATGACAACACGCTAGGGACATCCAAGAAGCCTATCATCAACGCGAGTGCCAAACATGATTCGCCAACAACGCCCCAGGGTCCAGGTAGCGCCAAGGATGACGTTAAGAGATTTAAATATTGTACAGTTACCTTCACCGGAAGAAACTCCTGTCGACAGGGTGCATATACTTTCAAGTGTCATTGCTAACCAACAGATGAATGAACATGACCTTTTGGTCATTCGTTCTTTGGCTGCCAACGTACAAGAGTTTGTTGAAGAAGTACAGAGCCTTTTGCAAAGCAGCTCTACAACAGACCACTCTATAACACCCCAGCCCAACCTGAGCCTGGAATGCTACCACCGTAACAAGTCTACAAATGGAACTAAGATATTTCTTTCTAAATTTCGGCAGAGTCTCCTTTATAAATTGAACTATCTGGACATTCGCGCAATTAACAACAATAATAATCAAATATCCAAACGCGCGTACTAAATATGTTCATGAAAGAAACGACCATAAAACGCCATCCAACTCCAATAGAGGTTGTCCACGACATAGAACGTAAGGAAGTAAGCCCCACATAAAGCTATTCAAAGTCCAAGTTATCACTTAAATGATTTATTCACTTTATTAGTGCCAGTGTGCAACCGTGATAATTTCTACTCCCGCCCATGCATGCCGTCCACAACCGATGTACCTAAAAAAACAACACGGCAAGGGTGAGTCCAAGACTCAGCAAGGCCAATGATACAAAACATAACAAAATCATTCGTTATCCAACAGTGTATCAATATCATGAATCAAATCAACATATGAATGAATGAATGCACATGCACTTCTCTTTTGCTCATACCGGTATAGCGAGTGAACACCCGTCGGTGTTCACTTATGCCCGCGTTCTACAAAACGGGGGATCCAAAGCCCGTTTGAGAACAAGTCAACCGGGGATCCATATTGCCCACTTTGGAATGGTGGGTCTTACAATCACTACCCACTCCCGTGGGTGTCGCAAGTTCACAACTTGCGTTCATGAGTGCACATGATGAACAATAAAAATAACAGTAATCGAATCTTGGTAAATCATGCCATCATGAACAAGTACATATCACCATAAATCAGCGCATCGAACAAGCACAAGTTACCATGAGTCATCATATGAAACAATCGCATATCAACCACAATATAGATGCACTTGCCTGTTTCTTTCTTTCCCGCTACGGCACACGAGGAAGCAAAATTGGTGTCTCTACTCTGGAACTCCGCCTCCTACACAAGCATAGAGGTAACAATAAATACGATGAATGATGGACTCCGTTTACACCCCATAATCCAACTCCTCAAGACCTATGACTCAAAGAGAGGTTCTACCCAAATTTCCCGGCAGTCTAGCATAATGCTTCCCGGGACAGCAGTACGATAAAAATCGTAATTAAATATCTGTAACTCGAATGACTTGAAACTAGTGCACAAATACTCTTAACGTAACAGGATACTAAACTCTAGTTGGTGGGGTTCTTTGATTCGGCCAAACTAGTGGTCTAAACAACCGTTGAAAATAACTGACAGACATCTGTCCATAATACAGCACAGCAGTAAATAACATGGCATAACTTTCACTCTACAGATCCAATTGAGATGATCTTTATCAATTTGAAAATATTATTAAACAGGCTACAATAACCTAGTTGGGAAAGATTCCTGATTCGGCCTTCTATTAACCCTAATGTTCTGGTGAAGTTTGCTGTTCCCTCAGTCAGACAGTCAGACAATAGCGATGGTAAAAATTCAATAACTTTTGATTCAGACCTCTAAAAAATATGTTCTTTATCAATCCTGAAAGCTTACTGGAATGGATACAACTTTTGTGTTGGGTTACCCTTCAGATTCAGCTTCAAAAAAAATGCAAATTGACTAGACATGCAGACTGCCAAATCTCGTCAGCTTTCCTGTACAGTCGTAGAAAAACGGCCATAACTCCTAAAATATAACTCTAAATCAGGTGATCTCAGTGCCAAAAGAAATATAAAGACGAGACCTACAACTTTCTAAGAGGTGAACTGGTCAGAAAACGTACGCATCTTACCCAAAACCGACGAGAAACGACGCTGCACAAATCAGATCTGCGTCTGCTCCTTGTTCGGCCCTCCAAAAGTCGCCTCCTCGCCTCCCTTCCAATGGACCACCGCAACGGGTTTCGCCGGGGAGGGGGAAGGAGTAGTGGAGGAGATGATGGCGTAGGGGGAAGGTGAGGAGGGGCGGCTCACCGCAGCAAGGGGGATGGGGGCGGCGGCTACTAGGGGGAAAAGGGGGAGGGAGAGGAAGAGTTTAGGGTTTTGGGGGAGGTGGGGACCCCCCCTGGCCGGCCATAGGTGGGCTGCCCCTGGGCCGTGGCACGCGGCCCAGGTTGTCCAAATAATACAGAAAACCCCCTCTTAATTTTAGAATTTTTACTCCTTTCTTTTCCCTCTCTTCTCCCAGCTGAATTTCTAGTTACCCGATTCATTTCCGGGGTATTACACACTCTACTTCTAGGTACTGCCACCATGGCAATAAACTTCGTCGGGAAGACAAACCGCACAAAACGTGTTTATCGAACTAGACCTGGGTGAGCGCTTAAACTGTGGTTTTAGAAGACTGTAATACCCCGAATACCGATCAGAGAGAATATTTTCGGGTGATGGAATTAATTGAAAACTCAAGGTTTTTTTGGGGAAATTTTGGAACTTGGGCCTCCTGTAATACTCAGGAAATTAATCGGGTAATTAGGAATCGGCGGAAGAAGAAAAGGCAATGAAAGAAGTGGAAATTCTTGAAAAGAGAAGGAGTTTTCTGCATTTATTCGACAACTTTGGGCGCGTGCCACGGCCTGTGGGAGAGCCACTAGTGGCCGACCAGGGGGCTTCTCCACCCCAAAACCCTAGCCCCACTACTCCCTCTCCCTATTCCCCCACAAGCCGCCACCCCCTGCTCCCCTTGCACCTCCCCTGCGCCACCACCTCCCCAGCAGCAGCACCTCCCTCCCCGGCGAAGCTCCTTGCTGCGGTCCATTGGAGGGAAGGCGAGGAGACGACATTTGGAGGGCCGGCCAAGAGGAGTTACCAGATCGGTTTTGTCCAGCGCGTTGCTCGTCAGATTTGGGTAAGATCTGTATGTTTTTTGATCTGACCATATCTTATAAAATTGTAGCCACGACTCTTAGCTTTCCATAGCCACCGAGATCACGTGATTCCGCCTTACGGTTTCGGAGATATGATTTTTTTAGTGCGCGCTGTTCTGTCTGTCTGACGAGAAAGATCTGTCGGCTTGATCCTAGGTTTTGATTTAGTTAGAGGCATTTCCAGAACCTCCACCCAAATAAGTTATTGTATACCTTTACATTATCTTTCAAAGCTGATAAAGATCATCTCCATTGGATCTGTAGAATGAAAGTTATGATATTTTCTTTACCACTGTTCTGAATTCTGGGCAGATAAATGTTAGTGTTTTCATCTATTGTTTAGACTACTGTAGAGGTCGAATCTGGGGTTTTGCCCTTCTAGAGTTTTATTCCTGGGAACGTTAGCTTTCTGTTGGCACCAAGATCAGGAAAATCCGATCTTTAGTTTGGGAGATATGAATTTTTGAATGCGATCTGTTCAGTCTGCCTGAAAACTAGGGTCAGTAGGTTTGTCCCTCGGTTTTGTTCAAATTATGGGCCGAATTATAACCTTCACCCAACTAAGTTATTGTAGCTCTCGAATTTATATTTCCAAGTTGATAAGGATCATTCTCAATGGATCAGTAGGCTAAAAGTTACGCCGTTTTCTTTATTACTGATCTGAATTCTGGACAGACGTAGATGGGTTGTGTTTAACTGATAATTAGCCCTCTGTTTTGGCCGAATCAGGGGATTTCGTCAACTAATGTTTTGTAGCCAGATCAGTTAAGAATCAGTGAGCACTAGTTTCATGTCTTTTAGAGTTACAGACAATTAATGGTGAATTGTCTCGTACGACTGCCAGAAGATAGGTAATCTGGATTTTTTTGTGTAGAGGTCAAATTGAACCCTTGGGGTGTGTGGGTTGATTAGAGAGCATCGTAGAACACATGTAGCTGTGCCATATTCTATTATCCGTAATCCGTGGCAATGCTTGTGTAGGCGGTGAGACGGTGGGTGGAAGGACGCATTCGTTGCTTCCCAATACGTCACAACACGGAAGGCAAGTGCAATGTTTAATTTGTGTGAATTCGATGAATGCATGATAACTTGGTAAATTATGAATATTCCTGTGATTTGAGCTTGATGTGGTAGAGTTCAATACCTTATTCGATGATACATTCAGATGAAGTTCAAGTTATGCATTTCATTCCATGCATACATAATTCAGTTGCTGTCCACGGGAGTGGAAACTTGATTAAGTCCCGTTAATTCCAATATGGGCATGTAAGACCTACCTTCCAATGTAGGCGATTTGGACATTCCGTATGAAACGTTCTTCATACGGACTTGGATCCCGCTCTTGGTTAGAGCGGGCTTAATGAACACCGACGGTGTGTCACTAGTTATACCCAGTATAAACATGTGGAAAGTCCATTCTCCTTCAATGCATTCATTCATACCATGCTTTCGCAAATTCATGGAAGTAAATGAATTACTTGGTAGATTGTTCAGATTCGATATTCTTTATGAATGTATATGTTGTGCTTTCTTGAGTTTGACTCACTCTTGCTTTTATTTGTTTTAGGTGAATTCTAGTGAAACTGTTACTAGCGGGAGGGTGTAGTCCAGCACGTTCCACGCACTTGAATAAATCATTCATTCGTTAAAATTCTATTTACGTTTATTCGGTTTAATTATAATGCAATGGATTGTAATAAATGTCACTTGGAGGTTCATTATTCTCGCTTTGGTTAATTCTTGTTTTAATTTATTGATGAACTGTTATTAAGCTCTAGATTGTTACCTTGATTAATCGTTTCTTGAGCATTGAATGCGATGTTAATATTAGGAATTGAATAGTAGGTTGGCCTGTTAGGTGACATCTTGTCTTCCGAATAGACAGGGTGTTACAAAGACCTCATACATTCTCCTGATATTTATGATGTGGTAATATTGTCCAACCACGATTGGGATCATACACAGTGTGCAAGGCTTTCTCACCCGAGCTAAGAGATGTCAACTGGTATAAAAAGTTCAAGCCAACGCATTCGGAGAGCTTTTATGGTATTCATAATCCCTAAGAATTCCTCCGGATCTACACTACCTCGTCCAGGCCGCGGGCGGTGACAAAAAGGTAATGTCAAATTACTTACCCACTGTACTGAAAGGATCTACTCGGACATGGTTATTTAACGGCCGAAAAATTCTATATTTAGTTAGGAAAATCTATGCCATGCTATTATCGACAACTTTAAAAGTTATTACAAAAAACTTTGAAAAGAGGATGATTTACATCGTCTTCATCAAACTTCCGGAGAAAATCTACATCAGTTTATTAAAAGATTTGTAGATGTGCAGAAGTATGCAATAGTATCTCAAATATTACTGACGATTCTTTTATTCGAGCGTTCAAACAGGCGGTACGATACAATAGGTTGACAAAAGATTTCAACATCAAGCCATCTAGAACCATGTCATAATTATTTGACATGGCTGATTGCTACATTGATGCGCATTAAACATTGGAGTTGAATTGTATGGTCGACAAGGGTCATAGACCCCCACAACTTGTATGGAAGGTTCTGATAAGAAAGAATTCAAGAAACTAGCCATAGTTGACGTCCACAAAGCAAGGAGAAGAAAAAGAATAAATGAGGCTTGCACCAAAGGAGGTCGCTGCTGTAGAGCTTCACCCGACCTACAAGAAGGGCAAGGGTCCATGGAGGAAGTCGGCTGGTTGTTTGACTGACCTGTCTATATTTGAGGGCTCTGGAGCGACTAGCGGAAATGGCCGCTGGTACGCGCTTCACAGCGTGCCTGATCATGATTTGCGCAACTGCCACACTTGGTCGAAGCGTATTATAATACCCCGATTGTTTTTAAAGAAAGAAAGCAAGAACATGATATAATAACAATTTTACGAAGGGTTTTTTCGCACCAATTCACCAACCTGGGACTCGGGCCACGGCCCAGGAGGCCCAAGTGGGGGGGGGGTCAGTCCAGGGGGCCGCCACTCTCTCCTAAACCCTAGCCGCCCCACCCCGTTTCCCCTTGTGAGCCACCCCCTCCCCCCATAGCAGCCGCCCCTGCCACCTCTCCCTCCTCCTTGCGCAGCTCCTTCCCCAAGGCTGTCACCCCCTAGTCCAGCAGCTCCCCGGTGCAGTTTCCCTCCATTGGTGCATCCTCATCGCCGCTGTCCAGGGCGCCAATCAAGGTCAGTAATCTATACTCGGTTTGCTTATCCATTTTCGTATAGTTAAATTCCGAATCCAAGGATAGGGTCTCCTAGAGAGTTGTGGATCTTGTTCTAAGCTTTCCATAGAGTCTGAGATCACCCAATTTGGAGTTGCGGTTTGAGAGATACGTTATATTCTTTACAGTTGTCCAGAGATTCTGACGAGATTACAACAGTCGCGTTGTTTAATAGATTAGGCTTAGATAATGGCCGATTCAGGAGAGTTTCCCAACATAACTTTCATGGGAAATTTTATTATCTTTCCATATTGATAAAGATTATAAATTTTGGGTAAGCCATGCAAAAGATACGTATTTTTTATTGTACAGATTTCATTGGTTGGATAAGGCAAACAAAACTTTTGAGGATATTAAGACTAATTTAGTACCTCCACCCATATTGGTATCACCCTACCTAGATGAACCTTTGTTGGTATATTTAGATGCTACACCTACTATGGTCAGAGTTGTACTGGTCTTAGAACGAGATAATGTCCATTGACCTATTTACTATGTAAGTGAAGTACTACATAGACCAAAGGAGCACTACCCTAAACTCCAAAAGTTATTTTATGTCCTATTTATGGCTTCTCGTAAGCTACGACATTACTTTCGATCGTATAAGATTACAGTACCATCGTCTTTTGCCTTGAGAAGTGTTCTACACAATCCAGAGTCAATTGGTCCCATTGCTAAGTGGGTAGTAGAACTTGGATCGTTTGATATCTATTTTATTTCCTGAACAGCAATTAAGTCTCAGGCTTTGGCAGATTTTATCGCTGAATGAACTAATTCTAAACCACACGAACAAATACTACACTTCGATGACCACTGAATACTACACTTCGATGGTTCTCTAGAACTTAAAGGCTCGGGGGCTGGTATAGTACTGGTCATGCCACAAGACGACTAGTTACAATACGTAATCCAAATGCAATTCCTTGCTACAAATAACATGGCAGAGTATGAAAGTATTCTAGCTAGGATCTGACCAGCTAAATCCCTCAGTGCCTATCGACTTCTACCGGTAGACGACTCGCTATTGGTCATAAACCCGGTTAGAAAGGAATGTCAATGTTCCGATGAGAAAATGACTCACTACCTGAATGAAATAAGGAAATTGAAAAAAATACTTCAGTAGTTTCGAAATCCAATACATCCCGCGAAAAGGTAATACTATAACATACCAATTATCAAAACTTGCCTCTTCACGATCACCTATTCCAACAGGTGTTTTCATTGAATATTTATCTAAATTCTATGTAAGCACATCTACAGAAGTATGACCGACCACTTCAGAGGTCGCCATTCTCGAGCATGCCATAGTTTGGATTCAACCATTAAAATCCTTTCTAGCGCACGGGACAATGCTCGAGGATACACATGAAAAGGCAAATTAATTCGAAAGGCAACATTGTACAAACTGGTCGACAACGACCTTTACAAAAAGGAGCATGTGGTGTTCTAATGCGATGTATTTCTCAGGAGAATGGTAAAATATTACTTCATGAAATACTTGAGGGCTTATGTGGAGTATATGCTTCATATAGAACGCTGGTCAGGAAAGCTTCTCGATAAGATTTTTATTGGCCCACTGCACTACAAGATGCAATACATCTTGTAAAAAATTGTGAGCAATGTTAATTTCATGCTCGACAAGTACACCAACCTGTAAATCAATTGCAAACAATTCTATTGCCATACCCATTTTTGACATGGGGAATTGACATAGTTAGACCTTTACCTAAGGCAACTAATGGGTATAAATTATTATTTGTGGCCATCGATACATTCAGTAATTGGATTGAAGCTGAACCCGTCCCTACAATCTCTGCATCAGTAATGAAAAAATTATTTATGAAAAACGTAGTGACACATACATTCTTCTCTACGTGCATGACGTCGATGCAATGGTGAACTTCTAGGTGCTCCCAATAAGGTAAGTCCCAAAATATCGGTCTCTTCTTTCATATGTTCTTCTCACGGGTCCCCTATTTACGTCCCTTTTTAGCACAATATCTAAGTCTTTAACCATATCACATACCTCTTTTTCGCTTAAATGCCTTGGAGCTAAACTGTCCACCTTCTCTCTGTCGAATTGTTTCTTCATCCTGCGGTATGGGTGAGCCCTCCAAAGGAATATATGGTGACGCATGTACACGGTTTTGCGCAGGTGTTTCAGCCACACACTCGCAAGTGAGTAGAGTCTTTAGCCCCTTTTGTACTCTGACTCGATAGGTTAGCAAGGGCGAGATAATCATTTATGGTGCAGAAAAATATGAAGTTATCTCGTTTGTACGCATCCCAAACCTGTACCCCTTTGATCCATAGTATTTTTAGATCTTTCATCAATGGTGCTAAGTACACATTAATAGCATTCCCAAGTTTCTTCGGCCCCTGGATAAGTACTGACAACAAAATATACTTCAGCTTCTTATACAACCAAGGAGGAAGATTGTAGATATAGAGAGTCACATACTAAGTTCTATGTCGACTCCTAATGTTATCGAAATGATTCATTCCATTTGTATTAAATTCAAACCTTATATTCCTCGATCATTATACCTTATATTCAAACAAGTAGGCCCAATTGATTATAGCATCTAAACAGTTAGTATACGCAATTATTATCCAGAATTACTGCACAATTAATCTCTGTGTTGATGAGGATATGACCCCTATGGATACAAGTATATTTACTATGCTTGCTATTCCAATTACAAGAGCTTGTACGCTTCACTTAAATTACCAGGTGAACTCATTTTTAGGAGTGCATTTATATTACATGAAGTATTTGATGCTACCTAATGATGAAAATGTATATTTGTGCAGCACCATCTCACTTTTTGTACAAGCCAAGCAAGAGATCAAGTTGGATATCTTCTGGAATCCAATTTGGCATCCGGAGACAGCCTCGACTTCAAACGAGCATAACTTTCACATACGGACCCCGTTTGAGGTCCACGAGTACTTGATTGAAAGCTTGTCTCGTCCTCTTTCCAATGGATCTGACCTCACCTCCAAACTACTTTTATGCATGCCGTAATTATCAAAAAATGTGCTGTGTCACCTCTTTGGCCAATTTGGGCCTTGTAATCTTACTGAAATTGACCCATACGCTGGCCGGCCACCCAAGGGAGCCAGTATTGTTCACATGAACAGTACCACCTCTGTGGATAGTGATATGAATAGTACCACTCCCTATTTCATTAGCCATATGTGGCCCCCTGCCCTATTTAAGGTGGTCGCATCCCTCTTGTTTCTTTCGATTTTGTTTAGTTAAAAGTTAGCTTCATTGCAACATGGAGTGAAAAAAGAGTGTCTATCATTCCAAAAATTGAAAAGTGTATCAAACTTTCTCCAAAACTAGTTAATATTGGTAGAGTCCTTCTACATATAGTCACAAGTTTGCACAAAATTTTTAGCAAGTTTGGCCCAAGTGTTTGAAAGATATAGCAGTTTCAAATTTGAACCCGAGTCGGTTTCGAGTCCGAGTATGATTCCGTTTCCAAGACACTTTCGGTAAAATGGATATAACTTTTGCATACGGTGTCTGTAACACCCCAGCCCAACATTGAGCCTGGAATGCCACTAAACTACTATAACCATCTAATTTACATCAACTTACAATAAAATTTCAGCAAGCATAACAACATTAAAACCTATCCACGAGTCACAACAACACAAGCATAATACTAAGACAATCATAGATAAATTAGACCTAGGAGCATAGCAAAATAATAAACCAAGATTAACATAAACCAAGCATCTAAGGTTATTCAATACCATCATGTCCTAGATATAAATATTCATGTCATTCTAAAAGTTTCTCATGTCCAATGAATCAACTAATTGGGTGAAGTGCATGATTCCAAGTCGCTAGCCTTTCCGAGTAAAACATCATCCTTTGGTCACCTAAAAACAACAATAAAGCAAGAATGAGTGCAAGACTCAGCAAATACATAATAAAGCCATAAACAATAGTTTATTAACCATAATCAAAGTTATCATCATCATCCATTTAGTTAATGCCATTGTCATTCTCAAACAAACAAGCCATATTCCATATAGGTAAAGTTGCAGTTTAACAATTTACTTAGATATGCGAATGCACCAACATGCTCATGCTCATATGCATCTCATCCGTGATCTGGGTATAGCGGAGTGTTCACCGTCGATGACACACTCTATCCTTCACTCCGTGAAGTCCCCACCAAAGTAGGATTTTATCTAGAGCTCTCGGACTAGTCATGTATCTTTCTCACCGACCTCACGGAATAGTTACATGACTTTCTCACCGACAGCTCATGCAACCCCTGTCATGATGAATGTAAATGATCGACATCTTTATTTATTCATCAACATAGTCCATCTCATTAACTCAATATCTCCTCCTCATTATCTCAATATCATAATCTCATTATCATAATCTCATTCACTCAAGGTCATCAATATCATGTATAAGAATGAGCTGAACAAAAGCATAATAAATAGAATGATAAGTAATAACAATGATCATGGTGAATAACCCATTGTTCACCACTCTACCATGTACTTGCCTTCCGTATTTGTGGCGAGTTAGGAGGCAACGACGGAATTTCTCCACTCCCTGCCCCACCGCCTACACAAATATTTATTCAAAATAAGAATAACAAGACATGACAAGGCTACAAGCGTTTTACCATAACCCTCTATCTAATCAACGTAACCAAAAACTCAAAATGACGAATTAACTAATCGGTAATATCAGCCCTTCCGATCATCGATGCGAGAAAAATCGTAATTAAATATCTGTAACTCCGAATGACTTGAAACTAGTGCTCAAATACTCTTAACGTAACAGGCTACGAAACTCTAGTTGGTGGGGTTCTTTGATTCGGCCAAACCAGTGGTCTAAACAACCGTTGAAAACAACTGACACATATCTGTCCAGAATACAGCACAGCAGTAAAGAACATGGCATAACTTTTACTCTACAGAACCAATTGAGATGATCTTTATCAACTCAGAAAGATACTTTTAAGGGCTACAAAAACCTAGTTGGGTGGAAGTTCTGAATCGGACTCTAACTAGATCAAAACCGAGGGGTAAACCGATAGTTCCAAATTCTCAGGCAGACAGGACAGCACGCGATTAAAAATTCATATCTCCTAAACCGTAAGGTGGAATCAAGTGATCTCGGTGCCAAAAGAAAGATAACAACATCAGGAACAAAACTCTATTGGGCCTCTAAGTAAATCATAATGGCCCGACAAGAAAATCTTCCAAATCACGTCAGCTCTCCTGGACAGTCGCGGTAAAACTACCATATCTCTTAAACCGTAACTCCAAATCGGATGATCTCGGTGCCAAAAGAAAGCTAAGAACAAGGGCTACAACTTTCTAAGAGGTGAGAAGATCAGAAAACGTACGGAACTTACTCAAATCTGACGAACAAAAGCGCTGCACTGCAGGGAGGAGGGTGGCGGCTCCAAGTGAGGGAAAGGGGAAAAGAGGAGTGGGGCTAGGGTTTTGGGGGGTGGGGTTTCCCCCTTATGGCCGGCCAAACACATGGGCTTCCCCACAGGCATGACCATGCCCAAAGTTGTCGAATAAAGTGGAAAACCCCTATTTTTCTCGAATTTATATTACTTTCTTTGCATTTTTCTCCTCCATTGAATCTCTAATTACCGATCCATTTAAGGGTATTACATTCTACCCCTTAATGCATTCGACCACAATTCTACCAGCAAACGAATACACGATTAAAAATATCACGAATTGCAATCAGCGAATTAGCACATATCGAAGCGAACGAGTCTAAATACTACTCGCACATGCGAGACTCTAGCCTCAAGTGGCCTCTCTCGGACTAGAGAAACCACAAAACAAAAATGTAAAACAATGGTGACCTAACGCTCCTTTGAACTTTCTAGGTTCACTCATTAGAAGAGGATCGAAGGTAAGACCTTACTTGACGGTCAACGTCTTTTACTAAATCTCAAACTTTGAATGGCTCATTTGCTCACTCATTGAGAACACAACAGACGTTGTGTACTTTGCGAATGAACCCGAGACGGACAAAGCGATATGCTAACTTCCCAATTTACGCAAGTTTTGGGAACAAAGAGAATCAATTGGAAATAGAGAGTCCTCATCGCATCCACGCAATGCTAACTCTCCGCCAAAAGGTTAAATCCCAAAATTTGACATTTCAACACGAAAACAAATCCATTTTCTAAATAGGCGGTTCTGAATGAACACCACGACAGCTAAATAAGAATCCACTCGAATGCCCAAATCAAATACTTCTTTTGGTATATGCGAATTAAAATGAATCGGACATGCCAACACAACACCAACTCAGTTACGGAAAACAACGATCAACGACACATAACTCAAAGCGAAATCGGAAAATGCTTCACTAGCAGAAACATCCTTTTCCTCGGTTTCTCTTTAGGAGTAAAACTCTCTCGAACCTTGGAATTGAATTCATCGCATACCACATGAGCTTAAACCTTTTAATTGAACATCCTCAAATTATGCTCAAACTGAAATACATCATTAACACCATTGTGAAGAGGCTCCATTGAATTACTCTAGGCATCTCATTCTACTAATCAACATTAATTTGATTGAAAGCACCCAAAGCGCCACAAAATAGATCCCACACAATCACATTACCTCTAATTTTCAAGAACAACTCGAATCCTCGGTACACACGCTCATGTACTACATCGAAATGTTCTATCAATGATCATTCCACTACTCAGAAACTCTATTATTCCACTTTCTTTACACACACTCATTGTGTGACCAAAGGTCTAACATAAAAATGTAAAGCCAGATTCAACCTCTAAGAATCTTACAATGAACTTACGGTATACTTGATAGGAAATTCTTTGATCGGATAACTAAAATTCACGGAATCCAAACAATATCCTCAATCATTAATATCAACATTCCTCACTAATCAAGTAGCGCCTAATGTGATTAGCTTCACCAAACTTGAACCCACTAAACCACACTATTCCATTTCACCCACACGACCCGCAACATACACATTCGTAAGACTCTAACTAATTGACCAAGTTCTAAACTTTTGAATATTTCAATATTCCACCGACATGAACAAGGGTTCTTGAATTACAATTCACTACTGGTTTTACTAGTTGTAACAACATAATCAGTTTTACCTCAACGACCATCATTCCTTTTGGATCCAATTCTTTACAAGATTTATATCACAAAAAACAATTCTTACTCCAATGCTCTTGAAATAACTTACAACATCAGGTCTCACATCAACATATACTTGACCACTACTAACCGGATGCCACTGTATACCCTATAAGGTTTTGGAAAAAATAAATTGATGAAGTGGCAAATAATATTTTTTTTTTGCACCCGAAAAAAAAAGTTTTCTTTTCGCAACAATCATAAGACCAGGAGAAATAGACAAATAACAAGGATCTCGAAAAAGCAAAAACGGAGACCACAATTGAGGGCACAAGTCCCACAAAAAGAGAATATGAAATCTCAAATAAAACAAAGCACCATTTTTGAAAATCGAGAAACTCCTATGGGGCAAATATAGAAAGTTTAGGCACACTTCAAGTAAACTGCGAGTTACAAAACTTGACTTCGATCTCGAATACTTCTACTTCACTCTTTCTTTAACAAAGAAAGTAATTTTTTTAATAACGTCACGTTGCCCACTCAAACAAGAAAAGTTGTAAGACCAAATCACGTGAATCACTTAAGAACCAATAAAGCTTTCCAACAAGCCACTTGCTCAATCCAATCCCAGCTACTACATAAACCATGAACTACAAAAGATCACGGATGCAAAACTTGAAAATTTTCATTTGAGCGATACCACGAGTGACAATCAAATTACCTTCTTTCTATAAGAATCGACAACACACTACCAATCTATTGCTGATAATCTTACTAACATCCAGAATAATACACTGTTAACGAAAATTCATCATAGTCTACCCTTCCATTGTACAGCTCTCTAAAAACTCACCAAATTGTTTCATACTACTTTATCATCTCGTCCTCAAATCGAGAGTCCAGCAAAAGCTTACAAACTACTACAACAACAACTTTATTTTAGCAGAGATCTACTACATAAATCAAAATGTTATACCAAAACCCTTTCATTATGGACATGCTATCGTCTGACAATTCCACTATCCTGAAAGCATAGGCCACCATTTAAATCTCACAGTTCAACTCTTATAGATGCTCAACACCAAACGTCAACACACAATTGTTGCACTCCAACCACTGTTGCTATCAACTGGCTTCATCAAGAAATCTAGATGCTACCTACTTTCCTTTTCAAATCACATGAATAATCACAAATATATGTTCAACTGTCCATCCTCATATTCATATTTCGGTGCAAAATCCCGACAAAACTTCTAAAATCATAGCCTTCCATCGATCAAAAAGTCTCAACAACTCTGCAACCAAATTCGTCCAATTATTCTAGTTAAAATAACTATCTAGAAACTCCTTCCATAATATAAAATCATCTAGTATCTCTGAGATAAGATAACTCCAAGATTAATATCCACTATAGTAATAATCTAGCATCTCCCCAACTTTTCCTTCCCACACAGTAAGATTAATCCACTGAGACCAACTAATCCAACAAGTTTAGCAAAACTAAATAATTTTAATGATCATACCGGTCATCAATGTTCTACAATTCTTAATAACTCCTTTTAATCCAATTAGGTATAGCCATACTATTAATCATAGTTCATCAAGAACTACCACATGACACCATCAAGTTAATCAACTTTTCTTCCAAGGTTCTTGGTTAAGATTGATTATACACCACACTACAGACCCAACTTGATAACCCATACCACATCCATTAATTTATTTAATTACAACCTTTAACTTAACCACAACAAGACATCGCTAAAGGGTTTTAATATTTTCTTTTATAACAGAGAAGCATTCAACTTCAATACTCAAAATACCCAAAAGAAATACATTGGGTCGAAGCTTCCACATGTTAAAGAACTTGAAAAAAAAAACTTTCGTTATCCATAATACCAAGCTAACAAATGAGTCATTTTTTTCCCAACAAGAATGGCAGATCTCTCGTGAAAAGATCAACCTTGCAAATTAACGACGTTCACAAGAAACAACAACAGATCAACAGTCAGGAGAACAAATAATAACTTAATAGAACCAACAAAGACTAATGAAAATACATCAACTGCATTGTAAATACTAACCCAAGAAAATTCATCAACCGCAACTATAACAGGAATAATCAAATTCCAACTCAAGGAAGAAAACAACTTTTCTAAAGAAATATATCCTCAACACTGTGAACTAAGTTGCAGATGTAAACACTCCACCACTATCATACAACAAGCGGTGATATAACTTGGCCATGCCTATGGCCACAACCACAATCTCCACCTCTCGACTATCATGACCCATAGCAATCACATAATCAAATCATAAGTAGTCGAATAAATTCATAACATAAATCATCAATACAACATAGCAGGCGTAAATCGATACTCATCCCATTCCCATCCTATTGTGCACCAGTGTGTCAAAATTTTAAGTTAATTAACCATTATCAAATTTTCGTTTATTTTACAAGTCCTAAAACAAGTTTTAGCAATTTTAGGTTAACTGAGTTATTAATCTATTCACCACGGACCTGAAGCCCGCTCTGATACCAACTGTAACACCCCAGCCCAACATTGAGCCTGGAATGCCACTAAACTACTATAACCATCTAATTTACATCAACTTACTATAAAATTTCAGCAAGCATAACAACATTAAAACCTATCCACGAGTCACAACAACGAAGCATAATACTAAGACAATCATAGATAAATTAGACCTAGGAGCATAGCAAAATAATAAACCAAGATTAACATAAACCAAGCATCTAAGGTTATTCAATACCATCATGTCCTAGATATAAATATTCATGTCATTCTAAAAGTTTCTCATGTCCAATGAATCAACTAATTGGGTGAAGTGCATGATTCCAAGTCGCTAGCCCTTCCGAGTAAAACATCATCACTTTGGTCACCTAAAAACAACAATAGAGCAAGAATGAGTGCAAGACTCAAGCAAATACATAATAAAGCCATAAACAATAGTTTATTAACCATAATCAAAGTTATCATCATCATCCATTTAGTTAATGCCATTGTCATTCTCAAACAAACAAGCCATATTCCATATAGGTAAAGTTGCACAGTTTAACAATTTACTTAGATATGCGAATGCACCAACATGCTCATGCTCATATGCATCTCATCGGTGATCTGGGTATAGCGGAGTGTTCACCGTCGATGACACACTCTATCCTTCACTCCGTGAAGTCCCCACCAAAGTAGGATTTTATCTAGAGCTCTCCGGACTAGTCATGTATCTTTCTCACCGACCTCAGGAATAGTTACATGACTTTCTCACCGACACAGCTCATGCAACCCTGTCATGATGAATGTAAATGACGCGACATCTTTATTTATTCATCAACATAGTCCATCTCATTAACTCAATATCTCCTCCTCATTATCTCAATATCATAATCTCATTATCATAATCTCATTCACTCAAGGTCATCAATATCATGTATAAGAATGAGCTGAACAAAAGCATAATAAATAGAATGATAAGTAATAACAATGATCATGGTGAACAACCCATTGTTCACCACTCTACCATGTACTTGCCTTCCGCGCTGTGACGAGTTAGGAGGCAACGACGGAATTTCTCCACTCCCTGCCCCACCGCCTACACAAATATTTATTCAAAATAAGAATAACAAGACATGACGAGGCTACAAGCGTTTTACCATAACCCTCTATCTAATCACTGAGCCTAGAATGCCACCACACTACTCTTCCAACTAGTAATTATCGACACACTATAAAACTTCAGCAAGGAAATAACGATAATCATGATTATGGATCAAGCGACAATAAATAAACAATGGGAATTATAACCAGGTAAATAATCCAAAGTAGCAATAACCAATGAACCCAAATTAATAAAGCAAATAGTCTAGTCCAAATGAGGTCCTAAACTTTATTCAACCTCTAACATGTTCATGTGTAAACCAATTCTGAATGAAATGTTTATGAAGGTAAATGATCATGTGTTGCCCATGTGCCCTACTCGCTCTCAGAGTTACGGCATCCTCGAAGATCACCTAAAGACAACAATAAAGCAAGGGTGAGTCCACGACTCAGCAAACACATCGATATACAACGAACAATAATAAATCAACAGCAATCAATAACTTCATTATCATCACAGGTACTTCCATTAATATTCTCATCCATTAATCTCATTTATGAATGCAACTCTATTCTACATGTCCACATGCACTTCTTTCAGCGTATCTCGGTATAGCGTGAGTGAATGCTCGCGACAACATTCACTCTCAAGCCCGTTCCTCCTCAAGGATCGGGGACCTCCTCCACTCCCGTGGAGTTGTGATCAATCATGATCACCTTCTCTTATGCAAAGATGCTTATGAATGCAAACATGCAAACTCCATCATAAACATCATATCCAACTTTCATCATGCTTGTCAACAAAGATATAAACATACCAATTCATTGTTTGCAATTAAACCAAATAAAAGCACAACAATAATGGTAATAGAAGATAAAGAAAAGCGTTGATCGATCATTGATCATTGTCTACCATGCACTTGCCTTTACTAGTTGCGACGCGACGATTTGATTAGAAAGCGGCAACAAGCACGCGCCTCTCCTATATTAAATACACCAACTTCAATACAAATTACAGCAACAAGAATAGCAATCAAAATGCTTCGCTCCTACCGTCCCCAAATATAACACGTTACGCCGGTACCGACTAGTTACCTATAGCTGACCGGTTACTAAAAAGAGCGTAACTTTTGACTCAAAAGTCCGATCACCACAAACCACCCCATTCTGGATTCTTTATAAAATTATCCACAATTTCTTAGATTACGAAGACTTCTAATTAAATCATCCATCCCTCCGTATTTAGCCCGGAAAGTCGGTCTGTCCGCTTCGGAACAGCAGGTCTTCCAAATTTCATAACTTTTGTTTTACTCAACCAAAATGCGCGTTCTCAGATTCTACAGAACCATTGGACAATTATCTACAACTTTCATGTAGATCAAAAACTCTAATTAGGCTATTTACTATTTTTAATCTACAGTCTACCGAAACAGCGCCGAAAGATGACAACCGTAAAAACAGCGGCCTTCTCAAAATCATAACTCTAATTATACTCGTCCGGTTGACGTGGTAAAATATGCTAAAGAAAGCTATCGAAATTATCTACAATTAACTAGTAGATGAGATTTCCAAATTCCGCCATCAAGATACCCGAATAAATCGATCAACGGAACCGCGGGCTAAGCAGTGCTAAACAGATCTATTAATCGACCTCTCTAAATAATCTCAGTTATAATCTCTAATTAACATAGCAAAACAGAGAGAACATGTATCAAACCTCCACGCGACGACGTCGACGCACACCTTGGCAAAGAATAAAGAATCGGCTCGGCGCGGCAGATCGCCAAATAGGAAGCAAAGAAGACCGCGGCCGGCCACGGCGAGGAACAGCGACCACACCGGCGGGTAAAGAAATCCGGCGGCGTGAACAAATCGCGTCGAGGAGCGGCGCGACGACAACAGCTAGACCAGCGTGCCACGGCGACGGGCGGCGTTGAAAAAAAAGCAAAGATGCGAAGAGACCAATGACCACGCGGCGACGGGCGGCGGAAAGAAAACGCAAAGCATGCAGCCAGAATCCGGCGGCTCTCGGCGTAAGCGAGCTCTGCTTCAGCCGCAACGCACCAACGTAGTGGTCTTGGCCGCACGCCAGCGGCGCCAAAGAAGCTTCCGGCGCAGCGGCGTCCACGCGAGCAGCTCGGTCGCGCGAAGACGCGCAGCGACCTCGAGCGCCTGAGGGCGCAGACTCTCGGCGCGTGCAACGCGAGAAAAGCGGCGCAACACAGAAAGGCTGGCGGCTGTGGGAAAAACTAAAAGGCTAGGGTTTTCAAGAAAAACCAGGATCTATTTATATAGCTCATAAAAAAATTCCGAAATAATCTATTTTTCACAAATTCTTTTTATTTAATTACGCACAAGTCCTTAAGACGTTTTTATGTATACTATTATTATTTTCAGAGTATCACATTCTACCCCCCTTAACGGAATTCGACCCCGAATTCTACATCGCCGTTCTACTCAAATAAAAACTACACTGCTGAAATTAAACAACAAAACAACACGTACCCGACGTGAACAACTCCGGGTATTACTCGCGCATGCGAGACTCCAACTCCCAAGTCGCCTCTCTCTCGGTGATCGTCCACGGCACCTTGGCGTATACCAGCGTCTTGTGCCTCAAAGACTCGCTCGACCTCTCCGAATCGCGGCGGACGCGACTCAAGCTGTGAGGTCTTGCTCAATAGTCGTGGCTCTAATGAAATCTTATGCTCGGGTCTCTCAAAACTTTCTCGGCATCGAGGCGTGAAACACATTGTGAACTCCACGCATGGACTCGGGAAGATCAAGCGGTAAGCTAACTTCCCAATTCTTGCAATAATCGGGAATGGTCCAACGTACCTCGGGCTAAGCTTCCCTCTGGTACCGAACCGAACAATGCCTTTAGTGGGAGACACTCTGAAGAGCACCTGGTCACCCACCGCAAACTCCAAGTCACGCCTCCTCAAATCGGCATAACTTTTACATCTACTCGAGCCGCTAATGATTACGCCTCACCATGGCCACGCTCAACGGTCTTGAATCCGGTCAGGACCCAAAATTGCCTTTTCTCCAGCGCATCCCAACAGTGGCGATCGCACTTCCGCCCATAGAGAACCTCGAATGGCGCGGCTCTATCTTGGAATGATAACTATTATTATAAGCAAACTCGCAAGTGGCAAGCTGGTCCTCCCAACTACCCTTCCAAGACAAAGCGCAAGATCGCAACATATCCTCCAAAGTCCGAATAGTGCGCCTGATTGCCCATCATGCATGGGTGAAAGCATTTGTACTAAGGCGAAGTTGTGTGCCCAATGCACTCTGCAGACTCTCCCAGAACTTGGAGACAAACTTCGCATCCCTGTCAGAAATGATGGTCTTTGGCACACCATGCAGTCTTACTATCTCACGCACATAAATAGGAGCTAGGTCACTCGCTAAATTTGTCGTGCGAATAGGAATGAAGTCTTGTGATTCTTGAATCGATCCACAACTACCCAAACTGCATCCTTCCCTCGCGGCGAACGAGGTAACGCCACCACAAAGTCCATAGAGATATCATCCCAAGGCCACTGGGGTACCTCCAAAGGTTGCAATAACCCTGCAGGACGCTTGTGCTCAGCTTTCACTTGCTGACAAACACCACAAGAAGCCACATAATTAGCAATATCCACCTTCATTCTTTTCCACCAAAAATTACATTTTCAGATCTCGATACATCTTAGTCTCACGGGATGAGCGATTATGGAGTGCGATGTGCCTCCCTCAAAATATCATCTTTGACCTCCGCCTTTGCGCACGCAAAGCGACCTTTAAACCTCAAAGCACCAGAATCATCCATGCTAAAATCACCCTCTTTACCCTCATCCAGACGCTTCCTAACCTCCTGTAATAACCGGTCACTCTGTTGTGCTTCCCGCACACGGTCTGGAATAGCTGACTCGAGAATCAACTGTGTCTCAACATGTGATGTACCCACATAACAATAGGATATACCCATGCGATCAAAATCAGCAATGAGGCAATCTAGAGTAGCGAGAGTCGCCTTGCGACTAAGAGCATCATAACAACATTGGCCTTGCACGGATGATCTTGAATAGTCAGATCATAATCCTTGATCAACTCCAACCACCTCCTTTGCCTCAAATTCAGATCCTTTTGAGTGAAGATATATTTGAGACTCTTGTGATCGTGAAAATATCACAAGGCTTCGCCGTATAGATAATGCCTCCAAATCTTGAGAGCAAAAACAACATGACCAACTCCAAATCATGAGTGGGATAATTACGCTCGTGCTTCTTTAATTGTCTCGGCGCATAAGCAATCACCTTACCGTCTTGCATAAGCACACAGCCAAGACCCACTCGAGACGCATCTGAAAAGACTGTGAACCGCTTCCCGGTTGGGAAGAGTGAGAATAGGAGAGGTCACCAACTTTGTCCTTCAAAATCGTAGCTAGCGCTCACACTCATCAGTCCACTGGAATCTCACACCTTTCTGAGTAAGCTGAGACATCGGCTTGGCAATGATAGAGAAATCCTGCACAAACCGCCGATAATAACCAGCCAAACCCAAGAAACTCCTCACCTCCTTCACATTAGTCGGCCTCTTCCAATCCACCACTGTGGAGACCTTACTAGGATCAACAGCAATACCCTGAGGGTTAATCACATGACCCAGAAAACCCACTTCTGAAATCCAGAACTCACACTTCTTCAACTTAGCATAGAACTTGTGCTCTCTCAAAGTCTCTAAAACCAACCTCAAATGCCGCTCATGATCCTCATTGGTCTTGGAATAGATAAGAATATCATCAATGAACACCACCACGAAGTCATCTAGATACTCATACAACATGTTGTTCATGGTTTCCATAAAAATGGCAGGTGCATTAGTCAATCCAAAAGACATAACTTTATACTCATAATGCCCATACCTGGTGGAGAAAGCAGTCTTCTCTACGTCCTGCTCACGCACACGGATTTGATTATACCCTGACTGGAGATCAATCTTGGAGAATACTTGAGCTCCATTCAACCGATCAAACAAGTCCTCAATGCGGGGCAATGGATATTTGTTCTTGATTGTGACTGCATTAAGCGCACGGTAATCAATACACATACGCCAACTCCCATCCTTCTTCTCTGTGGAAGAGCAGAGCTCCCACGGCGATCGCTACGCTGATCAAACCTTTAGCCAACAAATCATCCAACTGCTTCTTCAACTCGTCCTGAAACGGACGTGCTAATCGATATGGAGACATCGAGATGGGACGAGTACCCGGAACAAGATCAATGCGAAACTCCACATCTCGCACAGGTGGCAATCCTGGAAGCTCAGCTGGGAACACATCTGGGTAATCACTAACCACTGGAATCTCCTCAATCTGCGAAGCCACGCTCGGTTTCTCAGCAAGAGCTAAAAGAAGTCCAGATTTCTTCGCTGACGACCGGACCGGAACAGTCCGGCCAAAGCGAAAGAGAGCGCGAGGCGCCTCCTGAAAAGTCAAAGTCTCCCGGGCGAAGTGCGCAGAGACATTCTCTGAAGCGAGGATATCACGGCTCGATAAGAGTGCAACCAATCCATACCCAAGATAACGTCGAACGGCTCCATTTGAATAACTATCAAATTCGCGTGAACTTCTCTCCATCAATAACAATAGAACACCGGGACAAGCGGTAGAACTAGCAATAATACCCCGGAGAACTAACCAACACCGATCGAGAAATCCATTGCATACTCAAGTTCGCTCTCTAGCAAACGCCGTCGACACAAGCGAAAAGGTAGCTCGAGAATCAAAAGGACTAAAGCATCAAGCGAATCCACAAGCAAAGTACATCACCACGTCGGGGCGACCGCGGACTCTGCGATAGGCATGGCGTACCTCGGTGGCGCCATGGCGAAGAAGGCGTCGCCGGGCGGCGAGCCCAAACAACTTCTTTGTGGCGGTGCGAGTAAAGCGGTCGTGCAACACAAGCGGTGCGAAGGTGGCGGCCGCCGATAGTACCCTCCGGGGCGCCAAGTGAAGAAATGGCATCATTGGAGGAGCGATCATCATCTGGAAAGATCCTCGGCGGACCCCGAAGAAGAAGAAGATGGCACAGCTCCCACTTGATCACGCTAAGCGGGGTTACGGCGACACACCCGCTCCTTGTGACCGATCGGCCACACCGCGGCAATCACCCGTCAAGTGCACTCGACCACGGTGTCCATCACCGCACTTAAAGCAAAGCATGCCCCGCCAGGGCAGGACGAGCCGAGTACGCAAAGGACGAGGCGCCAAGAAGGGAACGACTCTCGCTTAGACACGAAAAGCTGCGGTCCTCCTTGAATTTCTTGAAAGGTGTTGAGCAGACCCACTTCCTCACTAGAGCTCCTCTTGGTCACCACGAAGCTACCGATCCACCGAGGCTTGTCGCCTTTGTGGTGCATCTCCAACTCCATGCCCCTAGCTTGCTCCACAACAGCTGTAGTCACGAGTGGAGTAGCTCCCAACACATGTCGGTACTCAGGTGAGACCCGACGGAACCTCTTGGCCTTCGAAGATCATCGTTAGCTCACAGAAGGGACGGCGAACTAAGTTGTTGAACTCGGCCTCATACTCGACAATAGACCTCTTCCCCGAGCAAAGGTCGTCAAGGCAACCTCCATCTTCTCAACAAATGAGTAGGGTAGAACTTCCCTTGGCGATCAACAAAGTCCTCCCAAGTGGATGGACCTTGAGTGGCGGTCCTCGAAGACAACACGCCCTCCCACCAAATATCCGCTGCCCTTTGGTGAAAGGCTACAAAGCGGACCCTCGAGGTGAAGACATCTCTAAAGCTCCAAGCGCCTCTCCATGTAGCGCAACCAGTCCATTGCTTGGACCGTGTGCCAGGCAGTCAAGCGAATCAAACCTCAACCCCATCCACTCTCGAAGTGTCATCCGCGCCTCAGGGACCGGTGGATGTGCGACAGGAGCAACAACAGATGTTGCGAAGAGAGGCTGCCGGCGCTGTTGACGAAAAGCACGGATCTCTCCCACCAACTCTCTCAAAGAAAGCGGGCGTCTCATCTTGGGCCCCAACGGAGGCGGGTCAGCAGACCCCTCGGCTAATGACTCATCTGCTACAGGAGGTGGCTCCACGGACCCTCGCCCGCGGCCCCGACCTCCACGACCGCGGCCACCACGACCACGTCCTCTACCCCTCGGCATAGCTATCAACCACAATCAACAATACACAATGAGTTCAAAGCTCAAAATAAACTCATCCATCAATAAACAACATAACGGAAGCGTAAAACTATATTCGTACCTCTCTCTAACCTACTGTGCACTAGTGTGTCAAATTTTAGGTTAGTTAACCATTAGCAAATTTTAGTTGATTTTCTAGACTAAAACAAATTTTAAGAATTTTAGTTTGCCTAAGTTGCTAATCTATTCACCACGGACCTAAAGCCCGCTCTGATACCAACTGTAACACCCCAGCCCAACACTGAGCCTAGAATGCCACCACACTACTCTTCCAACTAGTAATTATCGACACACTATAAAACTTCAGCAAGGAAATAACGATAATCATGATTATGGATCAAGCGACAATAAATAAACAATGGGAATTATAACCAGGTAAATAATCCAAAGTAGCAATAACCAATGAACCCAAATTAATAAAGCAAATAGTCTAGTCCAAATGAGGTCCTAAACTTTATTCAACCTCTAACATGTTCATGTGTAAACCAATTCTGAATGAAATGTTTATGAAGGTAAATGATCATGTGTTGCCCATGTGCCCTACTCGCTCTCAGTTACGGCATCCTCGAAGATCACCTAAAGACAACAATAAAGCAAGGGTGAGTCCACGACTCAGCAAACACATCGATATACAACGAACAATAATAAATCAACAGCAATCAATAACTTCATTATCATCACAGGTACTTCCATTAATATTCTCATCCATTAATCTCATTTATGAATGCAACTCTATTCTACATGTCCACATGCACTTCTTTCGCGTATACCGGTATAGCGTGAGTGAATGCTCGCGACAACATTCACTCTCAAGCCCGTTCCTCCTCAAGGATCGGGGACCTCCTCCACTCCCGTGGAGTTGTGATCAATCATGATCACCTTCTCTTATGCAAAGATGCTTATGAATGCAAACATGCAAACTCCATCATAAACATCATATCCAACTTTCATCATGCTTGTCAACAAAGATATAAACATACCAATTCATTGTTTGCAATTAAACCAAATAAAAGCACAACAATAATGGTAATAGAAGATAAAGAAAAGCGATGATCGATCATTGATCATTTGTCTACCATGCACTTGCCTTTACTAGTTGCGGCATGACGATTTGATTAGAAGACGGCAACAAGCACGACGCCTCTCCTATATTAAATACACCAACTTCAATACAAATTACAGCAACAAGAATAGCAATCAAAATGCTTCGCTCCTACACGTCCCCAAATATAACACGTTACGCCGGTACCGACTAGTTACCTATAGCTGACCAGTTACTAAAAAGAGCGTAACTTTTGACTCAAAAGTCCGATCACCACAAACCACCCCATTCTGGATTCTTTATAAAATTATCCACAATTTCTTAGATTACGAAGACTTCTAATTAAATCATCCATCCCTCCGTATTTAGCCCGGAAAGTCGGTCTGTCCGCTTCGGAACAGCAGGTCTTCCAAATTTCATAACTTTTGTTTTACTCAACCAAAATGCGCGTTCTCAGATTCTACAGAACCATTGGACAATTATCTACAACTTTCATGTAGATCAAAAACTCTAATTAGGCTATTTACTATTTTTAATCTACAGTCTACCGAAACAGCGCCGAAAGATGACAACCGTAAAAACAGCGGCCTTCTCAAAATCATAACTCTAATTATACTCGTCCGGTTGACGTGGTAAAATATGCTAAAGAAAGCTATCGAAATTATCTACAATTAACTAGTAGATGAGATTTCCAAATTCCGCCATCAAGATACCGAATAAATCGATCAGCGGAACGCGGGCTAAGCGATGCTAAGCAGATCTATTAATCGACCTCTCTAAATAATCTCGATTATAATCTCTAATTAACATAGCAAAACAGAGAGAACATGTATCAAACCTCCACGCGACGGCGTCGACGCGCACGCTGCAAGCGGCAACGACAATCGGCTCGACAAAGAGATCGCCAAATAGGAAGGAAGAAGCGGCGCGCACCGCCGGCGCGGAGGCGAGCAGCGACCACACCGAGTAAAGAAATCCGGCGAAGACAAATCGCGTCGCGAGGCGGCGACGGCAGCAGAAATTCAGCGCCACGCAGCGGACCAATGTTGGAAAAGAAAACGCGGCCGGCGAAGACCAATGGCCACGCGCGCAGACGGCGGCCGAAAAGAAAACGCAAAGACCTGGCCGGAGAATCCAATGCTCTCGGCGGCGCGAGCTCGCTTTTCAGCAACGCACCAACGCAGATGGTCTTGGCGCGCAAGGCGCCAATGAAAGCCAATGCCGGCGGCCCACGCGCGAGCTTCGCTCGGTCGCGCGAAGACGCGCAGCAGACCTCGAGCGCCTGAGGGCGGCACTTTCGGCGGTCTGCGCAGGAAAAGCGGCGCAACACAGAAAGGCTGGCGGCTGTGGGAAAAACTAAAAGGCTAGGGTTTTCAAGAAAAACCAGGATCTATTTATATAGCTCATAAAAAAATTCCGAAATAATCTATTTTTCACAAATTCTTTTTATTTAATTACGCACAAGTCCTTAAGACGTTTTTATGTATACTATTATTATTTTCAGAGTATCACACTTGTACTCGTTGGAAATATAACAACGAGACGCATCCTTTATAGCTAAGCCAATTGTCAACCTCCAAGGGCCCCAAAAATGGCCATCTTCGGC
The DNA here is from genome assembly GCA_036346395.1 of Hsuehochloa calcarea. Taxonomy (NCBI): domain Eukaryota; kingdom Viridiplantae; phylum Streptophyta; class Magnoliopsida; order Poales; family Poaceae; genus Hsuehochloa; species Hsuehochloa calcarea. Next base: position 65,691,549 of record CM070593.1, on the reverse strand, counting down.
CCCGAATTCGTATTGCTAGTTTTCGGTTTCTGTTTTTGCCATTTCTTCCAGCCTTCCTTTCGAAATTTAGGGTTTGCCTCAACTGCAAAGTTGTAGATATCATCGAAACCTTTCAAACGAGCATATATAATCCATATAAAACTTTGCTTTTTTTTTACTTTTGAGACTACATGTTGTTTACTCCTTCAACTATAGGGTTGTTTACATTGCACGTTATTCTGATTTGTGATCTACATCGTGTGAACAATCTTGTGCCCCTACAAAAAAGTTTGACTAGTTAGCTAGTGTCTCACCTAGCGCTTGGTCTGAGAATTTTCTTTGCTTACATCAAGTCACATTGATCGTTGCGTGTGCGTTTATACACTTCTCTTTGTAGGCTTTGATTAGCTGGCACTTTCTAAGCTATGATCAGCAACATTGACTAGTACTTTGAGCAATTTTTCAATTTGCATTTACCGATTTGATTGTGGCTAATTCTTGGTACCATATTGAAGCCTATCCTAGCTCCACCTCTATCATTGCACAGGTACCAGTTGCTTGCAATCGCTTTGTGAATCTTCGGAGATCATTGACACCGACACTAGTTGCCAGTCACTGCCTGTTTGCTTGGTAAGAATTGGTAAGAACTTAGTATGAGCTTGATTGTGAGTGATTTTGAGCCTCTAGATCCTAATAGTTGATAGGAACATATACTTGTAATTTATTTTCTTATTTTTTACTAACCATGACAGGTTCACAGGATGATTAAGAGATAGATCCACATCTTCTTCGAGCCATTGAACAGGAGCGCAAGAAACTTTGCGAGGAAGATGCACGTTTGAGACAAGCTTCTTCACCACGGGAGGTATATGATCGTGATAATACGTCCAGTAAATCTAAAACTACTTTACCATCATTTGCTGGTAAATTTAATCCTGATGCAAATGTTGACTGGGAGATAGCTTTAGATAAAGAATTTGAATATTATGAATGGCCTGATAGGCAAAAGATTAGAGATGCCACTAGTATTTTTGTTGAGGGTGCAACATTTTGGTGGAAGTATTTACGTAGACATGGAAGAGTGCCTCAAACTTGGCATGCATTAAATAAACTTTTGAGAGATGAATTTGTTCCTAAATATCATACTAATTATTTGTTTGCTAGATTACAACTTTTCAAACAACGTCGTCGAACTCTAAGGGAATACTGCCATGAATTGAAAACTCGTTTGTTGTGTTTTGGCTTAGAGGGACATGTTGAAGCTACAGAGAATAGATTTTTACGTGGGCTTAATCAAGATATTAAGGACCTTCTTATTCACAAAGAATATGGTTCCCTCTCTCATTTGTTTATAGTTGCCTGTAACGTTGAACGTCAGATTAAAGAGAAATTGAGAATACTAGATGATACGGAACATAAGAATAAACATGTGTTTGTGTCTTTTCTGTGACTAACAACATGCATGAAGTTGAGAACCGTGCCGAAGAAGGGAATAAGCTGATTGAACTATCGACTCCATTGATTGAGAAGGAAGATGGATGCACCTACATCATCTGAGGACAGCCAAAATGGTAAAGTTGATGGTGCTATCATCACTCAAGGTGAGTATGCTTGTGAAGAACTACAATTGTTCACTGTTCATGCTATTTTAGAGCAAAAATTAGTGGTAAACAATTCGGATATGCACATGTTTCACAAAGAGAATTCAGATTGCATTGATTTTAGTGCACCATGTGATAAACTTGTTGATTTACCTGCTGACTTGAGTGCACTATGTGATGACATAATTGAATTGCCTGCTATTTTGAGCGATTCATATGATGAGTCAATCGCATATAATGATCATGTGGAATTGGATAGACACAAAGAAGTTTTAACTAGAATTTCTCTTACTGATTCTTTATGTTACATTATGTTGGAGCCACCTATGAAATTTTCACATGCTATGGAGAAAGTTTTTGAAATCGCATGTTCAAAATCCTTGTCTAGTGCGTACACCCCTGGATATAAGTTTAATTTGATTGGAGATTATGGTGTAGACAATCAATTTCTTATGTATCGAATATGCATAACTTGTGATCACATAGATGAATTGAAGCTTACTGTTTTGAACAATAATTCTTGTGTGCCAAATCTTGTTCATTATGAGAGGAAAATAAACTTTAGTGCTTGTCCAATGCCTATGTGTTCGTCTCTTATTGCACCACCTAGTATTGACAATCTACATAATGATGTTGAAATCTTTTCACCATTGCTAGATGAATTTCCTAACGCTCAATGGAAATCTGATTATAAGGGTGAACCTTGTTTGATTTCAAAGATTGTAGATTTGTCCATATGTGCTACCACTGCAAGTTTAAAACTTCAGAGATTTGAATTGCATAAATTCTTCACTTATATTTGCCAAACTAGTGCAATAATTGTTGTATAACAAATTTTGTTTTGCTCATTAACATATATGATTATTCTTAGGCTAATAATACAATAAACTTTTATAATCGCTGTTGTTCTATAACACTAATTGCGCAACAACAACGAACCGTTCAAACAGATGACATATACATATACCATGCATACACCTTGACTTCTTTGTTACCCTATTTTTAGCTTATCAAAAACCGAGGACGGCTTTCTTTTCAAGAAGAGGGGATGATGAGGACATGACCCCTATTTCAATTACAAGAGCTCGTACGCTTCACTTAAATTATCAGGTGAGCTCGTTTTTAGTATTGCGTTTATATTACATGAACTATTTGATGCTACCTAATGATGAAAATATATATTTATGCAGTACCATGTCACTTTTTGTACAAGTCAAGTAAGAGATCAAGTTGGACATCTTCTAAAATCCAATTCGGCGTCCGGAGACAACCTCGAGTTCAAACGAGCATAACTTTCACATACGGACTCCGTTTGAGGTCTATGAGTACTTGATTGAAAGCTTATCATGTGAACAGTACTACCTCCATGAACAGTGGCATGAATAATATCACCCCCCTATTTTATTAGCTATGTGCGCCCCTACCCTATTTAACTTGGATTTTGTTTAGCTAAATTTGGCTTCATTGCAACTTCGTGTATTGGCTTGTGTCGATTAGACCAACCATAATACCGCTAAAGAATCCCAACTTTATCAAATATTTAAATCTTATTTGCAATTTCAGATTGCTGATTATCTTGTTCTTACGTGTTCCTCCTCTTGTAGCAAGGTCGATAACGATCTCGGAGTTGGCTCAGCGATTGTCAGGTATATTGGTTATGTGTGATTGGTAGCCGAATAGTGAGAGTCTCTCCACCAAAATCGAGTTATCCTTCTCACTGAAAGATCGGGACACACATTATCGCATCATCTGTCCTGGTGATAACTGCCTGCGACGTGGGAACGTTACTTCTCTAACAGTAAACTCCGGTAACTGCACCATCATCTGTGGCATTGATACACCCTTTGGGCAGGAGAAATTGTCACCCACTACGAGCAAGCTAGAAAAGGAGGAATCACCAAATAGAGAAGGGGAGAGACAACAGACAAGAGGAGAAAGAAAGACACAATCATGAGCATAAAATATTGTATTTCAGTCTTTCTCTTGATATGTTACCAGCATACTCAATATATGCACACATGAGTAGGGTTGTTATTCTCTCCGGAGAAGGCCCAAACCTATATAAAAATGCGGTGTCATTCTCTCTGCGTGATTTAAGTCTTAGAGACTGCCCGAATCAAACAATCATTATGCAAGTTCGGTTTTAAAACACCGACAATCGGCGAATCAAATAATGATTTAAAATGATACTGTGGTATGGTCTATACCATAGAAAATTATGAAATGTGTTGACTTTTAAATAAAACGAAAATTGGTTTGGACTTGGGCGAAATGGATATTTGGATGGTGCACGTCGATGCACGAGATCGAGCATTTCTATGACCGAGGCCCATGGGTTTTATGGAAAGTCGCCCAAGTCAATTAGTTATCGGTCTTCGAGCTCATTTTGCTAAGCCCTATCGTACTACCACATGTTTTGAATGGGCAGAATCTGGCTAACTAATTTGCAACGTCTCGCCGTGGTCTTGTCACCCGATTGCGTGGGTGTCTTTATGACCTAGTTTTATGTATTCTCACCTGGCACAAGAGGGGCCCGAACCCGGCGGGTTTCTATCCAAAGGGGGAGAAACCTTAGCAAGGTGGGACTACGGTGGGATGGCGTATTGTAAAGGCTTGTCACGTGCTCTAGACTGCTTACCTATGGTTGTGAGTGGTGGTATCGACGGATGCCAAACAAACTAGAGAAGTCGTGTCATGTGGGTAAAATTGTACACCTCTGCAGAGTGTTATGAACTATTCGAATAGCCGTGTCCACGGTCATGGACATGCTAGCAAAACCACTACAAGTTAGATTTTGATTTTGGTTTCAAAAGATTTGTTAAATGGCTTTGAATTTCTATCCAAATGGGAATTGGGCGGTTAGCGGTTTTCAATTTCTGACTATAAAACTTGAGAAATTAGAAAAATGAATTTTAGTATAGAATAAACTTAGTATAAATATTTAAAAAGAAAATATTGCTTTATACAAATTGAGCCATATAAAGAGTTCCGTGGTCAAATTCTTGCATGTATTATATTTTGTTTTTGGGTGTAAGTTGAGGGCATAGTTGTTGAGCAGGAGAAGAATTATACGAGGAGATTGAGAACTTGGACGACCAGGCTACGCCCTCCTGACGATTGCTCGTGGCAAATCGTGTGGTCTATCTAATTTATTTTGCTTTCGCCGTATTTTGTTTATTAGATGTATGCCGCTTTTGTAATAACTTTCCCCCCAAGTGGGAATGTCCTTACAGTGGTCGAAGTTACGCAGCCAAGTTTGATACGACTATCAATGGAAAACTGTCGGATTCTCTCGAACTCTTGGAACATCGACCAGCTACACAAATTTTATGCGTAACCATCCACCCCAACAATAAATTATCATGTTCTTTCTATCTTTATTGTCTTACTTTGAGTAGGGGTTCGATAATTTTTTGACTATACCCTAGTCGTAAGCTTTTCTTCGACCAGTTGCCAGCACTTCTTTACACTGGTCGAAAGGATAGGAATATCTTCTAGTCGAAGTCTTTCCGCACGTGGTCCTACCCACTAGAAGGAACTTCCTAGTGTCGACTCGTTCCTCACTTTTGCTGCCAACACAAAAGCTTGGGTTCAACAAACATGGTCGAAATATTTTTAAGCCAACTCTTAGGAGCTTAGTTTATTTCTTCATTCATTTTCAAAAATGCTCTAACATGAGTACGTTTTGGTAATTTGTTCGACTACTCTAGGTAAACTCTTTTGGTTCTAACTGGTGGGAGAAAAACACAACGCCTAGTTGATGTCTTTGCTCTCTGCACGTGGTCCTACCCACTAGAAGGAACTTCCTAGCGCCATCCTGTTTCTAACTTTTGCTACCATGCCAAACTTATTGAGTGCACTAGAAAAGGTTGAACGAATTCTAAAGGAACTCCAGATGTTTGTCTAACTCAAGTTGCCGCTCTTGATTTGATTAATCTAATCGTAGATGGTAACATCACCTAGTCGAAGCCTTTCCATTCTGCATGTGGTCCTGCCCACCAGAACGAACTTCCTAGTGTCAACTCATTACTACTCTTACGACCAGTGCCTGATAATCGGGACCACAGACTATAAATTAGCCAAACTTTTTTTATTCAGAAAACCCTTTTAACACTATTTAATTAGTTTATCTAAATAAACTAAGTAAATAGTCGGGGACTAGTATAAAGTTATTTATACGACTTCAATTCTTTGTCTTATTCTCTTTTTTCATTCATTATCTTATAAGTTACTAACTACTCGATAAGATACTAACCACTTGATAAGATGACTTTTCAGGAAGTAGAAAGGATCCTATCTGCATCACTTCCGTGACTTCTTTGCTGATCGACTGCATATCTTCCATCAACCGCTCTGCTTCTGCTTCAGAGCAGTTGAAGTCGGCTTTGATTGGTTGCAGACAAAAGTTGGGGTTATGAGCTTTAAGTTTTGCCAGAAAAAACTTATTCCGCCTTCAACCGGCTCCTTTATCGAATCAGCTTGGTTGGTCTTCAGAGTGGTCACCAACTGTTGCAAAGTCCCAACTTGTTTTCCAATTGTACTCAAGTGAGCAATTATCCCGTCTTCACGAGGAGTGACCTCCTCGGCCTGTAGCTCACTGTGTACATTCCTAAAGAGAGAAATGTTGTCCTGAAGTTTGATCCTCATCGACTTCATCTCCTCCTAATTAGAACTCGAAGCCTCACGGAGTTGTTTTATTTCGGCTGCTTGCTCCAAAAAGAATAAGGCTAGTCAGATAAAATGACCCCTAAAGGAAAAAACAAGTCGCGGAAAAGACTTGTTTAACTGCTAGTCGAAATCTAACTTCTTGACTTCATCGTCATGAGAGGCAGTGCTTTTTGCATAGCACCCCTCCCAAGACATAACCTCCTGAGAGACCATGTGAGAGGTCCTCCATTCTGAGTGATGAGTATTTGACATTGTGTTGAATAGGTTGAGAGTTGAGTGTTTAGGTTTGGATTTGCTTACTGTCTTTGAATCAGGAAATCGGAACTACATTGTGTATAGCGGAAGTTCCGATAATCAGAACTCTGGCGTTGGAAATAGGAACTTCCGATTAACACGGGTTTTGAGTTCGGTGAAGAAAATCGGAACTTCCGCACATGAGGTAGCGAGTGTCCGATATCTGGTGTTAAGTTTCCTCCGAGATGAAAATCGGTTTTGAAAATGCAGGTTTACGGATGTTAGAAGATCGGAAGTTCCGCAATGGTAAGAGCGGAACTTCCGATAATCTGACAAGTGCGGATGTTCAGAAATCGGAACTTCATTTGTGGTAAGTCGGAACTTCCGATTGTGTCGAAATCGCGAGAGAAGGTTAATTTGTGATTTTGATTACGTATGAGTTTGAGTCTTATACAAATGTTGATGCTATGATATTGTGCAATGCTATGTGATGTGTTTTTGTGCGTGTTGTTGCGGGACATCGAGGCGAAGTCGTGGTGGGACACGAGGTGATCGGACTAGGCGCAGCGGCGTTGAGGTCGAAGCGGTCGAATGTGTCGAAGACGGCATGAATCTTGAGGTGGTTGCGTGTCAAGGACGACAAGGTGTACGGAGGCTTCGGAAGGTGCGCAAGGCGAAAGGGTGTTTTCGCAAAGCGGCAAAAGTGGAGGCGGTTCCGTTCGGGTAGCGGGCTTAATGGGTTGGAGGCCCATTAGCAAAGGCTATAAATAGGGAGAACCACAGGTTAGGGTTGGTATACGGAGATAAAATTAGGGTTTGCTTTGGAGAGTTTGTTTTGTTTTTGGAGAGTGTTTGAGTTGGAATGTACGAACTGAAATCTATTGTAATCATTCCTCTTTGCTTTACCTCTGTAATCCTTGTTTCAATCCAATGAAATCTGAGGTTTTGATTATTTGATTTTGCAACTCTTCCTCTCACTGTTTTTACGTTGAATATCTAGGGTTCGGTGTATCTTTTGATTTATCTTATGAGAGTGCATGAAACTTGAGAGATAGAGTCGTTTTGATATTGCTAATATATCCTCAATGTTTCATGAGCTAAGAATCTAAGAATCTCTCGATTCACGGGTTTTGGTCTTTCTTTCGTATTCCTCAAGAAACCCGATTTTGCTTTGTTTGTTGAACCTTTGCTAGCAACTTCTTCTCAATATGGTCAAGATGTTGTTTAGGATGATATCCTGTGAAACTTGACCAGAGAAGAACAACAGATCAAAAGTAGTTTGGATTTTTGGGCAAAAACCCGAGCGTTCTGTTCTTCGGTCAGGATAATCGGAGCTTCCGATTTTATACAGCGGAAGTACCGCTAGCGGAACTTCCGCGCCATACACTGCGGAACTACCGCAAGCGGAACTTCCGCACCTTACTGGCCGGAGCTTCCGATTTCCAGAAGAACAGCCCGAGGCTTGTTTTTTGTTATTTGATCTTGCTTCATTTACCTTCTTTAGATCTCTAGAGATCTTTGTAGGCTTGTTTAAATACAGTAAAGGGGAGTATTAATTTTTAGGCACCATTCACGCCCCCCCCTCTGTTGCCATTTCGGTCCTTCAATTGGTATCAGAGCCGGTTAGCTCTTCTTTATAGATCTTAACCGGTCGGTTGAGCCATGGCAACGGACAAGTATTCCACCAAGCCTCCAGTCTTTGATGGCATGGATTACCCCTTCTGGAAGAGCCGAATGGAAACATACATCCAGGCACAGGGGTATGCCATCTGGAGAAAGGTGAAGGTTAGATTTGCTGTTCCTGCCGATGAAAACATCAATGTGGGAAACATGCCCGATGTTGAGGCAAATGCTAAGGCAAGGAACATTATCATTGTGGTTTGGCGCAGTATGAGTTTGATCGCATTTCTCATTTGATTTCTACTTACGACATCCAGGTGACCTCGATGCATACCATGAGGGCACCACCAGTTAAGGCGGTTCGACAAGACCAGTTCAAGCGTGAATCTGATGAAATTTGAGATGCTTTTGGTGAATCTCTTGACGAGTGCTTTTCGGCGTTTTCACAAGATTTTGAGCAACCTCCGAGCGGTCGGTCTTACAAACCCGACTCGGATAACGCTCGACAGATGCTTTCGCGACTTGATCTTCGTGTTTGGGAGATGAAAGTGACTACCATCAAAGATAGCACGGACCTCTCGACCACGACTCTTGATGCGCTTTACTCGCGTCTCAAGACTCACGAGATTGACATTGTCTCTCGAAGGTCGATGTCACGATCGATGGCTTTAGTCACCGATCCCACTTCCGGATCTTCTTTCGAGTCGATCGTGGGTTCTCCTAGTTGCTCTCGTGACATAAGCGATGATCGATTAGAAGCGACTTGAGGATGAACAGCTAGCCCTCCTAGCTCGGAAGTTTTCTCATGCTTACAAGAGGAGGAGGGATGGTAAAAGAGGAGGTCCTGTGATTTGTTTTGAGTGTGGTGGCCCCAACCACATCCGAGCAAACCGTCCCAAGCTTGGAAAGGGCAAAGGTGACTATGGCGGTCCAAGCAAGAACGACTACATCGACAAGAACCGCAACACGAAGCCTCTCGGACTGATCAAGGCAAGAAGAAGTTCCGCAACTTTGGGAAGGCAAAGAAGCTGTTCCATCGCGTCCTCACCGCCTCGACGAACTGGACACCGGCCGAGGTGGAGGGTGGAGGACGATGATGGGAAGGACGATCATGATCCCAAGGACGGCGGCAACTTCACGGCATATGCTTCATGGCCCTCGGGCGAACCGAGCGGACACAGTGTACTCCGACTGGCGAGGGTCGCCGGCATTGGGAAGGAAAGGTCTGGATTGTAGACTCCGGTTGTTCTCGCCATATGACTGGAGATTCTCGTTGGTTTTCTTCCCTAGCCCGTGCTCCAGGTGATGAGACAATCACTTTCGGAGATGCTTCATTTGGGCGCGTCATCGCTAAAGGTACTGTGAGCATTAATGATTCGTTTATTTTAAAAGATGTTGCCTTAGTAAGTAAGCTGCAGTATAATCTGCTTTCAGTCTCTCAGCTTACCGATGACGGTTTCGAGGTGAGCTTTAAGAAAAACAATTGCAAAATTCTTGATTCTTCGGGTAGTCTAGTTTGCGGGATTTCTCGATATGGGAGGATCTTTCGTGCTGATTTTTCCGAGTCTTACGGTGATCCTCTTCGTGTTTAATTGCTTCTGAATCCCGTGATTTGACTTTCTGGCATAGGAGACTAGGTCATATAGGCTTTGATCATTTGACACGAGTCAGCGGCCACGATCTCATTCGTGGTTTGCCAAAACTCAAGATGGTCAAGGATCTAGTTTGCTCTCCATGCCGGCACGGCAAGATGGTTGCTGCTTCTCACTCTCCAGTCACAGTGACAATGACTGATGCACCAGGACAACTGCTCCATATGGATACCGTTGGTCGGCTCGAGTCTGATCGGCGGGAGGAAGTGGTATATTCTTGTTGTGGTCGATGACTTCTCGAGGTACTCTTGGGTGTTTTCTTAGCCTCGAAGGATGAGACGTTTACTCTTTTCGTGGTCTTTTAGTAGGCTTTCTGTTGAGCTCCCGGTGCATTACGAGCAATTCGACCGATAATGGCACCGAGTTCAAGAATTCCTACTTTGAGAGTTTTGTGGTGAGGCAGTGTAGAGCACGGTTCTCGTCTCCATACGTCCCCCAAAAATGGCGTTGTGGAGAGGAAGAACTGTACCTTGGTCGAGATGGCCGGGACGATGCTTGATGAATACTCTACACCTAGGAAGTTTTGGGTGAGGCAATTGCTACGCTTGTCATGTTTCTAATGAGTTTTTCTTGGGCACTCTTGCATCGCACTTCTTATGAGTTGAGATATGGGCGAAAACCCAGCGTCTCGCATTTTCGTGTGTTTGGTTGCAAGTGTTTTATTCTGAAGTCTGGGAACCTAGATAAGTTCGAGTCACGATCTTGTGATGGGATCTTTACGGGTTACTCGACTTCTTCTCGTGCCTATAGAGTGCAGGCTGCGAGTCTAGCAAAATGGTAGAAACTCAGTGAGGTGACCTTCGATGAGGCGGTCAGGGGACTAGGCACGATATCTCGAGTTCTCTAGAGCGACCGAGTCCATTTTTGTGGACGAAGAGGAAGACGGAGATGAGGTTGTCTACGATCCAGTTCTTCCTCCTCCTCTTGAGGTGCCTTCTTCCACTTGCACCTCGAGGAGATCACCCTTACCTTCGCTTCTTACGAAGCTAGTGGCTCTGTTCCTATCTCATCTGCTAATGAGGTAGAGGCCACTTCTTCATCTCACCCTGGACCTCCAAGACACATTCAAAAGGACCATCCTTTAGAGCAGATAATTGGAGACCTCTTGAGCGTGTCACACGTTCCAAAGGCGGCTTGTCTCTCTTCTCTCCATTCGCCTTGTCGCCTCTTTTGAGCCCAAAGACGTTTGTCATGCTCTATCCGACGAGTCTTGGACAAACGCTATGTATGAGGAGTTGGAAAACTTTGAAAGAAACAAGGTGCGTCCCTTGTTGAGCCCCCTCAAGGTCACAATATCATTGGGACCAAATGGGTGTTCAAGAACAAGCAAAGTGAAGATGGGTTAGTCATTGAAACAAGGCTAAATTTGGTAGCTCGTGGGTATTCTCAAGTTGAGGGTCTAGATTTGAAGAGACCTTTGCCCTGTAGCTAGACTTGAAGCCATTAGAATCTCGCTTGCCTTTGCGACCTCTAAAGGTTTCAAGCTTTACCAGATGGATGTCAAGAGTGCCTTCCTCAATGGCCTTATTGAGGAAGAAGTCTATGTCGAACGACCTCCGGTTTCGAGAACCCCAAATACCCTAACCATGTCTCTGAGGCTTTCCAAAGCTTTGTATGGACTCAAGCAGCTCCCGAGCTTGGTATGAAAGACTTAAGTCCTATCTCACGAGTCATGGTTTTGAGATGGGTAAAATTGACAAGACCTTGTTCATCCGCCGTCTTGGCACCGATCTTTTGCTCGCCCGGATCTATGTGGACGACATCATCTTTGGCGGCTCCTCACACACTCGTGTCTCGGTTTTCGGCGTTATGAGCTCGGAATTTGAGATGAGCATGATGGGGAGTTGAGCTTCTTCCTTGGCTTCCAAATCAAGCAGACTCGGGAGGTACCTTTCTTCATCAAGGCAAATACACTCGAGACCTCCCAAGCGCTCGACATGAATGATGGCAAGCCAAGATATCAACTCCGATGGCATCTACACCGCTCTGGATCCGGATGAAGATGGCGAACTCATTGACCAAAAGGAGTTCAGAGCATGATTGGCTCTCTCTTGTACCTCACGGCCTCGAGACCGGACATACATTTCTCTGTGTGTCTTTGTGCTCGTTTGAGCTTCTCCTCGCGTATCTCACCGTCGGCGGTGAAGCGCATCTTCGGTACCTTGAGCTACCATTGACTATGGTATCGGTACTCTTCCTCTTCTTGTCTATCTCTTAGAGCTTTTTCAGATCGAGACTTTCTTGGTGTAGGATAGATAGGAAGAGCACTTCCGCGATTGCCAATTCATTGGCACTTCTCTTGTCTCGGTCGTCAAGGAAGCAATCCGGTGTTGCCGATCCACTGCGCAGAGGCCGAGTGCGTTCTTCGCAGCCGATTCTTTGTAGCCAAGTGCTTTGGATGGTCTCGACCCTGCAGGATTTTGGGTTATCTATCGACTGTGTTCCACTCTTTTGTGATAACACGTCTGCGATTTGCATTGCCAAGAACCCAATGCAACATTCACGGACCAAGCATATTGATATCAGATATCACTTTCTTCGAGATCATGTAGAGAAGGGTGACATTGTGCTCGGTTTGTGGAGAGTGAGCACCAGTTGGTGATATCTTCACTAAGCCTCTGGGCGACTCTCGGCCACTCTGCGGGAGAGCTTGGGGTGGTTTGTCCTTACAATTTGTTGTGAGGGGGAGCTATGTGCTACTACTGTATTATATTATATTTATACTATTACTCCTTTCTGGTTGCTTTTCTTTTAATATTTTGGGTCGAAGTCCTTTCAGCATAGGTTAGAGTGGTTCTCTTGCCAAATTGCTTTGACTGCTATTTCTTATCTTGTGCTTCTAGGATGCTGCTTATTAGCTGTCTCTTCCTTCTCTAAGTAGAGCTTACTCACTTCTTATAGGTTCTAGCAGGGGTCGGGCCACCCTTGGGTAGACAGGGACAGTGTTTGCTCCTTAATGTATGAGTTGTTCGGTGATAGTCCTAGAATCATATGGGGTAGATAAGAACACGTGCGAGCGATAGTTTTCTCTATATCTTTTCTATGCTCTAAAGGACTGCCTTTTCTGTTTTTCTTATCAGATTCTCGTTTTTGTTCCTTTGGTTCAGGGGGAGTTCTTCTTGGTTATTCCATTTCTTAATTATGTCATAACTCAACCTGTAATTAAAAGATGCATCTCATTCTGAAGGGAATCTGGATTTTCGTGAATTTCATCATGCATTGCATTATAATCAAATGGAGCCTTGTTTATTATCCCTTATGATCTGCTTTCCTTTGTTTTACATCTTGCCATGATTTATGCTAAACTGCTAGATCTATCATGACTTTTTATGTGTAGTTTAGTCTTTGCCATGCTAAGGTGATTAAAAAAATGCTAAACTTGAATTAAAATTTTGTCATGATAGCTCTTGAGACTAGTCTGGTTGAAACTATCCTTTTATGATTTTCGCCATGTCAAGTAGGCTGAGTTGAGTCTTGAATCTCTTTTGAACTTTTGAGTAAGTTATGTCAGTTTGTTAAGAAACTTGACTTATCTTTAAATCGCTGGTCAAAAAACTTCAAAAGAAAAATGATCCCTTTGTGCGAAAAACTGATCTCACCAAATCTTTCTCATGAGGCGCTTGCCATTGCACTAGGCATGAACTCAGGGGGAGCCTTGGATGACCTAAGATCACCTCCTTAAGTCTGTTGCTTGGAGTGATCGCATAAGGCTTGGGATCTAGCACATGGCCAAAAAAAATGGTTGAAGCTCAGGAGGCAGTTGTGGATGCCACCTAGTCCAGAGCTTGCTTTACTGAGATAAAACCATAAAGAGCTTTCAGAAAAAGAAAAATGTGCTAAAATTGCTTATCATTAAAAAGACCAAGTTCTGGATAAAATGAGTCTTTCTTCAACTAGTAGCTCTCTAAACTGTTCGATATGAGTCTTCTTGGTTCAACTTAGATTATTTGACATGGCTTGTATCATCCTCGGATATCTTTAGCTAGACTGCAATCTTGGTTTAATTGACTTGCTAAAGAATTGGATCATTAATCAGATTATGGATTTTCTGTCTTAGCTATTCTATACATCAATTGTCATGATCTTGATAGCATTCTTCTGTGTTATGGCTTGGTGTAATTCTCTAATAGTCATTTTGGATAATCTACATGGCTCCTAATGCTTAAAATGAACATCATATAGCCTTTTCCTCCCTTTTCTACATCTTGATGATTTTATTGCCAAAGGGGGAGAATTTTGGAGAGAAAAATCCTTTAAAAGCCTTCTGGAGTAAAGCCTTGAGTTTTGTGCGAAAACTGCTCTTTCATCTCATCTCAAGTCTTTCTCTTTTGTCAACATGGTCTTGAGCTTAACTACTCTTGTTTAGACCTTGGTTGACTTTAAACTCAAACTCATCTTATGCTTTTTCGGTGATTGTCAATATACTCATCAAGGGGGAGATTGAGAGACCATGTGAGAGGTCCTCCATTACGAGTGATGAGTATTTGACATTGTGTTGAATAGGTTGAGGTTGAGTGTTTAGGTTTGGACTATTTACGTCTTTGAATCGGAAATCGGAACTACATTGTGTATAGAGCGGAAGTTCCGATAATCGAACTACTGGCGTTGGAAATAGGAACTTCCGATTAACTCGGTTTTGAGTTCGGCTGAAGAAAATCGGAACTTCCGCACATGAGGTAGCGGAGTGTCCGATAATACCGGTGTTAAGTTTCCTCTGAGATGAAAATCGGTTTTGAAAATGCTGGTTTACGGATGTTAGAAGATCGGAAGTTCCGCAATGGTAAGCGGAACTTCCGATAATCTCGACAAGTGCGGATGTTCGAAATCGGAACTTCCGCTGTGGTAAGTGCGGAACTTCCGATTGTGTCCAGAACTGTGCAGAGAAGGTTAATTTGTGATTTTGATTCTGTATGAGTTTGAGTCTTATACAAATGTTGATGCTATGATATTGTGCAATGCTATGTGATGTGTTTTTATGCGTGTTGACTCGGGACATCGAGACGAAGTCGTGGTGGGACACGAGGTTATCGGACTAGGCGCAGGAAGCGTTGAGGTCAGAACGGTCGGATGTGTCGAAGACGGCATGAATCTTGAGGTGGTTGCGTGTCAAGGATAGCAAGGTGTACGGGAGGCTTCCAGAAGGTGCGCAAGGGGCGAAAGGGTCTTTTCGCAAAGCGGCAAAAGTGGAGGCGGTTCCGTTCGGGTAGCGGGCTTAATGGGTTGGAGGCCCATTAGCAAAGGCTATAAATAGGGGAGAACCCTGGAGTTAGGGTTGGTACTTCTGGAGATAAAATTAGGGTTTGCTTTGGAGAGTTTGTTTTGTTTTTTGGAGAGTGTTTGAGTTGGAATGTACGAACTGAAATCTATTGTAATCATTCCTCTTTGCTTTACCTCTGTAATCCTTGTTTCAATCCAATGAAATCTGAGGTTTTGATTATTTGATTTTGCAACTCTTCCTCTCACTGTTTTTACGTTGAATATCTAGGGTTCGGTGTATCTTTTGATTTATCTTATGAGAGTGCATGAAACTTGAGAGATAGAGTCGTTTTGATATTGCTAATATATTCTCAATGTTTCATGAGCTAAGAATCTAAGAATCTCTCGATTCACGGGTTTTGGTCTTTCTTTCGTATTCCTCAAGAAACCCGATTTTGCTTTGTTTGTTGAACCTTTGCTAGCAACTTCTTCTCAATATGGTCAAGATGTTGTTTAGGATGATATCCTGTGAAACTTGACCAGAGAAGAACAACAGATCAAAAGTAGTTTGGATTTTTGGGCAAAAACCCGAGCGTTCATTCTTGATCGGGATAATCAGACTTAGATTTTATCAATGAGTACCGCTTAGCGGAACTTCCGCGCCATACACTGCGGAACTTCCGCACCTTACTGGCCGGAGCTTCCGATTTCCAGAAGAACAGCCCGAGGCTTGTTTTTTGTTATTTGATCTTGCTTCATTTACCTTCTTTAGATCTCCAGAGATCTTTGTAGGCTTGTTTAAATACAGTAAAGGGGAGTATTAATTTTTAGGCACCATTCACCCCCCCTCTGTTGCCATTTCGGTCCTTCACCTCCCGATCTTTTTCTTTGGCGATATGAGAAATCTTATGAACAACCATAGCCTTGTCTTTGTCCTCGGATTCGAGCCTCCCCATTTCGACCACTTTTTTTGAAAAGGAATGAGGGTTAGAAAAAAGAAGGTTACAAGCTGTGTTAAGTTCAGCACTTACCACAATTCGAGTTTTAGGGTTTTCGGCCGAGCTTCTTCTCCGGTGAATTGCGCCGCCGTCGTTGTCACCCTTGCCCCGCCAACTATACCATTGTGTTCAGCATTGCTCAGGCTAACTCGTGCTCCCCTCCTCGCTGCCGAAGCGTCGCCGAGCGCCCGTTCGACAATAGCCGCACCTGCTCCACAACTTTGTCACCAATTTTGGCCAACTCCGACGACCTCCCATGTCAATACGAGTCCCAGTATGTGCGCAATAACCTGTTCTTCCCAGTGCGCGCATCCGCCGCCGGCGATGCACCACCGTTCGCCATTGCTGGACCAACCCAAGCCTCACCATCGTCTGGCCGGCATGTCGTGCTACCACATCGGTCATGGCTACACTTGTGGGTCACGTCCGAAACCTAACCTAGATCCGATCAGGTGTAACCCAGTCCCCCATACATTGTGTCTATGCCATGTGAGGTCAACCAGCCATATCACTGTCCCGTGAACCCGTAGGACCTTCTATGATCAGATAGTCATAACCTTGTACGACCAGGCAGTCGTCCCCGTCTACGACCAGGTAGTTGTAGCCTTCCACTACCAAATAGTCGCAATCTCTCTACGACCAGATAGTCGTAACCTTCCACGACCAGGTAGTCGTAGCCTCCTACGACCATGCAGTAGAAACCTTCCGACCATGGGGTCCAAATTCCTTCCGAATTCGCGTAGTCAAAAGCAATGAACAATATTTGAATTCCTTTTTGAATATTTTCTTTAGATTCAATCCTCCAATGCCCATATCTTTTGCATCCGAATTCCGATTGAGCTCATTCAAATTTCTAAATTTATATAAATTCGAGATCAATTTATTTATAATTTTTATTTAATTTATGAAGTTTTTTTTGCAAGTGGTATTTATTTGTTTGGTTTACGAGTAGACGTTAATTCTTCGGGGACTTTTGAAGAAGGAGAAGTGCCTCAAGATCAAGATCAGTACCTAGACCTATTCCAAGACAAGTTATACCTTTGATCATATTGAACACAGTTTTAAAAATACTTTGTTTCAATGTATTGCATTCTATTTTAAGTATTTATTTATATGCTTTTTGGGTTTAGTTATTAATCCAAATTGTTATGTCCACCTTATCTATGGGTATGCCATGATCTTTTGTCACCCTAGGTTGGTTCATTATTAGTTGGTATTATCGTAGCACCAACATGAGTTGGTTAGATACGAGTAGAGTGCTTAGCCATGCTACGAGTCATCATTTCATATGAGTTGCAATTATAAACTTGACTACAAACTTGACTACGTGATTATGAAACTGTCTGTGATGTGTGCTATTACTCGTTGATGGCATGTGTTGCACTCAATCAACAGGGTGGGAAAAGATTTAGACTGAGGCAAGTGGTGGATTCTGTGTGATATGGTGGAGCTGTGTGCTGTCAATTAAGGACTTAACTTTGTGCGCCATTAAACTGAGCCTTACTGTACAACCACATACCTGGTATAAGATGGGCCTAGCTTAATTGACAATTCAGGTTGTAGGTTAAGCTGTGTGATGGGCTGGAGGTGTGTTTATCACAATGCGATATGGTTCGCCGCATCCCTGTCCAACGGTGTGTGTCGTACCGAAACGCTGTGTGTATCGGTTGGACGACAGTAAAGTACATCATGAGTGTCAATATTGAGATGAAGTTTCTAAAAGATTTTGTTATGGTCAGTGCTAGCAACACTGATTGTATCTTGTAGGTAAAGTGTGCAACCTCCGCAGAGTGTTAATTAATCTATTCGAATAGCCGCGTCTGGTCATGGACATGCTCAGGGATTTCACACGAGGGGTAAATTTTCATAAAAAGACATTTGGGAAGGGAGCTGTGTGATCTAAGTCATATGGTTGTGTGAATAACTTGTTTAGACTGTGTGTCTTTGTGAAATCAAATGTTAACTTATTCTTGTCTTATTTGTTTTGAATTATATTTTCAATCTATTATTTTTGTTCAATTGCAAATGTTGCATTTCTACAAAATAACCACAGAAGCCATTCCATTGGAAGAAGCCATTATGTATAAATTGCATTCTGTGGTATGACTTGCGAGTATGGTTGTGTACTCATACTTGCTTCAAACAGTCAACAAAAGCGGAGGAGTCATCGTCTGCTTTTGAATAGGAGTTCTACGAAGGTGTCGATCGTTAGGGTCTCGATTCCAGTCAGTTGCCTGTGGTGAATTGATGGAATCCCGCTGGAGTTTTTTTTCTTTCCGCTGCTATTTTATCTATTGTCGGCCCTGCGTGGCTTAATAAATGTAAACTCGACCATAAGGTCAAAACTATTATTTACTATTCAAACTAGTTATTTATTCTATTAATCGTCTTGTGTGGATCGATATTCATCTATGTTGATATTGTGTGCACTAGCGTGATTCTGGACTAGTGCAGAATACACAGAGAGTCCAGAATTGCATTTTTGGGTCCCGACATGCCTCTGCTGCATCAGGCACCATTTTTGCCTCAGCCTCTACGACCACTCGTGGTCGCAGTTGCTTCGGTAGTAACGACCTCTGCCACTACTCGAACGGTGGACGACCCTTCGACCACCGCCATTGTCATTGCTCCAACTGCCGAAGAAATAGCGTGATTCCTCGATTGGAATTCCTTGAGGGCTGGTGGAGTCGAGCTAAGATCACAAAGGAAATCACGTCAAATGGTAAAAAACAAAAGGTAAATATTGTTCTTAGCGTTTTATCTTTTTACATACCTTCGTGTGCAAGATTTGATATTGAATATGGAAGAAACCTTCCCTAAAGAAGATTTCTTTGGCTTCTTCTCAACCATGACCGCATCTGGTCGTGGACCTTGAGCGAGCACTACCGCTCCTTCAGCCTCCAGGTTCTCTGGATGGCGAGAACCTGTCTCGACCACATCAAGGGCGGCACTGCCATCGACCATAGGCGCTGCTGGTGCACCGGTTTCCTTCACAAAAGACAAAAAAACTATTCAAGTTATCCTTTAATTGTTGCTTGACAAAGCCACGGGAGGCAGAAACTGTGAAAGTCTTATTATCATAGTTACCTTGATCTTGGGGGTTTGCATTTGAGTGCTTCAGCCGCTTTGGCTGCCTTTGCCTTTTCTACAGCAGCCATGTCTACAGCAAACCGTGCAAGGGGCCCGGCCGAAATAGCAGAGCTCGAGGTTGCGCCTCCCTTGTCGATGACTTTCATGAGGCGACACTTTTCGGCCAAAGGAGCCTCGACTTGCTCCATCGTCGCGTAAACGACCATCAATTCGACCTGTTAATCGTCTCGACGGTCTTCCATGCCTAATATTTGTAGAAGTCAGAAAAAGAAGAATTACTAAGTGGTCGTAAATTCTTCTGCGACCAGAACATAGTCGTAAGTTTCTCACGACAACCCTGTAGTCGTGGGTTTTTCCACGACCTTTCTCCAGTCGTAACTTCTTCTACAACCAGAACCTAGTCATAAGTTTTTCTACGATAACCCCCTAGTCGTGAGATTTTCCACGACCATTCTCCGGTCGTAAGTCCTTTTACGACCAGGATCTAGTCGTAAGTTTTTCTACGACTACGAGATCCTAAAGAAGAAATCAGCCCTTGATTATCTTTAGGTGTTCCCTTCTATCCTCTGCAGTCAAAACCACAAGGATTTGAGGAGCCGTCACGTTTGGTGGCGGGGATTTCTCATAAACGAGCTTGACCCGAGGTCAATTTCCGTTTGTGTGAGATCCGCAGGAGCAAATAAACTTTCAATAACCAAGTTAGAAATCAAAATAAAGGGAACTAAATTGAAGGTGTACATACCCTGCTAGTAATCTTTGGTCCGATCTTGCGACCCCAAGTACTTGAACATGGGATGTGCTCGTTTCTTTAGAGGGCTAAAGCGGCGCATGATGAAATCCTTCATCACGTGACAACCAGTGAGCCACTCCTCTTTCAAATACTTGATGGCTTAAATGTAGGGGGCGATCCGGCCAAGATCCTTGGGAGTCGAATCCCAGGAAGAAATCTTCTCGGCGACGTTCCCGACGAAAGAGAGGCCGTCTTCACTGGTCATCTCCAAGTAGAACCATCTCTTCTTCCATCCTGGCCATGACAACTGGGTGTACATCTGAATCTACTCCTTCGACTTCGCATCATGGAGCTTTAGACTACAACTATCGATGACTCTCGCCAGCCGGGTCACCCCGTAAAAATACTGGAATAGCTCCAAGTCGCCGGAATCCCCAGGTAGTCCTCACACAAGTACACGAACACACCTAACATTATGATGGAATTGGGAACGAGGTTCACCAATTCCACCACAAAGTGTTCGAATATGAGCGTGAGGAAAGGGTGAGCAGGCAATCAGAGACCATACTCACAGTACGCTTGGAAGACGGGATTTGCCTAGCTCTCCCGACGGCCAATGCTGCCTTGAAGCCTCAATCCACTTCACGATCTGCTTCTTTGGAATCTTCTTGGCGGCGACCAGAGCTTTCATCTTTGTCATGTCCATCTCCGATTCAGCCCACCGGGGAGCGGCTCTGACCATCTTTCTCAAGGGGAGGAGGCTTGGAGGCATATGATTCGGATGGCGGTGGAGAATGCGAAAGCTTGATAAATAGTTGGAGTGATTCAGGAAAAGTAAGAACCCTGCAATCACTCTCACCGTATGTTTTAATAACCACGCACTTGGGTTAGAGACGTGGCAACCTAACAGCAGCCACCTCTTTGGAAACCGCTCCAACAGACTGGTCTATGAGAGTCGATTCACTTTCTTAACTTTGTCTGTTCAATAAAACCGATTCCATCTTTACACCTCAAGCGAAATTACCTTCTTGGCCAAGTCTTTTTTTGGTGAAATAAAACACCAGTCGGAAAGGATTTATTTACTTCCGATTACCATACTATGACAACTTTGTAGTCGTAAGGTTTTCAACGGCCACCTTGTAGTCGTAAGGTTTCCTGCAAACTTCTTGACCAGGTCTGTTTCTGGTTAAAAGAAAAAACAGTCGAAGAGTCTTTCCTTCGACCACCGTTCTAAGACCATCTTATGGTCGTAAGATCTTCTAACGCTTTTTTCCCAAGTAAGTACTTTCACTTGATCTGGGGGCAAGATGACGAGTATGTAGAACTCCTCATTTAATTATTTATCTATAATCATTATTATGGATAATGATGTCATTATATGGTTCTTGAGTATACCCCTTAATGTTCATTAGAGAGATGCTGGAGTCGTAAAATCTTCTACGACTACCTCATGATCGTAAGTTTTTCTACAATCACCTCATGGTCATAAGTCTTTCTACGGTCAGGTCAGCTACGACCACCCTATAGTTGTAAGTTCTTCTACGACTAGCACGAGATCTTAAGTTTTTCTACGATCACCTTATGGTCTCAAGTCCTTCTACGACCAGGTCAGTTACGACGACCATATAATCGATCGAGCTTACAGAAAAGTACGCCCAATTGATTAGGGCATCTAAACAGTCAATATATACTATTATTCTCTGAAATAACTGCACAAATAATCTCTCTGTCCTAGTGATAACTGTCTGGCGATGTGGGAATGTTACTTCTCCAACAGTAATCTCTGGTAACTACACTATTATCTGAAGCATTGACACACCCTTTGGGCTGGAGAAATTGTCGCCCACTGCTGGCACACTATAAATGGAGGAATCACCAAACGGCAGAGGGGAGAGACAACGAACAAGAGGAGGAAGAAAGACACGATTAGGAGCACAAGACATTGTATTTCAGTCTTTTTCTTGATTTATAACCAGCATACATAATACAACCGCACAGGAGTAGGGTTGTTATAGCCATTGGAGAAGTCTCAAACATGTATAAAAATCTCTGTATCATTCTCAATGCATGATTTGAGTCTTGGAGACCTTCGAATCAAATAATCATTACGAAGTTTGGTTCTAAAACACCGACACATCTCAAGTCACTCTAGGAAGGAGGACGGGCATCCAAATAGGAAGAACAACTAAACCAAGAGGGAAGACGATAGTATCCTACTGCTACTCAAGATATGTGATCCTCGAGACCATAGTATCAAAAATTAATTTCACGGCTTCAACCATTGCCATTGTCTCAACTTGGGCATTGTGCATATGGTCGAACCTTGTGTCTATATTGTTGAAATTTGTTTGGAGTTGATGTAGAGCGACTAAGTTAATTTTGCTTTGAACGAGCTTCATAATGTAGGGAGCAAAATAGATCCATGTTTCAGGGCAAGATGGCCTTAAGTAAATATTCATTTTTTCCCTAAGTCTTGGGGGCTAGCTGACGAAGGATTCTTGACCAGGTATGCCCACATATCAGAGGCTCATTCTAAACGGTGATAAACCTATGCCCAATATTTAAAGGAAGTCTAATCCCCTTTATTACGACCAAACTAGCCGGTCGCAGACTTGTTTGAGTCATGAGACGAACGGCTATGGACACTACCCGACTAACCATATGGTTTTGGGCCATCCCTGATCAGCAAACTGGTAAAGAGACATAACAGTGTTGTCGAGACCCAAAATTAGAATTCTGGACCCTTTGTGTATACTGCACTAGTCTAGGATTGTAACACCCTGGCTATTCGGAAGCCAAAATGCTACCTAAAGAACTAACATACAACCAAACTGCAGAATAATTTAAACTGTAACTCTTCTAAGTACATATAGAGACCAACTTTAATAGAAGTATGGTAGGAATAAAGACTGAATTCATCGGAACATAATCAAGGAATAATTAAAACGAACCACTAGCATCATCTGACAAGAAAACATAACATAGAGAGAAATATCAAGCAGTAGTAAATTTATTCATTACAGTTTCTTGGTTAACAAATGAAAGACATAATTGACATTATTAATGAAAGTAAATTATAGTGAACTGTGTGAAACGTGCTGGTCTACTCCCTCCCAACAGAGTCATCTTCAACGATCACCCAAATAAATAAAGAAAACAAGAATGAGTCGAAACTCAGCAAGTACAGTAAACAACTGAACATACAAGGTTATGAACAATTCAATTTCAATACAAACTATGAACTTATCTCTGGAAACAGATACGTATGAATGGAATGAATAGATGCATTAAAAGGAATGTACTGCACACATGCTCATACCGGTATAGGGAGTGACACACCCGTCGGTGCTAACTTAAGCCCGTACTTAACAAAGTCCAGGGATCCAATCACCGTATGAAGAACGTTTCATACGGGGTCCAAAATTGCCCACATTAGAGTGGTGGGTCTTACGTGCTCATACTGGAATTGATGGGTCTTAACAATTCCACTCCCGTGGACGGAACACGAACAATGCAAGAATGGATTGAACATATGCAATGAGTGTCACCACTTTCATACACATGGATTATCAGCTAAGAACGAATGTATATCATGAAGTATGAACATGGATCATAGAAATAACATCGCATCAACAACATTCAACTGTATATCATGAAGTATGAACATGGATCATAGAAATAACATCACATCAACAACATTCAACAGAAATCAACATGTCTTAACATATTGTACTTGCCTTCCGGATGTGACGTGCTAGGGGGCAATGAAGGTGCTCCCACACTCACCACCTCGTCGTCTACACGAATGTGTATTCAAAAATAAGAACACAAGGTATGACGATGCTACTGGTGGTCTGCAATACCCCCTTGACTATCCAATACAACGAACAGACCCGAACTGAAAATATACAATTCACCCATCTAAAACAATTATGGAGAGTGACACGAAAAAATTCATAATTAATGATCTGGAACTCGGAATGACATAAATCTAGTTCCCAATGAAACTTAACGAGCAAACCTACAAAACTCTAGTTGACAAGATTTCCTAATTCTGCAAAACATTTGACGCAGTTGAAAATGCTTGAAAGACATCTGTCCTGGCGTTCAGAATAGCAATCTATGAGTCCAATTTGAGTTTTCTTTACCAATCTGGAAAGATAATAAAATTATCTACAGAAAAGTTTTGGGTGACAAGTCTGAATCTGACCCTAAACAATTCATATTTTACCAAACAACTAAACTGACAATTCTCGTCAGGTTTCTTAGGACAGCAATAATGAATCTATCATAACTTTTGAACCACATATCGAAATTTGGTGATCTTGATGGACATGGAAAGCTAAAAACCGTGGCTACAATTCTCTAACAGGGGGAAACCTCCAGATCAGCTTCTAAGAGGTTGAAATAGGATGCACAACAATCTGGACACTTTCTGGAATTTCTATTACAGCATGCCGGTTCAATCCAAATCATCAATTCTTCCTCCAAACAATATCAAACAACGAATTCGACTCTTCGTTACCCTTGAAGACCCACAGGGAGATGTTGACTAGGCTCCCGAAAAACTCCCGCTCTTCTTCTCCTTCATTCCTTCAATGGCCGGCCACAACGAGGAAGACAATCGGCCGGAGGAGACGGCAGGAGGAGGCGACTTCGGGGAGAACCTACGGGGCAGTGCTGGGATCACCGGGGGCAAGCACCAAGGGGAGGAGGCGGCACCAAGGGGCAGGGGAGGCGCCGGTTTGGGGTGTGGGGGTGGAGGCTCTAGGGGGAAAAAGTGGGGAGGGAGAGGAGAGATGGGGGGCCAGCTGGGGTTGGAGGGGGAGGTGGGGTGCATGGGCCTTGGGCCTAGACGCTCACCCCCCTTGTTCCATCCTTGGCCGGCCAGGGTTTTCCCTACCGTGGGCCAGAGGTCCAGGGTCCACGAATTTTGAAAAACTTGAATTTTTAGAAAAATTCTCTCTCCTGAACAAATTCCGCTCAAAACAAAATCGGAGTATTACAAGGATCACGCTAGTGCACACAGTGGCAACATCGATGAAATATCATTTTCATATGCAAAGATTGACTAATAAATATACAAATAACATTAATTATCAGAGTAACAACCTTAAGGTCAAAGCTTACAATTGATGCCTCAGAAGGCGAATAGCTCAATAAAGCTGCAGCGGAACGTAACATAATAACTTCAGAGAAGCCCATCTATATACCCACAAGCAATCGGCTGGGGTAGCGCGACCTAGTTCTCCACGATCCTTGAAGTAGACCTTGTTGGCTGACGATTCCTCCACTTCTGTTGATTGATTATAGCAAGTATGAGTATACAACAGTACTCGCAAGTCATACCACATAATGCAATTTATAGATGATGGCTTATTCCAAGATAATGGCTTCTGTGGTTCTTTTGTAGAAATACAATATTTGCAATTGAATATGAATAATTGATTAAAGCATCATTCAAAACAAATAGACAATATTAATTTATTAGTTCTTTTCATAAAGATACATAGCCTAATCAATTTGTTTCACACAACCACATGAATTAAATCACACAGTTGTCTCTTCCCAGTTGTTTTAATGAAAATCTACCACTCACGTGAAATCCCCGAGTATGTCCATGACCGCGGACGCGCTATTCGAATAGATTTATTAACACTCATCATTTCTGCCATGACTCGCCACACGGAGGTATGCAATTGAGCAATCATAACAAAACCTTTCTGAAACTTCATCTTAAACATCGACACTCCTGATGTGCTTTACCGACGTCCAATCAATACACACAACGCTTGTCATGACACACACCGTTGGAAAGGGAAGCGGTGAACCGTCCCGCGATGTGAGAATCACACCTCCAGCCCATCACACAGCCTAACCAACAACCTGAGTTATCAATATCAAGACTCCATAACTTACTAAGTTAGGTTCATCCCATACCAAGCATGTGGTCGCACAGCAAGACTCAGTTCAATAGCGCACAAAGTTAAGTCCTTAAATAACCAAGGCAATACTTCCAATTTCTAATTAAATTTTACACAGACCAATATTCATGTTCACTTGCTTCAGTCTAAATCTTTTACCACCCTGTTGGTTAAGTTCCATAATCACTTAGTCCAGTTTATATTTGTAACTCACATGAGATGATGACTCGTAACTTGGCTAAGCAATCTACTCGTATCTAACCAACCCAGGACAGTGCTATGATAATACCAACTAACAATGAACCAACCTAGGGTGACAAAAGATCATGGCATAACAATAGATAAGGTGGATGTAATAAATTGGATTAAGAACTAAACCCAAAAGCATTTAAATAAATACTTAAAATAGAATGCAATAATTTGAAAACAAAAAGTATTTTGAAAACTGGGTTCAACATGATCAAAGGTATAACTTGCCTTGCTATAGCAATGATCTTCTTATTTATCTTTGATCTTCCACTTCCTTGAACTTCAACTGCTTCGGATGATTCTAGGACTTCGACGTCTAACGAGAAAGAAAGCGCAAAACAAATAAAATTGAAAAAGAGAAATCAAATAAACTCTAAATTGAAATTCAATGGTACTGTAAGATAGATATTGAATTTCGATTAATTTATAAACTTGAATGAGTTCAATTGGAGTTCGGACGGAGGATAACTAGCTCTCGAAAGTTTAAAATTCACATGAAATGATGAAAAAGGGAGACAGAAATTGACCTATGGGGTCTAGGGAATATTCCTAGAATATTCTATTTTAGAATTATTGTAAATTGGCTACGTGTATGTCATGTGGGACCGACTGGTATTTATGAATTTTTATAATTAAAATAATTTTAGAAATAAGTTAGAGAGAGTGACATGCGGGACCAATAAGATAAAAGGATTTTTGAAGAATTAAATTAATTCTTAAAAATAGGATTAGGGGTTGACATGTGTGTCAGTGGTCTATGGACCAAATCCACAGAGATATGCTCGTCCACGGTGGACCACGATCATGAACTAGGGTTTGACCAATAGTTGACTGACATGCGGGACCCGCATGTAAGAGAGAGAAATAATTAGGGTTTTTAATTGGGAGGATGACATGTGGGGTCAACATGGAAGTGAGAGAGATAGATATTTATTTTCTTGTATTATTTGAATGACAAGTGGGGTTCATTCATCGGAGAGGGCAAATAAGAACGAGAAACAGAGAATTGGATGTGTGGCTGGATTGATTGGATGACTAAAGGACCAATTCACAGAGAAAGAAAAGAAAGACACAGACTTAATTCTGTTAGCAGCCGGCTTCAATAAAGAACAGGAACAAAGTGAGACAGGGGACAGGAAGCATGCTTGGCCGGCCAATTCATGGTGCAAGATGGCTTCGGCTTGGCATGGCAAGAGGTGGCAAGGCAATGAGAGGGAATATATTAGCCGCGATCATCTATAGATGAATGAAACAAGCAACAGGGCACAAAGATGAAATACAACAGAACGTAAAACATCCTGCTATAGGCTGAATTTGGGTGCAAGGAGTAGACGGCAGACGAAAGTGAACCAGTGGTGACGAAGGAGCAAAACGGAAAGGAAACGACGAGGTGAAGGGGATGATGTGGTCCAGACATCGCGAAACAGCACCACACGACAGCAGCGATGCGAAGAACGGCGGTCGACGATGACCTCATGGGCGTGTAACACCTCTGGCGAGGCTCTGCAAAAAGGGAGGTGAGCACAGCGTAGAACGCGGCGATACGAACCCAACGGTGGTGGAGTTCAAGGCAGGGGATCAACAGTTGCTGAGTAATTGGTCGGAGAAGGAAGATAGGCCTAGAGGAGAGAGAACGCTCAATTCTCAGTGTATGGTGGATGAAACTTGAATATAAAAGATGTCAAAAAACTTACCGAGGAGACGAGGAACGCGATGAACACGTTTTGACTTTATGGCTTGACATGGCCGACAGTGCTCCGGCGATATTTCGGCGAAGGGGATGGGATGTAGACGTAGAACGCGACGACGCGAGCCCAACGCCGCAGACGGTTCGACCGGGGGACGTCTGATGAAGGCGCAACTCGCCGGAGAAAATAGCTCTATATTTTGTCGATTACGATGAAAATAGATCAATTTAGAGAAAACTGAATCAGGGGATTGGAAGAGGAGATCAAGACGGACGTTTTGACGCAATTGGTTTGCTTTTATATGCACCGATGAGAGAGATATGAATTTTGAAAGTTTTCGGTTATAGAACGCATAGAGGAAACGAA
The DNA here is from genome assembly GCA_036346395.1 of Hsuehochloa calcarea. Lineage (NCBI taxonomy): Eukaryota > Viridiplantae > Streptophyta > Magnoliopsida > Poales > Poaceae > Hsuehochloa > Hsuehochloa calcarea. The sequence continues at coordinate 65,663,554 of CM070593.1, read as the reverse complement.
CTCTCGGCTGTTCGGTTTGGTTCGGGACGATGATGAATAGTATCACACGTGGTACTGTAGTAGAAGATAGGAGAGAGAATGGAAATGATTTTCGGAATTAAATAAAAGGTGAAAAATCATTCATATCAAATTAATAGCAAAAAATCTAGAAAATATTAGAAAATGATCAAAAATTTCTTGAAACACAAGGAAGCTAAATAACACTCGTTTCTATTTAATTGATGTTTAGATTGGTCAAATTAAATATTTTTATTTTAAGAAATTCTCAATTAAACTTTATTAATTCAAATAAAATTAGTGAAATTTCCCAGGGACCTAAACTACTCAAAAGATTTTTTAAAAGCCAAATTTTGGGACGTTACAAGTTTCTCGCGTGACTAACGTGAGCGGTTATTAGCGCATCTAGCAACTTACAACAGTTTACTAGGATACGTGACTGTTCAAGACTCAACAGAAAAACGTGTGTGAATATAAGAGACGCCTTTAGCAACATTCACTACACCATGGTATATTATTAATGGAAATCAAACTGCCGAAGAAAACTGCTTTGCGTAGCAAATTATCTGCCGGCAATATGTTTCTCCGGCACTTATTGCCTGCCTGGTAAAGTGTTGCCGAGAAAAAAAAAATCCCAGTAGATATTGTATTGCCGGCAGTAAACTGCCCTATAAAATTGTTTTTCCCTGGCAGTTATAGTTTTCCCAGCAGTTAGCTTTTTCCCGGCAATTGGAGTTTCTCCGGCAGTTATACGTATTGCTGGCATTTAGCTTGCCCTTGATTGTCTGTTTTCCTGGATTGTTATGCATTCTAGATAAGTTGGTTTTCCCCGGCAGTTAGTCGTTTTCCCAGCAGTTAGTGTTTCCCCGGCAGTTAACTGCGCTCGATTGTCTCTTTTTCCGGCAGATATATTGACATCATTTGTATGATTCCCAGCAGATTAAGCACCTAGGAATATGCATGTGAAAATACTAATAAAATTTAATTATGCCACCTAGAATAGTGAATTTAATATTTTTCCAATAGTTTACACCATTCCATCAGAATTTAGAAAATAGAAAACATACAATTTTCTCAATCATACCGGTTAGAAAATGTCATATCAACAATCGAATATAACTACAACACATAGATGAAATTCAGATGATGCAAAATACATAAACCTGAAATATAAAATTGCTGATAACCACAACAGTACATGTGCCACCATACATATCCAGTTTTAGAATTCTGAGCATTGTAATGTAGCCACGGTCTTCTTGGCATGTACAAAACATCCACACAAAAGAAGTTGATAATACTAGTATATCCTTGACATATGTAAATACTCCAACCCCTTGTACCACAATACAAGTCTATCCTTGGTATGTATAAAACATCTACGCAAAAGAAGTCGACAATGACGATGTCCACATAATGAAATCATCACGCTGCCATCATTTGCAAAATAAGGACGATCACTCCATCAGCAAACAATAACTTCAACATCCCTTATGTTTTGTACGTGAAAAGAAATTCGAGAAGTCAATAACCACAAACCACATATAAGGCCAAACATCATATGAGCGTCAAATAGTTGTGGAGTTCAAAATCATTAATGTGCCATTGTGCTATCCATTGAGCATAACTTATTGACAAAAAATGTATAGCACCTTGCTCAAAACAGTTACTAGAAATGCCTAAAGGAACCCACATATTCACTGGGAATTATCAGTGAAATATCGTAGAGTTACAGTTGAAGACAGCTTGAACATATTGAAAATGGAGGATGACAAAAGTGTTTCACGGTAGTAGTTCATGTATATCAAAATGGACGATGGCAAAAGTGTTTCATGGTCATACTAGTTCACATTGACAACAACAATTCATGTATGTAAAAACTGTTTCATGGTCATACCATATAACAACAGTTAATGTAGTTTCATGGTCATACCATATGACAGTGTTTCATGGCAAAAGTGTTTCATGGTCATACCATATAACAGCAGTTCATGTATGTCAAAATGGAGGATGGCAAAAGTGTTTCATGGTAACAGATCACAAAGGAGCGAGTGGTCTACTACTTGACATTGATGTACAATTAAAGAACGAAAGGACAACAAGAAAATTAGTGTAGTACACATGAAGAACTTATTCCCAATAAATGTCATTCAGAAAAAATAATATCTCTCATATTACGACAAAATGCCAGTAATATATATGCATGGACAAAGATCAAATGTACAAAAGATCTACGCGAAAGATCACAATGTCTTAAGCAGAGAGAATGGAGCCTACGAGAGCCTATTAGCAGCCATTAATTGTCCTGGTGTACCACTACATGTAGGCATCACAACTCTATCTGAGACCTAAGTAGCCATCAAACTATATCATATTATCATCCAGAGAAAGGACAAAATGGCTAATTAACCAGCTGCAATCAAAGATGCAGAGCAAAATAGTACTCACCAGAAACACATGGGACTTTTCTTCTGGGAAGAGCTCCTCCTGCATTTCTTAAGGAATCAGAACAAAAGAAAACAACACAGGATGCATAACCACAACAAATGCATGACCAAAAAGAAGCATACAAGTGAAAAGGGGTTCTGTTCTCTATTACATTCAAATATTTGTAATATGCACCAAATTTTAGAGTCAAAGTTTAAAAAGCATGAGATTTACATTCCCAATTGATTCCACCATAGAAATCACTCGAGCATTTATGCCATCCTTAACCAAATCTATGCAAAAGCCACTTCTGATTTTACTTTATTTCCCCATTTCAGATTGCTATTTTCAAGCTCATGGCTGCATGACAAACAAAGGTTAAGGCCTCTGGGCCACATACTGGGTTCAGATGTCCATCCCCTCCAAGAAACAAACAAGACATAAAAGGTTAAACCAAATTCTCCAATCACATATGGCTACAAAACAAGGAGCACTAGACCTGACCTGATCCACAACACATGCACACAAAACCATTAGCACACATAGTACATTTGCCTCGTTCCCACAACCATTAGCATTCGTGCATCTGCTATGACTGACCGACAATCTGTAGGTTTTTAGATATGAACGGTGATCTGTGGTAATAATTGTGTCTGGCTAGTACTGACCGTAACATCCCAAATTTTTATTTCTGATTTAATAATAAAATTTTACCAACAAAATCTTTGCAAAAGCCACTTCTGATTTTAATCCATTTCGCCATTTCAGATGGCTATTTTCAAGCTCATGGCCGTATGACAAGAAAAGGTTAAGGCCTCTGGGCCACATACTGGGTTCAGATGTCCATCCCCTCCAAGAAACAAACAAGACATAAAAGGGGGTTAAACCAAATTCTCTAATCACATATGGCTACAAAACAAGGAGCACTAGACTTGACTTGATCCACAACACATGCACACATGCACACAAAACAACACTCTTCCTGACCGCATGCAGGAACCTATCTCACTCTATTCCATGACCATTCCCAACAACATTTATCCCTTCTGATCGTTGTACAAGCTAATGGACACAGATATAGTAGGATCGAGGAAGTTGGTATAAAAATTGCACTCTCTTCTGCCAGGTAAAAGTATGCAATACTTTTAGCAATTGTCACATGCACAGATCTAGATTATAAAGAATTGCATAAATTTCCACCTTAGGCACCTGCACCACTGGTCCTGAGCTCAAGAAAAGAGGGGTCAGCAAGGATCCTTCCTGCGCTTTCCTGTGGTTCTTGACGCCTCTTTTATCCCTTCTGCACCATTCTGCTGGTAATGCAAGGCGGCGTTGGGAGGTGGGGTGGCCAGGGAGGAAGGGGCGCCCGGAGAGGAGGGTGGTGCTCAGAGGAGGGCGCCGAGGAGGGAGGTGGGGCTGCGGTGGGTGGCGGGGTGGTCAGGTCACACTGAAGATTATAATGCTAGTACAATGGAAAGAAGGCATTGTAGAGAAAAACTCACTAGAAACACAGGGCCTTGTCGGCGCTTGGAGGAAGGGGCGGCGCTGGGAGGAAGAGCTAGCCAGGGAGGAGGGGAGGCACGGGGAGGAGGGGAGACGCGGGGAGGATGGGGCGACCAGGGAGGAGGGCGGCAACGGGGGAGTGGCGTTGGCCGCTCAGAGGAGAGCCAGCCGTTGGGAGGAGCAGGAGCGTGGAGAATGGGGTGGCCAGGGAGGAGGGCGGCAACGGGGGGAGTGGCGCTGGCCGCTGGGAGGAGAGCCGACCGTCGGGAGGAGGGGAGGCGCAGGGAGGGAGGGGGCGTAGGAGGAGGGAAGGAAGGGGAAAGGAGAGGGGGCTGGGAGAGAGAGGGGGCGGTCGCGGGAGGAAGGGGAAAGATAGGCGGCGGTGGAATTTGGGGAATAGGGTTCGCGCGAGGGAAGTAAGTAGATTTTTCAGCTGCGCGCCAAAGGAAGGTTTGTATCCCCGGCAGATAAGATGACTTGGTTGACTTTTTCTAGGGCAGATATATTGTAGCTAAAGTTAAAACAATGACAGCATATATATTGTTCTAGAGAATCATTATTTCCGGTGGATAATAAGACCTGTATTATCTTGGATATTGCCAGCACATGTTTTGCCACTAATCTAATTTTTTTCCCAGCAGATAATTGCCCTTGATACTACATGTAGATATACAGATTCCATTCTATAATTTCAGATGTCATCCAAACACTAGAATTGAATTTATAAAACAATTCCAATTCGACTTGGATTTAAATTTGGAGCATCAATTCCATGGATCCAATTCAAATTCCTGAATGAAACGGACCTCTAGTTAATTCTAGCCCAGCAGCTACCTAGGCTACACTGCACACTATTGTATGCGGCGTGAGTCGACAGTGGCAGTACAAGCACACGTACAATTGACACGCTCTAGCACATACACACATACATGCGGCAGTGCTGTAGATGTTAATTTGGCGCTATGGGAACACCGGAGAACAGAGATATAGCTGAAAATTAACATGCAAATATGCCGCCGATGCAGCCCCACGATGGACCACGCACGCCATACATCTCAAACAACACTTGGATTTTTGTACATAAGTACGTGTGTGTAATACTACTATTCCTTGCAAAAGGAAAAAAAAAGAAAGATATAGCACTGCAAAAGACACGGACTGCGATGGGAAGTTAAAAGTGCTGAAATTATTAAAGTTACAGTTCTGTATCAGTGTATCTATGATCTATCCATAAAGTCTGTAAATGGGGAGCATCAAATCTGGCCGATTGATCGACAGCCTCTTAGAAGTCCTCAACTTTTCATACTTTTGGGGAGCTGCATATATATATATACTCATATCAACATGACGGTATGTATAAGTGATAAACTTGCAACAACTTAATTCATGCTCCCAAAGAAATGTCAAATTCTTTTCCTTGGGTCGGCCCCTGTCTGTAAGATGCTAGCGATGCATCTAGCAATAATTAATGTACTTGGTGGTCCATGCATATATGCATCACTGGCCGGCGCCGGTACAACAAAACCGTTGTAGTAATGGTCAGCGTTTCCGTAAGCGCCGCCGGATACACGCATGTTCTCTCCACAGCTGGCTCCCCTGATCTGAATTTCTTTCTGCACATGTCACACCCCTTTAATTTTAGTTTTTTTACCACCGCCTGCTTGATAATAATCCTATGTTACGCGGGCGCCTTCAGCTGGTTGGGCGCCCAGCGCGAGCGAGATGGATGAGGAGGGGGGCGCGCGCGCGCGCGTACGAATCATCAGTTGCCACAAACTACAGTCACGTACACTGCTCACCCAGTCACTCGCATCGATCAGAGGACCCTCGCCGATTGTCTTTAAGGAAAAAGAAAAACCAGCACTGACTGGCGGGGCCCCACGTCCTAAAATTCTGTGCCCGACATTAAATACCGCCTGGCCCGCCACGGCGATGGCGCTCACGCTCCACTGCATCCAATGTCCACCAACCAGTACCGCCCACAAACACAAACCCGTCCGTGTCCGTCCGTCGCCATGGGCCAACAGCAACCACTGCCAGTCCAGTCGGTCCTACGCTCTTCATTAGCCATACATACTGTACTTTGTTTGCTTGCTTTGGTCATGCACGCTTCATGTTTAACTTTAACGACGTACATGCATGCACCAGTTGAAACAGTTCAGAAATTTGATAATTTAATTTTTTTTTGAATTTTTTTGGCTTATTTTGAATCTTTCCGTTTTCAAAAAAATTCGCCGAAAACCCGCTTTTCCTTTCTGGAAATCCACCTTCTCCTCTCGTTAGCGCCTTCTTCCTTCCCCCTTCCTTCTTCTCCTCGCGTCAGCGCCGGGCGTCATCCTCTTCGGCCGCGCTGCCGTCATCGCCACCTCCCGCGCCACCTCTCCCCTCCAGCACCTTCCTTCCCCTTCGCCGCCTCCACCTGGCCCACCCCAGCCGCCACCTCTCCCTCTCGGTGTCACCCCGAAGGTTCCCTACAGCTGAAAGATCTAGACTTGCTATTATGAGTTAATGGAGTATTTTGGTGTTTAATGACAAATCTAATTGTGAGACTAACTCTCTTGTTTAGTATTATCTTGTGTAGTCTCATTTGGATATAAAGGTGAAATATGCTTTTGACTCATACTCTTACATAATGTTGCATTCATCGGATCCAAAATATAGGTTGAACTCCACTATAAGTGTATCTTGAATATGTGCATATGTTTTCTTTACACATATGTGTATGCACACATTTAGGGGGGAGCTCATTCTATATTTTATGGTTTCATTAGTATTTATCCATATTTCATGTTCCACATATATTTGAGATCCTTACTTTGAAACATATCCGTATGAGTATACAAAACTTGTGTAGTCTTTGTATACTTATGCTTTGAGTATACAAAACTTATGTAGTTTTTGTATACTTATGTTCTGGGTATATAGAACTTGTATAGTTTTGTATACTCATGTTTCGAATATATAAACTTGTGTAGTTTTATATATTCATGTTATGAGTATAGGGAACTTATGTAGCTCTCGTATACTCAAGTTTTGAGTATGTAGAACTTGTGTAGTTCTCGCATACTCATGTTGTGAGTATATATATAACTTGTGTAGTTTATATACACTCACAACGTGTTACTTTTATCAATCAATTTATATGTGATTGAAATGGTTATCATCAATCACCAAAGAGGGAAAGATAGAGGTATCTTGTCCCACCATTATGTGTTAATGGTATGAGGTAGTAATTAATGATAATCATATTGCGGAACTAACATTTTCCATGAGTTGGATGTATAGGTTATGTTCTAGGATGATGAAGACTTGTGATGATCATGAGTTGATCATCATGTCAAGATTCAAGTGAAGGATGCATCATGTGTTGATGCATATGAAGACTTGAAGTAAAGGTTGCATCATGTGTTGATGCACATCAAATCAAGAGAAGACCCATCATGTGTTGATGGAGGTCAAGTGAAGGAATGCATCATGTGCTGATGCATGTCAAGACTCGGGATGAAGAAATCATCATGTGTGATGATGTTCAAGACAAGATCCCGAAGTGAAGAAATCATCATGTGTTGATGATTATCAAAGTCAATAACCCGGACTTGAAGTGTTGATGTACGTCATCAAGCTTCAAGAAGATGCACGGCAAAGGTATGACTAGCTAGGGTTAAGGATGTGTTGCTAGTCTTTTACCGGTCTTGGTGTTTGGTTGGAAGACCGGATTGCTAGTATAGAATTGACGTACTATTAAGAGGGGTCTTGACTAGTAGCATGAGTTAGTTATGTGTTGACAGCTCATTGTGTTTGCTCTAGCTCATCTATGCATGGAGCTATTATTTGCGAATGTATTTTGCAAATGAATGATGCTCATGTATTTAATCTTTGTGGCATGGGACTATAGTTTGCAAATGTGTTTTGCGAATGGTTGAAATCTATGCACCTTAGCTTTGTGGCATGATGCTGTTATTTACGAATGCGTTTTGCAAATAGTTGAAGCTCATATTTTAATTTCTTGTAGCATGTGACTTAAGTTTGCAAATGGTGTAAGTCCATGTACCTTATTCCTTGTGGTATGATTCTAAAAGTTGGCAAATGCGTTTTGCAACTTGTTGGGAATCTTGCTTGTGATCCTTGTTGGCATGGCTCATCAATTGGCAAATGTGTTTTGTAATTGAAGTTGTTGAAAAAGCCATTGCTGTTTTCTGTCAGGATAATCGAAAGTTCCAGCAGTTTAACTACGGAACTACCGCAAACCGGACGGTCCGATTTCCGACGGAATGATTTTTCCAAAGAAGCACCCGTTTTGGGACTTAGCCGATTTTCGGAAGCGCGGAAGTACCGCCATGCTGGGAGCAGAACTACCGCAAAGCTGAAGTTCCGATTTGGCGCGGTACGCTTTTTCCAGAAGGTTCCATGTGTTGGACCTGAGTGGAAGCGGAAGTACCGCCCATCAGAATCGGAACGTCCGATAATCGGAAGTACCACGTGTTGAACGGCGGAAGTTTCGATTTCATTTCCAACGGCTAGTTTCTCATCTGATATAGCCGTTGCTGTGCTTGTCGCTAAGGTGCGGAAGTTCCGGACTTTGAACGCGGAACTTCCGATTTTCCTGATTTTTCACTTACCAAAAGCTAAGTCGGAGGTTCACTTACCCTCGCCGTAGTCCCTGGTCGGGTCTTCTCTCCCCGAGTATCTCCACATAGGAGATGCTCGTTTCTTCAGAGGACTAATTCGGCGTGTGATGAAATCTTTCACCACATGCCATCCGATTAGCCCTTCTTCTTTCAAGTCTTTGATGGCTTGAATATAAGGGGCAATCCGGCTGATATCTTCAGGAGTTGAATCCCATGAAAATTTCTTTTCGGCAGCCTTCCCCGCGAAAGAAAGGCTGTCTTCTGAGGTGACTTTCCAGTAAAACCACCTCTTTCTCCATCCCGGCCATGAAGACCGTAAAGCTCAATATACTCCTTTGACTTTAAGTCATGGAGCTTCATTAGCTTCCGGCGATTCCGGCTTGTCGAGCCATTCCATAATCATATTGGAAAAGCTCGAGGTCCGCCGGAATCCCCAAGTAAGCCTCGCACAGATACACGAAGACACTCAGCATGGTAATGGAATTAGGACCTAAGTTCACCAATTCCACCCCAAAGTGCTCGAGTACCACTGTAAGAAAGGGGTGAGCAGGCAGTCGGAGGCCGCACTCACAATACGCTTGAAAGACGGGGATTTGTCCATTTTCCCCCGATGGCCAGTGCTGCCCAATAGCCGGAATCCACTTCACTAGAGCCTTCTCTGGAATCTTCCCGGCGTCGACCAAGATTTTGATCTTGGCCGCATCCATCTCCGATTCTTCCCATTTGGAAACTCTCTTGGCCATTTCGCTCAGAAACAAGAAGTTTTTTTATTTGGTTGGCGGCGGAGAAGATGAAACCTAGTCGAGGACGGAGAAAGCAAGAGCTCAAGAACAATGAGCGATTTGAGGAAAAGGTAAAATCCAAGTCCGACTCGTGAGTTTTTATAACCGCACGATTGCCATCGCTCGAAACCGCCTCACCAATAGGTCTATGAGAGTTGGTTGCACCGCCGAACCGTCTCATCGGACAGATCTGTGAGAGTCGGTTGCAATTCCCCAGATGGTCCGTTCGAGAAAATTAGGTGCGTATTGTCACCCCCCAAGCAAAATTACTTTCTCGACCAAGTCTTTCTGGTCGAAGGAAGTATCAATCGGAAGGGTTTTTTCTCCGATCCTCCTACTACGATCACTTCATAGTCGTAGGGGTTTTTACGACTTTTTGATAGTCGTAAGCAATCTTCACGATTGCAACCGCTTCGGGAACCGTCTCATCAACATATCCGGGAGTCGCTTGCAATTCCCAGCACGGTCTGCTCGGAAAATTAAGTTCGTTTTGTCACCTCCAAGCGAAATTACTTTCTTGACCAAGTCTTTCTGGTCGAAGGAAGTATCAATCGGAAGGTTTTTTTTTCTCCGATCGTCCTACTACGACCACTTCACAGTCGTAGAGGTTTTTATGACTTTTTTGATAGTCGTAAGCAACCTTCTTGACCAAGTAAATTCCTGGTCAAAGTAGCACTCAAATGTCGAAGAGTTTTTCCTTCGACCATTATTCTACGACATTTTCATAGTCGTAAGTCCATTTGCAAATCCTTCACCAAGTAAGTTACTTTCACTTGAAGCTGGGGGGCTAGATGACGAGGATCTAATAATCCTCATTTTATCTTTTATCTATAATTCTTATTATGAGTAAATATGATGTCACATAGTCCCCGTATACCCTCATATTTATAAGAGGAGACCTACCAAGTGATTGTAAGATCTTCTACAATCACCCCCATAGTCGTAAGTCTTACTACGACTATGTCATGGTCGTAAGTCCTTCTACGACCACTATCTGGTCGTAAGTCTTTCTACGACCATTGCCCAGTCGTAAGTCCTTCTACGACTATTGCCCAGTCGTAAGCTCTACTACGACTTAAACCCAGTCGTAAGTCATACTACGACCAAATAAACCACGACCACCTTATAATCAAACCTACAAGCGAGTGGGTCCAATTGATTAAGGAATCCGAACGGTCCGCACGCACTATTATTCTGCGTAGTAATAGTGCTTAAATACCCCATTACCTCTCAATGATAACTGCCAGACGGCGTGAAGAAGCCAATGCGCTGGTAATTACTGCCATCATGCGCCCATTACTGGCTTAATTAAGGCGCCTCTTCCGCAGGACAAAACGGCTACTTCTTCACGACTATATAAAGACATCAATCAGAGGGAGCAGGGGAAGAAGGAAAAACAGAGCAAGTCAAGGAGAAACACAAGTACTGTTCTCTGTAATAGTCTTAGATTCTTGCTTGATCATCGAGAATACAGTCAATACCATACACACACAGGAGTAGGGTTGTTATTCTCTCCGGAGAAGGCCTGAACCTGTCTAAACATCCCGTGTCAACCACTCTGCGTGATTTCATCTCTAGGAGACCCCCCGAATCAAATAATCTTTACGTAAGATCGGTTCTAATACACCGACAGTTGGCGCCGACCGTGGGGATCTTCCGGTAATCTCTTGTCAACATACTCTCTTTTTCCAATCTCATGCAATCATGGCAGGAGAATGAAACGAGGAGAACTGGTTTAACTTGGCGACACGCAGACGTCGACATGGATGCCGGTTTCGACTACGAGCCGAGTGATGCATCCGCTGATGGTGATGTTGCCTCCGGAGATCGTTCTCCAGGAAACGATCCCATCAATGGAGTTGAGGAGGGATCATTATCCCCCACAACGATACGTCCAACAGGGGAGCCAATTCCCTCAAAGGACAAGGGTCAATCGACTGAACCGCACCTGGAGGACTCACGACACGACGAGAGTTTTTCCTCCAAGTGTCCAAGTCCCCTCAGCAATCCGATTGGTGAGACAAGTTCGAGAGCCACCATTCCAGACTCCACCAACATCCGGTGATCCTCTCTAGGGTAACTCCAGAGAGGGTGGGATCAAGCATGCTTTTCCTGCAAATTCGACCGTCTCTCCGCAGATCTCATTTGCGGACGGAGACAGTTATAACCCAGAGTTCCCCTACCTGGAGGGGATTGCTCCAAGTCGCCAGATGGTGTCTCTCGAGTACTCCTCAAGCGGGGAGACCTCGAGCGCAAGTGAGAATCATCAACGGGAGGTCTTCGTCCTTCCCACAAATCAGGGTCAGCCTCATGGAGGCCGAGATAGGAACACTCCCCGAAGATCATACACTGCGCCCCCTCGTGGTAATGGCAAGGGCACCACCTGTGATGGACAGAACCAACACTCTGATGAGCGCGAGGGAAATCCTCGACATTCTCGCACTCCATTGAGAAGGCCTCAAGGATCTGATGAGGAGAATTTTGAGGCCATCCAACGGAAGAAGATTGCAGCCCAGAAGAATCTACCGGGGCGCATTCAACATCAGTCGAAGGAGGTACAAGAACTCCAGGACATCAACGACTTGCTCGAAAATCCTAATCAAGAGCTTGCTCGAACGCCAGGGTACGATCTCTTTGCTGAAGAGATTGCGCAAAGGCTTCGAATCGTGATGACAAAATTGGAAGTACCTCGTCGACATCATTCAGATGGTCGTAGCAATACGACTTCCTCGGCTACCAGTCAATCGAATATTTCACCATGTAGAAATCGACATGGCCATAAGCCGCATCGATCCCCTACTCGGAGAAATACTTTTCGATTGGCTGATGATCAAGAAACCCCTGAGAGGTGATCATTCACCACCGACAAAGAAATCCACAACGGATGGAGTACTAAGAGTATTCCTCTCAGAGTCAAGCTCACTACAGTGGCGGTCCACTCGCTCTTTGGTATCGTCAGATACGATCACCGGTGATATTAACCCTTCTTTCGCAAAGAAGGCCAAGAAGTGATTACCGGATGCCGCATTTTCGCCGACCTTCGAAAGCGTCATTCGCCACCTCATTTTCCACCAAAGGAACATGGAGAAGTTTGATGAATCTCAAAATCCCATCGAATTTCTTCAGATCTATACAACACCGTCCGAAGCAAAGCAGGAGGAGGAGAGCATGTAATGGCAAATTACCTTCCGATCGTGCTTGAAGGATCCGCCGATCGTGGTTATTAAACCAACCACTCGAGTCGATCTACTCTTGGCAACACCTCTGCGATCTTCTACAAGCGAATTTCCAAGGCACATACAATCGCCCTAGAAAGGAAGACGACTTGCACCGGATAAAACAGAACAACAACGAGACTTTGCGTCAATTCATCAAACGCTTTAGTCAGGTTCGTAACTCAATTCCGGAAATTTTTGACTCATCTGTGATCAGGGCTTTTAAGCAAGGAGTCCGTAATAGAAGGATAACAGAGGATATTGCTTTGAATCCTCCTAACACTGTTGCCGAGCTCTTCGAGATGGCCGATCGATATGCGACTGCTTCTGAGGCGGTCGAGTGGAACAACACTATTGATCGAGAAACGCATACCTCGAGAGCCAGTGAAGTTGGTAAGGACAAGAAAGCAAAGACGACCAAGAAGAAAATAAAGAGTCAAAAACCACAGACCAGTGGTTTCAAGGTGGTCTTGGCCGTGAAAGATAAAGAGCCCCAAACCACCAAGTCGTACCCTGATCAAGGCAAAGGTAAGCGCCCTGATCGTAGGAACGACAAACCAAGGTGGTGTCCTTTTCATAAAAAGGAAGGACATGACCTCCGAAACTGCCGAGTTTTCCAAAGAAAGCTCGAGGACTACTACAACGGCAAATGGCCACTCCCCACTCTCGAGCAAGTAGGAAATATGAGTGGCCAAAAATCATCGGATGATGAAGAGATGCCGTTCCAAGATCCGCAACATACTGTAAAGCATATCTACGGAGAATCATCGACATACGAGTCGAAACGACAACTCAAAGCTGCCGGACGAGAGGTAAACTCTATAGATGCTCCTCTTGTCAATAATCTACCAAAGTGGTCGGAAATTACCATTTCTTGCAAGAAGGGTGACTGCCCGATCACTTCGAATCGATCAGGTCATTATCCGATTGTGGTCGAACCCACCATCAACTACTGTCGGGTCAATCGAGTGTTGGTTGATGGTGGCAGTTCCTTGAACATACTATTTACTAATGCCCTGGACGAGATGCAAGTACCCAGGACAAAGGTAAGACCGGTACGATACTCCTTTCATGGAATCGTACCGGGGTCTTCGGCCAAACCCATTGGCCAAGTTTCTCTTCCTTTAACATTTGGCTCACCAAATAATTTCGAGATGAGAAAGTTTCTTTGATGTGGTCGATTCGATCGGATATAACGCCATACTCGGACGACCAACTTTGGCAAAATTCTTAATGGCTACTCATTACGGGTATCAATGTCTTAAGATGCCAGGTCCCAAAGGAGTGATCACAATTCATTGTGACAAAAAGATGGCGTATAACTACGACCGTCGATCCCTCGAGATGGTTGGCCAAATACCAACTCGAGATGAAAATCAGCCTTCGACTAGCAAGTCGAAGCCTAAAGCTGCACCAAAGCCGAACGACCAAGTCAAAGAGGTTCCTCCGACGCAGAGAAACCCTCAAGATGCTCGATTGGGAGACTTCCGACCCCAAATAGGAAGACGCCTCATCGCCTTTCCTCCGAGCTAACGCAGATGTCTTCGCGTGGCAAGCATCCGACATGCCCGGAGTCCCTAGGGAGGTGATCGAGCACAGACTAGCTTTACGGCCTGATAAAGTACCCGTAAAACAAAAATTACAGAGATTTGCCCCTGATCGACGAGATGCTATTAAATCAGAATTGGATAAGCTACTTAAAGCGTGCTTTATAAGAGAAGTCAACCACCCGCAGTGGTTGGCTAACCTCGTAATGGTCAAAAAGTCAAACAAGAAATGGCGATATGTGCGAGACTTTACTAATCTTAATAAAGTTTGTCCAAAAGATGATTTTCCTTTACCTCAGACGATCGGTTGGTTGATTCTACTGCAGGTTGTGAAATATTAAGTTTTTTAGATGCATATTCTAGATATCACCAGATCAATATGTGTCTAAACGATGAAGAAAAGACCGCATTCATTACACCATTTGGTACCTTTTGCTATGTCAAAATGCCATTTGGTCCAAGAATGCCTGCTTCTTTCAACGCTTGATGCAATCAACTTTTTCATCTCAATTAGGCCAACGGAAGCCTATGTTGATGATCTAGTCGTAAAAGCATTAAGAAATTTAATCATATCAACGACCGCAAGAAACATTCGACAACCTCGTAAAGCACCGCTTAAAACTTAATCCCGAGAAGTGTGTGTTTGGAATTTTTCAGGAAAATTGCTTGGATTCCTAGTATCTGAACGAGGAATCGAAGCAAATCCTGAGAAAATAAAGGCCATCCTCCAGATGCGCCCTCCGACCACAAAAAAGGAAGTCCAGAAACTCACTGGGTGTATGGCGGCTTTAAGTCGTTTCATCGCACGACTAGAAGAAAAAGGACTACCCTTCTTTAAACTTCTCAGGAGACATGAAGGTTTTGAGTGGTCGAACGAGGCAAACGCGCTTCGAGGATGTCAAGAGGTACCTTTCGAGTGCTCCTCGCTCGTTTCTCCAAAGCCGAAGAGACGCTCTTAATTTACCTAGCCGCCACGCCACAGCAAAGACAAGCGCAAGATCTTGGTCGTAGAACGTGAAAGCGCATAACGACCGGTTTACTACGCGGCAAAGTTTTACACGCCTAAGGAGCGTTACCCTCGTGTCCAAAACTTTATATGCCCTCCTCATGTCTTCGAGGCTGCGGTATTATTTTCAGCGCACAAAATAGTATGCATCGTCGAGTTTCCTTTGGGAGCAATCCTCCATAATAAGGAAACAATGGACGATGGCAAAATGGTCATCGAACTTGGGAGTTCGACCTCCATTTTGTGTCCCGAACGCCATAAAATCCCGCATCTTGGCGCACTTTGTCGCCGAATGGACAAATCCTAAACCTGCTCAGATCCCCAACACGATTCCCACAACCGATGGATGATGTACTTTGACGGGTCACTTACTCTAAGTGGCTCTGGGTCGGGTGGTCCGGTATCTCCTACAGAGAAACCTTAAAGTATGCCATACAATTAAACTTTCGTGCCACTAACAATGTGGCGAGTACGAAGGTTTGCTAGGCGCATACGAGTGCGAAAGCACTCGATTCGTCGAATACTCGTGAGAGGAGACTCTCAATTAGTCGTGAATCAAATCGGAAAGAGTACCGTGCTCTAGCTCGACAATGGCTCTGCATTTATCAAGCACGTAAGCTAGAAAAGCATTTTTAGGTTTCGAGGTACAATTCATCCTCGAAGGATAATTTCCTCATGCACCAACTTGCTCGGATGGCTTCTTCCCGATCTACAAGCATGCAAAAGGAGTTTTCTTGAGCAACTCCAAAAGCCGTCTCTCGGTCGAAGAACCGAGACATCTCCTATTGAGATGGCCTTATTAGATTACGAGGATACTGGATGACTCCCATCTACGAGTATCTTCACAAGGGTTTCAGACCAAGATGATCTTGAGGCGCATCGCTTATCCGAAAAGCCAAAATGTATACTTTGGTCGAAGGAGTCCTCTACAAACGAGGAACCCAATGGATACTCATGCGATGCATTCCGCAAAACGAAGGAATAACACTCCTTCATGATATACACAGTGGCATCTGGGACGATGCTTCCTCTGTAACATTGGTCGGTAAAGCCTTTCGACAAGGTTTCTCCGCCTACTGACTCAGACGATGCCAAAGAGGTGGTTAAAAGTGTGTCCAATGCCGCTTCATGGTAGATGATACACCAACCACTCAAGCATTACTGCATAATACCTCTTTCTCGCCCTTTGCGCACTGGGTCTTGATATCCTAGGACCGCTTCCCAAAGCACCAAGAGGTTTCAATTCCTTTTGTGGCCATTGACACGCTCACAAAGTGGATCGCCAACTCAGAACCGGATAACAACGGCAAAGAAAAGGTTCATGATGAGATGCGAATTAGCCGATTTGGAGTTCCGAGTCGGATAATTACGCACAATGGTAAACATTCGCAAGTGCAAAATTTCGTGAATTTTGCGACGAGTTGGGTACCAAGTTATGCTATGCTTCATTGCACATCCCCAAAGCAACGGGCGGTCGAACGTGCAAACGCCAAATAATGCGAGGAATTAAAACCGAGTCTTCGACCACCTTGTTAAGCGCCGGGGCTTGGGTACAAGAATTACCTTCATATTATGGGCGGTTAAATGCGACCACTAGTCGAGCGACAGGAGAAACACCTTTCTTTTTAGTGTTTGGGCGAAGCCATGCTTCCTCCGGAGCTAAAATTGCGGTCGACACGAGTTGAAACCTTCAACAACTCCGACCAGAACAACGAGCGGATGATATTAACCTACTCAAGAAAGGAGAAACATGGCCCTAATCCGTTCGCGGTCTACCAACAAGCCCTACGCAGATACTATGATCGTAAGGTCCAACCTCGCGACCTTCTTTGTAGGTGACTTGGTATTGAGGCTCGCCAATCCAAGTCTAATCGGAATAAACTTTCTCCCAAGTGGGAAGGTCCTTACACAGTGGTCGAAGTCACTCGACCAGGATCGGTACGACTAGCAATGGAAGATGGGCAGGTTCTCTCAAATTCTTGGAACATCAACCAGTTACGCAAATTCTATGTGTGACCAACCTCTCAGGCAATAATGGTCCAGGTTCCTTCTACCTCTTTTGTCTTATTTTTTGAGTAGTGCTTTTATAATCTTTCGACTATGATCCAAAACACCCGTTTTCTACTACCGTCGAAAGGCAAGTAAGTTCATCTAGTCGAAGTCTCTCCTCTCTGCATGTGGTCAGTCCACTAGAAGGAATTTCCTAGCATCGACTCGTTATTCACTTTTGTTGCCAATACAGAGAGCTCAGGTTCTATCTAGTCGAAATGTTCTCAAAGTCAACTCTTTTAACCTTAGTTTATTTTTTCAGTAAATTCGAAAAATATTCTAAGTAGAGTGCACTTTCTTATGTTTATTCGACCACCTTTCGTGTACTCGATTCGTTTTAACTGGTCGAAGGAAGAGACACACCTAGTCGAAGTCTTTCTTCTCTGCACGTGGTCCTGCCCACTAGAAGGAACTTCCTAATGTCGCCCAGTCTCCCACTTTTGCTACTAGAAAAGATTTATCGAGTCCACCAAAAAAGGGCGAACGAATTATTAAAGTCCTCTAAGACGTTTGCTTAACTCAAGTTGCTGTTTTTTGTTCGATTAAACCAGTCGGAGATGGTAACATCACCTAGTCGAAGCCTTTCCTCTCTGCACGTGGTCCTGCCCACTAGAAGGAACTTCCTAGTGTCGAGTCGTTTCTACTCTTTCGACCAGTGCTTGACAACCATAACAAAAACTATAAGTTAAATAAACCTCTCTTTGTTTTCAGAAACCCCATTTCACACACTATTTACTTAGATTGTCCAAACAAACTAAGCAAATAGTCGGGGGCTAGGATAAAGTTATTAATTTGACTTCAATTCTTAGTCTTTTATTTCGTTTGTTATCTTTTGAGTTACTAATTACTCGACAAGATGATTTGCAGGAAACAAGATGGCCTAGGATAAAGTTATTAATTTAACTTATCTTTTGGTTTTCATCCGTTAGTTATCTTTCGGTTGCTAACCACTCGACAAAATGATTTGCAGGAAACAAGATAGATCATATATTACTACAATGTAAATTGTCCGCCTTACAAAATAGTTACAAGATTACTCTGAAGGGGGAGTGCCTAGCTGCATTTCCTCGCTACCTTTTGCCAACCGATTGCATTTCCTCGATCAATCGACTTGCCTCGATTCGAGGCGATCGAAGTCGGCTTCAATTGGTTGCACATTAAAGCGGGGTCTTGAGCTTTAAGTTTCGCCGAGCGTAACTACTGCGGCTCGATCGCCTCCTTATTGATTCGACCGATTAGCCTTGAGTGGTCACCATTTCTTGCAAGTTTCCGACTTGTTCCCCAATGGTACTTATGTGAGCAACTATGGTATCTTCTCGAGGAGTTTTCCCTCGAATGTAGCTCACCAAGTACATTGTTCAGAGTGTGATGTTGCTTTGAAGACTAGTCTTCATTGATTCCATCTCTGTTGGTACAAGTCGAAGCCTCATGAAGTTTCTTGTTTTCGACCACTTGTTACAAAAGAATATAACCGGTCAAACAAAATAAACTTCTAGAGGAAGATAACACAAAGATGATTGTAGGTAAAAGCATTTCTTACCTACTAGTTGAGAATCCAATTTCTTAACCTCTTCTTCATGGGAAGCAATGGTTTCAGCATGCTTTTTCTCCCATGCTCTGATGTCCTCTGCATTCATCTTAGCAATGCGGACGGACTCATTGTAGATCAAGGTCTTCTCTTGGATTTCAGCCTCGAGGCTCCTCAATTCAGCAGCAATTTCTGAATAAGAAATTAGCATTAGAAAAGGAAAAATACTCAGAAAGGACAACAGGTAAAGAATTACTTACCTGTTACTCGAGTTCTCAGACCCTCGAGTTCCTAATCCTTGTTCTTGGTAATGCGAGAAAACTCCTGAATGACCAAAACTTTTTCTTCAACTTCGGTCCGGAGCTTCCTCATCTCATCTTCTTTTTCTGGAAAAGAAATGAGAGTTGGGTAAAGGTTAAAGATAAAAGCAGTCTTAAGTTCAGCACTTACTGTTTATTTTTTCCTGCAATCTTTTAGATGCAGAGATGGCTTCTCGAAGTCTATCCGAGAGGACTATTACTTCCTCCCTTAGCTTTCTCGACTCCTCTTTTTCATAATCGAGTGAGTCAGCTAAGGTCTTCGTGTCGCTTTTTAGCCTACAGAGAACAAAAATAGAGATAAACATCAGCCAATTGGTTCAAGTCCTTCTACAACCATCGACCTAGTCGTAAGTTTTTCTATGACTATGTCATGGTCGTAAGTTTTTCTACGACCACCACCTGGTCGTAAGTAGTCGTAAACTCTTTACGACCAGTACTTTGTCATGAGTTTCTTCCATGACAACTCTAGTAAACACTATACGAGTAGTCAAATCGAAAACGACTAAGAGTAACAGTGACTTACCATCTCTCTGCATGCATGCAGAGTTCTTCTTTCTCTTGTCGTAGCTCTAAAAGTTGTCGATGATACTCACCGACAACAGCAATTTGCTCCAGAACTTTCTGCAAAAAGAAGACAGTGAGAAGAAAAGGAAAGCCACATATATAAGTATTCTAAAAATACTTACATTCATAGTCGACCTAGCAAAGGTCGAATACACAAACTCCGGGTTCTGCAGCTTGTCTATCCTCGCGACTTTATCCCACCACACCTCCTCAAGGCGCTCATTGTCGAAGGTATTTTCTCTATTTGGAATATCCTTGGGATGGGGGACTCGGTCGCGAGATCTGTAAGCAGCAGACCCTATGACGGAAGCAGGTCCAAAGAAATCAGCACAGAAGTTGAAGGGTTCTTCATCCTCCGATTCTGTGGCTGCACTTTCTCTTTGTACACCGGAAGGAATGTCTGCCACGACTTCCTTTCCGGCATGGTGTGCAGAGTCATTATCACCTTGACTGGGGGCTTTTGCAGCTGCCTCTGTGGCCTCTATGACCTCAGTAGTCGCAGCTGTCCTCTCAGTAGTCGTAGCTATAACTTCAGTAGTTGTAGCTACGACCTCAACAGTTGGAGGAACCACTTCGGGAGCCACCTGGGTCAATGAAAATCCTTTAACCACTTACATTGTTACCTCTCCAGCAACTAAAGAGGTGACAATGGGCTTCTCGGCGGAAGCATCCCCGGGGGCTGAAGGAGTCGGACTAAAATAAAGAGAAGCAAATCAGGTTGTGAAAAGGAAAAAGGTAAATGTTGTTCTTACACTTTAGTACATTTCACATACCTCTGCACCCTGGTCTTAACCAGGAATTTAGGAGCGATCCTCCCGACGGAGGACCTCTTCTTCTCCACGACCACGTCTGGTCGAAGTTCAACAATTGGCTCAGCTACGACCACGTCTGGTCGTAGAGTTTGAACGAGGAACCGTGGCTCGGTCTCTGATCCTCTGGATGGTCGAGATCGCCTCGACCATTCCAAGAGCGACACTACCTTCGATTGCGAGTTGTCTTGAGCGACATCGTCCTTCATAAAAGACATAAAATCTTTCCAGTCTCCTTTTCGGTTGCTTAACAAAACTAGGAGTGGCACCAAGATGCGAAAGATTCCTTGTCATAATAGAAGGGTACCTTAGCCTTGCGAGGTTTGCGCTTAAGAGATTCAGCTGCTTCAACCTCCTCGGCTCCGATAGCTGCAGCCTCGGCTTCAGATATAGCTATGGTCGCCACGGGCTTTGTAGTAAGTGCGGTCGAAATACGAGCTCGAGCTTGCTCCTCCCTTATCGGCAGATTTTACAAGTCGGCGTCTCTTAGAGGAGGAGCCGAGCCTTTGTCTTTTGACAACCCGGCGCCAATAGTCATCGAGCGACTTCTTCGTCGTCGGCGATTTTCCATGCCTACTTTACGTAAAGCAAAGCAGAAAAGAAGAATCACTAATAGTCGTAAGTTTTTCTCGACTAGTACCAAGTCGTAAGTTTTTCTACGACACTTTCTTGATCGTAAGATTTTCTCGATCACCATTAGTCGTAGGTATCTTCTACGACTATAAAGTCCTAAAGAAAGAATCAACTTTTTATTACCTTTAGGCGCTCTATCTTTTCATCTGCGGACAAAACCGCAATGATTTGAGAACCGCCACTCGAGTGGCGGAGACTTCTCACAGATGAGTTTGACCTAGAGTCAATCTCTGCTGTGAAAGATGCGTATAAGCAGATAGAAATATTAGACAATGTTGAGAAAGACCAAATCAAAAGATAAGTCGAGGTTCACTTACCTCGTCGTAGTCCTCGGTGGGGTCTCCTCTCCCGAGTATCTCCACATAGGAGATGCTCGTTTCTTGAAGGACTAATTCGGCGTGTGATGAAATATTTCACCACATGCCATCCGGTTAGCCCTTCTTCTTTCAAGTCTTTGATGGCTTGAATATAAGGGGCAATCCGGCTGATATCTTCAGGAGTTGAATCCCATGAAGATTTCTTTTCGGCAGCCTTCCCCGCGAAAGAAAGGCTGTCTTCTGAGGTGACTTTCCAGTAAAACCACCTCTTTCTCCATCCCGGCCATGAAGACCGGGTAAAGCTCTGAATATACTCCTTCGACTTTAAGTCATGGAGCTTTGATCACGACTCGGGTGATTCGGTTTGTCGAGCCATTCCATAATAATATTGGAAAAGCTCGAGGTCCGCCGGAATCCCCAAGTAAGCCTCGCACAGATACACGAAGACACTCAGCATGGTAATGGAATTAGGACCTAAGTTCACCAATTCCACCCCAAAGTGCTCGAGTACCACTGTAAGAAAGGGGTGAGCAGGCAGTCGGAGGCCGCACTCACAATACGCTTGAAAGACGGGGATTTATCTATTTTCACCCGATGGCCAGTGCTGCCCAATAGCCGGAATCCACTTCACTAGAGCCCAAGATTTTGATCTTGGCCGCATCCATCTTCGATTCTTCCCATTCGGAAACTCTCTTGGCCATTTCGCTCAGAAACAAGAAGTTTTTTGATTTGGTTGGCGGCGGAGAAGATGAAACCTAGTCGAGGAGGGAGAAAGCAAGAGCTCGAAGAACAGCGGAGCGATTTGAGGAAAAGGTAAAAATCCAAGTCTGACTCCTGGTGAGTTTTTATAACCGCACGATTGCCATCGCTTCGGAAACCCTCTCACCAATAGGTCTATGAGAGTTGGTTGCACCGCTTCGGGAACCGTCTCATCGGACAGATCTGTGAGAGTCGGTTGCAATTCCCCAGATGGTCCGTTCGAGAAAATTAGGTGCGTATTGTCACCCCCAAGCAAAATTACTTTCTTGACCAAGTCTTTCTGGTCGAAGGAAGTATCAATCGGAAGGGTTTTTTCTCCGATCCTCCTACTACGATCACTTCATAGTCGTAGGGTTTTTACGACTTTTGATAGTCGTAAGCAATCTTCACGATTGCAACCGCCGAACCGCCTCATCAACAGATCCGGGAGTCGTTTGCAATTCGTATCCTGCTCGGGAAAATTAAGTTCGCTTTGTCACCTCCAAGCGAAATTACTTTCTTGACCAAGTCTTTCGGAAGGAAGTATCAATCGGAAGGTTTTTTTCTCCGATCGTCCTACTACGACCACTTCACAGTCGTAGAGGTTTTTATGACTTTTTTGATAGTCGTAAGCAACCTTCTTGACCAAGTAAATTCCTGGTCAAAGTAGCACTCAAATGTCGAAGAGTTTTTCCTTCGACCATTATTCTACGATATTTTCATAGTCGTAAGTCCATTTGCAAATCCTTCACCAAGTAAGTTACTTTCACTTGAAGCTGGGGGGCTAGATGACGAGGATCTAATAATCCTCATTTTATCTTTTATCTATAATTCTTATTATGAGTAAATATGATGTCACATAGTCCCCAGAAGTACCCCTCATATTTATAAGGGGGAGACCTACCAAGTGATTGTAAGATCTTCTACAATCACCCCCATAGTCGTAAGTCTTACTACGACTATGTCATGGTCGTAAGTCCTTCTACGACCACTACCTGGTCGTAAGTCTTTCTACGACCATTGCCCGATCGTAAGTCCCTCGACTATTACGTAAGCTCTACTCGACTTAAACCCGATCGTAAGTCATACTACGACCAAATAAACCACGACCACCTTATAATCAAACCTACAAGCGAGTGGGTCCAATTGATTAAGGAATCGAGCGGTCCGCACGCACTATTATTCCGCGTAGTAATAGTGCTTAAATACCCCATTACTCTCGAATGATAGCGCGCGGACGGCGTGAAGAAGCCAATGCACCGTAATTATCGCCATCATGCGCCCATTATCGGATTAATTAAGGCGCCTCTCCGCGAGACAAAACGGCTACTTCTTCACGACTATATAAAGACATCAATCAGAGGGAGCAGGGGAAGAAGGAAAAACAGAGCAAGTCAAGGAGAAACACAAGTACTGTTCTCTGTAATAGTCTTAGTTTCTTGCTTGATCATCGAGAATACAATCAATACCATACACACACAGGAGTATGGTTGTTATTCTCTCCGGAGAAGGCCTGAACCTGTCTAAACATCCCGTGTCAACCACTCTGCGTGATTTCATCTCTAGGAGACCCCCCGAATCAAATAATATTTACGTAAGATCGGTTCTAATACACCGATAAGGATCAACAAATGGAGGAATCACTACAGGATCAAGATGGCAGACTTTCAGAAGACAAGACCACCAACTTTTATAGTCGCACCGGAACCGCTAGCAGCAGATGATTGGATAAGAGACATGGAAAGAAAATTAGATAAAATCCAATACACTGATTAAGAAAAGACTATTTTTGCCTCCCACCAACTTCAAGGACAAGCCACAGCATGGTGGATGAATCATCAAACACTTCACCCTGGAAGAGATATACCATAGTAGTAATTTAAGGATGTGTTTCATTAGGCACACGTCCCCACTGGTGTGCTTGCTTCTAAACGCCAAGAATTTCTCACTCTCAAGCAAAGAGGACTTACTGTGACAGAATAACTACATCAATTCAACTACCTGGCACGTTATGCTCCAAATGATGTCAATACTGAAGAGAAAAAGATGGAGAAATTTGCAGAAGGATTACAGAAGTCTCTGAAATTTCACATTTTAGCCCTGGATTTCAAAGACATGTCAGCTATGGTGAATAAACTATTAATATCAGAAGAAGTCAGAACAGAATTGCAGGAGATCAGAAAGAGAAGAACAATGCAGATGGCACCTCAACCAAGTGCACCCAGGAAAAGAATGATGACAACACCGCCAGTATAATTTCAGCAGAGACCAATTACCAATCCAACTACAAGACCTCAGTACAGTATGAATCAGTCAGCCACAATTCATTATTACACCTGTGGACGAAATCACCATCAGAAGGATTGTCCACAAAAATCAGTAAACTGCTATCATTGTGGACAACCAGGCCATATCCAATTTCATTGCCCAACGAGGGGTATGTCAGCAGAAGCAGCCAAAGCTCAGACGAAAAGACAATTACAAATCAACAAGACGCCACAAGATAACAAAGGAGGTACGCTAAGACCTATAGAACATCCAAGATTTCAGCAACCGGGACAAGTTCAGGGCAGGATCAATTATGTCGCCACCAGTGAAGCTGCAGAAGCCACCAATATCATTGCTGGTATGTTTCTATTTCATGCAGCATCAGCAATGAATTTGGTTACTATGGGAGTCACCCTTCTTTTCAGAACTGTGCAATAGAAAGAGCAGCATGGAAAAAGGAATAAAAAATGCAGCGTGATTTTCCAACCTAGCCCCTGGCTTTGTGTGAATCTCGGGGTCGAGATTCCTTTAAGGGGGGTAGATTGAAACAGCCCAGAAATTTGAAAAATTAAAATTAATTTTTTTTTTGAATCTTTTGGCTTATTTTGAATTCTTTCCGTTTTCAGAAATTTTCGTTGAAAACCCGCTTTCCCTTTCTGGAAATCCACCTTCTCCTCTCGCTGGCGCCTTCTTCTCCCGACGCCTTCTTCCTTCTTCTCCCCACGTCAGCGCCGAGCGTCATCCTCTGTGGCCGCGCTGCCGTCACCGCCACCTCCCGCGCCATCTCTCTCCTCCAGCACCTTACTCCCCCTTCGCCGCCTCCACCTGGCCCGCCCCAGCCGCCACCTCTCCCTCTCGGCGCCGCCCCGAAGGTTCCCCGCCGCCACCTCACCGCAACTACTCCCGCAGCCCTACTATCGCCACCGCCTCTCCCAGGCTGTAAAAAGCCGCCCCAGGGCAAGCTCTTCTCTTCACCTTAAACCCATCCCCTAACCCCCTCCTTTCCTGGCTGGCGAATTCGAAGAAACTGCCACCGCCTCTTTTCTTCCCACGACGAGTCTTCGGTAAATTCATCGCCCTCCCTCCTCCCCTTCCCTCCCACCTCCGGCCTCAACTGCCTCTTGCCCCGGCGATTCTTTCCCCCATCTCGCCCCACCTCCTACCTCACCGGACCTCGGCGGCACCGAGCTCCACCGCCGCCATCTCCACGGCCACCGTCGCCATGCCGCCTCGGTGCGCCCGAGGCCACCCCACCACCTCCATTGTGACCCCCTCCACTCGCTGATACTCCCCCGCCCTTCGCCCTCACCGGAGCGCCGCTGTATCGTCGCCACCTTCTTCCCCTGCTCCGGCCGTGCGCCTCCGCCGTCGCCGCCCCATCTTCGCACCTGCAAAACCCCAAAACGGGTTCATCACACTTCCGTGATGCTCCCAGTGCCCTTCCCCGCAGCCACCGGCCACCGCCGTCGACGTCGCATTTGTCGTCACTACCGGCTCGAGCGGCCTTGCGTGGCTAAACGCACATTGCGCTCCCACCCTTTGTAATTTGGGCCTTAAAAAAACTGCCCGAGTGGGCCATTTTGTCCTGGCCAATTCGGGCTGCAGGGCGCACAATAAACGGGCCGGGCCTAGCACTATTCATTTCATTTTAGTTTTTTCTTGTTCATTGCATAGTATATTCAATCGCTGTTCATTACCCAAAAATCCCTATCCATCTACCGAAAAATCTTGTTTGTACTGTTCACTGTCTTGAATAGTAACCCTAGTTACTGTTCACCACCACTTTTTCATCTATAAATAGTAAAATATCACTATTCATTATCTGGCATTATTCATCTGCAAAACCCTAATTCGACATTTTGTATCCATTTCGTCTGTTTCGAGCCCAGAAATCCATTTCTCCACCCCCATTCAGTCATATTAGACCCCAGATAAATTCCCACCCTCCCACACTACCTTCTTTGTGTTTTTTTCCGTTTATTTTTACTTGCATGTTGTTCCCAGCTCTTTCCTTGTCTAGCCGGATTTTACTTAGTTGTTTTATTGTTTTGCTTCTCATCAGGTCACGATATTGAAGACCAGACTACAGAAGACATCAGACAAGAACATGATTTAATATATTTGTGCCAATCACCTTCTTTGATCATTTTGTACCTATAATTCATATATTTAATATTACTTTCATCATGGTATTTGTGCTAATTACTTTAAATATTAAAATAATATTTTTGAATGCCATGATGTTTAGATAATTCCTATTACCCCAAATACAAACCCACCTAGCACTTGTAGGCCATATTCACCTTAACAAAGGTTAAGATTTCTTGTAAGCCATATTCATCTTGACAAGTCCACATAAAATATTATCTATGCAAATAGCTTTATCACTAAAATTATGGTTATCAATCAAAAGAGAGTATTGGCGGTTCGCCAATGGTTTTGGTGTGAAGTTGAGGGTTGTGTACAGGAAGTTGGGCAACCCAACAGACTTGTGTTGGAAAAAGTGAGTCGCAGGTGAGGCCCGGAGGATAGACAACCACGTGGTGGTGTTGGTCTATCGCTTCACTGTGAGACTAGTAAGGACAAGAACTTTGTGCCAAAGTAACATACACAGAAAACCGCTCAACCACAGGTGTGGTCATTACTCCCTAGCCTAGTACACTGCTCTTCCGATTGAATATCTACAACATCTAGAGTGGGACAGGAGTGGGCCTATAGGGACACTCGCTGGTCTTCATTACGGTATGGTCTCATCAGCATCGGGGTGAAATATCTATAGCGGCGGCCGGTAGAGTCCCCCGAGGGCTGTGTAGGATAGATCCTACCGGGTAGAGGATATAAAGGTGGAGCAGTGAAAAAGCTTTGTTATCTCAGCTCAGTCGCACGCTAACATGTTGCGTGTCTATGATATGACAGTATGAGCATGAGGTATCTTGTGGGTAAAGCTGAGCAACTCTGCAAAGTATATCAATTGGTATTCGAATACGCCGTGCTTCCGGTTAAGAAAGATGTGTTCATGGGTGATTCCAATACATGAGGCATAAGTAGAGTTTTTGAGATGTGAATCTGGTTTGTGCATTTGCTGAGAAACCCCTGTTGTTGTTATTTATTATTGTTTTACTGTTTTAAAGTTAAACTGTTTTAAACTGCAAAATGCATCCACAGATGCATGTTAAGGTAAACCCTAACCATCCATTGAACCTCTTGCATGTAATTATTTAGCTTTTTCATGTGGCTTGTTGAGTATGGTAGTAGTACTAATTCTTGCAAAATTTATAACCCCTCCACAGAAGAAGATTGGGAACATGCTGAGAACCCCAATGAGCAGGTTTTTAGTGGGCCCTCAGAAGACAGCGACTATTGTTGTTAGGTCTCAATCGTGCTCAAGCGTGCATGTGGTGTGAAGTTCTTTTGTCTTGTATTATATTAGTTTTGGGCTTGGAAGCCCGTATCTGTGTCAAAACTGGCTGTTAAAACTTGTAATAAAAGTTTGATTTTGTTGTAATGAAAAGTTTGTTTGAGGCATTGCTTACTTCGTAACTGTATATCCTGAACGGTTGTGAAGAGTTTGACGGGCTCAGATTTTGAGTCGATTTCACCGGTCACTCAACAGGCTAGATAACTTTGTTACGAACTGCGTGCGTGATGATAGCTGAAAGCCGGTGTGGCCAGGCAGCCTACCCTACTACCCCGGCCGCGCGGTGCAGCGATCCTCCAGTGGTACGTAAGTGCCACAAGCATCCAAAACTGATTAACATGGAGACTGATCTCGATTGGTGCTGATGATGGGCAGCTAGGGGATGGAGGACCCCGGCCGGCCACTCAGCCATGGAGTGGTACCCTGCACAAGCATCCAAACCGATTTGCAGCGATCGTTGATCGGCTCGGGCGGGCGGCCAAGGAAGGGGATGGATCGATGGCTCTCGGTGATGATGCATGAGTAGGACCCCGGCCGGCTGGTCTGCGCGCGGCGCGGACGTCGTGCTGGGCGAAGTCCAAAGTACGCGGCCGCACTGCACTGCCAGCGCGGCCCCCGCCACGCGCCGAGCTTTTAATTTCCTTTAGGTAACAGGTCGGCTCCCCGGCGGGCAGGCCTGCGTGGCGGGGCCGCCTCCCCTGGCGTGCATGGCTGCGCGCTACAGCATGCCCCGCTCCCCGCACGGCGCCACTCCCCATAACTGCACTTCGTAATCTCTCTCCTCGTGCTGCTGGCCCGCTTCCTACGTACTGTCCTACTCCACATACAATAATACTCCACTACTACTCCGACGACGACGCAGACCAACCGAAAGCAGAAACGGAGGAATCACAGTGAGAGAAGTCGCATATATACGCGCGCGCGCGCGCGCACAAAGAGACACACGTTGCTTGCTCGGAACTTTATTAATTGCGCGCGCCCGAAGCACGAGGCCGCGCGGCTATATCGAAAACCCTCAGCTTGATCAGCGCGGTGCAGACTTTTCCACGGACGCGCACAGAGCTGGGAGGCTGCGGTTAAGTGTCTGGCGCGCCTGACCAGGGGCCTAAGAGTTCCGGTTTCTCTCTTGAACATATAAATATTTTTTGAATTATTTTAATTCAGAAATATATTAGATGAATTATAAATAATATTTTAGCCTTTTGCATAAGACAGATAGTCATACCAATTTCTAACAGAACAGAAACTAGCATTTCTATCTCAGTGTTCAAAACAATAACATAAATTAAGGATAAACATAGTACAAGGATTAGATTGATATACCCAGAATCAGTTGAAGGGGCAGCAGCAGGAGAAGAGTTGACGAGATTGTCGTTCGCCATGG
The DNA here is from genome assembly GCA_036346395.1 of Hsuehochloa calcarea. Classification (NCBI taxonomy): domain Eukaryota; kingdom Viridiplantae; phylum Streptophyta; class Magnoliopsida; order Poales; family Poaceae; genus Hsuehochloa; species Hsuehochloa calcarea. Next base: position 65,634,421 of record CM070593.1, on the reverse strand, counting down.
TATAGTGAGCGTAGTCGTGCAGTTGATGTAGATGAAGAAGAAGATCGGATGATGACGAAGCAGCGAGCAGTCGCGCGAACGCTTCCCAAAAACCTTATTCGTCCTCGCTCGTGTAAGCCTTCAAGGACGGGGTTCCGGAGGCCTACTCTCCCGGTTCGACCATACACGAGCCTCGTCGGGATGGAGATCGCCAGAGAAAGCAGCAAAACGGTGGAGAGGAAGAGTCTGTCTCAGTCGCGTGGAGTGAAAAGAGAATGGAGAGGAAAAGTCTCACGAACAGTTCACTGTTCTTTTAATGGTCCTCAAAAAATAAAAAGACTAGAAACTGTCGCCATCAACCAATGCTAACAGCAGCCACTAGTAACTGAACAGTTACTGCCAGTCCGATCCGTTTGTTAATTCTATTACTGCAAGTCGGTGCGTTTCGATTTCTGAATAGATAAAGAAAAACGCACACGCATACGCACTCGCACGGCTCGGCTCGGCGAGCGAGCGAGCGAGCGGCGTGTGTGTGTTGACTCTCTCCAATTCTACAAGGAGGTTACCATGATCCACCTTATAAAGTGGTGTAACTCCCCACTAATACTCCATATGGGACTAAACAGTTTTAGCACGTGCACATGGGCCTTTGAGATTTTCCAAGAATTAATTAGATTTAAAATTGGGCCAAGCCTGTATTAATTCCAACATTCTCTCCTATTTAATATTACATCTCTCTATCTTTACTGATATGTAGATCACATTATTAGTAAATTATCTACTTGTATCATACGTTATCTTTACTGATATGTAGGTCACATTACTAGTAAACAATCTACTCGTATCATACGCTCCTTACTACTCTCCCGACATCGTCTACGACGCCGGGTGCACTCTATCCTCTCCGCTCTCGTCTCCACCCCCGCCGCTCTTCTATTTTGCTTCGCGCCCCTCCGCCCCGTCGCTACTTCCATCGGCCGGATCTGAATGGGACCCACTTCCTCCTCCCCCACCCCTACTCCTCACACCTTAACGAATTGAGATATATTATATCTATTTAATTGATAAATGAAAACATTCACATAATATTTCTCAGCAAATACAAGAACACTTAACTAGTCCTCTTAAAATGAAAATGCGGTCCCTCGAGCGCGCGCGTCGGATCCGGCCCGGCCGGCTCGTGCCAGAGGAACAGAAGCAGGCCACCAACAGAGAGACGTACGTACAGTTGCAGAGTGGTATAGAGGAGCGCGTGTTCGAGGCAGGCACGCCTGGCCGGCTCAGGCCGCGCCCAGAGATCTTTCCATCGCCAGGTGCAGCAAAAAAATAATATAAAAGAGCCAACGAAATTTTGCTTTGCAGCTGCAGTGAATCAGTGATCAGTTGTGCTTGTGAGGTGCATGGGCAGGCCTGCTAGGCTTAACCAACGTGTCATCTGTCGTTTTTGGGCCTAGGGGACCAATGAACCTTGTCTGCTAGTTAGTCTGGAGTTAGTTGGGGATTCTTTTTTTCTTCTTCTTTTTGCAGTAAGGCTAGGCTTTTCATACGCGCGCCACCTTGTCCCTCGACTGCCACTATTATACAGCGTTCCGTTAGCTGTTCTCTACCAGTCATTATCCGAGGATCACACAGGGAAAAAAAAATTGAAAATTCTACAATTGAATAATTTGCTTATGGCTAGCACAGTGTATCTTTGCGTCGGCCTCTGACCAAATTCCTACTCGCCTTCTACTATGACTAGTATGAATTATACTCAGCTGGCCGACAGAAATGTTATTGATCACAGTTCCTCCAAATAATAATAAAAAGATTGATAACTGTAGCGGCATTACTGTACTAAAAGAAGTACTCTAGCAAATCCATAATAATAATGTTTTAATGGATACACCAACATGATTACTGTACAAACAAAAATATAAATACATGCTCCACGCCACTTTTTTTATGAGTTGCTATACAACGCTATACCGTTGGGAGGTTCACCCAACGATACAGCCATACAAGAGGTTTGAAAATCGGAACTAAAATTTCAACACATTTCGCATCCGAAACATGAAGTTTCAAAAAACGAGAATCCTATTCAAATCTTTTCTACGAGTTTGACAACAACGAGCTTTGGCATCGTTGTTCTTCTACTGTGTTTCTGAGCAAATAATGTCAAGTTGCTATAGACAAAAAGATGAAACTTTATAAAATTTCATAAGACCTATGTGAAACTTGATGAAACACGATATCGCTACTGAAAACTTGTCTTATACCAAAAAAAAAAAGATTAAACTTCATGAAACACATATGAATTAGTTTCATTCGGTTATTCAGGATTAAAGCTTCATAAAACATGATATCACTGTTGAAAAGTTGTCATAAACAAAAATATAAAACTTTATGAAACTTCATAAGACTTGTGATGAAATTAAATGAACCTTGATGAAACACGATGTTATTGCTGAAAACTTATCTTACACAAAAAAAGATGAAACTCTGTGAGACTTGGGATGAAACTTTATGAAACACGATATCACTGTTGAAAACTTGTACTAGACAAAAAGATGAAACTTTATGAAACTTTATTAGATTTGGGATGAAACTTTATGAAACTAGGTAAAACTTGCTCTACAAAATGTGAAAAAAAAACAATGATACTGAATGAAACTTTATGAAATATATCTCAAAAATAACTGAATGAAAACTAGTTGAAATTCGATGAGACACAATATCACTATTAAAACTTCATAAAACATATAAAAAATAAGGACATAAATCTGTCTGCCGACGGTGAAGAAAGAGGGGGAGGAGACTGTCGGTGGGGGGAGGGAGGCGCTAGAGTTGGAGCGACGACGCCGACGATAGGGAGTTCCCCCGGAGGACCGCACGGCGGCCCACGCCAGTCGCTAGGATGCGCAGATGGTAGGAGTGCGTGGCATTGCTGCAATGGGTAGCTCACGGAGCATCCTCTCATCACGCTTGAGTGGTATCGACGGTGGAGCGGCTCGACCGAGCCGACAGCGGCAGATGGAGACATGGTCAGGAGAGAGACCAACGGAGAAACAGAGGGAAGCAACTACGTTTGTAGTCGAGATGGCTGGGTACTTGGGTTCACTTGAATGAGCGGATGGACAAGGAGCGGGTGGTGTGGCGACTGCGTGAGGCGTCCGAGGCTTCGAGACATCTGACATCCGTGTTACACCACGTATGGATCGAACGGTCCTTAGCTATACCGTCGTTACGGTATAGCGTTGTATAGTATTTATTTTATCAGTATGCTTTCCTTTTTTTTGGTGCCAATGCAGCAGCAGTAGTCACCAGCCGCTAGTGGCCCAACCTGACGATGAGGTGAGCTGAGGCGGCGTCCCTTTCAGGCGAGCGAGCGAGCGGCCGGAGATTAGATCATCAGATGTGTCGTTGTCGCTAGCCAGCCAAGAGGCATTAAGGAACTGGAATTTTAAAGCGAAGGGAGCTGCTAACTGTTAAGGCATATAGCAAGGCGGACATAGCGAGGGAAAAGGGGGGAGTTCTCACATGCATGGGCCGGAGCCGGATGGATATCTATCACACGTTGCTTTCACCAGCCTTAAAGTGGCTCGTCCGGAGATTCCATCCGCCGATCCGTGCGGCCAGGCGGGGACACCAACCAAACTCCCCTGCCCTGCGCCTCGATCGATCTGCCCCTGCCCTGCCCGTGCCCGTCTGCTTGTTGTCGAGATTTTATCTTCTGTTCTGGTCAGTTTTGCCGATGAAATAGCAAATTTAGTTACCTCTTTTAGAATTGTTAAAAATGACACTGCGGTTAATAGACAAATGACGTGGCTTTACACGACAGTTTTACATTGTAGGCTTAATATGTATGCTATTTCGTTAAAAAAAAACTAAATTAGCAAAAACTCTGTATTTCCATCCATTTCTCCTATCAGGTCTGTCAACTCGACCATAATGATCGGTTTGTTTGGCCACGAGTTCCGCGCATGTGGTCTACTGATCTACTTGCCAGTGCTCCCCATGCTGCAAGATGGATATATCTTGGCGCGCGATGCAAGATGGATATATCTTGGCGGCGCGCGCCAAGATATGAACAAGACGTTGCATCAGATGCTCAGATCTAATTGTGCAGTCGGTGAGAGGTTCGCGTCCATAACCTTCCGATCTTGTGCATGCGGCCCATGACCGCCAGCGCTGCGTGGCCACTAGCTAGCTACCCTGCTTGACAAAAATGAACAATGCATGTCGCAGCTCACAAGTCAAATCCATGGATCCACGTAATAGCTAGCTACTCCATCGATCTCTGTCTAAGCCCAAAAATGTTGCACACACTTCGGTACCAGTCCCAGTAGTATATTAATTAATTTGGGGTCTGAGACCATGCATATACCCTGAGACCAAAAGCACGCAACAAAGGTGCTAGATGTTAATTTGTATAGTGTTTTTTTAAAAAAATATACATCATAACTTGTATATTTGGTCTTGCTCTGTTGAAACAAATAAAGGTCTATTCCAACAATAAATCAGAGCTAAGGTTATGGCTTCCCACGTGACCACCGCCGACCCCGCCACGAGCTCCTCTGCTCGCGCGCCTATGCTTCTCCCTCCCCGCGAGCTCCTCTGTTTCCCACCGGGGCTTCCGAGTCGCCACCACCTCGGATCAGTGCCGCCGAACCCGGATTCGGTCGCCGCTCCGGTCCCCCCGATGCGACCCCGAGCCCCTGCCACCGGATCCAGCCACCAAGCCTCTGCATCTAGGCTCGTGTCGCGCCACCTCATCCTCTTGAGCGGCCACCGCCCTCGGGCTCGCGTCGCGGCGCCTCGCCCTCCTGAGCAGTCGTCACCCTCGAGCTCAAAGTCTTGACGCGTTGACGCACCCCCGAGCCTCTGCCACCGGATCCCTGGTGCTAGACCGCAAACCCCAACATCGGGCTGCCGGCGCTCCTCGGATCCTTTGCTCCACCCGAGTTCCAGTGCCTTCCACCGCCCGACCCCACGGGCCGTCGCCGCCACTGCTACGCTCGAGTTCACCCCCGGCTGCTGCCCCACGGGCCGCCGCCGCCGCCGCTGCTACGCTCAAGTTCACCCCGGCCGCTACCGACTCCTGGCAACCCTCCAGCCGCCGACACCGCCACCCCTCTGCTCCGCATCTGGGTAGCTGCTGACTCGAGCCGCCCTTGTGCTTCGGATGGCTTTTGCCGGCAGCTCCTTCGCCATCTCGCCCCCCTGTTCGTTTTAACGAGACGAACTTCAGAGAGTTGGGTTTTCACCTGATGTTCATCTCAACAGCCAGCACCTCTGGGGTCATCTCACCGGTGAGCACCCCTGTCCGCCTCACCCTACGCCTCCGGTTCTGCCTACTTTTCCTACTGGTGCAGATTAGGCTACTCAAGATGCTCCCAATACTACTATGAAGGAGGCCTTGGGGCTCTTTCAATTTGAGCTGCACACCTACAAGAAATGACAGGGTGTCAAAGCTCATGTTGTCGCTGTCCTGGTGGGTAGCATGTCCGTTACCATCTCCATGGATGTGGCGGAGCGACGGATGACTCAGTTGATGTGGGAGCACATCCGACCGCACTACCAGCCGACAAGTGATGCTATGTATCTCTTCGTCGTGCACCAGACGCACTCCCTTCAATAGATCATGCCACCGTGGACGAGTTTTACCAGCATATGTCTTAGGTGTGGCGTCAGCTCAACTCTCTTGGTCGTATGTCTGTTGGACCTGTCCCTTATGTGCGCGGCTCCGCACTCACTAGGAAACTCACCATCTCTACGACTTTCTCATATCTCTCCGGCTTGAGTTTGAGACCGTGTATGCTCAGCCCTGACCCACCATCAATGCCCAATTTTGGTGGCGTCCCTCACGGGTTTTCATGCGAGGAGGCTCGTTTTCGTGACGCGGCTTAGATACCAGCTATTTTGTCTGCTTCAACTCCTGCCCTATTAGTACCGACCATGGTCCTTCCAGCTCCCACGACACTAATGGTTGTTATCTCTAGTGCAGGTCTCCACTGCACCAACTACTAGCGTGACGATCACAGGTGCCAAAACTGCTACAAGCGGCCGAGGGACCAGGGTTGCCGAGGTGGACGTCCACCAAAGGGCTTTGGAGGTTTTTCCCACTCAGGAGCTGGCGCCTCTACCTAGGAGTCCTCCAGTGATGCCACGTAACAGCTCCTCTCCCAGCTCCAGTGACTCAGTGTCGGCTCGTCCTGAAACTCCTCGAGCTCTGCTCGTCTGGCTCTTGCTTCTCAACAGTCTTCCTCGCCTCCACTTCCTCCCTCGTCAAGTATCTTTTCTTCGCGGATCTTGGATTCTGGTGCTCCTTTCACATGATACCAGATTCTTCCCGCCTCACTTTGTGATTCTCACAGCTCTCCCTTCCGCTATTCATACTACAGATAGTACATCTTTTTCTATTGTAGACCAAGACACCCTTTTCACTTATCCCTTTCATGTTCATCAACTTACTATGTAACTTATGTTAGCTCGTCAGATCACGGATCACGACTGTCATATTGTTCTTGAGTCTGACTCTTGTTGTTCCCAGGACCGCCACATGAGGACTCTGCTTGCTACTAGCTCTTGACGCCGTGATTCACGGCGTCTTTGGGAGCTCGACTGGCTGCACCTTCCTTCCGCTATCTCCACTAGCCAATCAACCACAGCCCATGTCTCTATTTTTGTTGCATCCTCTACTGCTTCATTCACTCAATGACACCATCGTTTGAGTCATCTCTATGGATTGTGTATGTCATCACTAGTTGGTCATGGTGTTCTTGGGTGCATTTCTAGGGACACCTCATTACATTGTATGGGTTGCAAGCTTGGCAAGCAATAGCAACTCCCCTATCCCTCTAGTGATTATGTTTCTACTCGTCCTTTTGATCCTGTTCACCCTGATGTTTGGGGTACAACTCCCTTCATTTCGAAAGGTAACCATAGATACTATATGATCTTTATTGATGATTATTCTCATCATACTTGGATCTACTTCATGTCCTCTCACGGTCAGATTCTCTCTATTTACTAGATGTTCGCTACTATGATTCACACTCAGTTTGATTCGGTCATTCGTGTGTTTCGTGCTGACTTTGCTGGTGAAAACCTATCTACTAATTTGGGCGTTGCTTTGTCGCTGAGTAGGGTACTCTTCCCCGGTACTCTTGTCTCGGAGCTCACTCTCAGATCGGTGCCTCTGAGCGTATGCATCTTCAATTCTTTGATACAGTTTGTACTCTCATGCATGTCTCTTCTGTTTCACCCCACTTCTAGGCTGAGACTGTCCTCACTGCTGCTTTCCTCATCAACATGTAGCCTTGTACTGTTCTTCAGGGTTTTACTCATGTCGATCGTCTCTATGGTCTTGCTCCAGAGTATAGTCATGATGAGGATTAACTTCGTAAACAATTACTTTATTTAATTAAAAACTGCACGTCCTTCGTGGTCGTAACCCCTAAGGCTAATGCCCCCCATGGTTGTGAGTATTTCGGAGGTTACATTGTGGGTACCATGGTCGGACGAAGTCCGGTACCTTATACCCGACCAAGTGATTGGTCATAGAATCAATAAACTAACGCTTGGATGTGATTCCAAGTATATTCTTTACCGTGTGATGAATGGAACGCATGCCATATTTGTTCCATACCACACGGCGCTTCATAGTCTTAAGTCATTGACAATAACCACTATATGGTTTTATCTCTTACTGACATCAACTGGTGGTCAGTTGGTTTTTCACCAACTACCGATGTCTCTCTAACCAGACGCAACACTTCCAAATAGTGTCTCCTTCAGGAGTAACTGCCATCTCTTCAGCGGTTATTTAAAGGCGGATGATGGGCAGCGAGAAGAACAATCTAGAACAAGACAATCCAATGCGATTCAACATCGACAACAAGCTTGGGCAATCAAAGACCCGGACTCAAAAGACAAGTAGAGCAATAGAAATACTCTCAGTGTAATTAGGACTAGTCAACCGCCTAGTAGAAGGCACCCCCTCGTAATAGCTAGTTCATTGCAATGTAGAGCAGCCTCATTCTCTCAAAAGAACTCTTTACCATTTTCCTCTTTTTATTTCATAAGATCGGCGACTCGATCGTCGACAGCTGGCGTTGTCTGTAATTAGTTAAACATTGTAATGAGCCAATTTTGAATGAAATTGGATTTCATTCTGGCTCGGTTCAACTCGGCTCGTTAGCTCGGTTCTAAAAATACTTTCAAACTATAAATAAAATTATATTAAACCAAACTATGTCAATTTCAAAAAAAGCTTGGTAAGACCAGTACCTGGCTCGATATCCACCCCTAGTCGTCTGCGGGGAAGAGGGAGTTTAGTTCTCAAAGATTACTTCGCTCAGCAATCCTCATTCACTTTCCTTCACTCCATCATCGCCCATGCGATCATCACAGGGACCTGGGATGAGGAAAATAGGTTCGACTTTGTGGACTAATCCAACCTCGACATAGACGCATGCATCCGCGCCATGGAACATGACGCGATGTCATCAACATCCTCTTTCGCCGCCTCGCAACTCGCTGAGACCAGCGTGATTGACCGGATGGAGGAGGATTCAACGCCACCATCAGTGGCGTTCCGAGAGAATTCGGTTGTTCCGACCAGTTCAGAATATTGGAATGCCTCTGCAAGCCCGGTTCTTCCGATCGGTGAGAACGACGATAAGGGTCCAACGATGTTGTCAGAGAGTCAATGTACTCTCGATACAGTCATGGGCGGCCAGTATTTGCCAACGACTCCTACGTATTCCGGAGGCCAACCAACATCTGGTGAGGGTATCGATGAAGTTACCACCGGTCGAAGGCTAAGTGGGAATGATAAAACTCAGCATACGGTCAGCAATCCACCGAATCATACTGAGTCTACCACAAAGCCTATCAGAAGTGGTAATTTCCTACCGCTTCCCATTATGGAGGCTTCTTGCCAAAATATTGGAGGGCTCTCCCTTAGCTACGACAGGAGCTCGTCGAAAGATCGTTGTTGGAGGCACGAGGTTAACGCAATCGGAGATACCAATCAAGATGTTATGCACAATCCTCCACAACCTAACCCACCACCACCTACTGGTAGAAATGGTACGAGCACTCAAGCACCAAATGTTGGTGGTAATCGTACTGATGGACATCGATCAATTAATTCGCCCGTTTATACCCCACAGTGCATGACGGGTCAGACTGGATAAACTAGAAGGTCGGGAAATTCAAGTCATCGAACACCCTCTTCCAGCGGGAATCCTCCGAGACCACTGGTAACAATCCAAAACCTGCAGCGAGTTCGTGATATTTTGAATTACCTAGATCCTTCTCTTGCAGAGACTCCGGGTTATGTTCAACTTGCAAGGCACGTATCGGAGATTCTCCAATAGACCATGCAGTGTACAAAAATATACCGAAAGCAAAGGAACTCACAGAGTCACACTATGACTTCGTCCCTGCGTTCCTCCCTCAGTAGGAGACACCATGGTCGGGCTGGAAGCCATCCGATACCAAGACCTCCTCGAAGATTCTGACCAGGGAGTCACAAGGGAAGACGTCTCTTCCAAGCAGCCACTCCTCCCCCTCGTCAAGAGGAATAACTGCTTAGTTCATATGATCTTCGACATCATCTAAACCAAGCAAGTGGTCAAAGGCGCTACACTAATGTCCATGGCCACATTGGAACACAAAACCTTCGATGTTCCATTCCAAGGAATTGGTCCACGACTGATTATAATCTAGCTCCTTTGCAAAGAAGGTGTCCTGACTCTATTACGGGTTGTCGAGCATTCTTGGCAGGGCTCCAAGCAGTTCGTAGGCCGGACTAGTTCTGACCAGCCAACATAGAGAAGTTCAATGGGACAAAAAAAAACCCATTAGAGTTTCTCCATATTTATACTACCGCCATCAGAGCTGTTGGTGGTGATGACAATGTGATGGCAAACTACTTGCCCATGGTCCTTGAAGGATCTGCGGTCGTGGTTGTTCAACCAACGATCGGATCTATCTACACTTGGGTGCACCTCTGCGATTTACTGATCGCAAATTTTCAGGGGATGTACGACCACCGGAAAAGAAGACGATCTACATCGGATCAGGCAAAAAAACTAATCAAACTCTTCGATAATACATCAAGAGGTTCAGCCAGGTCCGTAACTCTATTCTGGAGGTCGTAGATTCCTCTATTATCCAGGCTTTTAAAGCTGGATTGAGAAATCGACGGTTTACGGAGGATATCGCAATAAATCCTCCACGAACGCCTGTTGAACTCTTTGACATGGCTGATAGAGATGAGACCGCTAGTGAAGCAGACGAATGGAATGAAGCTATTAATCGAAAGAAGAAAATCACTCAACCTGGCCTCGACGAATAAGAGGTTCTCGCAATATCAGAAAAAAAAATTCCAAGGGCAAGAAAGATTATTCCGGTCGAAACAGGGCGAAAGCTCTAACCGATGAATACCAGAAGAACAAGAAGTGGTGTCCACTTCATCAGGTGGCAGAGCATGATCTACACACCTGCTGAGCCTGACAAAAGAAACTGCAGGATTATTATGTAGATAAAGAACATTTCCCTTGCATACAAGAGCTTGAAGAGCCAATGTCCAAAAAGAACAAGGATAGTGATGAAGAAATGGAGTACCACGAGCCACAACACACAGTTGATATGATATTCGGTAGATCCTCCTCGTACAAATCAAGATGCCATCTGAAGGTCGTGAGCGGGAAGTGAACCTTACGGAATCCCTGATCACTGTTAAGCCATCCAAGTGGTCGGAGATAGTTATCTCCTTCAGCAAGGAAGATTGCCACATCCCTTCATCTCGACCAGGAAGGTTCCCTATTGTTATTGAACCTACCATCAATAATTGCAAAGTTAATCGAGTTATGATAGATGGACGTAGTTCTTTAAATATTTTGTTTACGAGAGCATCGGAAGAAATGCAAATTCCATGTCAAAAGTAAAGCATGTGAAATATGCCAGCCATAGAATACTTCCAACATCTACTGCAAAACCAACAAGGAAACTCTCCCTACCGGTTATGTTTGGAAGGTCATACAACTTTCGAACAGAAAAGATTCTATTTGATGTAGTAGATTTCGAGACTGCATACAATGGAATCCTTGGTCGTCCAGCGTTGGCAAAATTCTTGATAGCTACGCATTACAGATATTAGAGTTTAAAGATGCCAAGACCAAAAGGGGTCATTACAGTTCGAGGGGATAGGAAGATTACATAAGCGCGTGATCAAAAATCCCTAGAATTGATCGATGAACTTCCGACCAGGGATAATAATCCACTTTCCACCCAGGTCAAGCACTCGAGGCCAAAGATGGCGCCAAAACCATCCGACTAGACCAAGAAGGTTCCACTCGACAAAGACGCTTCTCCAGAAAGCGTCATCTAGGCTAGGAAATCCTAGTACATCTGGCCAAAAGGTACTGGTTGGAGCTGGACTCGATCATAAATATAAAGAGTCGCTTGTCTCCTTCCTCCGAGCCAATTTGGATGTATTTGCCAGGCAAGGATCTGACATGCCCGGAGTCCCTGGGAGGTGATCGAGCACAGGCTAGCTCTCCAACCTGACAAAAAACCGGTCAAGCAGAAGCCAATGCATTTCACACCAGATCGGAAGGAGGCAATCCAATCGGAGATCGACAAGCTCCTCAAGGCTAGGTTTATCCGTGAAGTCCACCACCCATAATGGCTCGCCAATCTTGTTATGGTTAGAAAAAGCAACGGAAAATGGATATATTGTATCGATTTCACAGATCTTAGTAAAGCTTTTCGAAGGATACTTTCCCTTTTCACACATTGATCAACTTGTAGATTCTACCTCCGGGTGTGAGTTACTAAGTTTTCTAGATGCGTATTCAGGGCACCACCATATTAATATGTGTAAAAATGATGAAGAGAAAACTTCATTCATCACGCCATATAGCACTTACTGTTTTGTAAAGATGACATTCGGTCTCAAAAATGCTGGTGCAACTTTTCAAAGGTTAATGCAAAAAAAAACCTTTAGTCCACAAATAGGTCAAAATTTTGAAGACTACATTGTTGACTTGGTCGTAAAAAGCATCAATGCTGGCGATCATATTTTCGACCTACAAAAAACTTTCGATAACTTAAGAAAGTATAACCTTAAGTTAAATTCGGAAAAGTGGGCATTCGGAGTTTCCGATGGAAATTTCTTGGATTTCTAGTTTTGGCTAGAGGAATTAAAGCAAATCCAACAAAGATATCGGCCATCGACTAGATGCGCCTTCCGACCACAAAGAAAGAAGTACAAAAACTAATCGCCTGTATGGCAGCATTAAGTCAATTCATAGCACGCTTAGGAGAGAAAGGACTACATTTTTAAGCTTCTTCTGAAACATAGAAGTTTTGAATGGACTAAGGAGGCAAACGATGCCTTTGAAGACCTCAAAAGGTACCTTACCAATGCCTCGGTCTTAGTATCTCCAAGATCGGAAGAAACATTGCTGATATACGTGGTTGCAAAGCCACAAGCGGTCAGTGCTGTACTGGTCGCTGAACGTGATAATGTCCAACGACCAGTATATTACGTAAGCGAAGTCTTACATGGACCAAAGGAAAGATATCCACACGTACAAAAGTTGCTATATGATTTCTTTATGGCTTCAAGGAAACTAAGGCGTTACTTTCAGGCCCACAGAGTGGTCATACCAACTGGATATCCTCTTGGTCATGTTCTCGGAAATAGGAAATCATCAGGACGAATAGCAAAATAGGCGGTCGAGCTTGGGGCGTTCGACCTCCATTTCATCTCACAAACAACAATCAAGTCTTAGGCTTTAGCAGAATTTATTACCAAATAAACGAGCCTCGGACCCACCCAAGGGCCCAAGGACGAATACCACGAAGAGTAGACAATGTACTTTGACGGATCCTTAATACTCAAAGGCTCGTGGGCTGGAGTTGTCCTGATATCTCCTACTAGAGAACACATTAAATACATCATTCATCTAAACTTTTCTGCTACAAACAATATGGTAGAGTACGAAGGTTTACTGGTAGGACTCCGAGCAGCCAGAGCACTCAGGATTAACACATTACTAGTGAGAGGCGATTCTCAATTAGTAACGATCAAGTCGGGAAAGAGTATCAATGCTCAAGAACCAATGTGTCATCTTATTTGGCGGAAGTACGAAAACTTGAAACGTACTTCTTCGGTTGGCACAGAAGGCTTCCACAAGGTCATCTGTCTCGCTCGGAGTTTTTCTTGAGCAATTTGATTCACCCTCGGCGGTCATGAATTTTGAAAACTTGCATGCTCCACTAGAGGACATGCATGCTCCACTAGAGGTCGTACAAATCGATCCCAGTAGTGATTGGATGATATCGATCTACAATTATCTTCAGCATGATATAATTCCTGAAGATGATGTAGAGGCTGATTGTATAGCTCGAAAAGCCAAATCATACACTTTGATCGAAAGTACCCTTTACAAATAGGGATCTCACGGACTGTTGATGAGATGCATATCTCGAACGTATGGTATTAAGTTATTATCCTACATACATGGAGGAGTCTGTCGAGTACATCATTCCTTCAGAACCCTGGTCGGTAAAACCTTCAAGCAAGGATATTATTGGCCAACTGTCCTCTATGATGCAAAAGAACATGTGACAAAATGCTACATCAGTCGGCACAAGCTTTGTAAATAATACCTCTATCTTGACCTTTTGCAACCAGCGGACTAGACATTCAGGGGTCTTTCCCAAAGGCACCCGGGGGCTTTGAGTTCCTTTTTGTAATGATTGACACATTCACAAAATGGATAGAAATCGAGCCAGATGTTAAAACAATAACTAAAGCCGTGAAGAGGTTCCTCTCAAAAAATATGATCACACGTTTTGTCGTACCCAGTCGTATAATCACAGATAACGGTACCCAGTTCTCGAGCGGAAATTTTCAAGTATTTTGTGAAGATCTAGGTATCAAGGTACATTCCACTTCTGTGGCTCATTCGCAGAGAAAGGGAGTAGTCGAGCGAGCTAATAGAATAATAATGCAAGGAGTGAAACGCCGAGTATTCGACTAGTTAGTAAAACGGTTAGGAGCTTGGGTTGAAGAACTTTCCTCTGTGTTATGGGCTATTCGAACCACGACCAGTCGTGCGACCAGTGAAACACCATTTTTCCTGATTTATGGTGTTGAAGCAATGCTTCCTCCACAACTGAAAATTGGCTCTGCTCGAACTGATTGTTTCAATGAGAACGATCATACATAATGATGACTTGACGACATCAATTTCCCTGAAGAAAGAAGAAACCAAGCCCACGTACGATTGGCAATTTACCAACAAGCCGTGTGAAGGTACCACAGTCGTAAGGTGCAGCCTCGCAGCCTAGCTATAGGTGATCTGGTTCTCAGAAAAATTCAGAGCTATGCAAATCGCAACAAAGTTTCTCCTAAATGGGAAGGCCCATACACTGTGGTCGAAGTCACCAGACCTGGTTCGGTGCGACTAGCTATGTTAGACGGACATGTTTTATCTAACTCTTGGAATATTGATCTATTATGTAAGTTCTCTGTATAGTTTTTCATTATTTTAATTTTAATAAAGATTCATCATTTCATTACTTTCCGATGAGTGATATTGTGTGTGTGTGTGTATAAGTTATCCATTATCCGGTCACATACTATTGTTGTTTAACTTGTCGAAGAAGAACTATTTCTCTTTGATATCTTTCGAAAGGGACTCTTTTACTTTCTTGGCTCTGACCTAGTTGTCAAATGCCAAAAAGGTCTTAATTGTCACCATCATTGTTGTGGTACTCGCGAGCGACCATACACTCTTTTTTCAATGAAGCAAACAAGTAAAGGATCATAACACATACAACTTAATATAGTTACTTACATACTTAAGAATTCGAATACTAAATTTCTTCATTTCTGCATTCTGTTCTACTCTTTTTTGGCTACTGGTCGAGACATGGAAAGCATCCTAGTCGAGATCTCTCCTCTCTTCATATGGTCCGACCTACTGGAAGAATTTACCTAGCGACGGTTGTTTTCTTACGATCTTCTCTACGAGTCAAAACTTAAGAACGAACAAGTTTCACGAAGTGTCTATCATGTCTTCAGTTAGTAGCAACCTTTACGACCAGTTTGGATAACTTAACGCTATTGCATATATTTTTCATGATTCCTTATCATCACTACAAGTCTTATAACATCTTTTGACCACGCAATATACTATACAGTATTTCAATTATGGAAAATATCTAAAACTAGTAGAAGTCATACACTAGTTCTGACCAAATTTATTTCCTAGTGTTAATTAGATCATTTTTATAACATAATCAGCACATACTTTATACCATGGTCGTAACTTTTACTCTTTTTCTTTGTCTACTGCTTCTTTAGTGAATTTTTCCTACTAACACGAGCAGTCAGGGGCTAGGAAACATATGAGTAGAAAAGTTAAACATAGACTTTACTGATGACAAAAGGGCTAGCAAACATGATCTCACCAAACACATTACAGTAGATACTTCATACATGAGATCATAGGTCCAAGACCAAGTTATTTCTCTTCAGTATGTATCTTCGGGGCTTCAGTTAACCGATTTCTTTACCAAGGTACAAACTCGACTACTCGAGGTCAACACAGTTCCTATCCCTTAAAACGCAGTATTGTCGATCCACCGTGAGTTTAAGAGAGTGTTAGTTGCTAGTTTATATATGTTGTTTTTTTCTTCATGTCATATTTACCAACACAGTGATATGTATATTTGACCAACGGACCTTGGGAACAGTAAGATGTAAGGGTTGTTCCAACCAAACTTATGTACGCGCGTGCGGTTTCTCTCCGGTGGCGAACCTTAACTTCGTGCTAGCAACAAGCCCCTCATGACCACCTACCACATTTAGGGCGAGCTAATCGCCCACAGTGCCTAACGTCTCCGATGCAAAGTGTATTAATAGCACCATTTTAGAATGAAATGAGGGCATCCCTACAAAACCTTCTTCTCCTCCACCTAATGCTCATGATATACACCTCGAGTTGCCGACAGGACCAATAACAAGAGCACGTGCCAAAAAACTATAATCTCAGGTGAACTTGCTCCTTAATGGATATGTCATTGATTTTTATGAGAATTTTATACTACCAAAAAACTGTATTTTACTTGTGCTCAGGTTTGAAGACTAAGCGATGGACGGAGATCAAGGATATGCGGCTGTCATCCAAGGAAGCACAAGTCCACGGCATGAACAGCGATCGGTTGATGAATAGTGCTGTGCTACAATAACCATGCTACAGTACCCCCTGTGAACCGTAACCGTCCCATGAACAGTGCCAGCCCATGAACAGTGCGCTCGCGCTTAAATAGTACCACATGGAAAATTTAGTGCTGAATAGTCTTAGGCTGAGACTATATATTGAGGGGTAGACCCCCATTGTAAAGCAGACCACATTTATGCATAAGAATAGAATACAAGTTATTGCTTGTTCTTTCAAAACAGAGTTCATGCGAGGACTTCTTAGAGAGAATTAGATGATCAATTGTTCGTTCTCCTTTTTAAGGTAAAATTTGCTATTCCGCTGGGAATTGAGGGCTTGGCGATCTCCGCTCGTGGTCTAGCGGCGATCATCTAGGTGCGTGTTGGCGAATATCCACAGAGCTGCAAGTCCGTGCACTGGCGTGTGGTGTACAGCTGAGCGTTATTCGTCATCAAGCGCTATTTATCCACGGTTCTACTCGAGAAGATCGGGTCAGCCCGTATCATCGTGGTATCAGATTCCAGGCCACTCAGTAGAATCTCTTTTTTTCCCTACATTTCATTAGATTATTTTTCTGTCCAATACACCGAAAAAGCCAAAAAAAAATATGTCATCTTTCGCCACAGTTTAATTTAGCATTTTTAGTGTGTTTTGTTAGGTCTTAATCCACTCGTTCATAGTGTTTAGTTGCTGGTCGTGTTCCGTTCGCGTCTCTTTTTGTTTTCCCTTCCATAAATTTTTGTGTTCGTACTTGATTCCTGCTTTGCGCAACTAAACATTACTTATATCTAGTGGATTGCATGTTGTTTTATTTATGAACCCTTCGATCCGTTCGCGAACCTATCGTACCTATTGAGACTAGTTTGTTGTTGTGCTCGAGGGACTGCTCTTAGGATTTAGAGATGCCAAGTTTTCACGTCTGTTACTGTTCGCATAACTTGCTGTTAGTAGTTGGCTGTGAAAGAAATAAACAAAAAAAGGGGTTGATTGATTAGCGCTGGCCGTGAGTGAAAAAAAGAAGAGAGCAAAAGAAAAGAAAAAAGAAACATAAAAAAAAACAGAAGGTAAACTTTTCGACTATAGTTTTCAATCCTTTTATTGGAGCCAATTTATATACTTGTATCCACTGCTGTTTGCGTACCATAATTTTGAGCCATCTTGTGCCCTTATATACAACTTTTGAGCACTAGCTACCGTCTCTCCTTGAACTGTTGCAATACGAGCGTTCGCCTCCATACAGAATTGTTCTTTGTATCGCCCATTCCTTTTATTGCAATAGTCCCATTATCATTGTGTGTGTGTTGCTGTCTACTCTTCACTTATATTTATCGATTGGCAATTAGGCATTGTGAGTCTCGTTTGGATTGCTACCTAGCTCGACAATCTTTAAATTCTGAATTTGTTAGGTTGTTTTCCCCACCTAGCTCCACCAAAAACATCCGTGTCATGTATTGACTATCGTTCTTGATATTCGCTCGCACAATCTTGGTTGGTCGTTTCGCTCTGAGCGTAAGTTTTCTTGCTCTTAATTTACTTTAGAGCGGTACAACTTGCTTTGTTTGAGCGATGAGTTGAGAGATTCCCACTTATTTTCCACATATATTATCACTTGGTATTTTTGCTTCTGTAAACATGTCAAGAAGCGAGCAGGACAAGGATCTGGACAGCAACCTTACTGATCCGGTCACCAAGATGCACTACCATACACTTCGTGCCACGCTCCAGGAAGAGTTCCGGGCTGAGGTTGACCAGGTGCGCGGCGACCTTTGGCGTGTCCAAACCAACTTGGACGGCTTGGGGACAGATTTCCAGAAGCTATCCGTGACTGTCGACGACAACCATAAGGTACTGCTCGACGCCATTGCCAAGCTCACTATTTCGATGCAGCTGGGTACACGTGGCGAGGTGGGGAGTTTACACCTCCCGTATGAGCCGCGTGACGAGACGGATGCGGAGGCTGCCGCTAGACAGCAGCGCGACGATGATCCACGCCTACGACAACTCAACGAATAGGAGCGTGTTCGCGAGGCGGCACCACATCGTCGTGCTATTGCCGAGGTCATGGCACGTCCCCTTGCACAAGGGCACGACCTTGGCAACGGGACATGATTAGGCGGTGCCAACAATGACATCCACGATGGCGCCTATGGAGGCGCGCATGTTGGCGCCTATGGGGGTGCCTACAATGACTCCCACGGAGGAGGTCGTGGCAACCGCCATGCTGACGATGACGGCGACGAATTCGTGTTTGACTACTATTTACCACACTGTCAACATAATCAATATGCACGCAATCGTCGGCGCGATGAGGACGCCGATGATCTGGTTGCAAAGCCCAAGTTCACGATGCCATCCTTTGAGGGTACAACAGAGGTAGAGGTTTATCTTGCATGAGAGCTGAAAGTTGATAAGATGTTTCGCATGAACCGCTATTCTGATCAGCGCAAGTTGGATCTTACCATTACGGCTTTAGACGGATATACTGCTACATGGTGAGAGCGCTGTGTGCAACAGCGTATGGAGCGACACAACCACGTGTTGTTACATGGGATGAGCTGAAGCGACAGATGCACGCGCGCTTTCTACCTACACATTACAAGCGCTCGCTGCATGAGAAGTTGATTGGGTTGCGACAGGGGTTGAAATCAGTTGATGAGTATTATTAAGAGATGGAGTAGATTATCATACATGCTGATGTGCGTGAGAATGAGGAACAAGCGATGGATCATTTTCTTGCCGGGATGAATTATACTATTCGGCGGATCGTTAATCATCATCAATACAATAACATAGTTGAGTTGATGCATCAAACACGTGAGGCTGAGAAGCAGGTAATTGAAGATGCCAAGTATGCTGCACATCAACGTTATTCGGCGAGCACAACACCTCTGTATAACACGGGACAGCCAGGCAAGCCCGCTCCATCAGGGGGCACTTCTGCGGCACGCAGTTCGGCATAGAGGAAGACAGATAGTACACCGCGACCAGCGCGCCGACCACCGGCGCCAGCTGCTAGTGCGGCATCCTCGATGGGTTCTACAGGCCATTCACGTGATCTGACATGCTACAAGTGCAAGGGAGTTGGTCATTTTCAGAAAGATTGCCTAAATAATAAAGTTATGATATTTACTGATGATGGGTATATTTCAGCTAGTGATGAGGAGGATACTACTCTGTTTGCTGATTTTGCAGATGATCCTACAGAGGATGAGAGATTGGACTGTAGACCGGGGTCGCCAGATGGACAGCATATGCTAGTGTGCACACCTCGTGTACTTAGCGTGTCACAAAGCCGATCTTCATGCAATGTGCAAATTATTTCAGTCATGGGCGATAGTTGGTGGTAAAGTGTGCAAAGTTATAGTTGATGGAGGAAGTTGTCATAATCTGGCCAGCAAGGAGATGTGCACAAAATTGAGCTTAAAATATTTATCGCATCCTCATCCTTATCATGTGCAGTAGTTGAGCGATGTGGGCGAGGTGAAATTCAGTCATATGGTGTAGGTGCACTTCAAGATTGGCAAATATGAGGATACCATTGTGTGCGATGTGGTGCCCATGTTAGTTTATCACTTGCTGTTGGGGCGCCCATGGTAATTTGATCGCCATGTTTATCATGATGGGCATACAAACTGCTACAAGTTTAAGTGTAGCGGAAAAGATGTGATTTTGTATCTACTTACACCGACAGAGATAGTCAATGCTAATAAGAAGAAAGTTGAGGTGAAAATTGAGAGTACACCAAATAGCGAGATTCTACCTTCGGTGAGTGAGAGCCACAAGCCAAAATTGAGTGGTAAAAAGAAAAGTGAGGAAAAGAAAGCTTAGTAATCTTAGCCACCAAATCAGAGATGAGAGCTTTTTGTGAGAATCCCAAATTGGTACACTTTGTACTCCTGTACAAAAATATTTTGCTTTCTACTGACGACTTAACGTCTCTTCCTAGTGGTGTATCTCATGTTTTGCAGGAATTCAGCGACGTTTTTTTGGAGGAGGTGCCTGCTGGTTTACCACCAATCCGTGGGATAAAGCATTAAATTGATTTGATTCCGGGAGCGACGCTACCAAACCGACCACCATACCGCACCAACCCTGAGGAAACAAAGGAAATTCAAAACCAAGTACAAGAGCTTCTCGACAAAGGGTATGTACGCGAAAGCTTATGCCCTTCTGCTGTGCCTGTTATTTTAGTTTCTAAGAAAGATGGTACTTGGCGCATATGCATAGATTGTAGAGCGATTAATAATATCACTATTCAATATCGTCATCCTATACCTCGCTTAGATAATATGTTAGACGAATTGAGTGGTGATGTTATTTTCTCAAAAATTGATCTGCGTAGTGGGTATCATCAAATTAGGATGAAAGAAGGGGATGAGTGGAAAACTGCTTTTAAAACAAAATTTGGTTTGTATGAGTGGTTAGTCATGCCTTTTGGGTTAACTAATGCACCTAATACATTCATGAGATTGATGAATCATGTTTTGCGGCATTGATGAAGGTGTGGTTGTTTTAACTTGTCCCGGTATTGATCTTGGTGTAGACGTGCTTCCAAAATTATTCCTTGGCCTCTGCTGTCGTCCTTGCAATTACTTTTCTGCCAAACATGCAAGTTGGAACAATCTAGGGACACTATCATATTCTTTGTAATCAACTATATCCTGAATTTCACATCTTAATCCCCCATAAAAACGTGCCATAGCAGCCTCTTCGTCCTCAATAATATCACAATGCAACATACTAATTTGTAGCTCTTGATAATATTCATCTACGGATCTATTACTTTGGTTTAAGCGCTGTAATTTATTACGCAAGTCACCTTTAAAGGAAGGTGGAACAAAGCTGTTACGCATAGCAACCTTTAAAGCATCCCACGTAGTAGGCGCTAATCCATCGTTGCATACCCTATTCCACCAAATGATGGCAAAGTTTTTAAATTCACTTGTGGCTTGCCTAACTCTATACACTTCAGGAACTAAATTAGTATTAAATTTCTGTTCTACCGTGATCTCCCAATCTAGATATATTTTAGCATCATAAGCACCCGCAAAAGATGGTATAGTGAACTTGACTTTAGCATATGGATCATCATTAACACGTGCATTATGTTGCTAAAAGTTATTACCTCTCATAGCTTGACGGTTGAAGTTCAGCCAGTTCCGTTGTCGTGCATCAAAGGCGTCGTGGTTGCGCATCTCATTATCATTGTCAAACTCATGGTCATGGGCTGCACCATGAGGTTCCACACGCCCGTTGTTCGGTCGTTGATTGGCGAAACCATCAATGCGTTCATTGAGCATTGCAATACTGTCGGGACCCAAATATGCAAATCTGGACCCTCTGTGTATTCTGCACTAGTCCAGGATCACGCTAGTGCACACAATGTCAACATCGATGAAATATCACATCCATACAACGAATATAAGAATAAACGAGTACTTTGAATAACAAATAACTGTTGGGACCTAACGGTTAAGTTTTACATTTATTAAGCCATGCAAGGCTGACAATAAAGAATAAACTGCAGCGCAAACGAAGAAAACTCCAGTAGGCTCCCATCAATTTACCACAGGCAACTGACTGAGATCAAGACCCTAACGATCAACCTTAGTAGAACTCTTCTTCAAAAGCAGGCGACGACACCTCCACTTCTGTTGATTTGTTTAGCAAGAGTGAGTACACACCGTACTCGCAAGTCATACCACAGAATGCAATTTATAGATGATGGTTTATTCCAAAGGAATGACTTCTGTGGTTTTTTTGCAGAAATGCAACATTTGCAATTGAATACAAATAATAGATTGAAAGCATAATTCAAAACAAATAGACAATAATAAGTTAACAATTGATTTCGCAAAGGACACACAGTCTAATCAAGTTATTCACACAGCTGCACAAGTTATCTCACACAGCTGACCCTTCCCAATTGTTTTATGAAAATCTACCCCTCGTGTGAAATTCCCGAGCATATCCATAACCAAGGACGCGGCTATTCGAATAGATTGATTTAACACTCTGCAGAGGTTGTACACTTTACCCACACGATACAATCAGTGTAGCTAGTACTGACCATAACAAAACCTTTCAGAGACTTCATCTCAAACAATGACACTCCGATGTGCTTTCTCGCCGCCAACCGATACACACGCGTTTGGTTCGACACACATCGTTGGGCGAGGATGCGTGAACCGTCCCGCGATGTGACATATCACACCTCCAGCCCATCACACAGTTTAAATACAACCTGAGTTGTCAATGTCAAGACTCCATAACTTACTAAGTTAGGCCCAGCCCATACTAGGCATGTGGTCGTACAGTAAGGCCCAGTTCAAAAGTGCACAAAGTTAAGTCCTTAATTGACCAAGGCAAGACTTCCAGTTTTAACCCAAATCACAAAGTTTATAGCACACAGCTCCACCATTCACACAGATCCACCGCTTTCCTCAGTCTAAATCTTTTCCCACCCTGTTGATTAAGTGCAACACATGCCATCAACGAGTAATAGCACACAGCACACAGTTTTGTCACACAGTTCCATAATCACTTAGTCAAGTTTATAATTGCAACTCACATGAAATGATGACTCGTGGCATGGCTAAGCGATCTACTCGTATCTAACCAACCCACGTTGGTGCTACGATAATACCAACTAATAATGAACCAACCTAGGGTGACAAAAGATCATGGCATACAATAGACAAGGTCGATATAACAATTTGGCTTAATAACTAAATACTTTAAATAGAATGCAATACATTGAAACAAAGTATTTTGAAAACTGGGTTCAATATGATCAAAGGTATAATTTGCCTTGGAATAAATCTAAATATTGGTCTTGGTCTTGAGGAGGTGCTCCTTCTTCAGCAAAATTCCCCGAAGTATCGACGTCTACTCGCAAACGAGACAAAAGAAACCAAAAACAAATAAATAACAGAGGCAAAACCAACTCCAAAAATCAAATAAAATTCACCATTAAATAGATCTTGATTTTATATGAATTTACAAATTTGAATGGGCTCAATCGTAGTTCGGATGCAAAAGATATGGGCTTTGGAAGTTTGAAAATTAAATAAAACCCTAATTTGGATTTTATTGAATTTCCCGAATTATTTTTATAAAGGAAAATCGGATTATTGCGCAATGCTTGCGTCAGCCGAGAATTTTCGGAAAAGAAAATAGATTTTAAAAGAAATCTGACATGTGGGCCCCACATGTCAGTCTCGGGGTTCACGGTGGACCGAGTGCACCGAACCGAGGGAGATCTGGCGCGGTGGACTAAGCCACGACGCGCGTGTCTTGCGCGATCCGCACCACACGGCCGCCACACCAAACAACGAGGCCGTGCCGCGCGCCGAGCCGACGACAACGGCGGCGGTGGCGCTCGGGACCCGATGGTCACCGGCGAACGGCGGTGACTCGCCGGTGGTGGAGGGTATCAGTGAATTGCTGGCGCTAATGCGCACCCGTTTGTGCCCTTGCCAGAGGCTGGTAACGACGGTGGCGACCGGCTGCGAGGAAGAAAGTGGAGCTTCGGGTGTTGTCGGACGAGTGCTCCGGTGATGCTCCGCCGATGAGGAGGGGCGCGCGAGGTAGCCTAGGACTTGCTGATCATGGTGGTGCAGTCGGTGGAGCAAGGGCGACAATGACGGCGGCGCAATTCACCGGAGAAGAAGCTCGGCCGAAAACCCTAAAACTCAAAATGCGGCGGCGCTAGAGCGATCGGGGCGACGAGGGTGGCGGCTTTGGGTTGCGGAGGACAGGGCGGTGCTAAGGGGGGTATTTATAGGCCCGGGGGACGCCGGAATTGGAAATCCCCAATTCGGGTCCAAAACGGCCGGGATTTTGAAATCCTTGAATCTCGGAGATATTTACCGAATTCGGGTTTGATTCCAACAGAAATAGGTACGGGATAACACGGGGTTTGTTTTGGTAACGTGGGCGCAAGGAAGAAGAAAGCGCGGAGACGATGACCCTGTGGCGGTCCCACCTCGCAGCGGCAGTGAGGCGCGGGTGAGCGAGCGAGCGAGATCAGCGGGCTAAGCCACGCGGCAGCAATCCAACGGAGGAAGGCGGGGTTGAGCGCGTGCGTCCGGTCGAAAACGAGGGGCACGCGTCAAGCATCCAACGGACGAGGGCGCGACCGAGCGGCGAGATGGGCTGGCGCGGCTGGAATAGTGTTGGGCTTCGGCCCAGCACTATTCCGAGGGATTTAAATAGATTTTTTTCTTTTTAATAAATCCACAAAATGCAAATAGCAATTAGAAAATAGCAAATGATCTTGGAAAAATTCTAGAAAATTTTATAAAATATATCCAAGCAAATAGAATCTAAATAAAATAAGTTTGGCCATTGTTGATGTTGGAATTAAGCACATTAAATCAGTTTATCCTTAAAGTCCATATTAAGCTTTTAAATTAATATTCAGATACATCCAAATGGTGAATTTTCTCACTACCACTATTTAAAGGATTTTTAAAGCTCTAAAAATTGGGATGTTACAAATACTATCATTGAGCTGTCGCAGTGTCACATTTGTTTCTGCAAGTTTCCTATCAATGTCGTCATTAATAGCATCGCGGTGCTCATCCATCACCCTCGTGAGCTCTTCCCTCAAAACACACTCTTGCGCATCCAACTCTTCACCTGCCATGGTTAGTAGGAGAAAAAAGATAACACAAAGGTATTATCCCTATCAACTACTAGGTGGTGGAAGGTAGAATCACACACTCTCAAGCGTCTTACCAAGCTCTTATGAGTTTGTTACCAAATTACAACAGTGGGTATGATCGGAGAAGGTGGGAGGTATGACCACGGCGGAGGCGAATGCGAGGATCCAAATCTGAGGGCCGAAAGTATGTTGAGCTCCGACAGGCAATGTTTAGTAGCAAGGAATAGCAATAATGAAATCAGATTAGCAAAGCTGAATCAAAGTCCATAGTACTCGTCACAGTTGCTGGCCCAAACGCGTTCCTAGAACTAGCTCAAGCAAGCTGAAAATAGGGTAGATACAAACACAACGGAACCAAATTCAGTAAATCAACTGTTTTCTCCTTCTACTTTTTTTGAATTCCTTTTTTTTTGCACTCTTTGCTTCTTCTTTTTTCTTTCTTTTTTTGGCACTCTTTGCCTCCTTTTTTTGCAAACGTGACCCAAGCTCAAAACTCTTCTGCTACCTTTTCTGGGTCTAATGAGGTGAGTGGGTCACAAATTTTTTCTGGAGAGCAGGGTATAAAGGTAAAATCTTCCCAGCCATTGTTTGGCAGGACGCAATATGATGAGTGCGTGGGGTGTCCGAGAGCAGCCAAAAACAAATAGGTTTGTCTGGGCGGAGACGAGTGGACGGTCGAATCCGAGTAGGTAATCGAAACCGACCAGGTGGTAGATCCCGAGTGGGTGGTTGAATGGGTGTTGCTCAAATAGGTGGTCGATTCCGAGTTGGGTGGAGAAGCCGAATCTAAGTAGGTGGTCGTATGGGGGTGGTGTCTCGATCTCGGCTATAGCAGACAAACCCTAATTGCAACGGATGCAACCAAGGGCAAGCCGAGATACGCGATGACCTTAATAGCAAAGACTCGACGCTATAAACTAGATCACAACGACTAGACCAGCAACAAAGACACCGACGATGGACTCGAACTCAACAACGCGAAAACTGAAAACACAACTGCGAAAGGCACGAGGTGGTTTGGACAGCGGAAGAACTAAGATCTAAAACTTTTTGTGGGGTAATTTTCTGGACTCTAGGTGATGAAACACAACTGACAAAAGGGGATAAACGAGATTACCTAACGGGCAACCTTTTCTCTAATACTACTTCATGAGGTACGGCGGCCCGATCTTCCGATAGGTTCAATTGATTTCGTCGTGAGGACGTTGGCGCTTTGAGGCTTCCGTCCTGCAGACCGTCACCTCGCAATTCGCTACACTCGCACGACTGTCGTTATCGACCACGCTTGCACGCGATCAACCTTACCATTCTTGAACTGGTCGTAGTCATAAATTACTAAGTACAAGTAAATCATCTCCGTTAGGCAGCATCATAGAGTTCTCAAATATACACTCAGCTCTAGAAACGAATTTACCTGATAAATTAAGTGACGTGCTCGAGCACTTGTCATAGGACCTCGTAGTTCAGCAACTGGATCTGGAGGATTTTGTGTAGTGCGTGTATCTGAAGGAGTGATGTCCTCATCACCTGACGAGGTGCCACTGTACAGTTGGGAATCCACACTGCTTTGCACCACGTACCGAGGGTTGTGTGATACCTCTCAGCGTAGTACGGGCGGGGAGCCAGGCCTCGCGATATGCTACACACTGTTGCAGCTATGGTCGTGAGAGTACTTCCCGGTTGGCCAGTCGTATTTTCAGAGCACCGTGCACGCTTTCCAGTTGAGCATCGAGTTTACAGTCATGGTGTAGGAGACAACCTCGTCGACGGGCCTACAATGGCTACATGTTGGACATTTGCTAAGCTAGGGTGGGCCAGGGAGAGACCGATGTGTGTGTACCCTGAGTTACATAACCTGTTCGAGACTCTGCACGAGGACGGACTCATCTGGTGACTATAGACTTAACAGTTCCTTACAGACACGCCCCCTACAAATTATCCTCGCTAGTGCACTCAGGACCACACGCACTCGTTGATGACCGCCACTAGTCTTCTTTCGCATGGTCGCCCCGAACAACCCACAACGGGTCATGAGACAGTTTGACCTTCACCAGTAGGAGCCACCACCACCGGGACGACCTCTTGCAGTGCAGGCCCACGGGTATGTCGTTATTCCATATCATTATTTTACCTATTAGCCACATGTCTCACTTCAATTTTCAGACATTTGAATTCAATTGTAGGCAAACAAGAAAAGGTTGGAGGAGTGATAGGATGCAAGGAAGACAGGAGCGATGCGTGGGCGTGCGCTGTGGGGTGGGTGGCGGCGGCGGGATGATCACGAGTCGACAATACAATGCCGAGCGTATCTTGCATACTTGCGGTGGTACGTTCCGCGCACCATGTGTAGGCTTACTGGGCCGGCGCCACACCGTCCAATGGAGGTCATGCACAATGCCGTTGTACGAGCAGGTCCCAACCATCACTAGGCGGCACACCATGACGAGATAGTAAAATATTCTTCATAGAATTTTCATCCGGCAACATGTTTCTAACTTATTCTCGGCTTGTTCCTTGCGGTGAGAACACTACCACCTTGCTTGTATGACGACACAAGGGCTATAATGAGTTGTGGTCGCGACAATGATGTTGACGCCGTGAGAACACTAACACCTGTGATCATCTCCTAGCATTGGGTCATGATCATGCCTCAACCAGACACGTCATTTATGTAATGTCATTGTGCCGTGTTCCATTTGATTTATGGACAAAAGATATTATGACATTGTGTGGAATGTTATATAATGTCGACACGAAAAATCGTTAGTGGGCAAAACAAAAGCAAAAATTTGGTCAAATTAAGGTGAAAATGGTGACCAAGGCCAAGGTGGTTGGCGACGCAGGAGTCCACCCTTCCACATGGGCATCAAGAGCTCGCGGAAGGAAGGGTAAATGGCACCTCCCCCGGTCCCCACGCAAAGAACCCCTACTTGAAGTCAGTCATTGAGACATAGTTCTTCAATTAGTAGTCCCTCATCCTACCCGCCATGTTAATCCTATCTCCTGAAGGCATATATACTTACATGTAAGATGCCAAGAGGGCAGGATGCTTGTGTCGCGAGGCTTGTGCGACCAGAGAAAGGTGAAAATGGTAGTAGTAGCGAGGATGACTAAAGTAATTAGCTGGACCATCATGCCATGTGACCATGTGTAACGTGCTTCTATCTGCAGACTATAATATAGTTCTCGTTCTGTGCTTCTGTCAGCGGACTCTAATGTATTTCTATTCTAGGGGGCATTGTTTAGCTACATTTATCCAAATAAGCTATCTATCGAATCGTTGCAATTGATGCTCGATCTCCTATACTTGGATATTAACGAAGTTTTGTTTGGGGCTTTTTCTGGAATTGAGTTATGAAGATTGATTCAATAAAAGAAATACAATTAACAAAATCAATTTGAATAAAACATCAAATCTGAAAATATGATCCATAAGGTAACACGAAAGAATTTACACTGAAACTAATTCAATTTCAAAGCT
The DNA here is from genome assembly GCA_036346395.1 of Hsuehochloa calcarea. Classification (NCBI taxonomy): domain Eukaryota; kingdom Viridiplantae; phylum Streptophyta; class Magnoliopsida; order Poales; family Poaceae; genus Hsuehochloa; species Hsuehochloa calcarea. Next base: position 65,606,061 of record CM070593.1, on the reverse strand, counting down.
TGACTCTTTGCAAGCAAAACATGAGCTCAATTCAATTTCAAAGGAAATTAATTTGGATCGGAAGGATAAATCGAGAATCAAAATTCCATAATTTAATTTTAAAATTGTAAGCTATTCCTCAATTCAAGCCCAAATTAAATTAAACCATTAGCTGAATTCATATTTAGAAATCCAAATTCAATTACACAAACAAAAGCAAAAATTCATGCTTGGTAAAATTTTGAATTTAAAAACAAATAAACCAAATCCGCACTCAAAATTCTAAATTGAATTCAAAATCTAACCAAAATTAAAATTAAATTTCTAAATTGAATGGAAAAAATCTAATTAGTTTACACGTGGGTGGCTCGGATGCTGCGGCCATGGGTCACAGCACCATGGTGCTGCTGCGGCACGCCAGCGCGGGAGCTACCTGCTGCGGGCCAAGGCGCAGCAGAATGGCTGCTGCAGCCTGGGAGCGCAGTACGCAGGACAAGGAAGCTAGATTAGGAATTTGGAGGACATAGGAGCTGGATTAGAAATTTTTGTGAATCAGGGTCAATAATACCCAAAATTCTATAGAAAGGGGAGAGAGGCAGAGACAGGGAGCTACTACTGTAGATGGAAGAAGAAAGCTAGCTCTTGGCCATGGCCTGCTACCGAACGTCTTAACTTGCATACAGCCGCGGTTGCTGTATCTCGTACGACAGTGAGCTGGTACGAGTAAGACGGGCAATTTATATTAGGAACGCGCTTAAAATTTCCACCATACCGCGTGAAACATGCAGTACGTACGGGAACTACCATTGAAAGGAGTACCTGCTTATGATGTAGCATTGTTCAAAAAACAACTACTAGTACGTACGTACTTAAGTAATCACCTCAAGGAGTAATTGAACGCAAATGGATGCATCATGCATGTGTGTACGTAGCGTGTTACTACAATCCGTAGCGTGTTACTAAAATCAGCCAACGAACCGTTAAGGAGGGAGACGCCAAAACTAGTTAGGAGGACATATGCTATGCAAAATTGCACTTTGCAAAATCAATCAAGAGTTCTAAAACACTTGGGTGGGTGTGGGTGGGTGGGTGGGTGTGGGGGTGGGGATTGGAACATTACCATATATCTATTACTATTAGGGTGTCTGTGGGTTGCAACAATAGATTATATCTATTACTATTAGGGTGTCCGTGCGTTACAACAATATCATAAACCGTGCAGTAAATATCAAATTTTGACGAGCGCATCGATGTTGACGGTGGTGGTCGACCGTAGATGTGGAGCAGAAGCAAGATTAGGGCTCAAGCCACTGCCGATACAGACCAGCGTGATGAGCCTCCGCCTCCCGCCCCCTTCCCCTCCCCCTTCCGCCGTCACCACCCTCTCCACTCCTGTGCCCCTCACCTCCCTCCCTCCCCCGCTCTCTCCACCAGACTCTCCCTTCCCGCTAACGCCTCCACGTGTCAACAGTGACGATGGTGGCCGACCGAAGATGTGGAGCAGAAGCGAGCGGGAAGTAGAAAGGGGAGCGGTTGGGGTGGGCGAAGGACTCACGAGCAATTCAGATTCATTGGATTTTTTTTCGTATGAGGGTGTGTGGACAATCGTCCGTTGCACGGAGATAAATTCTCTCTTTTATTAGTTAAGATATACTTAAAAACTCATGACAGGTGATTTACATACTAAGGAAAAATAAAACAACACCTAAAATTCTCACAAAAAAAAAGAAAAACATATGTCCCTTAATATGGTGGGCCCTAATTTAAGTCAAATCGTACCGGCAATTGGATGTACCGGCAAGAAAAAAAGATGGAAGCACTGCGCTCATCTCATGAACCACGAACGGGTAGAAAGGGGATTAGAGCCGAGAGAGAGGCCATACGGAGAAAAAAAATCGAGGCAAAAAAGGAACCACGTTCTATGATAGTTTTGGTATAAAAGTTGTACTTTTGCGATATTTACTTATAGAACACCGCTCATTTTTCTGTGAACTCTCTGTACTTCCAAATATTATAAGAAAATAGCTTTAAATTTGCCTATTTGTAGCCACACGGTAAAGTTATTTTAAAAAATATTTCGTATGTGTCTGATCAAAAGTTAATTAGGATATTATGAATATTGAAACTCGAACACAGAATTGCTATTCATCGTGAGAAGCCTTAGGGCATCACATACAGTTGCACACATGCAGATGGAAACAAGATTTATGATATATATATATATATATATATATATATGGAGAGACAACATGAAGCAGCATAACACAAGAGACAACATGAAGCAGCATCACATACAATTGCACACGTGCGGTTTTCGACCAGTAAAAAGAACCCTACCTGAAGGCCTTAGGGGCCATCAAATCCATTGCCCATGGCAACAACTCAGAACCATTGCATGATGATTGCCACCGACGATTTGTCCCGTGCCACCGTTGTCGCCTCAGATTAGAAGCTCCAACCTCCGAGCACCACTTGAGCCATGGTGGCCCCCTATGTGCTCCTCGCCACCGTCGATCGTCCTTGGAAAGCCTGAGGCCACCTGATCCAGATTCCATGACAAGAAGCTCCCCAAGCGTCGAAAAAATGCAGATCGAGTCCCCCTTACGTCTCGAAATCACTAATTTGAGGCCGCCCTCAAGAAGCATCTCTCACGGAAAGACATGCGATTGCCACATAGGGACGTTTCCTCGCGTTCCCATGACGACACGTGTAGCACGCCGTCTCCTTCCCGTATGTGACGCACGAAAGAATCGGGTCTGCCATTCGAGCCCATCTAGTCTTCGTTCTCCAAACCCAAACCACGCTGCTCCGTCCACCGACCCCGCCGCTGCATCCTGGTGCCGACTCGGCACTACCGAGGAGCTTGCGCTGCTGCCGGCAGAGCTCGCGCCGCTACCGGAGGCCGAGGGTGAAGCTCACGCGGTGGGAGGAGCTCAAGCCGTCGTCGCCCCCTCAAGTTGAATTTTTTTTAAAAAAAAAAACAAAGACGATAAGTTAGCTTCCCCTCGTGCGACACTGGATTTTCTGAGTTGAAATTACCTGAGTTGAAATTTCTCGGAAGGGAAGGGGAAACGAGGGAGGGAAGGCTTGGGGAACGGGACACGTGTCTCGTAGGGGTGGCGCGCCCGTGAGTTTTCATGCACACGGACCACGGTTAACCGCAAATTAGAAATGCCCCTTTCTTCTTGGCTTGGTCGCAAGGGCTTATTTGTATTTTTTTTTCTTTTCTCGGGGACCTTTTTCAAAACTCTGGGTTTCCATTTTTGTTAATGAATTCAGAGAACAAGGGCCCTACTTGCCGTTAAAAAGCCACTGATCATATTATACTAGCCGATTGTCTGTGCGTTGCAATAAATTTTAAATAAAATATAATATAAATTATAAACTTAGAAAACACTACTATAAAAAAAAATCTTCACAGACGGTTAAAAAATATCATCACAGACGGTTTCATGAGCCGTCTGAGTTTATGAGTCAGTAATGACATGAAGTTATCACAGTCGGTTTTCGAACCGTCTGTGATGCAGACTATCACAGACGGTTTATTGATAAAATCGTCTGTGATAGCCGATGTATCACAGACGATTTGTAGATAAAAACCGTCTGTAATGACTCTTCTCTGTAAAGTCTCCAAGCAGTAGTTGTTTGTGCCTTTAAAATCTATATATATATATATATATATAAAATTCGTAGTCCCTTAGCCACTTTCGGGAGGTCGTCCACACAACATGAGGAGGATGAGATCCTTGGTTGTTGATACATGCTACCACTTCCCAGTCGGAGTACCTGCGCGTCCATGCTATTTTCTGAACATAGCGACGTTAAATTACTTATCGACGACATCTAGATAATTGGATGTCCACGTGCTCTCTGACAGTCATGCTTCTTAAAACTTGCAGTCTCGATGAAGTTGCTCGTGGCTGCTGTCTCATCCTCCTCATGCTGCGTAGACGACCCCCCGAAAGTGGCTGAGGACTACGAACATATATATATATATATATATATATATATATATATATATATAGGAAGCCTTTTCCTACTCCGGGAGTAGTTACTCCTATTAGTATCTCACAACGTAGAGAGTATCTTGCGCAACCGAGAGTATGTATGTGTAGTATACGAGTATATAAGACCACCTAGGTGGTATTCACACATTTTCAAGGGTGGTATGTACAATTTTTTTAGACATACTCCTTTTTAGTGCAAATATGAAGATATTTACAAAATATGCTAAAAACTAAGGACTTCCTTACAAATTTTTCATGTGGTTCGCATTGGAATATCTTATAATTAGTATATGAGTATACCCAAAGTGATAAAAGAGTATGTCAAGTTCTTTTAAGTGGTATATCAGAGGTGGGAGTAACTACACCCGGGAGTAGAAAGTATTTATCCTATATATATATATATATATATATATATATATATATATATATATATATATAAAGCCGGTTTTAAAGGCACAAGCAGTCACTGCTTGGGAGACTTTATAGAGAAGAGGTCGGGAATAGAATGGTGGGACGTACCTGGGACGCAAGGGAGGAGAACTTGACCAGCATGAACACGGTTACACAGACAAAGAAGAAATGAAGGGTGAGAGGCAGGTGAAGAGGTTTTGTAGTAGTTTTTGACTCATTTGGTCTTGTTTTGGAATGGAATACACACCAATTAATAAATATTGATGATCAGAGGCACAAGCTAGGTAAAAAATTCAGAAATTTATATGTTAATTGCAGCTTTACAAATTAGCCTAACATTTACAAATCTAAAAAGTTAATTGTAGCTTTCAAAAGCAAAATACCATATAGGAACATACCATAAGATTAGTTACATGTACAAAAATTTGTATGTGTAAACATTGATGTTTTGCCACATCCGAACCACATCTCATCAACCAACATTATATACAGAGAACCCACCCACATCATCCAACCATCACAGAACACACCCACCATAGCCCACATCATTCATCACCCACATCACAGAGCAAGGAGAGGGAAAGGGATATAGAGTAAATGGGAGTAGTTACCCCATTGCAACCGGCAAAGCAACCATCGACAGTAGCTCACCACATTCATCTCCTTCAAGTATGCATAAGCAACAACAACCCACATCAGTAAACAAGTAAAACTCAAACAAAAAAACTGAAACAACAAAGGTAACTGGGGGAGGTCGGTGGAGGTCAAAGAGGGGAAGGTAGATCTGGTGGCGAGGAGGTCAATTGGACCGGCGGCGACGGTGTCACCCTAGTTGTGTCACGACGGTGACACTGCACAAGACTCTTCCAATAAGAGTGTCTTGTGTAGTGAATCATGGTTTCACAACCGGCGGCGACGGAAAGAAGGACAGCGTCGACAACGGGGTCGGGGAGAAGGTGCGACTTGGGGGCGGCCATCGAGGAGGAGGCTTTGGGCGGCAGCGTCGAGGTCGGGGGCACTTGGGTGGGGAGGGGAACGGGCGAGTGTAAGGGAACTGGGGAGTGACAAGTTAGGGCGCAAACCCTAGCAGGCTCCTATTAATAAAGGGATATCAGTCAGTGATATGGTCTCACATCACAGACAGTTCCATAATAGAACCGTCCGTGATATGATCTCACATCACATACGGCTATATAATAGAATCGTCTATGATAATATTCATACATAAATGCAAATTTAAAAGTACATATGTCATATTCATATATTAATAAAGAATTATATATGAATATTTGCTAAAACTATGCTAAAACCGAAAATTTTACGGCAAGTACTTCAGCACCTCTGCAAACAACTTGACATACTCATGCCTAATCCTTCAGTTGTCACTGCAGAAGCCGACGTAGTCGTCCCACCCTTCCATCACGCCATAGCTGGAGCTCGTGCATGGGTGGTGGCCGTCCTCCGACAGTGCCCACACCCTGCCCAGTGGCCCGACCATCCTCTTGCACGCCGCCTCCTGGACCATGTCCACAACGAGTCTCTGGCACCGTTTAAACTCCCGGTTGGTCCTCTTGGTCGTCCCACACCCGCCACCGGCTGGCTCGCCCTCGACCTGGCTAATGTAGCAGGTGGCCGTCTCACACCCACCACCAGCTGGCTCGCCCTCGACCTGGCTAATGTAGTGGGTGGTCGTCTCACACCCGCCACCGGCTGTCTCGCCCTCGACCTGGCTAATGTAGTGGGTGGCCGTCTCACACCCGACGCAGGCTGGATCGCCCTTGACCTGGCTAATGTAATGCTTCCCAATGTCGCGTGTCTCACTAACCATGTAAAGGAGGAGGCCGAGCACGTAGGCCGCGACCTTGTGGCCGGCGACGGCCGCCCGTTCAAGGAACACGAGACCGCACTACATGTCTTGGGGCGCGAAGACAAGCGTAAGGCCGATGACGGTGTGGTAGTGCTCGTTGTCCTGTCACTTCATCGCCTCCTCCAGCTCCAGTGCCACACGCTTCCCCACGGTGCGCACCTTGGATGCCTTGTACATGGCCTTACAACTAAAATTCAAGACGACATAATCTTAATATAAGAATTGCTCCATAAGAGAAAATTAAAAGGCCAAATTAAGTTCGTTGTTGCAAGTCAAATTCAGTTCAGAACTAGATATTGGACACAAAATAAAATCAACACGAGATTATTTTATGCCGTATCAACTGATACGACTTTTCAAATTTTTTTCTCCATTTTATAGATTTTCAGAGGAATTACAATCAGTTCTCTATCAGAACTTGAAACTGAAACGGACACCTGAAGCTTTCTGATAATTTACTAGGATATGATACACTGCAGTCATCTTCATAAACTGACTCTAAACAAATACCGAACAGAATACTGACTACTTCAAACCTACCAGAAACAAAAGAACAGAATACATACGTGGCTCGTAGGCTGCAGAGGTCAGCAATAGGCTGAGGAGTGCTCGTGGCCACGAGGCCGGCGATGTGAACAACGACATCGTGAGGAAAAGCGATGGTGATCACCGACCTCCTCACCTTGGTCCTCGCCGTCATACTCTGTATGCTCACCATAGCGTACTTATTCAATACCATGCGTGCTCACCATGGCACGTGATTATCATTCTTTTAAAACATCAAAGAGATGCATCATAACGTCTGCGCGAGAGATGAAGAGACGCATCGCGCAGGAGTCGAAAGATTGAATTATCACAGACGGTTATATTTAAAAACCGTTTATGATGTCTGTACTCACAGATGGTTCTTATTAAAAACCATTTGTGATGAGCCCTCCAGCTTCAGTTGTAAACATAGAAAAATCAGCGTCAACAATATTTATGAAAAATAATTCCCAAAAAAACAGTGATGCTTTGATTACCAACGATTTATTAGGGACGAATTCTAATAAATAATATCCGTCGAACTTCCGTCTTTATTCCTTAATTTAATCTTGCCACAAGTTGTTAAACCTATAAATAACCATCAGAAGGGCGCGCAGAACTAAGAAAAAATCACTCACAAACTTCCCATCTTTTCTTACTGCTATTTCTTCTTAAAGTTCTCATCTCCCTACCCTTCTAGCTAGTAAGACAAAATTCATGAAACAAATTGACTTTTCAACCACCGTGCATGGAAAGAACAAAATCTATAGAAGATCGATCGACTACTTCATTTTAGGTGGTTGGAAAGTCAATTTGGTCTATGGATTCGAAATCTTCAAGAAATTAGTAGAAGATCATATCTCTACGATCAGGTGAGCACTTCACTGTCTATGATGTGTAATTTCCGATCGATCGATCACTTGAAGTACTTCTGCATTCTTCTATTGATCGGAAGTTACGCGTTAAGATAGTGAAGTTACACATGATACGGAACAAGGTGTCTACCAGATTACAAATCTTTTGCTTTCTTCTGTTGGAGAAATCAACTTCAATTTGACCACTTTAAAAGATCAATCTAGCCCGATCAGGAGTAATCGGAATCAGCTAATCGATTGTTTCTAATTACAAATGGTTTCAATAAATATGTCTGTGAATTTAGTAGTATCACAGATGGTTCCTGTTCAGAACTGTCCGTGATACTTCACAGACGGTCTTCAATGTGAACCATCTGTGATATTAATTTTTCACATACGGTTTTTAGCACAGTCAGTAACACAGACGGACGCTAAACTAAAACCGTCTGTGATTGTATTTAATATATACAGTTTTGGTCAACTGACTATGATGAGGCGTACAATATTAGCCTTTTTGTAGTAGTGAAACCAATATACATAAGGTAATTATCTCTAAAAATGAAAGATGCATACATAATTTGCATCCAATCAACAAACCACATAGAATCTTATCACAAACCACAAACACAGATAATCTAATTATCCACAGAAACCTTCAAATATCTTATACATATGTGTACATATCTATTATATTATTAAAGTGATAAAAAAAGAAGCCACCACATTCGCTCTCAAGGGCTAGAAATTATCACGTTAATCAGTGAAAAAGAGAAATATCTGCACCATTGATTATGGTGGGTCCAGATTATAATGATCTAGATTAAACGAAATAGTTAATGCCAAGTACAATATAAAAATAAGAGTCCATGTCAAGTACAATGCAAAAATAACTGAAATTCGGAACAAAAAATAAATTAAAATTACCAATTTAATTTTGACATGATTCCTAAGTAAAATCACTAGATAAACATAAATTGGAATTTTTTTTTTCAAAAATAGCAATTGGGTTAGTATACGAATTCCAACAAAAAAAACAGGAATTCGGAATTAAAAATAAAATAAAATTAGCAAATTGAATTCGATACGAATTACAAAGTAAAATCACCAATAATTGTATATATATATATATATTTCAAAATAGCAATTGGATTAGTATAAGAATTCCAACAAAAGATAATTAAAAATCGGGGAATAAAATATAATATGTTTGGCAATCTAATTTCCATATGAATTCCAAAGTAAAATACTTAAATAAATAAAATTAGAACAAAAAAATTATCATCAATTTGATTTCCATACGAATTCCTAAATAAATATAACTTGGAATAAAAATTAAACCAAAAAATAGCAATTGGATTAGTATACAAATTTTTAAAAATAAATTGATTTTGGAATAAAAATAAAATAAAACTAGTATTTTGATTTCGATACGAATTCTGAAGTAAAATCTATAAATAACCATAATTCAGCATAAAAATTAAATAAAAATTAACAATTGGATTAGTTTACGAATTCCAACAGAAAAATAATTAAAATTAGAGACAACAAATAAAAGAAAATTTGCAATTTGATTCCCATACAAATTCCAAATTAAAATATCTTAATAACTAAAATTTTGAATAAATTAAATATAAGTTATAATGAGGATATCGTGAATGGTGTCTGAGGAGACCACAAAAGAGTGTAATAGCACCGATCTGTCCTACAAGAAGGCATTGATCCACAAGGAAGCAAATAGCCGAGGCAGCGGTGAAGATGAAGAGAATAATTCCATATTGCTCACCTTAGCTGTTTAACAAGAACAATATCGTGCTACTCGCTGGAGCCGTTGAGGAGAAAGACCGGAGTCAAAGGAGCTAAGTGTTGTGACGACGAATGGTGAGCATCGACATTGTTAAAGAAGTCATTGGCCAAAGAAAATCGATAATGGGGAAGACATACCAGGGAGGAGATGAAACTTTGGATTAAAGACAAGCTATCGACGATACGTGACCATCGAGTAGCTAGGAGTATGCCATCGTTGGTGAGTGCCATGGCATCATCGGCGATGGCGAGCAGATTCTCCCTGTCGTTAGGCAGCGACTAAGGAAGACATACCGACATCAGTGAAGATGGGAGGCCATCGCAGTTAGTGAGGAAGCCACATCGTTGAGTTGGATAACGTCGAAGAAGAGGGGCGACCGACATAGGAGAAGAAGACATTGAGCACGTATAACATCGTTCATGTGTATATACATGCATGCATCCTACGAATAGAAGCATGGACGTACAGAAACAAAGGAGCAAAGAGCTTGGGGTTGAGATATCTCAACGGTAAGGAATAGGCTTGGGGCCACTGGAGAGAGTGCGTCGGGTGTCCCGGCAGGGATTGACAATATTTGCACGCATATATGTGTAGATATCACATCGGTCATCATTAAGCAATAATTGAAGAAAAATAGAATATAACTATGTGGTAGAGTATTGCATTGGAAATGGTAGAAGCTAAGAGATATCGATCAAGAATTAGGCTTGTTGTTGGAGGCTGAAGTAGAAAAATTGTGGTGAGAAGAAGAGATAGAGACACGATTTGATGGGGGCAATCGACGTAAGGGAAGACAAGTTCAAGGTAGGTCGCTCATGGTGCATCAGTGTATATGTGGGTAAGATACTCTAATACCATGTAAACTAATAAGATAATTTTGTTGCACACATAATCAATGTATTGCTTGGGATTAACAAAAGGTACATGTGCATACAAGTATTTTGGAAAAGAGTTAAGGACATGTAACTATATGATGTATACATAATGAAGAGTGATTAACTTATTATACTCGTGATTTTCTTCCATAAAAGCTCATACTTCAATTATGTTACTTAAGTTGTATTTTTCTTCAAGTTTCTATTGTCATTTTCTAATATTTATGATATCATAAAAATCTAAATAGCTACAAGATACATAAATGTATTCCAAAGTATCTAAGTTATATCACTTGTCACTACAAACTTTAAAACAAATCTAGTCGTGCAAATGCACGGGCCACCATACTAGTTTATCCATAAAAGATCACACCAACTCAAGAGGGGTAGATGGCAGACTCACACCATCAAGTCATTCTTTTATAATAGTAATGATTATACTATTCTAAACCCACTTAAATCAATTTCTAAGTTAAGTTAAGAGGATAGCCGATTGTTTAATGTAACAGGACAATGGCCTAGTGGTAGGAAGGCCATTTAACATCCCAGCCCACCAAAGCCAGAGTCCTAGGACTGTACAATTAAGGTGTCAATCTAATATTTTTTTTTTAGTGAATGCCAGAGCTGTTCTAGTTATTTTTCTTTCAAGAAAACAATTGTTCATGCCTAGATAAGATCAGCCAATCAAAAAATTATCGTTGGCCTTTGGGTTCCGGGAAACTATAACAACGAACAATCTGATTTTGTGCGCAAAAGTAAAGCCTGTTTTAATTAGTGAAGGTCGTGTAGACTGTAGATGCCTCGGCCTACAGCAACTACTCCCTCTGTTACTCAATAGATATCATTATATGATTTTAAAATGCCACATTATCCTCTTTCATTAGCTCACTTACTGTTTTTGGATTAAATGTATTACTCTAGCCTATAGTAGAATGAATGAGAGGGGTATATAAAGGAGAGAAAAAATGTACAAAGTTACCTCAAAATTGTAGACCAATATATATTTGGAAACAAAATTTGAAAGCTAAAACGGCATGTATTCAGTAGACAACTGTACTTATTTTCCGTACTTCAATGACATCGCTAGCTATCCCCTTCGAGTTGGAAATCAAGGTGGAATTGAACGTATCAAATCAGTCAGCCCAACTAGTATAAATGTAATTATTTTGGTATGGGAGCGAAAAATGACTAGCTAGCTAGCTTGCAACCTCCATGTGGACCCTCCCAACAACATCTGCATCCATCCTTTTCAATCAGCAAATGGCATGGCATACTTTCAATCGGACAACGAATTTTGAAACAAGGCATCCATGTAGCAACTAGCTGAAGCAACCAAACAAAGTTGATCAATTAGCTAGGAGGCTCGAAGTCAATCACTTGCATGTCCACGATCATACCACCTCCATCTTTAATTGAGAACAAAGATAGAAGCTGTTTTGCAGGAAGTTATTAAATTCTTCTAGAAGCCAGAAACACGCTATCTTTATTATAAAAAAAATATTCTAAATTGAAAGGTACTTCGGCTTTTCCGTACGAATGCTATGGTTTATTGAAGAGCACATGAAAAAGAGGAGAGGATCCATAGTCACTTTCAAAACAGTCAATGGGAGTTGCTCGATGGATTGCGCTACGCTTTCGATCCCTAGCCTTTCAAAAAACATTGACATAAACCGTGAAAGAAAATGAAAGAAATTAAAGAAGAGAAGAAGATTCAAGCTAGGTTAATCGTGCATCGATCTAACAAAGCCTCGCAACTCCAGCTTGCACATATATGCAACTAGCTAGCCAATTAAGCCAACCGTGCATGTAGCAGCTAGTGTACCCATCCGGCCATACCTCTCCATATGGATGGGTCGATGGATCCATCTTAAAACCGCAAGGCCACGGAACGCCACGACGTTTGTGGCAAGGGACAAATTAATTGCAGCCATCTCGTCTCCGATCGAGCTAGCGCGCGGCGGGGCCCGCCGGATAGATGCCACTGTTCGGAGATTGGAACGTCTCGGCGCCGGCGAGGGCCCCGGCCGACGTGGACCGTCGATGGAGATACGATAGAGCCCGGACCGGCCGGCGGTGAGGGGAGGGGGAGGGGAATCGAACAATGTAACTTGCTGCGGGTGTAGGCGTGTGCGGCTTGATCGATCACCAAAGCAGTTGCTAGTTGTGCCACTTGCACTTGGATGCGCGGATCGATCGATGGGACCGTGTGCTTGCGGTTGTTCGTGTCCAGCTTGATACGGACTGGTCGGAGGACATGACACCCTCGCAGTTACGAGTGACAAGTAGTATTAGTTTCTTCTTTTTAAAGGAATTGTTATATAACATCTGACAGATTTTTTTAAGCCAATCATGCCTTAAGATTTGTGCACCAACCCTCGAATGGTTGATGCATGGAAGCACTACTTAGCAAGTATTGGCCTCTTAAGCCACAGTCTACGATTGTTGTAGTACGTTGCGCTGTGTTACGTGAAACTTTGGTAATCTGATAAGCCAGAAAGACTTTGTTGCCGTAGTCGTCCGTCTGCCACCGCAGCTCTCCCCTCTCCGCGCGCCGCCACCTCTCCGGCCCACGTCTCCCCCGTTGATGTCGCACAAGTGCTATTCATGCACTCCGGCCATGGTGCCACCCATGGACACCCACGCCGTTGAGCCATGGTAGCCGGTAGTCGGTGACGCAGCGCGACCATCAGGTAGTGGCGCCATAAAAGGCGGATTCGATAGCATCACAACAATCTGCGTGGTGATGCCGCAGTCTGAGGAGGCAACGCTCGAGAGTTGTAGCGAGGAGGCGCTCTGGCATGACGGTCTCGGACATGTCAGCTGGTGCCGCGGCGACAGGCTCAACTCCGATCAGGAGAGTTAACACAAGGGCTCAAAGTCGGCCGCGGTGGCGGCGGAATCAACTCTGGCAAAAGCAGGCGTGCAACTCCTTGTATCTGCCTCGTGCGCCAGCACAGCGGATCCATGTTTGCCGTAGAAGATCCCAGTGGGGATGAGGGTGGGAGAAAGTACGTGGGGCCCACAATATGCGTTTGAAATAAAAGCCTCTTCCCCTGGTGCATAATTTCTTCTCCACGTCACACAAAATCTTAGCGTACTAATAACGTGTTTGTGCGTTACAACGGAACAATAAAAGAGATAAATATATAAAAACAAAAATATTAACTATGTCTATTACATCACCTCCTGCTACTACTATTCAAAAATTAAAATTTTGAGCTTATAGTTTGTTTACCTTTGAAAGTTGATATTGATGTCGATTTCCCTCCCCAATGCGTTGCCTATTTCCAGTCATTGTTGATCGACAAGGAACAGGTGTACATGTTGACTCGGTTCTCACGGCCATTGATCTCTACAAACCTCACCAAGCACATTGCTGCAAGAAGGTGTGAGGCTGGGGGAGGAGATGGTGGTGGTGTCGCGGTGGTAAGCGAGGAAGAGGCGACGATGCTTACTCGGCCGACACGAAGCAGGAGGCAGCGGTGGCATAGGGGAGGATTAAGACGAATAGAACACAGTGCGGTGAACTTGAGACCGCGACGTGGTGAGAGAAGAACGCCTTCATCTCCGTCTCTTCCTCGTGTATCGCCCTGCCTGCCCTCACCTCCTCTCATCCCTTCCCTCCCAGTACCTTCTCCCATCCCTAGCTCTGCCTTACCGCGCGCCGCCTAGAAGGATTGAAAAGAGCATTTATTTATGAATTGCTCACTTCACAACTGTTGCACCAGCATGGAGGCACGCCACCTTATTGCCATAGGCTCATTGCTTGCTGAGTGCTCCCTTGTCGCAACCACGCCATGCAACAGATCCAACTCCATCGAATGCGCAGGAAACATAGGGGTGCATTTAGTGGTGGTCTGGTGGAGACTGGAGAGGGAGAAGATGGAGACGCGCTGTCGCAGGAGATCTTGGTAGAGACACGTCGCCGCCGATTCGAGACGCCGCCATCGGCACGAGACACGAGCGAGAGAGAGAGAGAGAGAGAGGGAGCACCCGTGAGATAGAGGACCGGCGTGGTGATGGAGAGGGCGGTGTGGTGAGTTGGTGAGGACAGTGGGAGTGGGAGACCGGGAAAGAGGATGGGCGACCAAGTGGGGTGGAAAGAGGAGATCATGGGAGCTAGCCATTTTGGCTTTCACGTAGATCGTGGGAAAAGAGTTGTGGGCAAGGAGGCAATGGCGGTTTCAGAGAGAAGTCAACGCACTCGATCATGGGTCCACCTTGGGGCGGGTGGAAGAGGAGAAGAGATGAGTGTTTTTTTATAGCGGAAGAGTGAGTGAAAGATTTTTCTCACTGCGTAGGAGTAAACTTAATTTTTTATTAGTTAAAAAATTTACAGTCGTCTCGGGAGTAAACTCCTTTAGTTAAGAAATTTAGATACAGGTTAGCTGGAGCATTATGGTCGCTCTTAGAAAATGAAAAGGGCGGAATACTCATTTACTCCGTCTAACTTTATCCATAGATATGAAGTGACTAATAATGGTTTCCATCACAGGCATGAGTGTCCACCGAATCTGACTGCCCTGATCATGTTCATGTACGCGCGTAATGTTTCTGCTGCTGTCTAGTGTGTACCATGCATGGCGACTGCAAGGCATGTGCAAAGGATTAAATCGATCTGTGGACTGTACATCAAGTTCAAAAGTGAATAGTGCAACGTTCAAAGCGTAATGGCAGAAGCATATATGCATGGTTTATTTCCACTCATTCTCTGCTACCTCTCCAGATATTTTTAAAAAAAGTATCAGGAGGCTTTGCTGGTGTCAAAGCCGCAAAATTGGAACAAAAAAATGGCGAGCTAGCAGCCCTAAAGGGGGGCAGGTCGGAACGTGACGAGAAGCCCTTGTGCAGGGGAACAACGTTTTTGCTTGATAAAAGCTAAACTTTGACCACTCTAGCACTCGCATTTTAAAGTCATCATAAATGTTCTTGCGTACAAGCATCGCCAATCTCGCACGTTTGCATTGTACTCTCTCTCTTTCCATTTGCTCCCTGCATGTGGATCGTTTAATTCCGTGCATATCATTAGCTTTAGGCTTTTAGCATTCCGTGTTTGCAAGCAAAGGCACTCAAGCTTAGTGGTGGGTATTGGACCAACACGACACGACCCGTCGTGTTTTGGGCGCGTTGTGTTGTGTTAGCTCTGTCGATTATCCCATTGTGCTGTGCTGGCCCGTCTCGCCTCTGGTCAGGTTCAAACACGGTCTAAAACCCGTTGTGCTAAGATTATGCTATGTTGGTTCAAACTCAGCTCTAAGTAATTATAGACGTCCGGAAATACGGCAGTCGCCGCTGCCTAGGAAGACAAAGGCACACGTGCGCCATCTACGCCGCTCTCCTCGCCATAGCCTCCTCCTCTTCCTGGACGCCGATGAAGAACTCCGCCTACCTCGGCCGCACCGCGCGCTTGAGAAGGGGGTGAAAAGGACGACAACAAGGTGGCTGGAGGGAGGGTGGAGGGCCGCGGCGCGTGGGAGAGAGAGAGAGGGAGGGCGGCTACACGTGGGGAGAGAGAGGGAGAGGACGGGGGCAGCCGGCGGTGCGTGGGGAGGGAGATGGGAGGGATTAGGGAATATGATTAGGGATTGATAATTTTGGAGTAAGGGCTCGGGAGAAGGGTTGGGGATGGGGGTTGGGGGAGGCCGGGAGGATGTTAGGCTAGGCGGGGTGACAGAAGGAGGTGATTGGTTGGGCTAGGACGGTGTGAGGGGGTGATTGAGCCAGGGCGAGGAAGAATTGGGTTAGAACAGGAAGATTGGATCTATTTCGTGCCGGGTCGGTCCAAGCACGGTCCAACTGACTGTGATGTGCCGTGTCGTGCCACCCAACGAGCTGCATTCTCGGGCCGGTCTGGCCCACCATTCATACTATGCCGTGTCGGTCTGACCCACCATCCGTCGTGATTAGACCGTACCATACCGATCAAACCTCAGACCCGCCTAAAAAAACACAGCCTAAGTCCCAAACCTACTCAAGCTAGACCTGAATAGTCTTGGGTTCCATTTTCACGGCTGACTCGATTGATAGAAAGTTTCTTCAAATACAATGTGTTGTTAAATTGACTAACATAGCTATAAAATGCATGTCTGCATTAGCTTATTTGTCCACATGTTTATGCCAGTTGTTGGATGGTGGTATGACAGGACACTTTAGTTTGAGATGGAATAATTTGGCAGAGATCCATGTCGAGACATCATTAGGATTGTTATACACCGAGAACAGTAGTTAAAACGAGATGTTGAGTGCGTAGACGCTTCTTGTAGACTTCAAAGCCTTTTATAACAGTATACATTGGATATTGTAAAAAATATATATTAACATATAAATAAACTAATATATAGGTGCTATTTTAAGAAATGTTATGTGATTTTGACTAGTTTCTTTAAGGGGTAACAACCCGGGTTTAATTAATTTTCTTTCGGGTCTACTTGCAAGCTAAAATGACAAGGATTTTAGCCTATCTATGGGAAGCTGTCGACATCAGGAAAAGATTAAGAAAACTATGTCTTTCATGACCTAAATGATATATCCACTTGACATTTCATAATGGAGATGTACATACTATGCATTATCGTAAAATGATTAGTGCGCTCTTCTACTAATAAATAACAAGGAAAGGGAGAACAGATTCGTAGCAAGTTACACAAGAATCATTTGGCAGGAAACACCTAGCTAACAGAGATAAATTAAATATTCCACCTAGATTCCAAAAGATATCTCATGAATGCATTTTATTCTGACAAGCAAGAATCTAGAGAGAAAAAAACATTGATATATATGTAGCTGAAAGTAATCTGCTTCTCAAGATCTGCTGCCCTAAAGTTCCTTAGATTAAGTAACCAACTAACTCCAATTCTCCAAAGCATTTCATCACGCAGAGAATAGAACTCTAATTAAGACGCTAATCCACTCGTTAACTTCTGCAGTTCAACCATCGTATTAAATATATTCATTGTTTTCTTCATGTATCAATTTTTTTTGTCAAATTATTGTGAAATTAACAAACCATAGATTATGAAAGCTCGACCAATTAATCAAAATTTTGTCCTTCTTGTAGCCAGCGACTTATTCCTTGGTTTTTTTTTCCTGGCATGCTTCTACAACATGGAAATATGGGTTTAATTCACATACAAATGCATGGGGTATTTGTTGTTTGATAGGATTTGATCAGGCCATTAATTTGTTCCCTTCTCCCTAAAAAAACTGACATGGAACCATGCATATATAGCAAACACGGAATATACTATGTAAAGCTTCTCACGACATTATCCATAATTCATCTTAAATTATCCAATCTTAGAGAAAGTATGAACAGGACAGAAAAAAATAAAAAAGAAAAGGATAGATGAGAACTAAAAAGTCAAGAAGGCAACATAAAGAACAGCTGTATCAACTAATGAAGCACAATTATAAAACAAAAAGTAATTAACAAAGATCTCTTCTCTTAATACTTTAAGTGCTCCCTAATCATCACTTAATAATGTGCCGTATCATTTGGCCTATTAACAAAACATGATGATGAATCTTCTCAAATTAGTCAACAGAAAGAATTATCAGGGATAGCTGCATATGTATATCTATACATGCGCGCACACACACACGCATCTCAAGTCTCAACGGACGCTCTTGATCTTTCATGGAGTATCTGAAGGCGCGGCATGCCTGTAGGCCGACCCGTTACATGAAAGCTTGCTGGCTTGCATTCTTTTTAGGGAAGGTGGGACGCAATTATCATCAAATCATTTTTTGGCGGGGCGTCACCCTTTTGGCCATATTTTCCTGACTTCCGTTCTGACTTCTTCACCTCTAATTTTCCGTACTTGTATTATTTAATAGCAACATAATGTTGATATATTAAAATAGTGATGTATCACCTACTGGTAACTTGTTAACACCCTGAAAAAAAAATAACGGCGGGGGGATTTTTTTTTTTTTGCCAATATAGCACAACACTAACATAGCTTTATCTTTTTTTAGACGCTAACACAGCTTATCGGCCTCTTTAAAAATGGTTATAGGGTACCTTAAAAAATAAATATATGTAATCCCATTTTGCAAGCAAGCATCACTCAATTTACGATTATGCCGCGTTTTAGCAAAGCAGTTTTGAATGCTAAAACATTTTTCGTAACTATAATAGACAACATAGCACTGTGCATTCAAACAATGTGTAAAAATAATATTTTATCTTTTGTGTTCGATCGTATAAGCTAGCAGACATTTCAATCACAGATGATTTATGACTTTCAGGTCAAAAGCATGGAGCACTTAATTTTCTTCACACACACTACACCCCACTCAATTAGTATATCTCTCTCTCCAAATTATCCTGGGCCCCTGAAATGTAGACATGTACATGCTTTGTTTGTGCATATATGTACGATTAATTTCCTCTCTCCTCTCCCATTTAAACCCACCAATTATTTATGCCCCCATCCGCCCAGGACAGCCACCCATATTGCCCCCCCTCCCCCCCCCCCCATACCATACATACCCCCCGCCTCCTTAAGACAGGGCCCAAAAAAAATCTCAAGCGGGTCAGGCATATAACCTGTAGAGAGGGAGAGAGAAATCAACCCCAAAGCACCAGCCACCAGCCACAGCATCCCCCAGCTCAAAAAAATAAAAAAGAAAAAGAAAAATACATAAAAGAGGACAATAAGAGGAAGAGAGAGACAGAGCTGAAGAGGAGAGGAAGAGAGAAGAAGTGGTCACAGACAGAAGAGAAGATCAAAAGAGATCGGGAGATGCAGCACAAGATTGGAGCCCAAGAGCTGCAGGGGCAGAGCCAAGAAAACAATACCAGCAGCTTCCACTACTCCTCTCCCTGAAGCTAAGAGACCAAGCAAGCTCCTGCTCTCTCTCTCTCTCCTCCTCTTCTCTCTCCCTCTAGCTAATTCGGCAGCTCCACCACCCAATCCGTTAAGGAGGAGAAGGAAGAAAAGGTCGAGCAAGAAGCGCGGCGGCCGGCCATGGAGGACACCCTCAAGTCGCTGTCCATGGACTACCTCAACCTGCTCATCAACGGGCAGGCCTTCAGCGACGTCACGTTCAGCGTGGAGGGCCGCCTCGTGCACGCCCACCGCTGCATCCTCGCCGCTCGCAGCCTCTTCTTCCGCAAGTTCTTCTGCGGCGCCGCAGCCGACCAGGCCGCCGCGCCCGGCGGGCTCCTCCTGGACCACCTCAGCCCGCGTTCCCCCTCCGGCGCCTCGGCCTCCTCCCCCCGTGGCGCCGGTGGCTCCGGGGCCGCCGCTGCGGCGGCAGCGCCAGGCGCCGTGATACCGGTGAGCTCGGTGAGCTACGAGGTGTTCCTGCTGCTGCTGCAGTTCCTGTACAGCGGGCAGGTGTCGCTGGTGCCGCAGAAGGGGGAGCCCCGGCCGGGCTGCGGCGAGCGCGGGTGCTGGCACACCCACTGCGCCGCCGCCGTCGACCTCGCCCTCGACACGCTCGCCGCCGCGCGCTCCTTCGGCGTCGAGGAGCTCGCACTCCTCACCCAAGTAATTACCTAATCCTTCCCGATTGCAATTCTTTGCTCCTTCATTTAATTACTTCCTGCTGGCAGGAGTCCATTCCCTCTTCCTCTCATCTGTTCTTGAAAAAAGAAGAAGAAGAAAATGAAGGGCAAAAACAATTAAAATTTTCTCTCCTGAGGATTGTGGGGATCAAGATGGGTGTTGGGGTTTGTTATGTTGGGATTGGCGAGCATTCTGCAGCATTGATTTGATCTCTGTACCCTCTCCATCCCTCCAACCTTTTTAAATGAAGTGAAGTGAGTAGTATTAGAAGTAGTAGTCGACTCGTCGTCGTCGTCTCGTCTGCCTGCGCACGCGCGCGTACGTGCGTGCGTGCGCGCGCTTTCTTCCTTGCTTTCTTTCTCTCTTTGTCCATCCGTCTTTCCATCTTTCTGTCCGCCCGTCCATCCATCCGTCTGCTTGCTTCCCTTGCATACTCGATCCCTTGCTTTCATGCTTTGTTCTTACTAGGGTTCGTTAATGGGAAATTTCTCTTTTCCTTTTTGCCACTGTTCGCGCATCGCCCCCATGTTCTTCCTCTACTTCTTCCACTAGGTAACTACAGCTTAATTGTATCGTCACTGTTGCGGCACAAGCAGCGCAGCTTTCCGCGCGTACGTAGTGCAATTAGCATTCCAGGAAAGATGTATGCTTTTCTTGCCATGTTTTCTCCTAATTTGCAATTTTCGGCTAGGGTTTCTTTGTGGGTAACTCAACTTTTTCCCTCTCTTTAATCCTGCCCCCAATCAGCGCCATGATGCTCCCATACTGTTGCACCCTTCTGTTCCCCCTTATATTTTATGCACAGGGCCAATCCACTATGCATATATCTCTCCCCTTTATATCCCACCGCCGCTCTCCATACCTCTGAGCTTTTGCAAGGAGTAAAAGTGAGCTTACACTGAGAAAAATTTCTTGTGATGGATGCAGAAGCAACTGGCCGGCATGGTGGAGAAGGCGTCCATCGAGGACGTGATGAAGGTGCTCATGGCGTCGCGGAAGCAGGACCTGCACCAGCTCTGGACGACCTGCTCCCACCTCGTCGCCAAGTCGGGCCTCCCACCGGAGGTGCTCGCCAAGCACCTCCCCATCGACGTCGTCGCCAAGATCGATGAGCTCCGCCTCAAGACCTCGCTCTCCCGCCGCTCGCCGTTCCTCGCCCACCACCATCCGCACCACCCGGCCGGCATCGAGGTGTCCGCGGCCGAGATGGATGACCACCACAAGATCCGCCGCATGCGGCGCGCGCTGGACTCGTCCGACGTGGAGCTCGTCAAGCTGATGGTGATGGGCGAGGGGCTCAACCTCGACGAGGCCCTCGCGCTGCACTACGCCGTGGAGAACTGCAGCCGGGAGGTGGTCAAGGCGTTGCTGGAGCTGGGCGCCGCAGATGTCAACCACCCGGCGGGGCCCGCCGGGAAGACGCCGCTGCACGTCGCGGCCGAGATGGTGTGCCCCGACATGGTGGCCGTGCTGCTCGACCACCACGCCGACCCCAACGTGCGCACCGTCGTCGACGGCGTCACGCCGCTCGACATACTACGCACGCTCACCTCCGACTTCCTTTTCAAGGGCGCCGTGCCGGGGCTCGCGCACATCGAGCCCAACAAGCTCCGGCTTTGCCTCGAGCTCGTGCAGTCAGCGGCCATGGTCATGTCACGAGAGGACGCCCACACCGCAGCGGCCGCCGCGGTCAATGCAGCGCCCATCTACAATGAGCCTCCCGGTGGCGCCGGCGCCGTGTACAATGCCAGTGGCACGAGCACAAGCATGGTGAATCTGAGCTTGGACAACAGGATGGTGTACCTGAACCTAGGGATGGACGCGCAGTTCGGCAAGATGAACGACGGCGGCGACGGCGATGATGGCGGGAGCAGAGGGCAAGGAGGAGGCCCCTCTTCGTTGTTCTCTCCACATGGCTTCCCATGACAAGGGGCGGCTGCTCAACGATCTCCTTGTAAGCTTAGAACTAATTAATTACATGTTATTTATATCCACATTACAGGAGATGAGAATGATGAGATGATCCTTTTGGGCTATTAATATCTGAGTAGGGAGATATCATGCATGCATGGTGCATCGCAAGATCAGTTTCTTGGTGAGCTGATCTATTAGTGTCTAGTTTTCTATTTGTTGTTAATTAGTGGGATGTTCTTTTGGAAATTTTAAGGGGTGATTTGGAAGCAAAACTGCTTTTGTTTTGGTTTTTTAGGGCGGTGCATGTGTGTTCGTGGGTCATGTGCATTGATGCATTGAGACAGAGACAAGAAAGGTCGATTACTTGATTTTATATCTTGTCTTTCTTTTTTCAATCCTTTTGAAATCACACAAGATTTGAGTTAAAGGAATTATTTATTATATGGTCTTTGACCCACAGCTTCTTGCACAAAATATTTTAGTGTGTTAAACGCGGTGACAATACTTGCTTTGTCTGTGGTTTGAGTTTTTTTCAAGTTGAATGGAAAGTGCATAACATGATTTTTTTTTAACTTGCCGATTTTTTCCATAATTTATACTTTCCTGCCAACTAAACTCAATATATATATATATATATATACTTGACTATTTTCCTGTAAAAGAAGAATATGTGTGTAAAGGAAGTGAAGCTTTTTAGGATCACCGGCAATGCCTTTGCGAACTGTTTGTAGTGTTGTCTTTTGGAGTTATTTGCGGCTAAAAATTTGAGAGTATTTGGCGCAATGGGAGGGCCTGCAGAGGGGTACACAAGCATGTGGGGGATATGAAGAGGGAGACAACGAGAATCTAACTTGAGCTATGAATGATGGAAGCGATCGATGCCGGTCAATGTTTTTTAACCCCACAGCCCCTCCCAGTTTGTTCTTATTGCAAATTTGGTCTCCTTCCATGTTACAACCTACAAATGGGCAGGGAGAGAGGGAGAGAGAGAGAAAAGGTTTTCATTTTTTACCGTTCTTTTTCTCCTTTTCTTTTGTTGACCTTTGTTTGTTTCCCCCGTTTGTGGAGGTGTGGATTGGATTCCTCGCATTTTCTCTCTGCACATTTGCCTTTTCTTGCTGTCTTGGGTGGGTGTAGTATGGGCAGGGAGAGGGGAGAAGATATTACCAGCTAGCTAGCTAGCTTTCGGGCGATGGCAATCTTAGGCTCTTAAGAGTGAAGGGAGAGAGATGAGTTGTCCCCCCTCTCTCACACCAAGCATCTCTCTCCCTTGATCTATAGTGCACGACTATTGCATGTATTAATTATATATTATATCTTTCTCTCTCTAGTGCAACGCTTTCCATGCAACATGGCCTAGCTATCTTTATGGTCCAATAGTGTTTGGGCTCACACACTGCCACACACATACTCATCCCACGCAGAAAATAGTGGGATTTGCACAGTTTGTGGACAAATGGATCTCTTGTCTTGCATGAGTGCAACACTGAGTGTGACTACACGACACACAGGCCCTGACACACACACCATCAATCTATGGTTACATGTTTACATGTAGATATATATCTCTTCTCTCTGCACGTATATTGTTAGCTTGCATCAACATGGATTCCTCCTCTGATCTCCCTGTATATGATGACCTGCTCTACTCTTTCCGGCCCTTTCCTCCCTTTACTTTCCATTTGTGTTCTGATTTGTCTTCGCAAAGCTAGTTGGCAGCTGGCCTCTCATGGGAGATCAGCGCATTGATTGCTTTTTCTCTCCCTTCTTTGTCTCTCCTGAGCTTTTGCAAATCTGGCGCTCGAGCCGTGTAATGCTATTTTGTCACCATAGATGTTCCGCAAGCGACACTTGTCCGGTCGTCTGGCGCACGGTAGCCACCTCATCCGTGCCCCTGGCCCAGACGACCTGCGCATGCCACGTGGCTGCCTACCAACCCGCACTTG
Organism: Hsuehochloa calcarea; assembly: GCA_036346395.1. Taxonomy (NCBI): domain Eukaryota; kingdom Viridiplantae; phylum Streptophyta; class Magnoliopsida; order Poales; family Poaceae; genus Hsuehochloa; species Hsuehochloa calcarea. The sequence continues at coordinate 65,582,364 of CM070593.1, read as the reverse complement.
GTCACCCCCCTCGTCCGTGCCCCCCCCCCTCCCCCGGGCACAGACGAGGGGGTGATCGTTTCCGCTCGCGCCACGTGGCCGCCTGTCGCGCGTCCCATGTCTAGCTGCCTTGATACCGTGCCCCGGCTCGGACGGTCCTGTGTCTGCCCCCATGCCTGCGCCGTGTGTCCCGCACTCAGTCGCCTGTTGTTATCTGGCCCAACAGCTGTAAGTTATATCTTGTCAGCGCGTCAGGTGGACCGGCAAGGCGCGTCCGGGCTGGGGTGCTACGGCCAAGGGGCGTCCTAGGCTGGGTGGTGCGGACAAGCTCCACGTGGCGCGAACGCTGCGACGTGGTAGCACAGGGAGTGTCCGACCCACCTAGGAATGGTGCCGAAGACGTCCGGGCTAGGGTGGCACGGACGTGGACAAATGTCGACGATCGGCGTGTCTATGGTACCAAAAATGACATTACGACTACTAGAGCATCATTTTTGTTAATAGCGGCGCCAACGGTACCATTTACAGCAAAACTCCTCTCCCCACTGTTCTGCTTGTAGATTGGTTTTGCAGTGAACCAGATAAGTTTGCATGTGTTTGACTCCCTCCCCCAACCTTAAAAAACAATTAGACGTCCAATGGTTGGGTGTACGTACAGTACATTATATGATGCACAGCGCGCGCGCGCTATATAGTTCCTATCTCTTGTGTAGGTGTGTGGTTTAGATTATAGAGGCTAGCCAGAGAGAGAGAGAGAGATTGGTCTAAATCAAATGGTTTATTCTCGTACGGGTGTCTTGGGAGCATGCAGAATAAATAGGTTCATATAGGCAGGCATGTGGAGTCGACGTACAGATTCAACACACTAACCAGATATATATCCATGCTCTTTAATACTATAGTTGTATGTTTTCATTATTTATATTAAAATGGCACAAGTCTATTAGAGGGTTTTCTGTCCCAACTAATTAAGATAGTTGATGAAGAGGAAAGGATTATCTTGGTTTTATTATCTTCTTACTTAAACTTATGTTGTACTTATTCATACTTTGGACTTTCTACTGTCTCATTTGGTGATCTGTCTGCATTTCCGAACAGCGTAATTTGTTCCCTTCTTTATCCTTATATGTAGCATATCGTAGGTCATCCCTGCGGTCTTCAGCTCCTAGCTAGTGACTATATATTATTATAGCTAACATGTCGCATTTGCGTTGCACAATTGACAGGAATGTTTTTGAATATTTGCGGATTCCGAGAAAGCGCTACATTCTAAATATAAGTTATTTTTGGACATTGATATAGGACTTTGATCATTATTTGCTATGAAAATATGTTTTTTCAAATAAAATTAATTATCCATTATGAAAGTACATTTTATGATGTATCTAATAATATCAATTTCATATTGTTAATCTGGGTAATTCTTTATATAGTGTAGATCAAACCTAAAAATATTTGACCGGTATATATTATAAAATGACTTATATTTAGACCTAGGATATATGATTTGATTTGATCTGCATGCGCGCTGTTCTAAATTGATATAATGAAATGTCTCCTAAAGATACAAATGCATGTGACCAGCAGCACAATAATGGCAAGATCATGTCACTAGTATTTCTCTCTCATTTACTACTTAGTAGTTTAGCTTTAAAACGGTTGTTATTTCAATAGTTAGGCCAATGCAGTTACTAAACTAATATTTTCATGGATTTTACTTCTACGTATCTGCTTCAATTATATTGTTTGATATCATGGTATTTTCCCAGAAAATCAATTGCCTATAGCATATCGTGGCTAGTGAAGAACCAAAGAAATCGTGCATATATAATTGGTACTAAATCATTTAGGTTGGTTGGTGCATTATTTTGCATTTTAAACGTATGATCTTATGCGTAGGTGGAACTAAAATCATGCAGCATTTATGCATGTTTGCAAATGAATCTCACGTGTTTGTAATGTGTATTTCAAGCTATCTAGCTAGGTTTACTATTAGTTCTCGTGATACAACTAATCAACTATATCTTCCCTCTATCATGCACCAAAAGAGCATTTCATATTGACTTTCCAAAGTGCTTGTTATTTCATTAAAACCACTGTTTTACTGGAATCCTAATTAAGTATCTATTCATTAATAACTGATCGATGTCAAATTAATAGAGCATGTTCTTGGAATTTTAACCGCCTTTTATTCTCTTGGGAGAAAGACTAGTTCATCTCTAGATGTTATATAGTTTGCTTGGTCGATCGAACTATATACGGTGGCTTGCGCTAGCTCGCCTATTACGTATACAGTAGCACCTTTGACCAAATAATAAAGCCACCTATGTGCCCGTCCAGTGGTGGACCTAGAAATGGAGTAAGGGGTGCTAACTTGTGATAAACTAGAAGTCTTGCTAAATTGCAATTAGACTATAACGTTGTAAAAATACATAATCACTGATACAACAACTGATATTATAGTGAAATATATAAACAACAATGAAAAAATAATTCTAGACATAATAAATACCCAATTAAGAGATATTCAGTCCACCAAACTATCATGAATCACGATGTTTCCACGCTACATTGACACCAACGCAACCTGCATAGACAAACTAGCATATATAAATAACAAATCGGAATAACAAACGACATGAATGGTAAATTCACAAATACAAAACAATGAAACATACCACCAAGTTCTAACACGAGGTAATTTGTTCCGGTGTGACATCTTACTTCGAAAACGATGCAAAATACTATCATCTTTAATCGTTGCAAATATTACTCGCTTAATATAGCATAGCATACTATTATTCATCCAATTGCCGCTCATTTTATTTCCCAGCTCAATCTTACTAAAAATTCAAAGCAGAAAAAGGATCGTTCAACTATTGCTGTTGCAATGGGTAAAATCAAGGCAAGTTCAATGATACGAGACACCAACGGGTAACATGTGTGTCTATCAGTTTGAACCATCTTCACAGACCCAATCAATACTACTGCACGAACAATGTTTTGATTTTTCCTTTCAAGCATTGTGACAATCAATACTACTGCACGAACAATGTTTTGATTTTTCCTTTCAAGCATTGTGACAGTTCTTGGGTCTTCCTCAACACTCTGATCATAAGATGCAATATATGTACAAATTCAAAGCTATCTGTTTTTTCTATCAAATCCAGTGCTTGAGCTTTCTTCTCTACGTTATTTGCATCTTTTCACTAATATTCTCCGATACCCCTCCAATACATGGGTCCACATTAGTTGAAGACAAGTCAAAATTTTGTGGTGTATGCCCCACTGTGTATCACCAGGCTTTGCATATTAGTTTCTTGGTTTTTCCTCTTCCTAAAAAATATCACATCTATCTAATTGGTCCACAAGTTTGTCATGGCAATCTTGGGGAAGTTGAGCTCTCCTCTCGTAAGAAGCATTAACAGTGTTAACAATCAAAGTGGTGTAGTTAAAGAAATTCCAGACAGTACTACAACACTTGGCAACAGAAACTACCACTAACTGCAATTGATAGGCAAAACAATGGATGTAAAAAAGCATACGGGTTTTTGACCCAATATGTGTCTCTGCAAGTCCTCTCATGTTTGAGGTTCTATCGTATCTTTGCTCTCGCAATCTAGAAATAGATAAACTATGTGTTGCAAACATAGCATCCAGAGGTACCTTTAATGAAGAAGATGTATCAGAAACATGGTGAGCCCTAATTAAGGAACCTCGCAATGACATGCCCTTGATCATTGACATACCGTACATGAAAAAAAGAATAGTTGTTGACAATTGACAATTGATAACAAGATTAATATGAAATATAGACAAAGCAAAGGTAGCTACGAACGTGAAAATCACAGTCATTTGCTCCTTTATGGATGCATCACGAGACTCGTCAACAAGCCCTGTGAAGAGATGTTCTCTTATCTCAGAAAATAATAGCACTCCTTGTATCCTATGCACAAGCCCTTACTAATTTCTTTTGTATCTTATGGCTAGTCATTTAATTATTCCCAGGAGCATTGCCACCAAGCACATTTGCAACTTTGGGGACCTTCTCTCTGTACCAATCCAGCATCTCCAAAAAGTTCCCCCTATTGCTTATGCTTGAAGACTCATCATGTCTACGGAAAAGCAATAGCTTGCAAAAAGGAGAAATCTTATAACACCTAAAACAATAATCAAGCGATCTTAACATCCATCCTCCGCACTTTTCTCATTACACATGAAGCACACTTTGTCTCTGATTGTTCTAATCGGCAGCATGCTTCCTTGCTTTATTGTGATTACTATTAACTACTCCAACATAATCATTGAAATATTATAATGCTCTTCTCCGATTAGTATACACTATTTTATTGAATGCAACATTCCCAAACTTGCCAGTCCTTGGTGGCCTAAAGAGGTAACAATAAAAGCAAAAAGTTGCATCTTTATGCACACTGTGCTTTAGCTAATCAAATTTTGTTAACCATGAATTTACAAAGGCCCTCGTCTGGATCCGCTACTCTTTGCGTGGAAAATCATGATCAAATGTTTAAACAGACCCATAGCCAAAAATGTTCTCCTAGCATCATCTCTAATATCAGGATCAAACTCTTCAATTAGCTTCCAAAGCCTCGGATCAGCAACAATATCATCCATATTAAGCTCAATATGTTTTTTCTCAACACTGCTACCTTGAGTTACTAAACTTTTCTTAGAGGCCTCTTTTGAAAAATATCTCTTCATCTAACCGAAATCCTAGCAAGTAGCAATATACAGTTCTAATTAGTTATTAAAATTTGGGAATTGAGAGTCACTACTGTCTATTGACAAGTTTGAGTGTGAGAGCAAAAGGTAAATGTACAAACTTGGAGGCACTGCATGAGCTAGGAGGGCGGAGATTGGGAGTCTGGTAGGTGTGAGCCGAGAGGGAGGCACCGTCGGTGGCATGGATGCCGGAGAGGGATGCGGTGAGGTGCTGCAGATGCCGGAGAGCAAGGCACTACGGGCGCAAGGGAGAGAGCCGAGGTTGGAGGGCAAAGCAGGGACGAGTAGTGGGAGTCAAGAGGGAGAGATGTGGGTGGAGGGCCAGTGGGAAGAGCAAGTGCAAGCGGGTGACGGGTGGAGCTAGAAGGGTAGAGGCGGCGGGTGGAGGCCAGAGGACAGCAGAGCCGCGGGCAAGAGGAGGTGCTGCGCAGCCTCGTTAGGATGCCGGGATGAAGATCCGCGGGTGGAGGGCAAAGTAGGGGCAGGCGGGCAGCGAGTGAGGGCAGAGGCGGCGGGTGGAGGCCAAGGGTAACCGAGTCGTGGGTAGGAGGAGGTGTCGCTCAGCGCTGTAGGGAGTTAGGGAGGGAGAGCTGTGGACAAAGGGCAGGGCGGGTGGGCGGTGGGCAGAGGCCAGAGGGTGGCATAGCCGCAAGCAGGAGGAGGCGCAGCGCAAGGAGCCAGGGAGTTAGGGTTAGGCTGGAGCCGAGAAATGTGGGTACTCTATAGTGCTAATAGGTCTGACTCGTGCTTTAGCCCACCCAGCACCACCAGGCCTCGGTCCGCCCCTGTTCCTGCTTATATATGACGGTGTAACTAACTAAAATGTCACATGCGTTGATAGTTGAAATGGGAAATCTGATCCTATTAGCTACCGTGGTCCAATTTTATATATCATGTAGATTGTTCGGCCTGCGAAATTGCACGGTGTGGCCTAGTACACTACGACATAGATTCCAAAATTATCTCAACTCAATATTTGACTTAGATCTTACTGAGTTGTTTTAACGGCCTATGATTCTTTCTTATTTTGAGTAGATGTGTTACATTTAACATCCAGCAGTGTTATGGATTAGTTGTAATTAGGACCAACCAAATTAAGGCTTGATGTTGCTCTTTTTTGTGAGAACTACCGTATTTCTCTTTTTTAGAGCTTTTAAGCACGCATCATCAGTTTTATCATAATAATAGATTAGGCAGTATACAAACAGAGAAAGGATGAGTAAATTTTAGGTGCCCCTAGTTAATTTGTCTTAGATCACATGCACGTATGAACTATACACGCGTGCCATGCTTACCTCTCCCGCGTGCTTCCTTAATAATTTGTTTTAGCTATACATATGTTGTACCACTGATATCTTGATAGTGCATTATATAGCATACAACGAGGATATAGCGATGATTTAGCATGTTTGATTCGAACTTATGTATTTTAGTTTTAGTTTTATGAATTTTCTTGTGTCTTATCTCTTTGGAAAAACTGACATGATGTTTCAAATGGTGATATATATATATATATATATATATATATATATATATATATATATATATATATATATATAAACTAAAAGAGTATACACTCAATTTATGTTGTAAATCTAATCCCTTTCTCTCTTAAAAAAAACGATTAAATTTTCAGGAAATTTTTTTTCTGATGAAAAGCTTTAAAATAGTGCATATCTTCCAATAGAGTATATGTATGTAGCTTATTAGAACCTCCCGTTATAGTTAGATGTGAGAATTCGTGTCTGAACTTTGAAGTATTCTGAGCACAAGGTCTCAGGGTGCTAACTCGACAAGCATGATCGTTTCCACGACGATCATACGGTAGAGGAGAAATTCCTATACTCCTATAATATTTCAAAGCTGGATTCTACATTTCTCTTCAATTAGAATATTTTACGTTGCTTCCACAGGAATACAGGATGGTAAACGGGTGCAGTTGTGCTCCCCGGCTCAGTCCGGGTTTGAATATGCTACCTCCTGGCAAATATTTTTTTTAGCAAACATATTGCTTCGACAGAAATTGGACACGGTTTATATATATTAAAAGAAATTAACTGTTTTCTTTTTTGCCAAATGCATCCGTGATACGTTTCTATCTTCTCAAAACGTGGTGTTAGAGTGTGGTAATAAATTTTGAAACACTGAAAGGCAAAAGCTAGCATTAATTAATTCTGAAACACTGAAAGGCAAAAGCTAGCATGCAAATTAGAGAGAGAGATAGCTAGGAAGTACATTTCTATAGAAACCAAGCATGCTTCTGTCGGGTTTTTTTATTATTTAATCTATTTTTTAAAAAATTAAATATAACCTTGACGATGATTAAAATCTCTATGCATTACTTTAAATACATAATTAAAAAATCATATACCCTCATAGTCGTAAACCCTAAAACTGACGACACTTGTGGTCGTAAATATTATAAACCCTAAGACCAACGACCCCCGTGGTCGTAGGAGTCGTAACCCCTGAATCTAATGACCACTGTGATCGTAAGGGTTCCAGAGGTTACTTATAGGTACCCTGGTCGGACGAGGTCCTCTACCTAGTCCTCGACCAGATAACTGCTCGTACAAGCAAATAACTGGCATCTCGATTCAGCTCTAAGCATACCCCTTACCATGTGATGAATGGAGCACATGTTATATTGGCTCCATACCACACACTTCATAATCCTAAGATACCAGCAGCAAACTACCGTGTGGCTTAGTGTCTCATAGACATCAACCGTCGGATGATTCAACCATTACCTCGCTTCGACCAGTCGCGATATTTCCAACAGACATCTTTTCCAGGAGTAACTGACATCCCTTCAATGGTTATTTAAGGATAGAGCACGAAGGAACGAGGGAAGATTTTTGGAGCACAGTAATTGTAACAATCCAAATTTCAATTTTCAGTTGAAAATAAAATTTAATTATTTTTGTGGAATTTTTCTGAATTTTAAAAGCTTTTTTTTAAATTATTTCAAAGCTAAAATTATTTCAAAGCTAAAATTATTTATTAGAAAAAAAATATTACCAATTATAAGTGGGAAATATTTTATTTAAATCCAACATGTCTTAGAGAAATTCTGTGAATTTTCTCACATTTTTTGGATTTTATTTGATAGTTTCTAAAGCTTAAATGAATTACTGGAATTATTTAAATTAGAAAATGAATTAAAATTGGCCAGCACAGTATCGGGTCGAATCTCCCGCTGCCCATCACTGTTCTCCGCGCTCAGCCCGTTCCGCCCGCGCGCAATCAATGCGGGCTGTCCGATCAAAATCGGACGGCCGACGCTCCAATCGCTTCAACCTTTCGCCGACAGGTGGTCCCACGCTACACCGTCGTCTCCCACCTCTCTTTCTTCCTCCCCGTGACCGCGCACTTCGCCGCCATTACCGCTCGAGCCGAAGCTTTCAATTCCGCGTTTCATTCCCGGTTTCTTCGTGATTTAGTGCGCATTCAAATCATCAGTTGCCACCGCAATCATTCCCGGTCGTTTCATCTCTTAAACGTGCGCATTTACGCCGGGCGTTCGTCGTCGCAGCCGTAACATCCGCGCACGATCTCCGCCTCCCGGCATCCCCTCGCCCTATAAAGGGTAGCCCCGGGTGCGCATTCGTCTCCTCCACCTAGCGCCCCAGCTCTCCTCGCTCCAGTCTCTCTCTAGCGCTCGCAATTCGAGTTTCTCCGGTGATCCCTGAAGCTCAATTCTTCACCAATTCCATTGCCAACGATCCCGCTCCGACCGCCTCGACAGCAACATTAGCATCGCAGCTTCACTGCGATCCTTGTGCGCACCTTCGCTTCACCAGGAGACCGCCGGAACCCCTTAGCCGCCGTCGACAGAACTTCGCCGTCGCTAAACCTCGTCGCCGACAGTCAAAACCTCGCGCTCCGCCGTTGTTTTGGTAAGCACCCGATTCACCTAGACTCCCTTTATCTTTTGCGCCCAATCCCGCACCTCATCGTGGCGCGTAGCGCCGGCGAGGACGTCGCCGGAGCACCACTGGCCTCGGGCCGACGTGGCCCCACCATGTCGACGCCACCTCAGCGCCACATCCACCCTTCTTGCCGAGTTAGTGCCCACGTGGTTGCCAGCGTCAACCACTGCGCCAGCCCCCGGATCACTGTTCCGTGCACCGAGTCCACCATGGACTTTGACCAAACCGTGGACACGGTCTTTGACTGTGGGGCCCACATGTCAGTGACTCAAAGCTTTGCAATAGAAAAATAATTTGGCTGAAAATTGGATTTTCCGGTACGCTAACATCAGCATGCGCAATAATTTGAATTTCCTCTAGAAAAATAATTCGATAAAATCAATAAAATCTTATTTTAGTTTTTTTTTCTTTAGTTTTAAACTTATAGGAGCTCATATTTCTTCATACGAACTCCGATTTAGGTGAATCAAATTTCTAAATTTCTATAAATTCAAGATCTAGCTAACTAAACCAAAATTATTTCATTTGGAGTTCATTTGAATGTTTATTTCAATTTAGCTTATTTTCGCGTATAGATTTTGACAAATCTGAGGAGCTCGATCCATCTGAAGAGTTAGAATACCAAGACTTCGAGCAAGGCAAGTTATACCATTAATCATATTGAACCCAGTATTTTAAAGTTATTTAATTCTGTTTTTAAATTACCATTGCATGCATAATTTCATTCAGTTATTTTAAATTGCTGTTTTAAATTCTCAGTTAATCCAGTTCCTTTGTATAGCCAATATTGTAGGTTGAATCATCATTTCCTTGTCACCTTAGGCAAATAAAGATTTGAAAATAAAGATATGCTTTGACATTGCTTAGATCACAAGTATTTAATTTTGGGGAATTTTAGCCAAAATAGCAAAGTATTGATTAAAAGCCTATGACATTGTTTTGTCATGGTGGATTTTTGAAAATATCTTTGAAAAATAAAAATAAAAAATGGGTTTGGACTTGGGAGGAATGGACAGCTGGTGGGTGCAGGTTTATGCACGGGCTCGATCTGGGTAGGATTGAGGCCCAGGGGTTGTTTTGAAAAGTCGCCTAAGTCAGTTAAGAGCCGGCCTTTAAGCCGCATTTTGCAAAGCTCCACCGTACTACCACATGTTCTGTATGGGCAGAACTAGGCTTATTAATTTGCCATACCTCACTGTTTTATGTGTCATTTTGTTGAGTTGGTGTTGGTTAAACATTATTCCCACCTGGCGCTAGAGGGAGCTTCCGGCAGGTGGTTAACCCAGTGGAAGAGAAACCTTAGCGGGCGTATGAGCAGTAAGGTAGAACATTTGAAACGCCTTGTGATAATTGCTTAGTCACACGCCTAAGGAAGCGTGTATTGGCTGACATAACGGGCAAATTATCTCGTGTGGGTAAAGTTGTACCCCCTCTGCAGAGTATAAAACTATTCGAATAGCCGTGTCCACGGTCATGGACATGTTGTGCAAGGCCACTCTAAGTTAAATTTTATTTTTGGTTTTAAAATAATTTTTTAGGATGGTGAATCCATGTGGTAAAATCGGGCGGCTAGCCATGTGATAGGAGGGTATCCATCACCATGTTTCATATGGAGGTTATCCACTATAAAACTGTCAATTTAAAATATGATTCTAACTACGGATAAGAAAATGTGCCTTGAAACTTAGTATGGTTATTTAAAACTGAAAATGTTGCTTTACGCAAATAAACCCTATCAGCCTCATTTGTCTACATATGCATACTTCATATTTCTCTATTGGGTGTAACTTGCGAGCACGGAAGTTGTGCTCACTCTTGCTGAATAATATTTATTCAGGAGAAGACTTCTATCCAGACGGTGAGAATCCAGACGTTTAGGCCTACGCTCTCAGACGATTGCCTATGGCGCATCGTGTAGTCCACTACTTATTTGTTTTCCACTGTGTTATTTTAATTGGCCTCAGGCCCCACTTTGTAATAAACTCTGATTCATATTAAATAAAAGCATGATATGATTGTGATGGAATTTTTGTTGGACTGTGTACACTAGAAATCCTGGACTAGTGTGGGAAACACAGAGAATTTGGGATCCTTCGTTCCCAGGTTCGACAGTAATCAGCATTAGATTCATATTTCAAGTATAATTCAATAGCATAGCAAGTATTACGCTCAGTGTAATTAGGATTAGTCCACTGCCTTGTCAAGGGCACCCCTTGTAAAGGATCCAGTTCATAATAATAAAGAGCAGTTCCATCATCTCCAAAGAAATCTTTGCTATTTTTCTCTATTTAATTTCGTAAGATCAACGACTCGATCGTCGACAGCTAGCGCCAACTGTGGGGAAGAAGGCGTTGAGTTCTTGAAGCTTTACTTCGCTCAAGCATTCCTCATCCATTTTCTTTGCTTCATTATCGTTCATGCGAACATGGCAGGGACTTGGGATGAGGAAAACTGGTTCGACTTGGCAGACTGTTCCGACCTCGACATCGACGCATGCATCCACGCCATGGAAAAAAATGGAAAGTCATCATCCTCCTCCTCCACCGGCTCGCCAGTCACAGAGATTAGCGAAATCGACCGGATGGATGAAGATACACCTCCGCCATCAATGGCGCTCTCAGAGGAACCGCTCGTTCCGACCAGTTCGAAACGTCCGAAAGCCTCTGCAAGCCCGGTCGACCCAACCGGCAAAGACGGGAACGAAAGCCCAACGCTGCAATCAGAGAGTCCATGTACTCTCGATATTGTCATGGGTGACCAGTATTCGCCAACGGCTCCTACGTATTCCGGGAGTCAACCGACATCTGGTAAGGGTATCGATGAAGTTATCACCGATCGTAGGCCAAGTGGGCATGGTGAAACTCAGCGTACGATCGGCAATCCGCCGAATCAGGTTGAGTCAACCACAAAGCCCACCAGAGACGGTAATCTCCGACCGCTCCCCATCATAAAGGCTTCTTGTAGAAGCACTGCAAGTCTCTCCCTTAACTACGACGGGAGTTTATCGGAAGATCGCTACTGGCGCCACAAAGTTAACACAATCGGAGATACCAATCTGGATGCCATGCACGATCCTCCAAGGATTAACTCGACATCACTTGCTGGTGGAAATGGTACATGCGCTCAAGCACCAACTACCGGAGGCAACCGAGCTGATAGATGTGCATCAGTTAATTCACATGTTCCCACCCTACCACGAGTAAAGGGTCAGACAGGGCCCACCAGAAGGTCGAGGGAAAATTCACCTTATCGAACGCCCACGGCAAGCGGTAACTCTCCACGACCTTCGGTAACAATACAAAACTTGCAACGAGTCCAGGATATTCTGAATAATCCAGATCATGCTTTAGCGGGAACTCCAGGTTATGCTCAGCTTGCAGGTCAGGTGTCAGAGATCCGCCAACAAACCATGCGGCGTACGGTAATGTACCGGGAGCAAAGGAATTCACAAAGTCATACGATAACTTCATCCCAGCGCTCCTCTCTCAGTAGAGGACAGCATGGTCGAGCGGAGGACCGATCAACATCAAGACCCTTTCGTAGGTTTCGACCAGGAAATCACGAAGGAAGACGGCTCTTCATAGCAGCCACTCCTTCTCCTCATCAAGAGGAACGACCACTTTATTCAGGTGATCTGAGGCATCATCTGAACCAAGCTGGTGGTCAAAGACGTTATCAGACCGATTTGGGAGACCAGATCCTAGGAATGAAAATCTGAGGACCCGATCCCCAACTGATTAGTATCCAGCTCATTTTTAGAGAAGGTGCCACAATTCCATTACAGGCTACCGAGCATTTTCGACAGGCCTCCTAGCTGTTCGTTGGCCGAACAGGTTCCAACTAGCCAACAAAGAAATGTTCAATGGGACCCAGAACACCTTAGAGTTTCTTCAAATTTATACTACCGCCATCAAAGCTGTTGGTGGTAATGATAACGTAGTGGCAAATTACTTGCCACGGTCCTTGAAGGGTATGCCCGCTCGTGGTTGCTTAACCTACCGGTCGGATCTATATATACTTGGGGGCAGCTCTGCGATACTCTAATCGCCAACTTTCAAGGGATGTATGACCATCCCGGGAAGGAGGAGGATCTTCACCGAATGAAGCAGAAAACCAACAAAACTCTTCGACAATATATCAAGAGATTCAATCAGGTTCAAAACTCTATTCCAGAGATCGCAGAATCTTCTGTCATTCAGGATTTTAAAGTAAGGCTGAGAAATAGCCAGTTTACAAAGGATATTGCAGTAAATCATCCACAGACAACCGTCAAACTCTTTGACATGGCAGACAAGTATGCAGCCGCTAGTAAAGCTGTCGAATGGTACAATGCTATTGATCGAAAAGATAAAAATCCACAGTCAGGCCTGGAGAAGCAGGAGAAGAAAAGCAAGAAGTCTCTCAAGAATAAGAAGAATCGCAAGCCCAATAACAAGGAAGTCCTTGCGATTCCCGAAAAGTTTACCAATGGCAAAAGAGACTTCACTGGTCGGAACAAGACTAAGGCTTTGACCAGTGATTACAAGAAAATTAAGAAGTGGTGTCCACTTCACCAGGCAGTAGGGCATGATTTGCGCACCTGCCGAGCCTGGCAAAAGAAACTGGATAATTACTACTCAGGTAAAGATCACTTTCCCTCCATAATAAAACTCGGAGAACCAAGCTCCAAGAAGAACAAAGATGGCGGGGAAGAGATGGAGTACTAGGAGCCGCAACACACAGTCGATTTGATCTTTGGTGGATCCTCCTCGTTCGAGTCGAGACATCATCTGTAGGCTGTAGAACAGGAGGTGAACCTTGCCGAGTCTCCGATCACCGTCCAGCCGTCTAGGTGGTCAGAAACTGTAATCTCCTTCAGCAAAGAATATTGTCCCATCCCGTCGACTCGACCAGGTAGGTTTCCTATCGTAGTTGAACCTGCTATTAATAATTGTAAAGATAATCGTGTCTTAATAGATGGAGGTAGTTCTTCAAATATTTTAATTACAGGAGCATTGGAAGAGATGCAAATTGGAGGTAGTTCTTTAAATATTTTATTTACGGGAGTATTGAAGAGATACAGATTCCCAAGTCCAAGGTAAAACACGTGAAATATGTCTTCCACAACATAACTCCTGGGTCTACCGTCAAACCGATAGGACAGCTGTCCCTACCAGTTACGTTCAGAAGGCCTGACAACTTTCAAACAAAAAGTGTTCCATTTGATGTAGTAGATTTTGAAAACGCATACAATGGAATCCTCGGTCACCCGGCTTTAACAAAATTTCTGATAGTCACGCACTACGGTTATCAAAGTTTAAAAATGTCAGGACCAAATGGGGTTATCACGGTTCGAGGAGATAAAAAAAATGCTTATGCATGTGATAAAAAATTCTTAGAACTGGTCGATAAGCTTCCGACCAAAGGAACTAATCCGCCTACCGTGTAGGTCAAGCACTCGAGGTCAAAGATAGTCCCAAAGCCTTTCGACCAAACCAAGGAGGTACCACTTGGCAAAGGTGCTCCTCTGGAAAGCACCAACGCACCGTCTGGCTCAAGAAACGCTAACACGTTTGCCCAAAAAGTACTGATCGGGGTAGGACTCGACCCCAAATAGGAAGAGTCGTCTCCTTCCTCCAAGCAAACCAGGACGTATTCGCCTGGTAGGCGTCCGACATGCCCGGAGTGCCCAAGGAGGTGATCGAGCATAGGCTAGCTCTCTAGCCTGACAAAAAATCGGTAAAACAGAAGCTAAGGCGTTTCACACCTGATCGGAAGGAGGCAATTCAGTTGGAGATCGACAAGCTCCTCAAGGTTGGATTCATTCATGAAGTCGACCATCCAGAGTGGCTCGCCAACCCTATAATGGTCAGAGAAAGCAATGGGAAATGGCGAATGTGTATTGACGTCACAGATCTTAATAAAGCATATCCGAAGGATGGCTTTCCTCTTTCACACATTGATCAACTTGTACATAAGATTAATATTAGTAAAGATGAAGACAAAACTTTCTTCATCACTCCATATGGCACTTACTGCTATATTAAGATGTCATTTGGTCTCAAAACGCTAGTGCAAGTTTTCAAAGATTGATACAAAAAAACCTTTAATCCTCATATGTGTCAAAATCTAGAACTTGATGATTTGGTTGTGAAAAACACTGGCGCTAGCGACCATATTTTCGACCTGCACGAGACTTTCAATAACTTAAGAAGGCATAACCTTAACTTAAATCCAGAGTAGTGTGTGTTTGGAGTTTTTTCGGGAAAGCTTCTTGGATTCCTAGTTTCGGCTAGAGGTATTGAAGCAAACACAGCAAAAAATTTGGCCATCGACCAGATGCACCCTCCGACCACAAAGAAGGAAGTCCAAAAACAAAACGGGTGTACGGCATCGTTAAGTTGTTTCAATGCACGGTTAGGAAAGAAAGGATTACCTTTTTTTCAAACTTCTTCGGAAACATTACTGATTTACGTGGTTGTAACGCCACAGACCGTCAGTGGTGTACTGGTCGTAGAACGTGACAACATCCAATGACCGGTGTATTACGTAAGTGAAGTCTTACATGGACCAAAGGAAAGATACCCACAGGCACAAAAGTTGCTATATGGTCTCCTTATGTCTTCAAGGAAACTAAGACATTATTTTCAAACCCACAAAGTGGTCGTACCAACCGGATATCCCCTTGGTCAAGTTCTCAGAAACAGGCAATCATCAGGACAAATAGTAAAATGGACGGTTGAGCTTGGGGCGTTCGACCTCCATTTCATCCCATGAACAGCAATCAAGTCCTAGACAATAGCATAATTCATTGCCAAATGGACAAACTCTAAACTCACCAAAAGGCCCGAGTTGGAACACCACGACGAGTGGACAGTGTACTTTGACGGTTCCTTGATGCTCAAAGGCTCGAGGGCTGCCGTTGTCCAAATATCCCCTACTGGAGAACATATAAAATACGTCATTCAGCTAAACTTTTCTGCAATAAACAATGTGGCAGAATACAAAGGTTTACTGGTAGGACTCCGAGCAGTCAGGGCGCTCGGGATTCACAGATTACTAGTGAAAGCCGATTCTCAACTAATAGCGAATCAAGTTAGGAAAGTGTATCAATGCTCAAGTACCAAGATGTCATCTTATCTGGCGGAAGTATGAAAACTCGAAAAACACTTCTTCGGTTTCCCGATCCAACACATTTTTAGAAAGGAAAATTTTATGGTAGACCAGTTGGCACTGATGGCCTCCACGAGGTCACCTGTCCTGCCTGGAGTTTTTTCGAGCAACTCGAGTCACCCTCACTGGTCGAGCATTCCGAGGACATAGATGTTCCAATAGAGGTCGTAAAAATTGATCCTGTGAACATGGATGCGCCACAGGAGGTCATCACGCACGATCCCGATAGAGATTGGATGACGTCGATCTACAATTATCTTCAGCATGGTATTAATCCTGAAGATGATGTAGAGGTTGATCGTATTTCTCAAAAAGCCAAATCATACACTTTGATCAAACGTACCTTGTATAAATGAAGATCTCACGGAGTGTTGATGAGATGCATATATCAAACGGATGGCATTAAGTTGCTATCCAACATTCATGGAGGAGTCTGTGGAGCACATCATTCCTACAGAACACTGGTCGGTAAAGCCTTCAAGCAAAGATACTATTGGCCAACTGCCCTTCCTGATGCAAAAGAGCTCGTGACGAAGTGCGTACACTGTCAATTTCACAGTTGACAAGTACATCAGCCGACACAAACTTTGCAAATAATACCTCTTTCTTGGCCTTTTGCAACCTGGGGACTAGACATTCTGGGACCTTTCCCAAGGGCACCGGGGGCTTCGACTTCCTTTTCGTCATGATTGACACGTTTACAAAATGCATAGAAGTCGAGCCAGTTGTTGAAATATCAACTGAGTCTGCTAAGAGGTTTCTCACAAAAAAATATGATCATATGATTTGGTGTACCCAGTCGTATAATCACAGATAATGGTGCCAGTTCTCTAGCGGAAATTTACAGGAATTCTGCAAGGATCTAGGTATCAAGATACATTTCGCTTCTGTCGCTCACCTGTAGAGCAACGGAGTAGTCGAAAGAGCCAATGGGATCATACTGCAAGGGGTGAAACGCCGAGTGTTCGACCAATTAACACAACGGTCAGAAGCTTGGGTTTAATAACTTCCTTCTGTATTATGGGCCGTTCGAACTATGACCAGTCGTGCAACCAATGAAACACTATTTTTTCTCGTTTACGGTGCTCAAGCCATGCTTCCTCCGGAACTGAAATTGGGCTCTACTCGAACTGATTGTTACAATATTAACGATCAAGAAGAACGACGACTCGACGATATCAATGTTCTTGGGGAATGATGAAACCAAGTCATAATACAATCGGTAATTTACCAATAAGTCATGCGAAGGTATCATAGTCATAAGGTGCAACCTCGTAGCCTAGCTGTACGTGATCTGGTTCTAAGAAAAATTCAGAGCCAGGCTAACCGCAACAAACTTTCTTCCAAATGGGAAGGTCCATACACTGTGGTCGAAGTTACCAGACCTGGTTCGGTACACTAGCTATGTCAGACGGGCGTGTTTTGTCAAACTCCTGGAATATTGGCCAATTGGGTAAGTTCTTTGTATAAATGTATTTTTATATTTTGTCATATTTCAATAAAGTTTATCATTTCTTTATTTTCTTCAATAAGTGATATTGTTTATATGTTTATACTCAAACTCTAGTTGCCTACTATTTGTTGTTGATACTGGTCGGAGAAGACCAACTTCTCTCCGATATCCTTTAAAAGGATCTTTCTTACTCTCTGGCTCAGACATCTAAGTCAAACGCCACAAAGGTCCTAGTCGTGACCATTACGTCAATGGTTCTCATGCGCGACCACACTCTTTTCTTAAAGAAATATGCGAGTACAAAGTGCATAACACAAACAACTACATATAGTGATTTACATGCTTAAAAATTTGGAGACTACATTTCTTCACTTCAGCATTCTGTTCTACTCTTGTTTGGCTGCTGGTCGAGACACAGAAAGCCTCCTAGCCGAAGTCTCTCCTCTCCGTACGTGGTCCTGTCCGCAGGAAGGAGCTTTCCTAGCGACGGTCTTTTTCCTACGATCTTCCCTGCCAATCGAACTTGAGCACGAGCATGTTTCGCGGAGTGTTTCTCATGTCTTCCGTTCTTAGCAATCATTACGACCAGTTTGGATACTACATATAAATAAGACCACTTATCGTTTATTGCATACATCCTTACATATTTTCTTTCTAATCGAGAAAAGTCTTATCTTTCGACCATGTAATCTATTATTTATTATTTCGATTATAGAAAACAGATCTACAACTAGTTGAAGTCACACACTGGTTCCGACTACAATTGATTTTCTAGTATTAATACAATCAGTTTTTGTCATATAATCAGCATATACTTTAAATAGTGGTCGTGACTTTTACTCTTAATCTTGGCTTACTGCTTTTTTAGTAAAAATCTTCTACTATACAAGCAGTCGGGGGGCTAGAAAATATATGACTATTTCATAAGTCAAAAGGATCAACGAAAGATTTTTTTGATGAACGAAAGGTGAGTTTTTTACATTCATACTTCTCATATTACAATAATTTACTCTTTAGGATCACCAGACTGATCACTACGTGTCGAAGATCCGACCTCTATTTCTTCCGCAACCTTATTTCTGAGAGGTGTCATTTCCTCAAAAAGTTTGGTTGCATCATCTCCCGCGCAGTTGAAGTCTTCCTGAACAACTTAGAGATTTTATGGTGGGGTCGGAGGCCTTCAGCTTTGCCAAAGCAAAACTGACTCTATTTTTTATAACTTCAAATAAAGTCTGCATGATTCACCCGAGTAGTTTTGAGAAAGCTTCCGAGATCTTCGAGTTGTTGGCCAAGGAAGTTGATCTTCTCCATAAGATCTCCTAAGCTGGGCCGTTGCGTTCCCGATCCCATATCGAAGAGTATCTTGTTGAAGGACTTGACCTTCTCTCTAATACTATGCCCAAAAGCTACCTCCTTGCCACCTTCAAACTCAAGAGCTTTTTCTGCTCTCTTTAATACTTGAGTTTGCTCTGCATGAGTAGACCAAATAATAAATACATACAATTAAAGATAGTACATTGGTCGAGTTTACGACCGATTCCCTTCAGCTTTCTTCTCGATAGCCTCAAGGACTTCCTTGTGTCTGGTCGTCAAATATTCAATCGACCGGTCCTTATTTTGGCATTCCTCTTTAAGCTTGGCTATGATGGCTCCTTTCGTCATAATCTCTTTTTTAAGCTTCTCCGAATATATCAAGTATTATAAAGACAGAAGTTAATCAACAGAGAAGGAGTTAATGGTAAAGATGGAGAGGAGAAGGCATGAAAAGTGCTTACTTTCTAATTCGAAGTTCTTATCCTCCAAAAATTTTATTCGTTGGGTCATTAGTCCGACCACAACGAAGTTTTCCACCAGATGCTACAAAAATAGCAGACTCCTTTGAGTTTTTAATAAAAATTAAAGTGAAAAGCTATTAAAAGTGGTCGTGAAAAATTACCTACAATGTCATGTTATTATATTCGTCAAAAATGGAATCGGGACCCATCTTTAAGTGACGATACAATATTCTTCCCCAAGCCTTGTCGAGTTCTTTATTGTCGAAGACTCGAAAGGGGTAAGGGAAAGTAACAGGAAGAGGAGATTTTCCAGCAGAGGTCGAATCCTGCTGGAATTCCTCAGATACCACCACCTCCATAGGTGGGGTTGGAGCCGCCACGAGTTCCAGAACAGGCATTGGCTCTGTCACCTGCTCGGGGGCTGGCTCGGCCTCTTTCTCCTCAGGAACCTTCTCCTGAGTGATGCTCTCTGGTCGGAAGTGACCAAAACACTAGATGATCTATAACGAAAGACGCTCAACACTCCAGAAACACTAAAGGTAAGTATTTACATATGTTTCTTTTTCGTGTATACAAACCTTGTTTTCTTAGTCTTGAACTTGAAGCGCGCTGACCCAAAATCCGACACACTTGCTTTTGTTTTCTTTGCAACCAACTTCACCGATTCCAAATCAGTAGGGGTTAGTTAGACCTCTCACATCCACCGACCAAAGGTCGAAAGCAATATCCTCGACCAGTCTCTGATCATAGGGTCGGATTGTGTAGTCTCATCGACCTCCAGAGCGGTTGCTTCAGTAGCAACTGACAGGTCGTAGGCGACCACTTGGGAGTCCACAACAACCGCCTAATTAACAATCAAAATTAGTCAGGTGATGAAAACTATTCACCTAGAATATACATTTCTGTTCGGTTACCTACCTCTATAAGATCGCCTTCTCGGGTGGTCGTAGAAGCAGTCGGAGTATCAATCGACTCACAACTCTTGGTGACCTCATTTATCTTCAATCCGACCGACTACACATCAAAGAGGATTTATGGAAAACCGATCGAAAAACACATAAATAGTGAAAGATAGTTGATATTTTTACCTTAAACCTCTCGGCTCTCTCTGTTGCAAAAACAATCGCCAAAATCTGATGGAAATAAGTCTTCTCATCGGGCTCCCCAGCACAGATCATTCTGATATGAGATCTAACCTCATCAGGAGAAAGAGCTGCAAGAATGAACGAGAGATTTTAGGGTTACAAAAGTAACGGTCAAGGTAAACAAACCGATCGGAATCTTTTGCGACTTATCCTCCTTAGAATCTTTGGTCGCGTCATCATGACCAATGTACCATAGCATTGAATGTGTTCGGAATTTCAGGGGGCTAATCCGGCACATAGAGAAATCTCTTACTACGTGCTAGAAGGTTAAACCCCTGATACTAAGATGTTGGATGGCTTCAACCCATCTCCTCACCTTTCTGTCCTTATTCACGGAGGAGCGTCATTCCGTGTTCTCGACCACATTCTTACCGGTATAATAGAGGCTGCCCTTTTGAGTGACCGTCATGTAGAACCCGTTGTTCTTCCACGACGACCACGAAGACTTTGAGTACATTCGGATGTACTCATCAGCTTTTCCTTCGTGGAGGCGCATGGTGCATTCCCTAGGCGTCCCCATTGTCTTCCCTTACTTCATCATTCTGTAGATGTACTTCAAGAGCTCTAGGTCTGCAGGAATTCCTAAGTATGCTTCACAACGGTAGACGAAGACGCTAAGGTTGGCAATTGCATTGGGAAAAAGGTTCACCAATTCAACTCCATAATGCTCAAGATCATAGGGAGAAATGAATGAACTGGGAGCCTGAATCCGCATTCGATATATGCGAGAAAAACATGAATTTCCCCATCTTCGCTGCTTGGAGAGTGCTCTCTGGCCGCTAATCTCCAAGAAATCATATTTTTGTTCGGAAGCATCCCAATCTTCTCCAATTCTTCAAGCTTCTTTCCGCTCAGAACAGAAATCGACAAGTTAGTAATCAAGTCCGACATGGTTACGTATTGGATCAAAGAAAGAAAGGAGGTCGTAGAAAGTTGAAGGTAAAATAGGTCGGAGGAGTTCCTTCTCTTATAAGATTAAAATGGAAACCAGGAGGCGTAAAAACCCTAAAGCCTTGCGCCGAGGAGATTTTATAGTTGTAATTCCTTAACTGCACTAGGGAATTACCCAAAAGTTCAACGGACATAAAAGATTCTTCAGTTCCCAAGGCAGTTTCTCAACTTTAAAATGAATATAGACCACATCGAATGTCAGAGCCTTAAATGAGGGTCTGCCGATACTGATGAGGACATCCCTACTATGGATACAGCCGGGCCTACACACACAACTCATCCACAATCTATACAAGGACCTTTTACCCAAGCTCGTACTCGCCAACTTAATTACCAGGTGAATTCGTTCCTATGTTTATATATTATTGAGAATAAACCGCTACCTAATGCAAGTGATTTAATTGTGCTTAGGAACATGGGAACGAACCAAGGAGAGGCTTGTGGAGTCATAGACATGCATGGAAGGCATAATGGAGGTCACCACATCACTTTGGGTCCATGTCAAGTAAGAGTTCGAGTTGTGCTCATTCTGATTCGAATTCGGACTACTGTGACAGTACTAAGTTCAAATGGTTATAACTTCTTCATACGGACTCTTTTTGGGGCGATGCTGGACTTCATGGAAAGCTTATCAAGTCTACTTTCCAACGGATCCAAGATCAGCATCAAACTCCATCTGAGCCGACTACAATCATCAAAAGAGTCCACGTCAGTTTTTGAGTCCGAGTCAAAAGGGTGTTGTGCCACCTCCACTTGGGCCCATGGGCCTTGTAACCCTAGGGGCGTGTGTCCACTTCGCTGGCCGCCACCCCTGGTCGTCTCCCTATATAGGAGCCGTCGTCTCCTTTTGCTAGAACTCGGATTTCGTTTGATTAGTTTCTCCATTGTGAAAACTCTCATTCTTCGCTTGTGTCGATTAGACCAACCGTAAAGGACCTCTGCGGAATCCCACCTTTTGAACTCAATCATATATTTGTAATTCAGATTGCTTTTTACCTCGTTCTTGCTTGTTCTTCGATTGCTTGCAGGAATTGATCCTCGTGATCATGTCAACCAGGTCTTTGGCACGGTTGATAACGACTTGGTGGTTAGTTCAGCGATTGTTTGGTTCGTGCGTGCTGCGTTCGTAGCCTGGATCGTGAGAGTTGGCCGTCATCTAATCGGTACTTACCCCTCTCATCGAAAGATCGGGACAACAGGGAGCATCAAGTGGTATTAGAGCTACAGTTCATCGGTGAGAGTCTCCAGTTTTTCATACCTAGAGTTCAGAAAATTGCCAAAAAAATTCGCATCTATCATCCCTACCGAGCCATTTGAGCCTCGTAATTTTTCTTTTCAGTGCATTACATTGTTGAACTTTTGGTTGCATCGTTTTGTCCTTTGTTGGTCTTAGTGTCTAGTTCCTTTAGAGTTTCGAGTTCTGCTCACGTTTGGTCTCACCGTTGCGGTTGAGTTCGATCTGCCACGGCAAGGAGATCAAAGGAGGAGAAGGACACCGACTTTAGCCAGGAGACGTCTTCTCCAGGAGTAACTGTCATCCCTTCAATTGTTATTTAAGGATGGAGCACGGAGGAACAAGGGCAGGATTTTGGAGCATAGTAATCAGCATTAGATTCATGTTTCAAGTCTAATTCAATAGCATAGCAAGCATTACGCTCAGTGTAATTAGGATTAGTCCACTGGCTTGTCAAGGGCACCTCGTGTAAAGTATCCAGTTCAAAGCAATAAAAGGCAGTATCATCATCTCCCAAAAACTCTTTGCTATTTTTCTCTGTTTTATTTTGTAAGATCGGCGACTCGATCGTCAACAAACCTCTCCCTAACTTCATTTTCAATTCTGACTCTTTTGGTCACACCACGTACCACGGCGTGACCAAAGCTTCCACGATAGCCCTGTGTGCCAACACGCATATGTTTTGGGGCTAAGTCCTGTCACGCCAACAGGGGCGGCGTGACAACACTCGTTTGCCACGTCGAGGTTCGTGGCGTAACAACGTGCATGTGTCATGTTACGCGCTGTGGCGTGACCAAGGGGGTTAGAATTTAAAATAAAGTTAGAGAAAAGTTATCTTTAAAATATTTTTTAAAAAATAGATTAAATCATTAAAAAAAATTCTTCGGGCAACACAGTTCCAGAAGAGAGCACATTTCAGTTTGGTTGTAGCCTAACAAGACTTGTAATTCTATCTCAGTAATTATTGTAGTTTGTCATCATACGATATATCCTGTATTACACTACCTGCAGCGCCATATGACATTTGTTTGAAACTAGTATCGAAGCTTACGATAGATCATCCACATCAGGTCATCAGCACTAATTGGTAATCATCTGGTAGCTATAACAAAAGATACCTTAATTAAGATTAAAAAAATGGTACCTTCGTATGAAAATGAAACTTTTTCGTTGGGAAATTTGGTGGGCTTCACTCATACCGCGACATTCGGCCGACTATTGCAAAAGCCCGTCTTTCTCGTATCACTTTTATCGGACCGGGGGTCGGCCAAATTGTTGGGCTATGTGGCCTATGGCTGTCGACGGAAAAGGCTGTACAATTTTGGGCCTACTTATCTTCCTGTCGAGAAAAACCAAGCCGCAACCGGGAGCTCCGTCACCATCCTCCCACGCAGGCCCCTCCCCCTCCTCTCCAGCTTTATTGTCGGCGTTGAGGGGGTAAGGCCGTATTTTTTATAAGTAATTTTATATTTATTTAGTTTATTTAGTGTTTTTTTTTACTAAATCAACTTATTCTAGTTTTCTTCCTTCGCACAGTTATCCATCGAATTTCTTGTACCCACAATGGGTTTTGTTGTACCAACTCATCTGGACGACAACGACGAAAAATCGACACTGGTCTATGTTGATTTTAAATAAATCTCCTCTGGTTTTCTTCTAACAAACAATACCGCTACTGAGGCGTGGGTCTTACACATCTATGGAGATCCTTAACAATCTACTTCCCGCTTTTGTGATCATCAACAATCATGTTGAAGTTGCAAGATCCGGAGTTTTCAACAAAGAACATAAAGAAGTTCAGCAGTTCATCAACTCAAGGACTTGATAGTAATAAGTTGTTCATCGGATATCTTCAATGGAAAAGTTGGTTACTCACGTACTTTTATCACTGTGTTATTAATATAAATTAGAGGAATGGTGATGATTAAAATCTCTACGTATTACTTTAAATACATAAATAAAAGATCATATGTCTTCGTGGTCGTAAACTCTCATACTAACGTCCCCCGTGGTCGTAAGAGTCGTAAACCCTAAGACTAACGACCTCGTGGTTGTAAGAGTTGTAACCTCTGAAGCTAACAACCTCTGTAGTTGTTAGGGTTCTAGAGGTTAATTATAATCACACTAGTCAGATGAGGTTCTGTACCTAGTCCCCAACCAAATGATTGTTCGTACAAGCAATGAACTAGCATCTGATTCGGCTCTAAGCATATCCTTTACCGTGTGATGAATAGAGCACATGTCGTATTGGCTCCATACCACGCGACGTTTCATGATCCTAAGACACTAGCAATAAACTAAAATGCGGTTTAGCGTGTCACAGACAATAAACCACCAAACGGTTGATACTTCATCAACACTCGCCTCTCTCCGACCAGTCGCAACTCTCCCAATAGGCACTTATACCAGGATTAACTGTCGCCACTTCATCAACTATTTGAGGAAGAGCGCAAACAGCGAAAGGGGAAGCCAATTCGAAAAATCAACAGACGATTGGATTTCATCTGAAGCATTAGCATAGCAAGTACTGTGTTGAGTGTAATTAGAATTAGTCCACTGCCTTGTCAAATGGCACCCCTTGCAATGGATCCAGTTCATAGCAATGAAGAGCAGTCCCATCATCTCGGTCATCGTCAGAGGAATCACTCATTTCGACCAGTTCGGAACGTTCGAACGCCTCTACAAGCCCGGTCGACCCAATCGGCAAAAACGGCAACAGAAGCTCAGCGCCACAGTTAGAGAGTACATGTTCTCTTGATATTATCATAGGCGACTAGTATTCTCCAAAGGCTCCTACGTATTCCGGGGGCCAACCAACATTTGGTAAAGGTGTCGATGAAGTTATCACCGATTGTAGGCCAAGTGGCATGGTGAAACCCAGCATACGATCGGCAATCCGCCAGATCAGGCTAAGTCCACCACAGAGCCCACTAGAGGTGGTAATCTCCGACCACTCCCCATCATGGAAGCTCCTTGCATAAGCACTGGAAAGCTCTCCCTTAGTTACGACAGGAGTTCATCGGAAGATCACTACTACTACCACGAAGTTAACACAATCGGAGATACCAATCCGGATGCCATGCACGATCCTCCAAGAGTTAACTAGTCACCACTTGCTGGTGGAAATGGTAAGGGCGCTCAAGCACCAACTACCGGAGACAACCGAGCTGATGGACGAGCATCAGTTAATTCACCTGTTCCTACCCCACCGCGGGTAAAGGGTCAGACAGCGCCCACCGGAAGGTCGAGCAAAAATTCACCTCATCAAGCGTCACTGCAAGCGAGAATCCTCCACTACCTTCGATAACAATGCAAAGCCTGCAACGAGTCCAGAATATTCTGAATAATCTAGATCCTGCTAAATCTAGGTTATGCTCAGCTTGCAGTTCAGGTGTCGGAGATCCACCAACAAACCATGCGGCGTACGAAAATGTACCAGGAACAAAGGAATTCACAAAGTCACACGATGACTTCATCTCAGTGCTCCTATCTCAGTAGGGGATAGCATGGTAGAGCGGAGGACCAATCAACACCAAGACCCCCTCGTAGGTTCCGACCAGGAAATCACGAGGGAAGACGACTCTTCACGACAGCCACTCCTCATCATCAAGAGGAACGACCGCTTATTTCGAACGATCTCAGACATCATCTGAACCAAACAGGTGGTCAAAGACGTTATCATAACGTCCACGACCGAATTAGGACACCGGATCCTAGGTATGCAAATATGAGGAACCGATCACTAACTGATTACAATTCGGCTCCTTTTCAGAGAAGGCACCATGATTCCATTACGGGTTACCTAGCATTTTCAGTAGGTCTCCAAGCTATTCGTTGGCTGGACATCTTCCGACCAGCCAACATAGAAAAATTTAATGGGACTCAGAACCCATTAGAATTTGTTCAAATTTATACTACCGCTGTCAAAGCTGCTGGTGGTAACGACAACGTGATGATAAATTGCTTGCCCATGGTCCTTGAAGGGTCTGCTCGCTCATGGCTGCTCAACCTACCAGTCAAATCTATCTATACTTGGGAGCAGCTCAGTGGTACTCTGATCGTCAACTTTCAATGAACGTATGATCGTCCCGAGAAGGAGGACGATCTTCAGCGGATGAAGCAAAAAACTAACAAAACTCTTTCATAATATATCAAGAGATTCAGTCAGGTTCGAAATTATATCCCAGAGATCGCATAATCTTCTGTTATTCAGGCTTTTAAAGTAGGACCGCGGAATCACCGGTTCACGGAGGATATTGCAATAAATCCTCCAAGGAAAACTGTCCAACTTTTCAACATGACAGACAAGTATGTGGTTGCTAGTGAAGTGGTCGAATGGTGCGATGCTATTGATCGAAAGGATAAAAATCCCCATTTAGTCCTGAATAAACTAGAGAAGAAAAGCAAGAAGTCTCTCAAGAACAAGGAGAATCGTAAGCCTGATAACAAGGAAGTCCTTGTGATTCCAGAAAATTTTATCAAGAGTAAGAGAGACTTCACTGGTCGAAACAAGGTTGAGGCTCCAACCAGTGATTACAAGAAAAATAAGAAGTGGTGTCCACTTCACCAAACAGTAGGGCATGATTTGCTCACCTAAAGACCGTGGCAAAAGAAACTAAAAAATTACTACTTAGGCAAAGGTCCCTTCCCTTCCATAACAGAACTCAAAGAACCAAGCTCTAAGAAGGACAAAGATGGCGACAAAGAGATGGAGTACCAGGAGCCGCAGCGCACAGCCGATATGATTTTTGGTGGATCCTCATCGTACGAGTCAAGACGTCATCTGAACGCCGTAGAGCGGGAGGTGAACTATGCTGAGTGTCCGATCACCGTCGAGCCATCCAAGTGTTCGGAAACTGTAATCTCCTTCAGCAAAGAAGACTGCCCTCATTCCGTCAACTCGACCAGGTAGGTTTCCTATCATAGTTGAACCTACTATTAACAAATGTAAAGTTAATCGAGTCTTAATAGATGGAGTTAGTTCTTTGAATATTTTATTTACGGGAGCATTGGAAGAGATGCAGATTCCAAGTCTAAGCTAAAACCTGTGAAATATGCCTTCCACGGCATAGTTTCAGGTTCTACCGCCAAACCGATAGGACAACTATCCCTGCCGGTTACGTTCGGAAGACCTGACAACTTCTGAACAGAAAAGGTTCCATTTGATGTGCTAGATTTTGAAACTACATACAATGGAATCCTCATCCGTCTGGCTTTAGCAAAATTCCTGATAGCCACGTACTACGGTTATGAAAGTTTGAAAATGCCAGGACCGAAGGGAGCCATCATGGTTCGAGGAGATCGAAAAATGGCTTATGCATGTGATCGAAAATCCTTAGAACTGGTCAATGAACTTCTGACCAGAGAAACTAATCTGCTCACCATGCAGGTCAAGCACTCAAGGATAAAGATAGCTCCAAAGCCTTCGACTGCACCAAGTAGGTACCACTTCCTCATCATCAAGAGGAGCGACCGCTTATTTCGAACGATCTCAGACATCATCTGAACCAAACAGGTGGTCAAAGACGTTATCATAACGTCCACGACCGAATTGGGACACCGGATCCTAGGTATGCAAATATGAGGAACCGATCCCCAACTGATTACAATTCGGCTCCTTTTCAGAGAAGGCGTCATGATTCCATTATGGGCTACCTAGCATTTTCAATAGGTCTCCAAGCTGTTCGTTGGCTGGACAGATTCCGACCAGCCAACATAGAAAATTTAATGGGACTCAGAACCCATTAGAATTTGTTCAAATTTATACTACCGCTGTCAAAGCTGCTGGTGGTAACGACAACGTGATGGTAAATTGCTTGCCCACGGTCCTTGAAGGGTCTGCCCGCTCATGGCTGCTCAACCTACCAGTCAAATCTATCTATACTTGGGAGTAGCTCTGTGGTACTCTGATCGTCAACTTTCAATGAACGTATGATCGTCCCGAGAAGGAGGACGATCTTCAGCCGATGAAGCGAAAAACCAACAAAACTCTTCGATAATATATCAAGAGATTCAGTCAGGTTCGAAATTATATCCCAGAGATCGCATAATCTTCTGTTATTCAGGCTTTTAAAGTAGGACCGCGGAATCACCGGTTCACGGAGGATATTGCAATAAATCCTCCAAGGACAACCGTCCAACTTTTCGACATGGCAGACAAGTACGTGGTTGCTAGTGAAGCGGTCGAATGGTGCGATGCTATTGATCGAAATGATAAAAATCCCCAGTTAGTCCTGAATAAACTAGAGAAGAAAAGCAAGAAGTCTCTCAAGAACAAGGAGAATCGTAAGCCCGATAACAAGGAAGTCCTTGTGATTCCAGAAAATTTTACCAAGAGTAAGAGAGACTTCACTGGTCGAAACAAGGTTAAGGCTCCAACCAGCGATTACAAAAAAAAATAAGAAGTGGTTTCCACTTCACCAAACAGTAGGACATGATTTGCTCACCTAAAGAGCGTGGCAAAAGAAATTGAAAAATTACTACTCAGGCAAAGGTCCCTTCACTTCCATAATAGAACTCAAAGAATCAAACTCTAAGAAGGACAAAGATGGCGACAAAGAGATGGAGTACCAGGAGCCGCAGTGCACAACCGATATGATTTTTGGTGGATCTTCATCGTACGAGTCAAGACGTCATCTGAACGCCGTAGAGCGGGAGGTGAACTATGCTGAGTGTCCGATCACCGTCGAGCCATCCAAGTGTTCGAAAATTGTAATCTCCTTCAGCAAAGAAGACTGCCCCCATTCCGTCAACTCGACCAGGTAGGTTTCCTATCATAGTTGAACCTACTATTAACAAATGTAAAGTTAATCAACTCTTAATAGATGGAGTTAGTTCTTTGAATATTTTATTTACAGGAGCATTAGAAGAGATTCAGATTCCCAAGTCTAAGCTAAAACCTGTGAAATATGTCTTCCACGGCATAGTTTCAAGTTCTACCGCCAAACCGATAGGACAACTATCCCTACCGGTTACGTTTGGAAGACCTGACAACTTCTGAACAGAAAAGGTTCCATTTGATGTGCTAGATTTTGAAACTACAAACAATGGAATCCTCATCCGTCTGGATTTAGCAAAATTTCTGATAGCCACGCACTACGGTTATCAAAGTTTGAAAATGCCAGGACCGAAGGGAGCCATCACGGTTCGAGGAGATCGAAAAATAGCTTATGCATGTGATCAAAAATCCTTAGAACTGGTCAATGAATTTCTGACGAGAGAAACTAATCTGCTCACCATGCAGATCAAGCACTCAAGGCTAAAGATAGCTCCAAAGCCTTTCGACCAGACCAAGTAGGTACCACTCGGCAAAGGCGTTCCTCTGGATGGCACCAACGCACCATCTGGCTCAAGAAACGCTAATGCGTCCACCCAAAAGGTACTGGTCGGGGCAGGACTCGACCCCAAATAGAAAGAGTCGCTCGTCTCCTTCCTCCGAGAAAACCAGGACGTATTTGCCTAGTATTCGTCCGACATGCCCTGAGTCCCAGAGAGGTGATCGAGCACAGGCTAGCTCTCCAGCCTGACAAAAAAACAGATCAAGTAGAAGATAAGAAGTTTCGCATCCGATCGGAAGGAGACAATCCGGTCGGAGATCGACAAGCTCCTCAAAGCTGGATTCATCCATGAAGTCGGCCACCCAGAGTAGCTCGCTAACCCTATAATGGTTAGAAAAAGTAATAAGAAATGACGAATGTGTATTGACTTCACAGATCTTAACAAAGCTTATCCGAAGGATGACTATCCCCTTCCACGCATTGATCAGCTTATAGACTCTACTTCCGGGTGTGAGTTGTTACATTTTTTAGATGCGTACTCAAGGTATCACCAAATTAATACGAGTAAAGATAATGAAGATAAAATTCCCTTCATCACTCCATATAGCACTTACTGTTATGTTAAGACGACATTTGGTCTCAAAAATGCTTCTACAACTTTTCAGAGATTGTTGCAAAAAACCTTCAACCTCAGATTGGTCAATTTAGAAGCTTACGTTGATCACCTGGTCGTGAAAAGTATCAACGCTAGCGACCATATTTCCGATCTGCACGAGACTTTCAATAACTTAAGAAGGTATAACCTTAAGTTAAATTCAGAAAAGTGTGTGTTCGGAGTTTTTTCAGGAAAGGTTCTTGGATTCCTAATTTTGGGAATCCATGGCGCATGGTGAAGCGGTTTAGGTCAAAAGGTTAAAGCGGCGCTTTGCGAAGCGTGTGTGTGTGACCCGTTTGTTAGTAGGCCTTAACGGGAGCCCAATAGAGTCAAACCCTAGAGGTTCTAGGCCTCCACTATAAATAGGAGGAGGTGGTGGCTTTGCCACGTCTCTCTCGCCTCTTTTATGTTTTCAAAACCCTAATTGGTTTAGGGGAGTTGAGGTGGAGGCTAGGGCTCTTGATGGTTTGAGGTGATTTTAAGTGATCTTAGATTGACCACGTTCCTTGATGGAGTGGGTGTAATCGACATCAATCACGAATTTAATCTCAAGAGTTTGCTTGAGATAAGTCTCTTTTCGTTCTTGCTTTCAATTTCGTGTTTTAGGGTTTTCTTTGATCCACGAGTTTTTGATTGATTCTTTCACGTGAATTAGCTTGCTGTGATTCATGTGAACCTATCTAGGATCATCTTGATCATCAATCACTCACGAACAAGCATTCTAGAGATATTGAAGCAAACCTAGCAAAAATATCGGCCATCAACTAGATGCGCCCTCCGACCACAAAGAAGGGAGTCCAAAAACTAACCGGGTGTATTGCAGCGTTAAGTCGTTTCATAACACAGTTAGGAGAGAAAGGATTACCTTTTTTCAAACTTCTTGGGAACATGGAAGTTTCGAGTGGACTAAGGAAGCAGACGATGCCATTGAAAAACTTAAGAAGTACCTTACAGTACCCCTATCTTAGTTTCTCTAAGATCAAGAGAAACATTGTTGATTTACGTGGCTGCAACACCACATACCGTCAGTGGTGAACTGGTCGTAGAACGTAACAACGTCCAACGACCGGTGTATTACGTAAGCGAAGTCTTACATGGACCAAAGGAAAGATACCCATAGGTACAAAAGTACTCTATGATCTCCTTATGTCTTCAAGGAAACTAAGGCATTATTTTCACAGCCACAACGTGGTCGTACCAACCGGATATCCCCTTGGTCAAGTTCTCATAAACAGGAATCATCAAGACGAATAGCAAAATGGGTGGTCGAGCTTGGGGTGTTCGACCTCCATTTCATCTCACGAACAACAATCAAGTCCTAGGAAACAACAAAATTCATTACCGAGTAGACAAACCCTGAACCCACCCAAGGGCCCGAATACGAACACCACGACGAGTGGACAATGTACTTTAACAGTTCATTGATGCTTAAAAGCTCGGGGGTTGGTGTCGTCCTAATATCCCCTACTGGAGAACATATCAAATACGTCATTCGGCTAAACTTTCTTGCAACAAATAATCTGGCAGAATACAAAGGTTTACTAGCAGGACTCCGAGCAGCCAAAGCGCTCGGGATTAGATTACTAGTGAAAGGTGATTGTCAACTAATAGTAAATCAAGTCGGGAAAGAGTATCAATGCTCGAGTATCAAGATGTCATCTTATATGGCGGAAGTACGGAAACTCAAAAAGCACTTCGTCGGTTTTCAAATTTAACACATTCCTAGAAAGGAAAACTTTCTGACCGACTAGTTGCACAGATGGCCTCCATAAGGTCACCTGTCCCGTCCGGAGTTTTTCTCGAGCAACTCGATTCACCCTCGGTGGTCGAGCATTCTGAGAACATAGATGTTCCAATAGAGATCGTACAAATCGATCCTGTGAACATGGATGCTCCACAGGAGGTCAATAAGCACGACCCTGGTAGAGATTGGATGACGTCGATCTACAATTATCTTCAACGTGGCATTATTCCTGAAGATGATGTAGAGGTTGATTGTATTGCTCAAGAAGCCAAATCATATACTCTAATCGAACGTACCTTGTATAAACGAGGATCTTACGAGTGTATTGATGAGATGCATATCTCAAATGGATGGCATTGAGTTGCTATCCGATAGTCATGGAGGAGTCTGTGGAGCACATGATTCCTATAGAACATTAGTTGGTAAGTCCTTCAGGCAAGGATACTACTGGCCAACTGCCTTTCATGATGCAAACGAGCTAGTGACGAAATGTGTACAATCTCAATTTCATAGTCGACAAGTACATCAGCCGGCACAAGCTTTGCAAATAATACCTCTTTCTTGGTCTTTTGCCACCTGGGGACTAGACATTCTGGGACATTTCCCAATAGCACCCAGGGGCTTTGAATTCATTTACGTCATGATTGACACATTTACCAAATGGATAGAAAGCGAGTAGTTGTTAAAATAACAACTAAAGCTGCTAAGAGATTTCTCACAAAAAATATGATCACACGATTTAGTGTACCAAGTCGTATAATCACAGATAACGGTGCTCAGTTCTCTAGTGGAAATTTTTATGAATTCTGCAAGGATCTAGGCATCAAGTTACATTTCGCTTCTGTCGCTTACCTGCAGAGCACCGGAGCAGTCGAAAGAGCCATTGGAATTATAATGTAAGAGGTGAAACGCCAAGTATTCAACCAGTTAACACAACGGTCAGGAGCTTAGGTTCAAGAACTTCCTTTTGTATTATGGGCCGATCGAACCACAACCAGACGTGCAACATGTGAAACACCATTTTCTATGGCGCTGAAACTATGCTTCCTCCATAACTGAAAATAGGCTCTGTTCGAACTAATCGTTACAACGAAAACGATCAAGAAGAACAACGACTCGACCACATCAATGTTCTTGAGGAACGACGAAATCAAGCCTTAATACGATCAGCGGTCTACCAACAAGCCATGTGAAGTTATCACAGTCATAAGGTGCAACCTCGCAGCCTAGCTGAAGGTGATCTGGTTCTTAAAAAAATTCAGAGGCAGTCTAATCACAACAAACTTTCTCCCAAATGAGAAAGTCCATACACTGTGGTCGAAGTCACCAGACCTGGTTCGGAACGACTAGCTATGTCAGACTGGCGTGTTTTGTCAAACTACTGGAATATTGATCAATTGCGTAAGTTCTTTGTATAATTGTATCTTTACATTGTGTCAAATTTCAATTAAAAATATATCATTTCTATATTTTCTTTGATGAGTATATTGTTTATATATTTGTACACATACTCTGGTTGCCTACTATTGTTGTTTATACTGGTCGGAGAAGACTAA
Organism: Hsuehochloa calcarea; assembly: GCA_036346395.1. Classification (NCBI taxonomy): domain Eukaryota; kingdom Viridiplantae; phylum Streptophyta; class Magnoliopsida; order Poales; family Poaceae; genus Hsuehochloa; species Hsuehochloa calcarea. The sequence continues at coordinate 65,548,768 of CM070593.1, read as the reverse complement.
CTTCTCTCCAATATCCTTTAAAAGGATCTCTGTTACTCTTTGGCTCCGACATCAAAGTCAAAAGCCACAAGGGTCCTAGTCGTGACCATTACGTATATGGTTCTCATGAGCGACCACACTCTTTTCTTAAAGAAACATGTGAGTACAAGGAGCATAACACAAACAACTACATATAGTGATTTACATGCTTAAGATTTTGAAGATTACATTTCTTCACTTCAACATTCTGTTCTACTCTTGTTTGGCTACTGGTCGGGACACGCAAAGCCTCCTAGTAGAAGCCTCTCATCTCCGCACGTGGTCCTGCCCAATGGAAGGAGCTTTCTAGCGACTGTCCTTTTCCTACGATCTTCGCTGCCAGTCGGACTTGTGCATGAGCACGTTTCGCATAGTGTTTTTCATGTCCTCAGTTCTTAGCAATCATTACGACCAGTTTTGGATACTATATATAAATAAAACCACTTATCGTTTATTGTATACATCATTGCATATTTTCTTTCTCATCACAACAAGTCTTATCTTTCGATCATGTAATCTATTATTTGGTATTTCGATTATAGAAAACAGATCTATAGCTAGTTGAAGTCACACACTGGTTTCGACCACTTTTGATTTTCTACTATTAATACGATCAGTTTTTCTTATATAATCATCACATACTATCAATAGTAGTCGTGACTTTTACTCTTATTCTTAGCTTACTGCTTCTTTACTAAAGATCTTCTACTATACAAGCAGTTGGGGGTTAAGAAATATATGGATACTTTATAAGTCAAAAGGATAAACGAAAGGTGAATTTTTTACATTCATACTTCTCATATTACAATAATCTACTCTTTAGGATCACGAAACTAATCGCTACGTGTCGAAGAGGTGTCATTTCCTCAAAAAGTTTGGTTGCATAATCTCCCGAGCAGTTGAAGTCTTCCACAACAGCTTGGAGATTTATGTTGGGTCGGAAGCTTTTAGCTTTGCCAAAGCAAAATTGACTTTATTCTTGACAGCTTCAAATAAAGTTTGTGTATGGTTCTCCCAACTAGTTTTAAGCAAACTTTTGAGATCTTGAGTTGTTGGCCAATGAAGTTGATCTTCTCTATGGGATCTCCTAAGTTGAGTAGTAGTGTTCCCAATCCCATATCGAAGAGCATCTTGTTGAGGGTTTTGACTTCCTCTTCAAAAGTTGCCTCCTTGCCGCACTCAAACTCAAGAGTTTTTTCTGTTTTTTTCAATACTTGAGTTTACTCTCTACAAGTAGACCAAAGAATAAATACATATCATTAAGGATAGTACACTAATTAAGTTTATGACCGGTTATCTTCAGCCTTCTTCTCGAAAGTCTTAAGGACTTCCTTGTGCCCCGTCGTCAGATATTCGATCGACCGGTCTTTGTTTTAATATTTTTTTTAAAGCTTGGCTATTATGGCTTCTTTCGCCATAACCTCTTTTTAAAACTTCCCCGAATCTATGAAATATGATAAAGAGAGAAGTTAATCAACAGAGAAGGAGCTAACTGGGAAAGAAGGAGAGAAGAAGATATGAAAAGATGCTTACTTTCTAATTCAGAGTTTTTTTTGCTCTAAAGCTTTTATTCGTTTGGTCAGTCCTCCGACCACAGCAAAATTCTCCACCAAATGCTACAAAAATAGCAGACTATTTGAGTTTTTAACCAAGTTTAAAGGGAAATGCTACAAAAATTAGTCATGGAAGCTTACATGTATTGCCATGTTATTATATTAGAAAAAAATAGAATCGGGACTCGTCTTTGATTGATGATCCAATATTCTTCCCTAAGCCTCATCAGTTCTTTATTGTCGAAAACTCGAAAGGGGCAAGGGAAAATAACAAGAAGAGTAGAATTTCCAGGAGAGGTCGAAACCTACTGGAAATCCTTATATACCACCACCTCCGTAGGTGGGGTTGGAGCCACCACAGGTTCCAGAACAAGCATTAGTTTTGTCACCTACTCGGGGGCTCGCTCGACCTCTTTCTCCTCAGAGGTCTTCTCCTAAGGGATGCACTGATCGGAAGCGACCGGAACACCAGAGGATCTATAAGGAAAGAAGGAAAGAAGTTCAAGACTCAACAAACTCTAAATGTAGGTATTTACATAGATTTCTTTTTCATGTATACATACCTTATTTTCTTAGTTTTGAACTTGAAGCGCACTGAAGCAAAATCCGACACGCTCGTTTTTCTTTTCTTTACAACCGGCTTCACCGATTCCAAATCGGTAGGGTTGGTTAGACCCCTCACATCCACCGACAAGAGGTAGGAAGCAACATCCTCGACTAGCTGGTTGAGAATGAGATCCTTGACCATAGGGTCGGATTGTGTGGTCTTGTCGATCTCCAGAGCGGTTGCTTCAGTAGCAACTAATAGGTCGTAAGCGACCACTTGGGGGTCCACAACAATAGCCTAATTAACAATCAAATTTAGTTAACTAATAAAAATTCTTCATCTAGAATATATATTTCTGTTCGGTTACCTCCCTCTGTAAGATCACCTTCTCGGGTGGTCGTAGGAGCAGTCGGAGTATCAATCGGCTCACAAGTCTCGGTGGCCTCATTGATCTTCAATCCGACCGTCTACACATCAAAGAGGATTTATGGTAAACCGATCGGAAAACACATAAATGGTGAAAGATAGTTGATATCTTTACCTTAAGTCTCTCGGCTTTCTCTCTGTTGCAGAAACAATCGCTAAAATCCAGGAGAAATCAGCCTTCTCATCGAGCTCCCCGGCGCAGATCATTCCGATCCAGGTTCTAACCTCGTCAGGGGAAAGGGCTGCAAGAATGAACGAGAGACTTTAGGGTTACAAAAGTAATCAACCAAGATAAACGAATTGGTCGGAATCTTTTAGGACTTACCCTCGTTGGAATCTTTGGTCGCGTCATCACGACCAATATACCATAGCATTGAATATGCTCGGGATTTCAGGGGGCTAATCTGGCGCATAGAAAAATCTTTTACTACGTGCCAAGAAGTTAAACCCTTGATACTAAGGTGTTGGATGGCTTTAACTCATCTCCCCACCTTTCCTTCCTTCTTCACGAAGGAGCGTCATTCCGGATTCTCGATCGCCTTCTTACCAGTATAGTAGAGGCTGTCCTTTTGGGTAACCGTCATGTAGAACCAGCTGTTCTTCCATAACAACCATGAAGATTTTGAGTACATACGGATGTACTCATCAGCTTTTCCTTCGTGGAGGCGCATGGTGCATTCCCCAGGCATCCCCATTGTCTTCCCCGACTTCATCATCCTGGAGAAGTACTTGAAGAGCTTCAGGTCTACGGGAATTCCCAAGTACGCTTCACAGAGGTAGACGAAAACGCTAAGATTGGCAATCGCATTCGGGGAAAGGTTCACTTATTCAATTCCATAATGCTCCAAGATTGTGGGGAGGAATAAATGAACCAGAAGCCTAAAACCGCATTCGATATACGACAAAAAAAAATGATTTCCCCATGCTCTCCAGCCGCCGATCTCCAAGAAATCAGACTCTTATCTAGAAGCATCCCAATCTTCTCCAAGGCTTCAATCTTCTTTCCACTCAAAACAGAAACCGACAAGTTGATAATCAAGTCCAACATGGTTAGGTATTGGATCAAAGAAAGAAAGGGGTTGTGGAAGGTTGAAGGCAAAAGATGTCGAAGGAGTTCCTTCTCTTAGAAGATTAAAATGGAAAGCAGGAGGCATAAAAACCCTAAAGCCATGTGCCGAGATGATTTTATAGCCATAATTCCCTAACTGCACTAGGGAATTACCCAAAAGTTCAACGGACATAAAAGACTCTTCAGTTTCCAAGGCGGTTTCTCAAACTTTAAAATGAATATAGACCACCTCGAATATCACAGCATTAAATGGGGGTCTGCCCGATACGACTTCATCGAAAAAAGTATTCACACACCCAATTCATTTAAAGTTCAGGGGCTAGTTGACGAGGATTAAAATATCTATGTATTACTTTAAATACATAAATAAAAGACCATATGTCTTCGTAGCTGTAAACCCTAAAAGTAACGACCCTCGTGGTCGTAAGAGTCGTTAGCCTTACCTTTAAATACATAAATAAAAGACCATATGTCTTCGTAGCTGTAAACCCTAAGAGTAACGACCCTCGTGGTCGTAAGAGTCGTAAACCCTAAGGCTAATGACCTTCGTGGTCGTAAGAGTCGTAACCTCTGAAGCTAACGACCTCTGTAGTCATTAGGGTTCCAGAGGTTAATTATAGTTACACTGGTCGGATGAGGTCCTGTACCTAGTCCCCAACCAGATGATTGCTCGTAGAAGAAATGAACTGACATCTGATTCGGCTCTAAGCATATCCTTTACCGTGTGATGAATAGAGCATATGTCGTATTGGCTCCATACCACGTGGTGTTTCATGATCCTAAGACACTAGCGATAAACTACCATGCGGTTTAGTGTCTCACGGACATTAAATCGACAAACGGTTGATACTTTATCAACCGTCGCCTCGCTCTAACCAGTCGCGACACTCCCAACAGACGCCTATACCAGGATTAACTGCCGCCACTTCATCAACTATTTAAGGAAGGGTGCAAATTGCGGAAAGAGGGGAGCTAATTAGGAAAATCAACAGACGATTGGATTTCATCTGAAGCAATAACATAGCAAGTACTGCGCTGAGTATAATTAGGATTAGTCCACTGCCTTGTCAAAGGCACCCCTTGTAAAAGATTCAGTTTATAGCAATAAAAAGCAGTTTCATTATCTCTTAAGAACTATTTGTTATTTTTTTCTATTTTATTTTGTAAGATCGACTACTCAATCGTCGACCCAGGTTTTCTTTTTTCTTAAAAAAAACTGCATCTTCGTGGCTTTTTCAGAGACGCCTCTGTTCCGCTTAAAGAAAAGAGATTTGACACCTCTGTTTTTTCTCAAAAAGACAAAGTAGGATTGACACCTCTGTTTTCTTTTCCTTTCCGAACTGTTCGGATTTCCCTCGTTGGGGTTGATGCATTTCTTCAAATGCAAACTGTGTCTGTAGTATGTGTATTGGTTGAATTTGGTATTGGCCATGGATATACTAATATCGATTGCAAAGACTTAGGAATGAAAAACAAATGGATACATCATCTGGAACATGCGAGTCTTTTTCCATCTGTTCCACTTGGAGATATCCCTTTTATGGAATAAAAAGCTAAAAATCATTAAGAATTAGAAATCAACTTATAATTTCATATAGTTTAGACAAGCATGCTGTGTTAAAGGGTCGTCAGGCAAGCTACTCTTGTTTGCACATATATATGTGTGTGTTCTTCCTTGATCCACCGTTTCCTTTCGGTTTACATCAAAGAAGAAACATGTAAATGTAATACCATAGATTCACCGCCGGACCACCACAATGCACTAGCAAAGATTTGTCGTTGATATGGTATAACTTTAGCTAGATTTACTTTATGAGACTTACGCTCTCTTTTGTTAGCGTTTTGCACTACTTTTGTTTAGATGAATAGGACATCAAAACACACATCTTGCACTATTTCCAAACCAAAGCGTTATTCTTTCTCCACCATCATCATTAAAAATAAGGTTATTCAGATATATGCCACCTTATAGATCGTAGTATAGAAATATGTCAAAGTACCGGCTTCGAGATATGCCATCGTAGAGTTGCCTTATTTAGAGAGAAAAATGCCACTCCACTACTAATTTGTCCCAAATTGGACAATTATGCCCCTACCATCTTCCTTCTCCAACCCGTCTTCCTTCATTTTGCTAAGCACGACTGCACTTGTCGGCGAACCGCCAACCACCGCACGCATCACTGGCGACCTCACCACCGTGTATTCTCACAACGAAACATGTTCGCTTTTGCCATTCCTTCGTGAGGCCTCCACTCCTCACTCCTCACTCCTCCCCCTTAGGGCTGGTGAGGAGAGGACGGCGAGCCCAGCTTCGACCGTCGTGCGCCATGTCCAACCTTTGTCGTCTCAAGTCAGCCGCCGTCATGTCCCACCAAGGCTTGCCTCGACCACCATCATGCCCAATCACCGCGTACCGCTGGGGCTTAGGCCGGTCACCACCATGCCCCGTCGCCGAAGCTAAGAGAGAGGGAGAGAGACAGAGATGGAGAAAGTGAGGAAGGGGATGCAGCCTTGAAGAGGAGGAGCAGTGGCCTAGTGGGTGGTGAAGGCGACAACGCTACCAGGGGTGCCCAAGGCAGCGGCATCTAGGGTAGAGTCGTAGGATTCGATGTGGGAGATGGTGATGTGGGTGAGGAGGAGTGAGGAGAAAGGGAGCACGAAGGAACTGCAACTTCTTTGCCTCGCACTACATGGATTCCTCTGGAGATCTGTGGGAGATTTGATATATATTTTGGTATTTATGGGAGCTCATGGGGATTACCTTGCTTTGGTTTCGTGCGATTGGAGAAAAAGGAAGGCTTTAGTTGGGAAGAGCACAGAACGAGGTGGGAAGAGCGCAACCATTGGAGGAGGAGGCAAGCTGGAAGATAAGGGAGGTGGGAAGGTAGTGTTAGTCTTTTGATCTCTCTGGATCTGGGGTTTTTGGTTTTGGATCGGGTCTAAGAGTGACCGAGAGAGAGAGAGGGATTACCGTCGTGCGTAGATGAGGTAGGGTTGGCCATCGCGGATCGTCCTTGAGGGCAATGGTCGGTGGAGAGATCCGAGGCTCCACGGCGGTGGCGTGTCCCGAGCGGAGGCGAGATCCCTGGTGGTACTTCCCGTCGCTTGAGCGCAACCTCCTTAGATCGGATTAGGGTTTGTATCGGCTAGGGTTAGTGGCGGCGGCGCGGTCAACCTCGTGATGCGTGCCGCCCCGGCCCCCCACCTCTCTTTATAGCGCTGGCGACAGGCCCACTCACCAATGGGTGGCGCCCGATCGATCGCGCGATCGGAGGGGTGGGCATTTGGCCGTTGGGCCAAATGCCCCGAGATTATTCTAACATTCTCCCCCTTGATCTCACTCTATACTTTATCTTTAATTGCTTTTGACTTTACTCATTTCATCACAGATTGGTGCATAGAACATGTCTCATCGTCACGGTCAATCGCCGATAGATTCAACAAACTACAATACACCTCATTGTTCAAATAGTTACTTTAATCTTTTGGACCATCTTTTAGTCCAGAATCATAGGCTTTCCTTAAACCCATGCTTGGCTATATGTTCTCTGAACATGTTGGGTGGTAAGCCTTTAGTAAGCGGATCCGCTAACATCTTTGCGGTGCTTATATGCTCAAGATTTATAATTTGATCCCGAACTTTATCTTTCACAACATAGTACTTTATGTCAATGTGTTTGGCGGCACCACTTGACTTATTGTTGTGGGCATACGTTCTTCTTTGGTTCATTATCGCAGTACAACTTAAGTGGTCTATTGATGTCGTCAACCACTTTTAAACCGGGTATGAACTTCTTTAGCCAGTTCACTTGCCCCGTAGCCTCATAACATGCTACAAACTCGGCATACATTGTGGACGATGTAGTGACGGTTTGCTTTGAGCTTTTCCACGATATAGCTCCTCCGGTGAGTGAAGACATATCCGGATGTCGACTTTCTATCATCTCCCATAAAATCGAATCATATACCCCACTATATGGAGTAAATCGATCTTACGTATGTCATCATGAGGCCTTTGTTCCTTGCAAATAATGCAAGACTTTCTTTATCAATTTCCAATGTTCTATTCCAGGATTGCTCTGGAATATGCCAAGTAACCCGGTAACAAAAGCTAAGTCGTAGGGCGTGTGCACACTTGAGCATACTGTAAGCTTCCGACAGCTGAAGCATATGGAATCGCTTTCATTTGATCGATCTCATATGGTTCTGGGGCATTGAAAATCCCCATATCTCGTCGCCTTGACTATAGGTGCGGTGAAGGACTACATTTATGCATCCCAAATTTCTTTAAGACTTTCTCTATGTATGTCTTTTGTGATAGTCCCAATATCCATTTGTTTCTATCCGGTGAATTTCGATCCCTAAAACGAACGAAGCTTCACCAAGATCTTTCATATCAAAGTTTGAGGACAAAAACTTCTTTGTCTCGAAGCGTGATCGACATCACTACTAGCCGATGGGATATCATCCACATCTGAGATTAGGAAAATAAACTTCCCATCTTTAAACTTTGTATAGACACGGTTGTCCTCTACATTCTCTTTAAACCCAAATTTTCTTATTGTCTTGTCAAACTTCAAGTACCACTGTCTTGAAGCTTGCTTTAACCCATAAATCGATTTCTTTAAGCGGCATCCCATTCTTTCATTTCCTTCCACGACAAAACCTTTCCGTTGTGCCATGTAAACATTTTCCTCCAAATCCCCATTAAGAAATGCCGTCTTTACATCCATCGATGTAACTCTAAATCATAATGTGCTACTAATGCCATTATGATTACGAAGAATCTTTACATGAGGCCGGAGAAAAGGTCTCATTATAATCAATCCCTTCTCTTTGCGTAAAGCCTTTTGCCACAAGTCGCGCTTTGTATCTTTCTACATTCCTTGGGAGTCAAGCTTTGTCTTGTAGACCCATTTCTGACTTCTTGCTTTTGGCTCCTTTAGGAATAATTTTCAAGTCCTGCACTTTATTAGTCTTCATGGACCTCATTTCCTCTTCCATGGCTTCAAGCCATTTTGAGGAATTTTCGCTTCTCATGGCTTCTTCAAATGAGGTGGGATCATCCTCCATTTGAAATTCTCTCTATGATAAATCGATAATCATCGAAATAGTGATCTTCTTACTCTTTGAGACCTCCTCGGGGCCTCCTCATTTGGTACATCTTACATTTGAAATTTCTTTGTTGCTCCCCTCATTTGTGGCAATGGGTTCTATAGGATCTGAAGAACAGGTTGCTCATTCTCATTCATTGTTGCCACGGGAGAAACAATAGCAGTCTTTGGCACCACGTTGTCTTGTACTGTCGGTGCGGTGGCAATGCAGTAGTGGGAAGAGTGGCTCTTGAATCATCGGAGTGGGCACATATACGCTTCTCTTCAAGATCAATCTCTCGAGCTACCATGCTCCCCTCATCATTTCATCCTCTAAGAAGACAGCGTGTCTCGTTTCTACAAACTTTGTATATCTGTGCGGACGGAGAAGCGAAAACTTTTGACTTTTCGTGGTAGCCAATGAAATGGCAACTTCACTGCTTTGGGATCTAGCTTCCCAATGTTTGGGTTAAATACTTTAGCCTCGTGAGGACTCCCCACACACGTAAGTGGTTTAGTGAGGAACACTTCATCCACAACTAAATGTGTGTTTTGGGCACCGACTTACTAGGCACTCTATTGAGAATATGAATGACGGTTTTCAACGCCTCCATCCATAAACTCAATGGGAGTGTGGAGTAGCTCATCATGCTTCGCACCATATCCATCGAGTGCAGTTGCGTCTTTCACCTACTCCATTTTTTGAGGTTCGCCGGTGTAGAATCTTTGGGCTACTATGCCATTTTCTGTAAGAACCTGCAAAAGGTCCAGGAACTTGTCCATATGGGGTATGTCGACCGTAGTACTCCCCCCCACGATCAGATCGAACTATCTTAATCTTTAAATCGTGTTGGTTTTCAACTTCAGCCTTAAATATCTTGAATTTATCCAAGGCTTCATTTCTTTCTTTGATTGGATAAATATATCCATAACGGGAGTAATCATCCGTGAATGTTATGAACGAGTCATATCCATCCACACTTTTCACAGGAAAAGGACCACAAATGTCTGTGTGAACAATTTGTAGAACTCCTGTGCTTCTTTTTGCATCTTTCTTAATTTTCTTTACATATTTTCCTTTAATGCATTCTCTGCATTGTTCTAAGTCTGAGAACTCTAATAGAGGAAGAATTTCATTCTTAACTAGTCTTTCTATTCTCCCCCTCGAAATATGGCCTAAGCACGATTGCCATAATTTCGACGATTCATTATGAGTTCTCTTTCGTTTTACATTTTACATTCGTGACGAGGATTCAATCACTTTCGACGTGACGTTCTCATTATCGCATCGACATTCACATTATCACATAATGATAACAAATAAAGCTCATTTTGTAATATGGCAAGACCAACACATTCTTTATTAAATATTATTTCGCACTTGCCATTTCTAAAATTACAATCATAACCATCTTTGTCCAAATTGGAAACACTAATCAAATTCTCTCAGTAAAGAGGGAACAAAAGAACATCTCTAAGTAAAGATTGGAGCCATTAGCTAACTCTAATGAAAGATGCCAACGGCTTCAACTTCTCGCTTGGACTCCATTTGCGACTTTAATGCATCTTTCGTTTCTTTGCGTAGTCCTCGTCGAACAGAATCCTCAGAAGGAATTAGCAACATGAACAGTTGCTCCTGAGTCAATCCACCAAGTGGATTTCGAATATTGCACATACAAGCATTCATTTATGAAGGTAATAATGTTCTCACCTTTCTTTGCCATTATCATCTTTAAGTAATCAGGACAGTTCTTCTTGTAGTGTTCGGTCTTCTTGCAGTGAAGATACTGATCTTTGTCTACAGCAAATTTATTCTGTTGAGGTGATGGGATGAGGCTTTTCCCTTGTTCCTTGAGAAGGAGTCTTTGTTGAAGTGCTTTTTCTTGTTATCCTTCACATAGTTGATAGATCCACCATGTGAGGATTTAATTCTTTCCTCCTCTTGAACACACATAGCTATGCACTTTTCTAAGTCCCATTTATCGGGCTGCATGTTGTAATTGACAACAAAGGTGTCAAACTTTTCTGGCAATGAAGCAAAAATCAAGTGAATAAGGAACTCATCCTTGAGTGCCAAATCCATTAGTTTAAGCTTGGATGCCAAGTTGCTCATCCTTAGTATGTGTTCTCTTATTCCACCGCCACCACCGAATACCTTTTCATCACAAGTCGCTTAATCGGTGTGTAGCATATGTCTTTGAAGAGCGATGAACCGACTCTTTATTTTATCAAGGTATCTCGTGGCGATGTCACGATCTGCGATTGAGCCCACAATTGCGAGGCTTAATCGTGTTCTTTATCACGACCATACATTTCTTGTTGGTGTGGTCCATTCTTATGATCTAGGTCATAAGACATGCGTAAGGAGCATGATCTCTCTGTCTTTTCTGCCAAGTAGTATCATCCTCATTTTGATCCCTCACTTTGGTGCCATAGGCTCGGTGGGTCGTCTTGTAGTGAGGACCAGTCCACCTCGGCTAAGATAAGCGCTAAGTCTATCTTTTTCTTTCACTCTCCATAATTATCTCCTTTGAGAGTGGGGATCTCTCTGATACAACCCATCAAGTTGTATCCTCCTGAAAATTTAGTTCAAATAAAGTGAGAACGAAACATGAAAAAATATGTGCCTTATTTCCAACGTTGGTCAAAATACGACATACAATTAAATCAATTATATCTATACATTAAATCTATATCACCGTTGGGCAGAAATAGAAACAATGCATAAAAAACATCATTTAAAAATTATAATACTGTTATTATTAACGTTGGTCAGAAAATAACAATATCATAATTTGCAACAATTCTTAAAAAATTAAATTCTCCCGTTGGTTTGAATTTAATTAAAAGAATTAATCAAACATTAACTTTTGCAGCGGAAACTGTAATTATTCTAAAATAATTCATTATTCAGAAGCATTATTTCTTTACTCATTTAATCTCTGGAAATAATAACACGTTGGTGCAAAATTTATAGATATTTTATTCAATTTTTCTATTGAAATTCATTCAAAATTGCTTCTGAAAACAATTAAAATCAATTCTTGTTCATAGCAAGCCGATTCTTGTGCAAACCGGCATCGCCCATCATGCCCATTCGCCGCGCCGATCTCTCCGCTCCCGCGCCGCAGCATACAACTTGGGCACAGGCCGGGAAACGCTTCTGTTGCGAAGCGTCGCTCGCCGCGTCCCGCTTCCGTCGGATCTTGTCGACGGTGAAAACCCCGCGCACAAGAAACGCCGCCATCGCTCGCCGACGATCTCAACCGTCGATTGCGATCCGATGGCTCGGCGGCGTTCCGACGGAACAAAAGCGCTAAACGGCGCCCCGTGAAACCCTAATCACATTCGTTCTTCTCTGTCTCTCTCTCGGTCGCGTCTCTCGCGGAAGAAGAGGAAGAAGGTGGAAGGCCGCGGAGGAATCGCCGCCGCCATGAGCCTCTCGCCGGCGGCGCGCGTTCCCAGAGGGAGCGCGCCGCCGCCGTCAGCGGCTCCGTGTCGGCGGCTCGGCCTCCGTCGACGGCGTGGGACGCATCGCGGAACCCTCGGTCGATCTTCCGAGATCCCGGGCCGCTTTGGAGCCCCGGCGAGCCCATGGCTCGCCCGACCCTCCCCTACTCCAGGTAAGACCCAATGTTTTAGATCTGGAGTTCTAGGGTTCTTGGGTTTCGATTCTTTTCTTTTGGATCTTTTCTTTTGGATCTTTGCCGTTGAGGCTCTGATACCATTGTTAGTCTTTTGATCTCTCTGGATCTGGGGTTCTTGGTTTTGGATCGGGTCCAAGAGTGACCGAGAGAGAGAGAGGGATTACCGTCGTGCGTAGATGAGGTAGGGTTGGCCATCGCGGATCGTCCTTGAGAGCGATGGTCGGTGGAGAGATCCGAGGCTCCACGGCGGTGGCGTGTCCCGAGCGGAGGCGAGATCCCTGGTGGTACTTCCCGTCGCTTGAGCGCACCCTCCTTAGATCGGATTAGGGTTTGTATCGGCTAGGGTTAGTGGCGGCGGCGCGGTCAACCTCGTGATGCGTGCCGCCCCGGCCCCCCACCTCTCTTTATAGCGCTGGCGACAAGGGCCCACCAGCCAATGGGCTGGGCGCCCCCGATCAGGGCGCGATCGGAGGGGTGGGCATTTGGCCCAACGGCCAAATGCCCCGAGATCATTCTAACAGGTAGAGGATAAGGGTATTTTTGCCCAATATATGCGAAATACGTGTAGGAGTGATATTTCTCTAAATATGTCAACTCTAGAGTGTCATATCTCGAAGAAGTCACTTTCAAATAGCATATTTCAAGACTAGGAACTCTCGAGTGGCATATATCTCTATAATCCTAAAAATAAAGATGTGTTGTTCTTTTGTGTGTGTTCTCGTTTGTTTTTCTATCATGAAGGTCAAACAAAAATAAAATAAAGGGCATACCTACTTGATCATTAGATTCACAAGTTGTGCCATTAGCATTTTGCTTTCAGCTGCAGCTTTATTTGAGAAATATGTTTACTTGATGAGAGCGGCGGAGGTGAAGATGGAAGCAGCATTTGCTCGAGCAGTGTAATAGAAGGTAAGGCACTCTTTTTTATAAAACTACATCAGTTGCTTCCAATCTGGTCCTCGTTTGGATCGTGATTTTTATCTGCATCCAATTTCGCAGCTTCTTTTAGAATTTGACTCCCTAAGTGGGTTTTCCTAACTTTTTTTCCCTTTTTGTTCGCCTCACTGTGGATAGGGGTGGAAGTGGTTCACGCTGGCCCACTGGATCACCGACCCACTCCGCAAACTCCAACAAGATGGGCTAGAGGTTCGGCCCAAAAGAAATTGGAGGCAAAAGGTTCAGGAATCTATTAGTCCGTAGGTCCAAAGGGGTTCGACCCTAATCGCTGCCAGTCACCTCGCCCAGGCAACCTTGAGGCCACAACTAGACTCCTCAATCCCCCGTTTCCAAGTTGCAACGCGCCACACGCCTCCTCGTTCCCTCACCCCGAAGCAACATCGCCTCCATCCCCACACATCGTCGTCACCGCTCGATCCTCTGCCCCACCGCACCATGACCTCCAGCGCCAAGAAATGACCGAACCACAATGGTGTTGCGGCCGAGACAAGTGAGGAATAGAGCGGCCGAGTAGCAGTGGAGGTGAAGGAGATGTGTTAAGGTGGATGGAGGCGAGTAGGAGATGGGTAGACTGTAGAGAGCAGTGATTGTGAGGATTTAGGCTGCGATGGAGCAATTGAGTGGTGGCGCACTGGATTTGTAGGTGGGACACACCGTCGAGATGGTGGTGGCTATTTCATGGACAGCGAAGGGTAGTGGAATGGGTGGTGGAGTTGTGATGGCCACTAGCGAGCTGGTGGTGAGCGGCGGTGCTCAATGGAGATGGTGTGGCGGGGGTGTTGTGGTGGCGGTGACGGTGACGGCGTGGCGCTAATGGAGTAGTAGGCTGTGGTTGGTGGCCCTTGTGGATGGATGGGCGGCGGTGTATGTCGGATCTATAGAAGGGGTGCCAAGGGGCAGCGCTTAGAGACGTTTGCTGCTCTAATATGGGTCGATTCATATGACCCGGTAGATCATGGGGCCACGACATAAAAATGAAAAGGGTCAGGCCTTTGAATCCCTTCACAAGCTATGGACCGCACAGAGTAGGTCCGGATCAGACCGGATAGAACCATTCTCACCCCTAATTGTGGACCACTTGGCCTGGATAGAACGGTGCACAGCGGCTTATGTTGATCGCGCGATTCAATTTGGACTTCCCACTCAACGACATAGTCATTGACCATAGGATCGTGATCAGACGGTCCACCTACGTCCACTTGATCTACACGTTTAGGCTCCCAGACTCGATCAACCGCCCCCCACACCCCCTGCCCTCCACCGCTCCAATTGCCGGCGCTGGCGCCGGAACCGCCTGTCGGGTACTCTGCGACCGCTTCGACGTGAAGGGGACCTCTGTTTCCGGATCTACCGTCGCTAGTCTCCATTTCTGCCGCGAACGCCAAAGGCACGCACCTCCCACATCACGGTTCGCTGAGGAACAAGTTTAAGACAGAACAAACGATCTTACATCCTTGCATTTGCAGCTCATCCCTAATGCGCTCGAAGTTCGACAGATGCACCTCCCGTTTCGACAACAATCCATTGTATGCTCAAACCGTAGGCGCTCGCTGCTAACTTGGATATGTAGTCCCCAGGAGACCACAACAGCTTGCAAACTCCAGGCTTTCACCACCATGCAACTGAAGTTCTTTCTGTTCCGGAATAATGTAACAATATATGTTTGAAGGAGGAGCACGACATATTGAATCATTATTCTCGAAATAACGGGCATATAATTACGCAAGTCGCTCCCCGACAGTCAGTTTTCTGTATAGGTACAGTTGAAGAAGAGTTTGGTTCCATTATTTTTTTTTCTCTCAGCATCTCCCTGCAGTATCGAGTTTGTTCTTTAGTAGTAGCCCCAAATAATATGCCGTATATGCTAATTCATATAGGGAATTTTGTTTTGGACCCAATCGTACGCACGATCATTAAGATTTTAAGCTAAAGTTAACCACCTGGCATGGAAGCTGCTGGAGTCTGCCATCAAACCACTATCTAGTAATATACGCCAATGCAACTCGATCTATCATCTCTTATCTCCAGCATAAGTACTTCACACCTTGCCTAAAATTCCCTTCCAAATGAAGGCTCAAGCTCACTCCTACTCGAAATAGATCACGCACATATACACTAGCAAATTATGCAAAAATAGTTAACTCATGGTTGCTGCCCTTGGCCTTATATGTTTGTGATTTTGTCCATCAATTAGCAAGGTGGTACCGTTCTTTTCACACACTCGTGCACACACATATATAAGAGCCACATCACATGAACTCAATTCAGCTCATATTAGTCTGGGTCATCACACACATACGCTTCACACCACGTACAGTTGGGAACATTAGTCACTAATTACACCACGGTGGGATCGGGCCCAATGGCTGGATGGGAATGAGGTGCCATTGTGCCCTTATCCCCTCGGATTAGGGTCGTAGGACCGCCTCGGGTGCCATTGTGGCCTTGTCCGCCTCTTTATGGGTGGCCCGGCCACCTGGCTTGGTCTGGCCCGGGATTTGAATTTGGGTTCAAAAGTCGGATGAAATACTATTAAAATAATAATAAAATATTCTTATTCTCAAAGTGAAATAATATTTTTAAATGGTAAATGTATTTTTGTCCGTTCGAGGCTGGGCTTAAATGCTATTAAAATAATAATAAAATATTTTTATTCTCAAAGTGAAATAATATTTTTAAAATAGTAAATGTATTTTTCATGCCATGTTTGCCCGTTCGAGACCGGACTTTTTAAGCCCGGCCCAAACCCTGATCGGCTTTTGAACAAGTCTAGCCAAAATCCTGGGCAATTAATTTCCAAAGAAAAAAACTAACTACACCACGGTATAATACGATTCATATACACGTCTATACGCTGCAACCGAACAAATCAATGGTGTGCTAGAAAGAAAGTAGGAAACCCATGCACAGAATGTCTCAAGCAGCGGGAATCGTTTGAAAACTTTGAACAGGATGGGGAAAGTGGAAATTAATTGAAGAGCTCGATCGTATGCCAGTGTGAACATGCATGTAACCGATCGGCCGGCCTTTTCTTGCAACTGATGTTTATCTTCCTAGCTTTTGAAGAGAACCTGATTCTCAATGATCTCAGACACGTCGAACTTTGGGGAAAGATCCAGAAGCTACAAGAAAGGGAGCCTATGACGTGCCATGTGAGACTTTGCATCTGATCTGAAGCTTTGCATTATTTCCTTCGGCCGCCGACGCGGGCAACCAAAACCACCAGCTCGTGCTAACACCTTTCGCTGCGTGTCTGTGTGGATCTGTTCAACAACCTCGGTGCTCGATTCGAAGACAATTTCGTTTTGTCAGAAACTGTTTGTTTACTCGCAAACTGTACAACTGTGTGTCTGAGTTGTCAATCCCTGACTGCGTGTTAGAAAAGGTGATAGCAACTTTTGCCTATTCACTTTTCATGTGTCAAAGGTTAGTTAGAAGGCTTATCTGCAAGAAACCTAAGCTAGCAAGGAAGGTATTATAAGTAATTGCATTATTGCAGTGCCGGCTTGTAGCTGGCTCTCTCTCTATATATGGCGAATTGGCGTGTCCAGATATCCCAAGCAAGACAACTGCCCATCAGTTGAATTCCATCGCTCATTACATCATTTTCTCCACACGAAGTTGGCACGTACGCATACATGATGGAGAACAACCAGCCGCCTCCACCTCCAGGTCGGTCTTGGTTTCTCCATGTTTATGTCCAACACAAACGCTTTGTTGGGTTCAGTCAGTTAGCTCTGTCTTCAGCTAGATTCATACCCAAAATTCATGCTTGCTCTGTTCATACGTCTGTAGGCTACCCGACCGCGGGTGGAGAGCAAGGCGGGAAGAAGACGCGCCGGGGAGGCACAACCTTAAGGGGAGAGAAAGGCTTCATTGAAGGATGGTACGCGCGCTAGCTCCTCGTTATACCCTTGACATGTACATGCATGTAACATAATAATTCCTTGTACCTTGCTAGATCGTTATTAATTTCCTGAAATCGTGATTTGATCTTGCCATCTCGATGTGTTTCAGTATTGCTGCACTCTGCTGCTGCTGGATCTGTGAGATGTGCTGCGACTAGCCAGCTTCTTAGCTGATGAGCCGGCCGCAGATACGCACGTCTGCATCCAGATGCACGGGACGTTGTGCTATGTATGTATGTATGTATGCGCGTGTACAAACAGTTATTGTTTTAGTTCATTGACTTTCGCGTGTAACAATCGAAATCACGACTACCCGCGTCGTGTGATGATATTCATGTACCGTACCGTGTTCGTGTGATATTCATGTACCTTGTGCGCTGTGTGTGCGCGCGCTTGTTGGTATGTACTTCATGTGGGTACAGTATGTAGACGCCGTTGTAAGTTGTAACTCGCGCTGGTGGACGCGGATCATTCACTTCACTAGCCGTGTCCCGTTTCCGAACTTCCCCTGCGGCCTTGGTAGCCTGTGGGACGTTTGCTCCTTCGGCTCCTGCCGCAGTGGGAGCTGGCACGGCACAATGCCGTGCGCAGTGGGCATTTCGCGTACGCGGCCACAATTCCCTCGCCCGCTTCCGCGTATGGGCTGCTCGCGGATGACGTGGGCCGCAAGAGAGGGCCGTCCCCTGTGCGGTGGGCTCGGCGTGGTGAGGCAGGTGGGTGGTCCCGAACGTGAGAGCGCCCCGCCCGCCGTACGCTGGCTGGAGTCCGAGGTCCCACGCCACACGCATGGGTGTGTTGGCTTCGGCCCACGATGCTGATTCTTCTTCTATGCACGCGCATGTGAGGGCAGCATGGCCCAACAGTTTGATGTGGTTCAAACCAATTTGACGTCCCAGTCGACCCGATAAAAGCAGCTTTACTTTTACGCTCGGCCGGATTGCGACATGCACGTCCCCGTCCCCCCGCTAAAACAAAGGTAGAAACAGAGTATCTGCTTATCGTCTTTTTTTTGGTAAAGCACGTGATTTTGTGTTATCAATACCTTAATACATGAGGTTTTCTTAAATTTACTTTTTAAAAAATCTATTACAGCCCGTGTGTAATTATATCGTATACATTATGCTTGTATGTATCAAGGGTGTTATTTCACTATATTATGATGTGCTTTATTATCATATAAAATCATATAATTTTCTTTTAATTTTTTTCATTTTCATTCAAAATTTTTAATATGAAATACACTCGTCAACACCCTTAAACGGAAAAGGCAAGTCATGGGCCAGATGCTCTGACCAGGCAAGTTATGCCTCAGAGACTGATTCGACCGTGTCGCATTCCTGCAGTGCTATTTTATGAAAAATACGCCAAAAACTCTTTATCACCTTAATGCAGGCCAGATGGCACTTCTCCTGCTCTCCTGGACAAATGGATCTTTCAGTTTCATGTTGGTTAGCACGGAGGAGCTGACTTGGTCACCTGCCGTTGAGCTATCCTTTTTCTTAAAGAATGGGTCAAAACTAATAAACGCGTCTGACGTGCCAAGGAAAACGAAAGCAACTTTGCTCCCATCAATCAACCCATTGCCAAATCCGCAATATCTTATTAACGACAATGACGTATGGTCGCAGATAGCAATGTAATGTGCACACTTATTGTCGGTGTATTAGAACCGATCTTACGTAAAGATTATTTGATTCGGGGGGTCTCCTAAGGATGAGATCACGCAGAGTGGATTGACGGGATGTTTAGGCGAGTTGAGCCTTTCTCCGGAGAGAATAATAACCCTAATCTGTGTGTATGGTATTGTTGATGATCTAGCAAAGGGTCAAACTATTACGAGAATAGTCTTGTGTTTCTACTTGACTAGCCCTTGTTTGCCGTTGTTCTTCTCTGTCCCCTTGTCTCTCTGTTTGATGCCCTTATATAGTCGTGAAGAAGTAGCCGCTTTTGCGCTGCGAGATGTGCCTAATTAATGTAGTAATGCTTGTAGCATGATGGCGATAATTACCGCGCCTTGACTTCTTCACGCTATCCGCAATTATCTTCCGAGATAATGGGGTATTTACACACCATTAATACGCGGAATAATAGTGTGTGTAGACCGATTCGATTCCTTAATCAATTGGACCTACTCGTCTGTAGGTTTGATTATAAGGTGGTCGTAGTTTTCCTGGTCGTAGAGGGACTTACGACCAGGTAGCAGTCGTAGAAGAACTTACGACTATGTAGTGGTCGTAGAAGGACTTACGACCATGATATAGTCGTAGCAAGGCTTACGACTATGGGGGTGATTGTAGAAGAACTTACAATCACTTGTTAGGCCTCTCCCTTATAGATATAAGAGGTACTTACGGGACTATGTGACATCATATTTACCCATAATAAGAATTATAGATAAAAGATAAAATGAGGATTATTAGATCCTCGTCATCTAGCCCCCCAGCTTTAAGTGAAAGTAACTTACTTGGTAAAGGTTTCGTAAATGGACTTACGACCATGAACATGTCGTAGAAAGATAGTCGAAGGAAAAACTCTTCCGATTGATACTTCCTTTGACCAGAAAGATTTGGTCAAGAAAGTAATTTTACTTGGAGGTGATGAAACGAACCTAACTTTCCCGAACAGGCCATCTGGGGAATTGCAAACAATCTCTACAGATCTGTTGATGAGACAGTTTCGGCGATTGCAATCGTGAAGATTGCTTACGACTATCAAAAGTCGTAAACCCCTACGACCGCCCGGTGGTCGTAGTAGGGAATCGGAGAAAAGCCTTCCGATTGATATTTCCTTCGACCGTAAATACTTGGTCAAGAATGTAATTTCGCAGGGGTGACAATACGCACCTAATTTTTCTCGAAGCAGACCATCTGGGAATTGCAACCGCTCTCACAGACTTGTCCGATGAAGCGGTTCCGGCGGTACAACCAACTCCTCTGAGACCTATAGGCGAGACGGTTTTGAGCGGCGGAGATCGTGTTATAAAAACTTACCAGAGGTAGACTTGGGTTTTACTTTTCCCCAAATCACTCCACCGTTCTTGAGCTCTTGCTTTCTTCGTCCTCGACTAGGTTTCATCTTCTCCGCCAACCCAATCAAAAGAACTTCTTGCTTCGGCGAAATGGCCAAGAGAGTTTCGAATGGGAGGAATCGGAGATGGATGCGGCTAAGATCAAAATCTTGGTCGATGTCGGAAGATCGAGAGAAGGCTCGGTGAAGTGGATTCCGCCATCGGCAAAGATCGCCATCGGGGAAAATGGGCAAACCCCGCCTTCCAAGCGTATTGTGAGTGCGGCCTTCGATTACCGCCCACCCCTTTCTTACGGTGAGTACTCGAACACTTTGGGGTGGCTGGTGAACTTAGGTCCCAATTCCATTACCATGTTGAGTGTGTTCGTATGCATGCGAGGCATACCAGGGATTAGGCGGATCTCGAGTGCTCCAATATTATTATGGGATGGCTCGACAAACCGAATTGCTTAAGTCTGGATTCAAGCTCCACGACTCAAGTCGAAGGAGTACATTCGAGCTTTACCGGGCCTTCGTGGCGGGCCGAGGAAGAGGTGGTCTCTACCGAAGGTCACCTCAAGACACCTTTCTTTCGTGGGGAAAGTCATGCTGAAAAGAAATCTTCATGGATTCAACCTGAAGATATTAGCCGGATTAGCCCTTATATTCAAGCCATTAAGGACTTGAAGGAAGAAGGGTTGACCGGATGGCATGTGGTGAAAGATTTCATCACACGCAGAATTAGTCCTCTCAAGAAACGAGCATCTCCTATGTGGAGGTACTCGGAAGAGGAGACCCCACGAGAGACTACGAGGAGGTAAGCAATTGTTGACTTAACTCTCCGCTTGGTCTTTCTCAACTTTGTCTAATATTTTTATCATTTACGGATCTTTCACAGCCGAGGTTGACTCAGTCGACTCATCGTGAGAAGTCCCCGCCACTCGAGGGGTGGTTCCTCAAGTCATTGCGGTTTTGTCCGCAGATGAAAGGATAGAGCGCCTAAAGGTAATCGTAAATCGATTCTCTCTTTAGGATTTTATAGTCGTAGAAGATACTTACGACTAATGGTGATCGTAGAATATCTTACAATCAAGAAAAAGTCGAGAAAAACTTACGACTTGGTACTAGTCGAGAAAAACTTACGACTAATTAGTGATTCTTCTTTTTCTGTTTTGCTTTACGTAAAGTAGGCATGGAAAATCGCCAGACGACGAAGAAGTCGCTCGATGACTATTGGCGCCGGGTTGTCGAAGACAAAGACTCGACTCCTCCCTCAAGAGACGCCGACTTGTAAAATCTGCCGACAAGGGGAGCAAGTTCGAGTTCGGTCTTTCGACCAAACCCTCTACAATACCGCGGCATTGTAGTTGTATCTCAAGCCGAGGCCCGCCTTGCCGGCCGAGGAGGTTGAAGCGGTTGAACCTCTCAAGCGCAAACCTCGCAAGGCTAAGGTACCCTTCTATTATGACACGGAATCTTTCGCAGATTGGTGCCACTCCTAGTTTTATTAAACAACCGGAAAGGGAGAAGCTGGAAGGATTTTATGTCTTTTATGAAGGGCGATCTTTGCATCAAGACAACACGCAATCGAGGGCGTTTCGCTCGGAATGGTCGAGACACCTCTCGTCCATCCAGAAGATCAGAAACCGAGCTCGGTTCTGTTCAAACTCTGACCGCACGTGGTCGTGGTGAGCCAAATGTTGAACCTCGACCGGACGTGGTCGTGGAGAAGAAGAGGTCCTCCGCTGGGAGGATTGCTCCAAAATTCTGGTTAAGACCAGTGCGAGGTATGTGAAATGTCTTGAAGTGTAAGAAGGACATTTACCTTTTTCTTTTCACAACCTCGATTTGCTTTTCTTTATTTCATCAGACTCCTTCAAACCCCGGAATGCTTCTCACGAGAAGTCCATTGCTATCCCTTCACCATCGGAGAGGTAGCAACGGAGGTGGTCGAAGCATCACCTTGGCCCGGTGGTCGATGAAGTCGAGACTCCCAGTGTCTCCCACATCCGTGAAGTCGAATTACGACTCTTGAGGTAGCGGTATTATCGTTGAGGTGGCCGCCACGACTCATCAAGTCGAGAAACAACAGAGGTTGTGGAAGCCTCTGGTCAAGGTGGTGACCACTGCAAGACCGCCTGGGAAGGAAATCGAGGAGGCGTTCTTCCCTACCCAAAGAGAAATCACGTAACCGTAGGAGAAAATTTCAACTTCGTGGTGACTTCTTTGGGCTGCCTCCATCGTAGGGTCTTCGCTTACAAATCTCGTGACCGAGTCCCCATCCCAAAGATATTCCCAATACGGATAATACTTTTGACAATGGCGCCTCGAGAAGGTGTGGTGGGACAAAGTCGCGAGGATAGATAAGCCGCAAAGACACGGACCTTGTATATTCGATTTTTGCTAGAACGACTATGAATGTAAGTATCTTGAATACTTATATATGTGGCTTTCCTTCCTTCTCACTTTTTTTTTTGCGTAAAGCTCGAGCAAATTGTTTGTTGTCGGTGAGTATCATCGACAACTTTTAGAGCTAAGACAAGAGAAAGAACTACTCACAAGAGGCGGAGAGGTGGTAAGTCACTTATAATTCATAGTTGTTTTGACTTAAATACTCGTAAAAAGTTTCACGAGAATAGTCATGGAAGAAACTCATGATTTAAGTATCGATCGAAAAGGACTTACGACTATTTACGACTGTGTAGTGGTTGTAGAAAGACTTACAACCATATCTTAGTCGCGAGAAAAACTTACGACTAGGTCGGTGGTTGTAGAAGTATTCACAACCATTCGGTGATGTTTATCCTCGCTCTGTTTTTGTAGGTTAAACAGTGATACGAAGACCTTAGCTGACTCACTCGACTGTGAAAAAGAGGAGTCGAGGAGGCTAAGGAATGAAGTATTAGTTCTCTCGGATAGACTTCGAGAGACTGTCTCTGCATCTAAAAGATTGCGGGAAAAATAAACAGTAAGTTCGAACTTAAGACTGCTTTTGGTCTTTAACCTTTACTCGACCCTCCTTTCTTCTCCAGATAAAGAAAAAGAGATGCGGAAGCTCCAGACCGAAGTTCAAGAAAAATCTTTGGTTATTCAGGAGTTTTCCCGCATTACCGCGAATAAGGATCAAGAACTCGAGAGTTTTAGAACTCGATTAACATGTAAGTAAATCTTTACCGTTATTCTTTTTGAGTATCTTCCCTTTTCTAATGCCAATTTCTTGTTCAGAAATTGCTGCCCAATTGAGAAGCCTCGAGGCTGAAATCCAAGCAAAGACCTTAATCTGCAATGAGTCCGTCCGCATTGCTAAGATGAATGCAGAGGACATCAGAGCATGGGAGCAAAAGCATGCTGAAACTATTGCTTCCCATCGAGAAGAGGTCAAGAAATTGGATTCTCAATTAGTAGGTAAGAAAAGCTTTTACCTATAATTATCTTTGTGTTATCTTCCTTTAGAAGTATATCTTTGTTTGACCGATATTATTCTTTTCAGAACAAGTGGTCGAAAACAAGAAGCTTCGTGAGGCTTCGACTTGTACCCAACAGGAGATGGAGTCGATGAAGACTAGTCTTCAAGGCAACATCACTCTCCTGAACAATGTGCTTAATGAGCTTTGCATTCGAGGAAAAACTCCTCGAGAAGATACCATAGTCGCTCACACAAGTACCATTGGGGAACAAGTCGGAAAATTGCAAGAAATGGTGACCACTCAAGACTAATCTGTGAATCGATAAGGGAAGCATCGAAGTCGCAGTGAAGTTACGCTTTGGCGAAACTTAAAGCTCAAGACCCCGCCTTAATGTTAAACCAATTGAAGCCGACTTCGTATCCGAATCGAGGCAAGTCGTCCGATTGAGGAAATGCGATTGGTAAAAGGTATGAGGAAATGCACTAGGCTCTCCCCTTGAGTAATCTTGTAACTACCTTGTAAGGCGAGATAATTTTTGTTAATGAGTAATATATGATCCGCTTCATTTCGAAAATCATCTTGTCGAGTAGTTAGTAACTCAAAAGATAATAAACGAACGAAAGACTAAGAATTGAAGTCAAATTAATAACTTTATCCTAGCCTCGACTATTTGTTTAGATTGTTTAGACAATCTAAATAAATAGTGTTTAAAAATGGGGTTCGAAAACAAAGAGAGGTTTATTTAACATATAGCTTTTGTTATGGGTGTCAAGCAAATTGGTCGAAAGAGTTAAAAACGACTCGTCACTAGGAAGTTCCTTCTAGTGGGCGTGACCACGTCTGCGTAAAGGAAAGGCTTCGACTAGGTGATGTTTTCATTTCCGACTAGTTTAATTGAACCAAGAACAAGAACTTGAGTTAAACAGACGCCTTAGAGGACTTTAGTAATTCGCTCGTCCTTTTTGGTGGACTTGATAAGTCTTTTCCAAGAGCAAAAGTAGGAGATCGAGCGCTAGGAAGTTTCCTTCTAGTGGGCGAGGACCACATGCAGAGAGGAAAGACTTCGACTAGGTGTGTCTCTTCCTTCGACCAGTTAAAACAAATCGAGTACATCAAAGGTGGTCGAACAAATGTAAGAAAGTGTACTCTACTTAGAATATTTTTTGAATTGGTGAAAAAATAGACTAAGATTGAGAGAGTTGGCTTTGAGAACATTTCGATTGGATAGAACCGGGCTCTTTGTCTCGGGCGGCAAAAATGAGTAACGAGTCGATGCTTGAAATTCCTTCTAGTGGGCGTAACCACATGCGAGAGGAGAAGTTTCGATCGGATGACGTTTCTCGCGCCGCCGGGTAAAGAAAAGCGGGTGTTCTCATATCATAGTCGAAAGATTAAAAAGCACTACTCAAAATAAGGCAAAAAGAGGTAGAAAGAACTCGGACTTTTATTGCTTGAGAAATCGGTCACACATAGAATTTGCGAATCGGTCGATGTTCCAAGAGTTTGAGAGAACTCATCCATCTTCCATTGCTAGTCGATCAGGCCTCGCCGAGTTACTTCGACCATCGTAAGGACCTTCCCATTTAGGGAAAGTTTATTCGGTTAGACTTGGATTGGCGAGCCTCAATACTAAGTCACCTACAAGAAGGTCGCGAGGTTGGACCTACGATTATAGTATCTCGCGCAGGCTTGTTGGTAGACCGCCGAACGAATTAAGGCTAGGTTTCTCCTCTCTTCGAGTAGGTTAATGTCATACGCTTTCGAAGTTGTTCTGGTCCGAGTTGTTGAAGGTTTCAACTCGTGTCGACCGCATTTTAGCTCGGAGGAAGCATGGCTTCGACCCAACACTAGAAAAAATGGTGTTTCTCCTGTTGCTCGACTGGTGGTTGTACGAACTGCCCATAATATGGAAGGTAATTCTTGTACCCAAGCCCCGAGGCGCTTAACAAGTCGGGTCAAGACTCGAGTTTTAATTCCTCGCATTATTTGGCCGCTTGCACGCTCAACCGCCCCATTACTTTGGGGATGTGCAATGAAGCATAGCATAACTTGGTACCCAACTCGTCGCAAAATTCCTGAAATTTTGCACTTGCGAATTGTTTACCATTGTCTGTAATTATCCGACTTGGTACTCCAAATCGACTAATTACGCTTCTCATCATGAACCTTTTGTCGCCTGTTGTTATCCGATTCTGAGTTCACCGATCCATTTTGTGAACGTGTCAATAGCCACAAAAGGAATTCAAACCTCCCGGAGCTTTGGGAAACGGTCCTAGGATATCAAGCCCCAGTCGCAAAAGGCCAAGAAAGAGGTATTGTTTGTAATGCTTGAGCCGGTTGGTGTATCCGCTACCATGAAATTGGCATCGACACACTTTTAACCACCTCTTTAGCATCGTGACATGGTCAGAGGCCAAGAAAACCTTGTCGAAAGGCTTTACCAACTAATGTTCAGAGGAAGCATGCGTCCCACAGATGCCACTGTGAATATCGTGAAGGAGTGTTATTCCTTCATTTTGCGGAATGCATCGCATGAGTATCCCTTGGGTTCCTCGTTTATAGAGGACTCCTTCAACCAAAGTATACATTTTGGCTTTTCGGGATAATCGATCTGCCTCAAGATCATCTTCGGGTACGGAACCCTTGCAAAGATACTCGTAGATGGGAGTCATCCAGGTATCCTCGTAATCTAATGAGGCCATCTCAAGAGGAGGTGCCTCGGTTCTTCGACTGAGAGACGGTTTTGGAGTTGCTCCAAGAAAACTCCTTTTGGTACTATGGATCGGAAGAAGCCATCCGAGCAAGTTGGTCTCATGAGAAATTATCCTTCGAGGGATAAATTGTACCTCAAACCTAAAAATGTTTTTCTAGCTTACGACTCGATAAGTACCGAGCCATTGTTGAGTTAGAGCACCGGTACTCTTTCCCAATTTGATTCACGACTAGTTGAGAGTCTCCTCTTACGAGTAGTCGATTTAATCGAGAGTGCTTTCGCACTCGTATGCCGCCTAGCAAACCTTCGTGATTCTCGCCACATTGTTAGTGGCCCGAAAGTTTAATTGTATGGCATACTTTAAGGTTTCTCGGTAGGAGATACCAGACCACCCCATTTCGAGCCACTTAAAGTGAGTGACCCGTCAAAGTACATCATCCACCGGTCGGGAATCAGATCGGGATCCTGAGCAGTTCAGATTTGTCCATTCGCGACAAAGTCCGCCAAGATCGGGATTTTATGGCCGTCGACACGAAATGGAGGTCGAACTCCCAAGTTCGACCGACCATTTTGCCATGCGCCCATTGCTTCCTTATTATGGAGGATTGCTCTAAAGGAAACTCAGACAGCACAGCCTATTTTGTGCGCTCAAAATAATGCCGCAGCTTCCTCGAAGACATGAGGAGGGCATCTGA
Source organism: Hsuehochloa calcarea (assembly GCA_036346395.1). NCBI lineage: Eukaryota > Viridiplantae > Streptophyta > Magnoliopsida > Poales > Poaceae > Hsuehochloa > Hsuehochloa calcarea. Next base: position 65,521,729 of record CM070593.1, on the reverse strand, counting down.
AGTTTTGGACACGAGGGTAACGCTCCTTAGGCGTGTAAAACTTCGCTACGAGTAAACCGGTCGTTATGCGTGCCACGCTCTACGACCAAGATCGCGCTTCTTTGCCGTGGCGTGGCGCCTAGGTAAATTAAGAGCGTCTCTTCCGCTTTGGAGAAACCGAGCAGAGCACTCGAAGATACCTCTTGACATCCTCAAAGGCAATGTTTGCCTCGCTCGACCACTCAAAACCTTCATGTCTCCCGAGAAGTTTAAAGAAAGGTAGTCCTTTTCTCCTAGTCGTGCGATGAAACGACTTAAAGCCGCCATGCACCCAAAGTGAGTTTCGGACTTCCTTTTTGTGTTTGGAGGTCGATCCGAGGATGGCCTTTATTTTTTCAGATTTGCTTCGATTCCTCGCTCGGATACTAGGAATCCAAGCAATTTTCCCAAGAAATTCCAAACACACACTTCTCTGGATTAAGTTTTAAATGGTGCTTTTCGAGGTTGTCGAATGTTTCTTGTAGGTCGCTGATATGATTAAGTCTCTTAATGCTTTTTACGACTAGGTCATCAACATAGGCTTCCAAATTCTACCTAATTGAGATGAAAAAGTCGATTGCATTAAGCGTTGAAAAGAAGCACCAGGCATTCTTTAGACCAAATGGCATTTTGATATAACAAAAGGTACCAAATGGAGTAATGAATGCGGTCTTTTCTGCATCGCTTAGACACATATTGATCCGTGATATCCAGAATATGCATCTAAAAAACTTAATATTTCACAACCCGCAGTAGAATCAACCAGCTGATCAATACGAGGTAAAGGGAAATCATCTTTTGGACAAGCTTTATTAAGATCAGTAAAGTCTACGCACATACGCCATTTGCCGTTTGACTTTTTGACCATTATCCAATTCTGATTTAATAGCATCTCGTCGATCAGGGGCAAATCTCCGTAATTTTTGTTTTACGGGTACTTTATCAGGCCGTAAAGCTAGCCTGTGCTCGATCACCTCCCTGGGGACTCCGGGCATGTCGGATGCTTGCCACGCGAAGACATCTGCGTTAGCTCGGAGGAAGGTAATGAGGGCGTCTTCCTATTTGGGATCGGAAGTCTCCCCAATGCGAGCAGTCTTCGAGGGTTTCTCTGCGTCGGAGGAACCTCTTTGACTTGGTCGTTCGGCTTTAGTGCGACTTTTAGGCTTCGACTTGCTAGTCGAAGGTCGACTTTCATCTCGAGTTGGTATTTGACCAACCATCTCGAGGATCGCGATCGCACTATACGCCATCTTTTGTCACATTGAATTGTGATCACCTTTGGGACTCGCATCTTAAGACATTGATACCCATAATGAGTAGCCATTAAGAATTTTGCCAAAGTTGGTCGTCCGAGTATGGCGTTATATGCCGTATCGAAATCGACCACATCAAAGGAGACTTTCTGTCCTGAAATTACTTGGCGAGCCAAATGTTAAAGGAAGAGAAACTTGGCCAATGGGTTTGGCCGAAGACCCCGGTACGATTCCATGGAAGGAATATCGTACCGGCCTTACCTTTGTCCCGGTACTTGCATCTCATCCGTGGCTTTGGTAAATAATATGTTCAAAGAATCGCCACCATCAACCAACACTCGATTTACCCGACAGCTTGTTGATGGTGGGTTCACCACAATCGAAATCGACTGATCGACTCATAGTGATCGGGCGGTCATCCTTCTCAAAAGAGATGGTAACTCCACCACTTCGGTAATTTATTGACAAGAGGAGTATGTATGGAATTTACCTCTCGTCCGCAGCCTTTAAGTTGTCGCTTGAGTCGATGTCGATGATCCTCCATAGATATGCTCAACGGTATGGTGCGGATCTTGGAATGGCATCTCCTCATCATCGACGACTTCTGACCACTCGTATGTCCCACCCGCCGAGAGTAGGGAGCGGTGCTTTGTCGTAGTAGTCCTCGAGCTTTCTTTGGAAAACTTCTAGCTATGAGGTCATGTCCTTCCTTTTATGAAAAGGACACCATCTTGGTTTGTCGCTCCTACGATCGGTATGCTTACCTTTGCCTTGATCGTGGTTCGACTTGGTGGTTTGGGGCTCTCTATCTTTTACTACTAAAACCTCCTTGAAACCACTAGTTTGTGGCTTTTGACTTTTATTTTCTTCTTGGACTTTTTGCTTTTTGTCCTTACTAACCTCACCTGGCTCTCAAGAGCGTGTGTTTCTCGATCGATAGTGTTATTCCACTCGACCGCCTCGAAGCGCTTGCATATCGATCGGCCATCTCAAAGAGTTCTAAGAACGGTGTTGGGAAGATTTAGCAATATCCTCTCGTTATTCTTCTACTACGGACTCCTTGCTTAAAAGCCCCGATCACAGAGGAGTCGAAATTTCCGGAATTGAGTTACTGAACCCGACTAAAGCGTTTGATGAATTGACGCAAAGTCTCGTTGTTGTTCTGCTTGATCCGTGCAAGTCGCCTTCCTTTCCGGGCGGTTGTATGTGCCTTGGAAATTTGCACGTAGAAGATCACGGAGGTGTTGCCAAGAGTAGATCGACTCGAGTGGTTGGTTTAATAACCACGATCGAGCGGATCCTTCGAGCACGCTTGGAAGGTAATTCGCCATTACGCGTTCTCCTCCTCCCGCCGCTTCGGACGGTGTTGTATAGATCTCAAGAAACTCGATGGGATTTTGAGATCCATCAAATTTCTCCATGTTCACCGGTCGAAAATGAGGTGGCCAATGAACGCTTTCGAAGGTCGGCGAAAATGCCCAGATCCGAATTACTTCTTGACGCCTTCTTTGTAGGAAAGAAGGGTTCATGTCGCCAGTGATCGATACGACGATACCCGCAACAGTGACTGCTCATTGTAGGTCTCTCGGCCGAGGAATACCTCGTAATCCACCGTTGCAGAATTTCTTTGCGGAGTAGTGATTGATCACCTCCTGAGGGCTACTTGATCATCACCGATCGAAAAGTATTTCTCGAATAGGAGATCGATGTGACTTATGACCGTGTCGATTCCTACGAGAGAAATATTCGATTGATAGTAGTGAAGAAGTCGCATTGCTACGACTACCGAATGTTGTTGACGAGGTACTTCCAGCTTTGTCATCACGATTCAAGCCTTTGCGCAATCTCCTCAAAGAAAGAGATCGATCTGGCGCTCGAGCAAGCTCTTGATTGGGATTCTCAAGCAAGTCGTTGATGTCCCGGAGTTCTTGTACCTCCGTGGATCGATATTGAATGCGCCAGCAGTTCTTTCGGGTCGCAATTTTCTTTCTTGGATGACCTCAAAATCCTCCCGCCGATCTTTGAGACCTTCTCGGTGGAGTGCGAGAATGTCGAGGATTTCTCTCGCTCATCGAGTGTTGGTTCTCTCTGCCGGTGGTTCCCTTGCCATTACTACGAGGAGCGCGCAGGCGTGATCTTCGGGAGGGTTCTCATTTCGCCCTCCATGAGATTGACTCGATTTGAGGAAGGACGAAGACCTCCGTTGATGATTCTCACTTGCGCTTGAGGCCTCTCCGCTTGAGGAGTGCTCGAGAGACACCATCTGGCGACTTGGAGTAATCCTCCGTAGGGGAACTCGGGTTATAATCGCTCCATCCGCAAATGAGATCTGCGGAGAGACGGTCAGATTCGTAGGAAAAGCATGCTTGATCCCACTATCTCGGAGTTACCCCGAGAGATAGGATCACAAGATCTTTGGTGGAGTCCTCGAATGGTGGCTTCGGTGACTTGTCTCACTGTGCCGGACCGCCTTAAGGGAACTTGGACACTTAGAGGAAAAACTCTCATTGTGTCGTGAGTCCTCCGGGTGCGGTTACGGTCGGATTGACCCTTGTCCTTGGAGGAATTGGCTCCTCCGTTGGACGTATCGTTGTGGGGATAAGGATCCTCCTCAACTCTATTGATGGGATGGTTTCTCGAGAATAATCTCGGAGGCAACATCACCATCGGCGGATGCATCACTCGGCTCAGAGTCAAACCCGCATCCATGTCGACGTCACAGACCGCCAAGTCGAACAGTTCTCCTCGCTCCATTCTCCGCCATGCTTGCATGAGATTGGAAAAAAGAGAGTATGTTGACAAGAGATTACCGGAAGATCCCCACGGTCGGCGCCAACTGTCGGTGTATTAGAACCGATCTTACGTAAAGATTATTTGATTCGGGGGGTCTCCTAAGGATGAGATCACGCAGAGTGGATTGACACGGATGTTTAGGCAGTTCAGCCTTCTCCGGAGAGAATAATAACCCTAATCCGTGTGTATGGTATTGTTGATGATCTAGCAAAGGACTGAAACTATTAGAGAATAGTGCTTGTGTTTCTACTTGACTAGCCCTTGTTTGCCGTTGTTCTTCTCTGTCCCCTTGTCTCTCTGTTTGATGCCCTTATATAGTCGTGAAGAAGTAGCCGTTTTGCCCTGCGGGAGATGTGCCTAATTAATGTAGTAACGGGCGCATGATGGCAGGAATTACCGGCGCCTTGACTTCTTCACGCCATCTCGCAATTATCTTCCAGAGATAATGGGGTATTTACACACCATTAATACGCGGAATAATAGTGTGTGTAGACCGCTCGGATTCCTTAATCAATTGGACCTACAAATGCGTAGGTTTGATTATAAGGTGGTCGCAGATTTTCTGGTCGAGAGGACTTACGACCGTGTAGCAATCGAGAAGAACTTACGACTATGTAGTGGTCGTAGAAGGACTTACGACCATGATATAGTCGTAGCAAGGCTTACGACTATGGGGGTGATTGTAGAAGAACTTACAATCACTTGTTAGGCCTCTCCCTTATAGATATAAGGGGTACTTCTGGGGACTATGTGACATCATATTTACCTATAATAAGAATTATAGATAAAAGATAAAATGAGGATTATTAGATCCTCGTCACTTATAATTCACCCACCAAATTAACCTAAGATATACAACAAAAGAGATAATTCATGATATACCACTAGAAAGAATGACAGATGTTTAGATTCATTTTATACCATTTCCTCTATTTTATTGTGAATTAAAGCCTTCTCTTTTTGGCCATAGGAAAGGACTATTTTGCCCATATTTTCATGATTTCAGGAAATACCACTCCTGGCTAGAACCATGGGTTATCTTTTGGTACTGATGGTATGCAAACTGGGACATGCTTTGGTACCTGTCATATGCAAACTTGTGATGTGTACTGGATGATGTGTGCAACTAACTTGCCATCTCTAATGCTATGTTAACTGTCAATTGTAATGTGCACTGATGATGCTATGCTATCTGTAATACTGTGTTGTCATTAGAGGGACAATTGTGCCGAAATTTACATGTCATTCAAAAAAGAAACTTATTTTACTCAAATTTCATACAATTGACAACATCCAGTACAACAAATCTTAATAATGGACTGATATGCAATAATTTCCTTTTTAGGTCTGCACTATCGATCCACCTAGAAAGATGGAGGCCAATAGGAAACACACATACAAAATGTTGCTTGGATGCGTCCGAAATGTATGAGTCGGCCTGACTAGGAGTGGTATTTCCTGAAATCATGAAAACACGGAGTGTTACTTCATGAAAGAGTGCAAACATAGGAATATAGGACACATGGGCAAAATAATCATTTCCCATGGCCAAAAAGAGGGGAAAAGTTTTAATTCACAATAAAACAGAGGAAATTGTATATGCTAAGTCTAAACTTCTTTCGAGTGATATGTGGTGGAAGTCATTCTTCGGAGCTGTATTTCGGACTGCATCATTCTTTTGAGTGGTATACCATGAATTATCCCTACACAAAAATTGAGGCAAAATATTCTGATGTCCGACTCGGTTGCTGTAACTAAGAAAACTGGGAGGAAAGCTATCCATCATGCTCATTTCACTCGGCGGGTTGTCTGCTTTGTAGGGGTGCAAACGGAGCGGAGAATTCTTGACCGACTGATCGATGGTTTGCGGAGCGAATACAGAAGAGATAAACGAGTATCTAGCACTATTCATATCCGACTCCGACTTCTAGGAAAAAATATGAAATAAGATACTGGATGAGCGGTATCCGTCCGTATGTCATGTGATATGAAAAAACCTTTGTGATTTCATTTAGAAATATGATAATATATAGATGAGCTACTGCATCTGAGTAGGCAGAGGATACTGAGTATTTTTCTTCTAACATCTCAGCGATTAGTTACTCCGTGCTCGCTCGGATTACCCTCGTACCGTCCAATGTCCTATATAGGAGTGTAAAAGAAACATATATTTTATGTTCGATCGACCGAAAACTCAAAAACGTGAATATAAGATAAAAAAAAATATGTATCAAATACTATCTATATTCGCCGACGCTGACTCTAAGAAAAAAAATAATACAAAAATAGGATGCGGCATAAGCCAGGTATCCGTCCGTTACCATTGCACCCTTGCTAGCCTTGTCGCAAAGATCGGAAGCTGAGACAACGACCCCGGCGCTTCCTCGGCCTCGGGCCGGTCGTCTCTTACCCCATGGACGACTTGACCTCTTCTTCTTCCCCTCCTCTCACTATACCGCTTTCACTCCCACGGCTCTCGCCACTCCTGCGACGCCGCAGACAGTCGCAAAGCTACGACCTTTGCACTTACAGCCAGTGTTGTTCGCTTCTTGGTGTGTTGGTACCGCCATGCCAAGAACGGTTCGTGGGGGCGGCGCAGCGGTGGATGTGGAGGACCTCGTGGTCCGCGTCAAGAACGGCACCGAGCCCGAGCTCGTCGAGGTGGCGCGGGTGGTGGCGGCGCTGGCTGAGGAGGGGAGGCTCGGGGAGGACGACGACGAGGATGCGCTCCTGGTTCCGGCACTGCTCGCGCGGCTCGCCGGCGCTGGGAACGCCGAGGTCAGGGTCCAAGTTATGGCCGCGCTGCGGCGGCTTGCGGGCTGCGCTGGCGGCGACAGCAAGGTGAGGGCTGGAAGGGGTTGTGATCTTTGACTCCTCTGGTTTCGCACGCTTTGTGTTCGATGGTATGCTCGCGTGGGAGCAGTTTTGGTCTTTGTATAAATCGTAGCTCTAGCTGCATTTTGGAGGATTATTAATCTGCATTTAGTGTCATTTTGGATGTTGCAATGGCACGGAGAGTGTATGCACATTGGATAGTTGTAAGACGTTCGACTTGTGCTTGTTGGACCGAAAAGTTGATTAGGGGTGAACAGGAGCACCTACTCTTTTCTAATCTGACAGTATTCAACTTCTTCATCACTTCAGTAGCTATAAAGGCTATGAAGATTAGAAATACAAATACAACGAAAGTCTTGCGTTGAAACCGAAAAACCCCGAGGCAAAATCCTAGAGGCCGGTCTAACCGCCTGAGCTGCGGTCTGACCGCCAGCTGTAGGAATAGCAGCGCGCGCGACCATCACAAAGCGACATAACTTTTGATTTGTAGCTCCAAATCCCCGAGATTTCAACCATAGCTCATTAAGAAGGCTAGAATCCTATTCCAATCTACAATTGGGAAGGTCGAAGTCAAGGTTCCACGAATTTCTTGATCGAGGTTAAGGAGGCACAAGAACCAAGGAAATTCAATCTTTGATCCAAAACTTTGCTCGTGGGTGGAAGATGGTCAAGATAACCCTAGATCAATTCCAACAGATCCTAGCAAACTAAATCACAGCAAAAAAAACTCAAGGAAAACCAAAGGAACATACAAAATCCCAAAGACATCAAAGATAGAGCAAGAACAAGATAAAACTCATCTTGTGGCAAACCTTGCTTGGATTGATTCAAGAGATTGTTGGTTTACAACTGCTCCACCATAGAGGATAAAAGCTCAACACTTGAGCACTCAATCAACCCATCTCCCTCAAGCCCTAGCCTCCTCTATCTCCACTTTCCTTAAAACACAAATTAGGGTTTGTTGACTTGGAAGGGCTAAATGGGATATAGTGGAGGTTAGGTTTAGAGAGAATACCTTATCGGGCGCCCGTTAAACCCACACACAAACAGGTCTACACTCATGCACGCTTCTCAAAGCGGATGACAGATCGGGTCTCCCAAATTAGCCTCTTCGTGACCTTTGTCTTCTCTTGACCTACACCGCCTCTCCTTGCGCCATCTTGCGCCGCGGTTTCTTCAAAGGTCGTCAACCCGATATTTTGGTGAAGATGCCAAAAAACCCTTCTCGATCCTTCTCCGAAGATCGAGTCCAATCACCATGAAGCAATCCCATGCCTCGTCATGTGTAGGTTGATCAATGGCTCTTTTCATGATGGCAAGTCTCCCATCCATTTCCCACGGGAACCACCATGACATTTACCGACCCCACGCCACTTGATATAACCCGTCGCACCGAACTTCCCGTTCGGTCGTTCTTGACCATCTTGCGCCATACTTGAGTCCAACCACTTCACCTAACATTCTCGATCGTTCTTGACCTCAGCTCTCCTAGCCTAGTCTCGATCATTTTCGCTGTTGACCGTCGTTGACTCTAAGCCACATGCACAACAATAGACCAAGAATTGATTCTAGACACAAGTACTTCGCAACTTGACCTACATTAGCCAAAACATGTATCATGCAACATCTATACACTGAAACCCATGACTTTGGCTAATCCCACGTAATTCACTGCCTTCCCAGCGCATGAACACTCTCTCGTCGGTCGTCGCTTGACTAGCCGGTTTGATCGCTAGCTAGCCTTGTCTCGATTGCCCGCGATCGGACCAATGGCGATCAAACCACCTAGGACTTAGAAATTTTTCCCGGGTCACTCTCTCTGGAAATTTCAAACTCAATCTAGTTTTTCCTCGAAACTCCATTTTCAATGAGATCAAGTGCAAACGCATCCTTTCACCTTCCTACACATGTGATTTTTGGCTGATTAAAAAAACTTTTCATTTTCGGTCAGTCTGGCCGTCGCATGTGGCCGGATTGACTGCTGTGCCCCGACAGTTTGACCGCCGGCCATCGGACGGTCCAACCACCCATAGGGCTAGTCAGACCGCCTCTGACCCGACAGCAGCAGGAATTTCCCAAAAACGAGGGTTTCTCTAAACATCTCGATACTATTGCTAATTGTTCAACACACTAAGATTAGGATCATCTACCCATGATCTCCACAATGCTCAACCATTTGGAATTGTGCTAGACAATGCGGCGGAATTGTAGGTTTGCAATTGATAACTGTTGCAGAACAAAACTTTTAGTTGCAGTAGAAGGTTATTTTCAGAGATAGTAGATGATTAATTTTGGTGATTGGGATGGTCCTCAACCGTACACCTTTTATTCTGACAGGGTCATATTTTTTGCTGACTACAATGATATGGACTATCTGATTATTCAAGTCTTTTCCTTTTTGACAAAAAAACATGATTAATCAGAATTAATAGTTCATCGGAGTTTAATAACATCGATGATTCTTCCCCGTGACACTTGCCTTACTTTAAATGAATTTGTCCATGGCTTTGCAGGAGAGGATGGCAAGCATTGAGGCACTTTCAAGCATTGTTCGTTCCTTGTCTAGAGATGTCAATGAGAGAAGGGAAGCAATTGCGGTGCTACTGGATTTGTCAGATATCCCACAAGTTCGGCAGAGGATTGGCAGGGTCAAAGGAAGTATAGTAATGCTAGTCACATTGAGGAATGCACATGAATCAGGCATCCATGATGATGCAGAGAAGTTGTTGCACATGTTATCGTCCAACCCACAAAATGTGCTGCTTATGGCAGAGGCTGGTTATTTTCGACCATTGATACATTATCTAAAAGAAGGTATTTTAATCTACCATACTGTGCTTCATGCTGACATTTTTTAGTATATGTAAACATGAGTTATAATGGTATTCTTAAAAAAATCTCCGTTTTTTATTCAACTAAACATTTAAAAGTCGTCAGAAAATGCACATTTGAGATCTGAGCCATGAAAGTAAAAGCTCATGAAAAAAATATAAGAGATAATGCAAGAAGGAATCAATGATAAAGTGTGATAAAGAACTGTGAGAAAAAGAAAACAAGCAGTGATGCAAACTTCCAAATTCAACTTGACCTAAAAAATTGGAATCTGAATGTTGAGTGCAAACCTTCCCACTCTAACTCAGCTGTCATATCCAACTATGGTCTTGTAAGCTTTATTTTCCTGTTTACAGGTTCTGATATGAACAAGATCATAATGGCAACCGCTGTTTCAAAAATGTTCCTCTCTGAACAGATGAAATCTTCCCTTGGAGAAGATGGAGCAGTCGAGCCCCTTGTGGAAATGTTTAAATCTGGAAATCTTGAAGCCAAACACTCGGCCCTAGGTGCCTTACGTAATCTCTCTAGCTCTCTACAAAATGCAGAACTTTTGATAAATTCTGGCATAACAGGACCACTGCTCCAACTCCTTCTCTCAGTCACATCAGTGCTCATGACCCTTAGAGAGCCAGCCTCAGCTATACTCGCAACTATAGCACAATCTGATCGTATCCTACTTCATAGGGATGTAGCTCCTCAGATGCTCTCACTTCTTAACTTATCGAGTCCAGCAATTCAACTTCATCTTCTAAGGGCCCTCAATAGTATTTGTGGGCACACAAACGCTAAAAGGGCTAGAGCTAAAATTAGACATAATGGTGGAGTGCAACTCCTCCTGCCATTCCTGACAGAAAAGAATGTTGATATCAAAATTGCTGCTTTGAATTTAATGTTCCATCTATCGAAAGATGCTTCGCAAGAATTGACCGAACAGGTCAGGGAGACCCATCTTGACATTTTGGTAAAGATTATTTCTTCACCTACATCTGGAAATGAGAAGGCTGCAGCGGTTGGTGTCATAAGCAACCTCCCGGTGACAGACAAGAAGATAACTGAGTTTCTCATACAAACAAACTTACTTCCTCTTCTGATCTCCTTACTGGAGGCAAACATCACAACATCTTTGACGCCACAAAGAATGTGGTTACTTGAGGGCATTGCTGGTGTATTAATTCGGTTCACAGTTCCTTGGGATAAGAAACTACAAAGTTTAGCAGTTGGACATGGGGTAGTTCCTTGTCTTGTTAAGTTGCTTTCAGAAGGATCAGTAGAGGCGAAGTCTAAAGCAGCAACATCCTTGGCTCAACTGTCACAAAATTCAGTAGCATTGTGCAAGATAAAATCGCCAAGGTGGCTTTGTGTTCCTCCATCAGCTGAATCTTACTGTATACTTCACGATTGCCAGTGCACTGTCAAAAGCACTTTGTGCTTAGTAAAAGCTGGTGCTGTCAATCCTCTGGTCCAAATATTAGAAGGCGAAGAACGTCAAACAGATGGAGCAGTACTGGAAGCATTGGCTACCCTTATGCAGGATGAGATTTGGGAAAATGGGAGCAAGGTGATAGAAAAGGCATCAGGTGTTCATGCTCTGCTGAGAGTTGCCGAAGCGGGCGACCTGACTTCCCAGGATAAGGCGATATGGATGCTGGAGAGGATCTTTCGGCTTGAAGCCCACAGAGAGCGGTATGGTGAAATTGCACAGGCTTTGTTCATTGATCTTGCTCAGAAAGGAGATCCTGTCCTGAAACCAATGATTGGCAAGATACTTGCTCACCTTGAGCTCCTGCAAACACAATCGAGCTACTTTTAAGCATGCTAGGTATTACTGCTTTGATACTAGTGGAATGACATGGCACATGGGTAACCAGCCGTTTGCAGCTGTGCAGAGCAATGCCTGTTGACCATGCTCTTGAAGGATGTTTGATACAGATTCGCCAGGCAGTTATTCTTTGCACCAAATGATACATTGAGCTAATTTCAAGAAGGTTTTTAGCGTGACTTCTTACTACTTCGGCAAGAAGTTCTTTCTTTTTTAAGGGCTACGCCTGTTGTATATAAATCATATAGAAGAGCAAAGGGAGATTGTGCACTATGAACAGTTGTTCAGTGTTTTCTCTTCATTTTGTTAGTTCAAGGAGTATTGTTTAAAAGAGAGAGATTCGAGTAGCATGGGTCGTTATGTGTCGTTCCTTCGTTGTGTATAAAGTGATGATATGTAGGTATATACATTACCATTATTTTGTACATAACACTTGGTCGACGTAGTAATGTGCAAATTGTTCATCCCGTAGATGGTTGTGACTGATGATTCGAAGAAAGAAAAAAAAACTGCTCGTGGAGTAGAAATCTGGTAAAGGTTGATATTTGTTATGATCTTTCTTTTAGATGCAGTTTGTTATGATGAAATTAACCCTACAGAATTCAGTTTTTATGGGTTGACCATCCAAATTCCAAATCCGTTTTTACCCATAAAGCCCCTGCAATCGTCCAGAATTACAGATCAGCCCAGACTAACCAAGACCTCAGACCAGACTAACTAAAACCTCCGAGATGAGAGGGCGGCCAGCCGACCAGGCGATTCCGGAGCGGCTACCACGGCAATTGACCGGTGACGACCAGCTATTTCGGCGACCTGTCCTCCCTTCTCGCCTCACGCGAAGGTACGTGCCCCCCTAACCCTAAGTTTCGCCTCCTCCCTAACACTAATTCGCCGTCCGCCACTTCCTCCTTGGCCACCGCCCCATCCCTTTGCAGTTCTTATCCTCTTTACCGCCAGCGGTGCCATTCTCTGCCTCCTCAGCTTCCTTGCAATGGTGCCGCCGCCTCAACCCTTGTCAACCCCTGTGGCGGCGAAGGGCGACGTGTTCCGGCTGGGGTTCATCGGTGCGGGAAACCTGGCTGAGAGCATCGCCCACGGCGTGGCGGCGTCAGGCGTCCTCCCTGCCTCAGCCATCCGCACCGCGCCCCACCGCCGTCCCGAGCGCGGCGCGGCCTTCGCCTCTCTCGGCGCTCATATCTTCGACTCCAACGCTCAGGTCTCTCATCTTCTCCTCCCTTTGCTCAAGTCTATTTATCCATGATTTTATCACACTATAAATGTTATATGATGTTTTTTTGTGTGGTAGGTAGTGGATGACAGTGATGTGATCATCATCTCTGTGAAGCCTCAGATTGGTAAGTAGCATCCCAGCCCTGCTTTTACCTCCTTTTTCGGAAGATGTCTTTTATTGGGGAGTTAAAGGCTCCAGACAGCATTCAGTAATGTTTCTCGCAAATGTTTGTTCCCGAGATATTTGCTAGGCGATAGAGTGATGTAGAGGTAACATTTGGGGCTTCTGTTTTGCATGCTTTTGTGATTATGCATACATCAAATTGCAGTAAAGCAGGTTCTGGTTGAGCTGAAGCCCTTGTTGTCAGAAGAAAAGCTTCTAGTGTCCATTGCTGCTGGCATCAAAATGAAAGATTTACAGGTCAGTGCGCATTTATATTTTACATAACTTTCTTAACTCATAACTTAAGAGCCTAGTATGGTATGTACTGTGATATATTGCCTTATCTATATTCCAATGTAGAAGAAGCCAACTGATGCCTTCTTTCGTTGTATGGATAGCTCAGGGGAGAAAGCATATTGCTTCATGCCAATTCCTTTTTGTCTTTAGATTTGTGAGGCTCTGTTGTAGTGTTGTCTACAGTCTTAAAAACTGTTCTAAATAACGGTCGTTAAGGCCTTGTAAACGGCTGTTAAAACGGTAAAGGTCCCCTGCCCGTTACGTTTATGGACATTTCAAGGTTTGTTCGTTTTATCGGGTGTTTATTCAGTTTAACGGCGTTAACGTTTAACATGCCTGTTTATTGGATAAAGTTGCAAGATTGCCATATGACATGGAACATTATGACATACATGAGTTGAATGCTAGCTTTGCTTTTCATTTCCACTTGAGCTGGTCATTCATTCAATTATGATTCTTTAATTACATTCACATCGTGTCATATTTTTTCTTCATGTCACTGCTGTGGACAATTGTTGATAGCCTGGTAGTTCCATTCCATATGCATGAAAGAAGATGAATTAGATTGCTTATTTTGTTAATACAAACACATGTGTATATTTATCTGAATTTTAAATAGTAAAATCGTTTACAAGACCACTTACCATATAAACACTAAAAGATGGGGTGACCGTTTGTTAACCATTTACCGTTATTTAGAACATTGGTTTTAAATCCAGATATGGATTTTGCCGCCTTTGTTGGTCCTAACAAAACCAAGATCAGAATTTTCCTACTAAACGCTACAAAGATAAGATACATATAACTAATTTTTAGGTCCATTTTAGGTCAATTGTGGCCAGATACTTCCAGTTGCTCCAAATAAATTTATAATAATTCACCTTTTCTCTTCATCGGGTCATTTTGTATGCAAAAATAGCAACAGTTACTAAAACTATAGAAAACGGTAAAATTGTCCTCCATCAAAATATTGAAGTTGATCTATGCACCATGTTGTCTCCGTAAGACTACCACTTACAACACTGTTATTTTCTCTATGTTAACATATTGCATGTTTTGTTGAAATAATATGCCCCTTTTTTTGCTCTTTTAATTCCAGGATTGGTCTGGTCAGCGACGAATTATTAGAGTAATGCCAAACACCCCTTCAGCTGTTGGACAAGCAGCATCAGGTAACATATACTAACTCGTTTTACTCTATACTTTGCTTTATGACTTTGAATCCATCAACCATAACACACAAATTTTTTGTTATAATTGTTAGAATAGGACTCTTTTGTATTCCTTATCTGTATATGGTATACCTCCTTGTACTCCTTATATATATTGCCCGAGCCATCTTGAATATACACACAATATTCATAACACGATATCAGAGCTAGGGCACTAACTTAGCTCTCCTTCTGCTGCCATCCGACCGCCGTCGTGTGTTCCTGGTCGTCCGACGCCGAGCCCAAGCGTGGCCACACCGAGGCCCTCTCGTCGCGGATCTGTCGCCGGAGCCTCCCGCGCCCCTGCTGTTCGCGTGAGCCCGAGCTTGGCCGCACCGAGCTAGCACTGACCCGAGCTCGTCGTCGTCGCCAGAGGTTCTCTTGCCGTAGGTGCCGCCGCGCCGCCGCCGGAGCCTCTCGCACCTCTACCGTCTGTCGCCCGAGCTCGAGCCCGAGCCTGGCTGCCTTGCCGGAGCCCGTCGTCGTCTATTCACCGGATGTGCTCTTGCCGCAGGTGTTGTCGCGCTGCTGCTGGAGTCTCCTGCGCCTCTACCGCCTGTCGCCCAAGCCCAAGCCCAAGCCCAAGCCCAAGCCCAAGCCTGGCTATCTTGTCTCTTCGTCATCCGTCGTCGGAGCATTGACGGCCGCTGGCACCGTCGTCGCCGCCGCCGCCAGCAAGGGGGCAAAAGAAAAAAAAACAAAATGAAAAAAAAATAAAAACAAAACAAAACAGAAACGTCGATCTAATCGCCGTGCTGTCCAACACACTTGTTAGATTTCGTGGTCTTGGTCGCCGCGCCGTCCAGTGCTGCCTACCAATGACTTTGGTTCCATTAGCTGGATCTCATTCTCGAGAACAAAGCTTAATGAGACGAACTACAGGTTGTAGTCTTCATTTGTGGAGATCACGCTCGATGGTGTTAGTCTCTGGGGACATGTTACTGGTGTTCGACCTTGTCCGCCGTCACCGGTTCAGCCTACTTCTGCACCTCCGACAGAAAATGAGGCCACCAAGGAGGCAAAGGCCGCTATTGCTGCTGCTGATGCTGGTGTTCTGATGAGGCCCGTGTTCGAGCTATCTTGGTGGTCAGTGTCGACGACTCCATCCAGCCATACATTGTTGGTCTGCGTGCCACTCGTCGGATCTGGGAGTCCTTGCGCGAGCGATACCAAGTGAGCGGCGATGTTCGATTCTTTTTCGCCGGCGTGAGTTGAGACGCCGCCAGAGAACTCTCTATCGACAACTTCTTCCAAGCCCTGGCCAATCTCTGGCGTCAGCTAGACGAGCTGGTTTCTCCACTCTGCCAGGAGTGTCATAAAGTGCAGAAGACGGATCGTGATCGTCTTCGCCTTTATGACTTTGTCTGCTGTCTTCACCTGGAGTTTGAGCCTGTTAGGGCTCAACTGCTGAGCCGCTCACCACGACCGACATTCACCGAGGCTCTTTTGACGCTTCTTGCTGAGGAGCTTCGTCGTAGTTTAGCAGCACAGTTTGTTCTGGCTGTGCTTGCTACCCCCTTCTTCGACTATACCGACGATTTCGCTCGACTACGATCCCTCCTCGTGTGTCATTTACGCTCTGCTTTTGCACCAACTGGGGTTCAGTGCAATTATTGCAAGAACTTCGGGCACGATTATCAGCGTTGTGCGGTGCGAAAAAAGCAGAATAAGATGCGTGGGGCTGGACGATCCAAGGGGCAGGGAGGCCCTTCCTCGATGGGAGGATAGACCAGCACATCAGGACTTTCTCAGCGAGGTGACTATGTTCAACAGTTCTGCCAGGCTCTACTTCAGCAGCTCTCTCACAGCTTAGTAGGTCCTGCCAGTCTAGCTCAGAGCCTCAGACGTCTCCTCCAGGTACTTCTTGGGTTCTGGATTCTGGTGCCTCCTTCCACATGACATCGGATTCTCTCACAGCTTAGTAGGTCCCGCCAGTCTAGCTCAGAGCCTCAGACGTCTCCTCTAGGTACTTCTTGGGTTCTGGATTCTGGTGCCTCCTTCCACATGACACCGGATTCCACATCTATCACTTCAGTAGGACCTCTTGTTTTTTCTATTTCTGTTTATATAGCTGACGGCACTCTGTCTGCAGCTGTCAGGGCACTCTTGTCCGCTAACTTTTTGTTCCAGCTGTTTCCTATGTTCCCCAGCTTACCATGCAGCTTCTCTCAGTGGATCAGCTCTTCGATCTTGGCTTTAGGGTTGGTTTTGACTCTTACATCTGTTTCATCTAGGATCGATAGGCAGAGACGACACTTAGGACTGATCGGCGCCGTAGGGATCGTCGGGTCTCTACATCCTTGATTGCCTCCACCTTCCGTCTACTTCAGTTGCTCTTGTCACCTCTACATCCACTTCCACCGCCATTGCTGCCACCACATTTGGCGTTTTTACGCAGTGACATCACCGTTTAGATCACTTACGTGGGTCTCGTCTTTTTCATTAGTTCGTCAGGGTGTTCTTGAACGTGTTACTGTTAACACAACCATGTTTTGTTAGGGTTGTAAGCTGGGTAAGCAGCTACAACTTCGTATCATTCTAGTGAGTTATTGTCTTCTCGTATTTTTACTTAGTTTATTCAGATGTATAGGGACCTGCGCCTGTTATCTCTAAAGGCGGGCATAAACTTTTTGTGATCTTCATTGATGATTATTCCCATTTTATATGGATTTTCCCTATGTCTAATCGTGGTCAGTTTCTTGCGATCTATCGTAGCTTTGTAACGATGGTTCGTACTCAGTTTGATTCTCTCATTCGTACTTTTCGTTGTGATTTTGCTGGCGAGTACTGTTCTGGCGCTTTTAGACAGTTTCTTTCTGAGCAGGGCACTCTTTACCAGTTTTCTTGTCCTGGTGCCCATGCTCAGAATAGGGTTGCTGAGCGCAAACATCGTCATCTGTTTGAGACTGCCCGCACTCTTTTCCTTGCCTCTCACGTTCCACCACAGTTCAGGGTTGAGGTTGTTTCTACGACTACATATCTCATCAATATGCAGCCTTCCACTGCTCTTAAGGGTGCCAGTCCTATAGAGCGTCTCTACTTTTGAGCCCCAGGCCCCACTACACCTACCTTCGTGTTTTTATCTGTACATGTTTTGTTCTACTGCAGCCTCGTGAGCGCATCAAATTGTCAGTTGAGTGTGTGTTTCTTGGTTATAGTTTTGAGCATAAGGGTTATCGCTGCTATGATCCTTCTGCTCGATGGATCAGGATCTCACGTGACGTTATCTTTGACGAATCTTGACCTTTCTTCTATCAAGATTCGGCTCCTCCTGTTTCTACCGTTGAGTCGATTTCATGGTTGTCTTTTTCTGACTCTTCACCCATTTCTCCACTATCACAGTCTTCTCCTGGTCTGTCTTCAGTGGTTCTTTCTGTACCTCCGCCTCCGATGCTGCCTCTTGCAACACCGCCTCTTGTTCCTATAGCACCACCGTCTCGGTTCTCGGTATTCACTACTCCAGGCGTCCTCGCCCTTCACCAGTCTTCTCTCCTGGTATCTTGCCGACACCCACATCTGATCCTCCTGATGATACTCCTCGTTACGCCATTCGTGACCGGACATCACTTCGTCCTCCTGATCGTCTTGGATTTGCTCCGATAGCTTATGCCCTCTCTGTCACTAAGCCTAGTTCTTGTCGTGAGGTTGCTCCTCACTCTGAGTAGCAGCTTGCTAGTTGCTATGGCCGAGGAGCTTGATGCTCTTCGACGTACGGAGACTTGGGATATTGTACCGACACTTGTGTATGCTCGTCCGATCACGTGCAAGTGGGTGTACAAGATTAAGACCCGGTCTGATGGTAGTATCAAGCGCTACAAAGCTCGCCTTGTGGCTCACGGTTTTCAGTAGGAGTACGGGCGTGACTACAATGAGACTTTTGTCCCTGTTTTCCATATGACCACTATTCGCACTCTTGTTGTGGTTGCTTCTGTTCGTCGGTGGTCTATCTCTCAGCTGGATGTTAAGAATACCTTTCTTAATGGTGTTTTGCATGGTCTACATGCGGCCACCACCTGGGTATTCTGTTCCCGATGGGTATGCCTGTTGTCTTCGTCGTGCTTTTATGGCCTCAAATAGGTTCCTCGTGCTTGGTCTGCGCGTTTTACCTCAGTGATTATTGCTGTCGGTTTCACTGTTAGTTCCCACAGTCCTGCTCTCTTTGTCCATGTCTCATTTCGGGGTAGGACACTGCTTTTTCTATATGTTGATATGCTCATCACTGGTGATTATTCCTCATTCATCACGTATGTGAAGAAGCATCTTAGTGAGTAGTTTTTGATGATTGATCTTGGCTCTCTTACGAACTTTTTTGGGATTGAGGTCTTTTCCATGCCTGAGGGCTACTACCTCTCTAGCAGAAGTATGTTCAGGATCTTCTGGACTGGTCTGGTTTGACTGACACTCGCATTGCTGAGACTCCCATGGAGCTATTCCTCCAGCTTCGTGCCACTTATGGTGATCTTCTTGAGGATCCTACTCGATATCGTCATCTTGTTGGGAGTTAGGTGTACCTTGTGAGCACTCGTCCTGATATTGCTTATGCAGTTCATATCTTGAGTCAGTTCATGGCTCGTCCTACCCATCTTCATTACAGTCACCTTCTTCGTGTTCTTCGCTACTTGTGTGGGACTATATCTCGTCGTTTGGTTTTCCTTAGCTCTACCTCACTATAGCTTCAGACGTACTCCGATGCGACCTGAGCTAGTGATCTTTTGATCGTCGTTCTCTTTTTGCTTACTATGTTTTACTTGGCTCCTCCCTGATTGCCTGGAAGACAAAGAAGCAGACTGTCGTTTCCCGTTTGAGTGCAGAGGTTGAGTTGAGAGCTATAGCAGCAGTAACAGAGGTTACTTGGTTGAGGTGGCTACTTGTAGATTTTGGAGTACCTGTGATAGGACCTATGACTCTTTTGTTCGACAGTATAGGTGCTATCAACATTTCCGGGATCCAGTGAAGCATGAGCTCACCAAGCACACTGGTGTAGATGCTTCATACACTCGCTCACAGGTGCAGGAGGGAGTACTTGCTTTACAGTTTGTGCCATCAGAGTTACAGGTTGTGGACTTATTCACGAAGCCATAGACTAGGGTACAACGCTTGTATTTTCTCTCCAAACTTAGTGTGTGTGATCCATTATGAGTTTGAGGGGGGGGGGTTAGAATATGACTCTTTTGTATTCCTTATCTGTATATGGCATACCCCGTTGTACTCGCTATATATATTACCCATTGAGCCCTCTTGAATACACACAATATTCATAACAATAATCACCTTGTCTTTCTTATCAAGTTAGCAGTTGACTACAATTATGCGGTGATCTCTTTTTAATGATGTTATGCACTACATAACAAGGGATAAATACTGTGGAAAAGACCGGCGACAACGGTTTGAAGGAAGAACGATGCTTAGAGGAGAGGCACCCTATTGGGGTAGAGAGAAACTAGACTAAGGAGAGGAATTTGAGACTTGAGACTAATTCATCTGCTTGCTTAATCCAAATAGATTACAAATGCTTAGCCTTATATAGCTGGCATAAGCATATTGGAAACAAACAACTAATTCCATCTATAAGAGATTGGAATCAAATCATAACTTCCTATCCTTAAGGGATTGATATCTAATCAAATCATAACTAACAATATCTCTTAACTAATCTGGATGCTGCCCTGTCCTTGTGCGCTAATGTAGCTTCCCATATCTATGACATTACACCCCTCCCGGACATGCAGCTCATCCTCGAGCTGCAGTGGCGGCCATGGTTGCAGCCCTTTGTAGCCCCACGTTGAGGAGAGATCGCAATGACGCTGTCGTTTTGCTTTAGAACACAAGTTGTTGAAGACCGTTGCCGTCACGCGCAGATGCAACACACTCGATGGTCGTTGCTGCAAACTTGTCCAACTTCGTGGCAGTTACGATATGTGCGACCAGCCCCACGAAACGCGTGGCAGCCCTGCAGTCGGCACCACAATGGGTGCACTTCATGCTGCTTCAGATGTGCCAGGCTCCGCGGCATGTGTGGCGGAACTGTGGCACTCTGCGGCGTTGCCACAATCACCTCTAGTGGCGGAATCGGCTACGAAGGTGGCGGCAGTGCTGATAGCGCAGCGAGTAGCTGTACCTCCTCCTCTTCCCTAACCAATCCTGTCGATATGTTCTCCAATGTGGCCTGGATATCCGAGAGAGCGGACTTGAGCTTGTTGTTGGCCTTCCAATCAGCCATGGTAAATACGACAACAGAAGCCATGGTGTTAGCTCTGATATCAAATGTTATGTACCTAGTACATAACAAGGGATAAACACCGTGGAAAAGACCGACAACGACAGTTTGCATGAAGAATGATGCTTAGAGGAGAGGGCACCTATTCGGGTAGAGAGAAACTAGACTGGGAGAGGAATTTGAGACTTAGACTAATTCATCTTCTTGCTTAATCCAAATAGATGACAAATGCTTAGCCTTAAATAGCCGGCATAAGCAGATTGGAAACAAATGTCTAATTCCATCTATAAGAGATTGGAATCTAATCAAATCATAACTTCCTTTCCTTAAGAGATTGATATCTAATCAAATCATAACTAACAATATCTCTTAACTAATCTGGTTGCCACCCTTTCCTTGTGCGCCAATGCAGCTGGCCCGCGTCCATGACAAATGATAACCTTTTTAAATAATTTGAAATGATGTTTGCTTGTTTAACGAGTCTAAATAATTGCTATGCAGTATATGTCATGAAGTAGCTCCACTGTTACGCTTAATGTCTATGGTCATAACAAATTTGATTATGCAACATTCTCACTCAGGAAAAATGTTGACTTTCTCTCTTCAATTTTTAGTGTTTGTATGAAGATGTTGTCTTAAGCTCATTTTCTTTTATAAGTTGAAAGATTTTACTTCAAAATTCTTGTAAGGTTGCTCTGCTTTGTTTTCTCTTGACTATCTACTTATTTAATGGACTCTTCTCTACTTTGATTCCTTCCAGAAAAAAAGGACTACCATTCATTCTGTGATATTTTTATTCCTGGTAGGCATTTTGTAATGCTAGTAAAATTAACTAAATGGAGGTGGTATAACTAGACAGTCCCATGCCATTTTTTACATAATTTAGTTTGTATGTTTCTCTGCTCCAAGAAGAGGGAGTATTAATTGCTGATGTTGTTGCATCTGCTTAGTGATGTGTTTGGGAGAGATGGCTACGGAGAATGATGAAAACCATGTAAGAAGTTTATTTAGTGCCATTGGAAAAGTTTGGACAGCTGAAGAGAAATATTTTGATGCTGTAACTGGCTTGAGGTGTGTAATAGATTCTATACGAAATTTTAAGGAAGCTGTACTGAAAATAGGGTGTGATCATTTCGAGAATTAACATGTGTTTCCATCTATTTGAATACAGTGGTAGTGGTCCAGCCTACATTTTCTTAGCAATAGAGGCCATGGCTGATGGTGGAGTTGCTGCTGGGCTTCCTCGGGATCTTGCTCTTGGTCTTGCGTCACAGACAGTGAGTGTTTGTGCCAAATTCTGTTTACATATGCTGTTGATCTATTCTTTTAAGTCATTGTCTCGGGCAGACGTGTGGAAAACAAATGGGGAAATTAAGCTCATATTTATTTTGCTTTATTGAGCTGGAATATCTTGTATAGTTCCTTTGTGCATTTTGATTCATTGCAATCTGCCATATGAACAATTATTTTTTGTTCTCTATTGTTTTTCTTTGGTGTGCAATAATGCAATTTATCTGTCGTCTACACTTTCTCATAACCCTTTTGCTGTGTTATCTGTTATTAGGTTCTAGGTGCTTCAGCCATGGTAAGCCAGACGGGAAAACATCCAGGTCAACTGAAGGATCAGGTCACTTCTCCGGCAGGAACTACCATAGCTGGGATACAGGAGCTCGAGAAGGGCGCGTTTCGTGGGACACTAATTAATGCTGTTGTTGCCGCCACGAACAGATGCCGTGAACTGTCACAAAGCTGATCCTCTTGTTAGTTGTTACTCTGCTGGCCGTTAGGTGTACCCACAATTCCCTTAAATAAAAGGTTTAGACACTGTTAATGATATTTGAATCTCATGCTCTCAACAAGTTTTGATTACTTGTAATCCTCTAAATAACTCGTTGGAATTAGTAGCACGAGATCCGTACGATGTTAGATTATATTTATTCTGGCTGGCTTTGGATTCAGTAGCAATTGTTTTTTTTGTGGATATCCTTTTTAGAGTATGATGTCAAGTTAAATCTGTCTGGAACATTGGAATAACCTCTTGACAGCCCAAGAATGGCAAAAATTGTAGCCAAACACAGAAACCAAGTTGCACATTCATCTATATTGAGACTCAAAACAGCACAAAGCCATCGTGTTTGACAGTACAGATTTTCAGTCTACAGTCGTGTTTGTAGCATCTGCTCAGTAGCCTTGAAATGGGTATGAAGTTGGGTTACAAATATATGTAATGTCATACATGCCTACAATGTTGAGGCAGGACTTTATGGACAAGGTTTCCACAGCGACATGACATACATTACCATAGTCCTATTATATATACATTAAGCTTTCAAGCCTTCGGCTACAGAAAATATCACATGTAATTGCGAGAATACCATCGATCTTCAGGAGACCACTTGTCCTCATACCTTCCAAGCGAGTACCCCACAGCAGGTACATCAGCAAGATGTAGAGGATCAGGTTCTATGCCATAGTCTGTCAATGGTCGGTGTTCAAGAACCTTATCATGATCAATAACAAAATCTGGAATTTCAACTTCCCCCTTTTTTATGTCCCCCCAGAGGTACTCCAGTCGACTAACATACTTGATTTTCCAATACAACCTACAAGAAGGTAGAAACAATTAATAAAAGTCAGGAAATTGTTTACTGACAACTTAGTGCAATTTAGGCTGCGTTAGGAGTGAGAAGTCAAAAGGCTGGTATAATTCCGAGTGAACTAACTGACTGAGATAATATGGGTTCAACATAATGCTTGTTGGCCGAAACATTATAATGTTGCAGTATTGTAGCTTCCCACCAATATTAGTAGTCAATACTAAAGACCGTGGATAAAGAATAGAGCAGTGAATGGGTGTTGATAGTTTCTCTGCAATCTGCCTGTCCATTCAAACCAGAGTCCCATAAAATAGGTTACCGGTACAATAATTGCTCATAAGAGGAATAACAATACCCTGGCTGGCCAGTTTGGCGGAATTATTCTAAAGCTGGATGCGGCCAGTAAAAATCTACATTGTGTGCACGATTATTTACTAGTTTTCTGTATATTATTATGAATCACGATATGCTGATTTTCTAGCTATCTTTGTACCGTCCAATATCATTATAAAAAACCAACACAACATGTTTCTACATTTGTAATGTTCAAGAACTATATGAGAGAATACTGACCCTCCGCTTAAGAAGAGCCTGCCAAGTGTGGCGATGGCCAACCTGGAGCGAAGCCCAGGATGCAAGAAATACAATATTTGCAGCCTTTCCTTGTATTCAGGTGGAAGCTCTTCATAAATCCCCCTCAAGATTGACATCCCAGGGTTGTTATCATCTGACTGTACAGTGCTGTGCATGTACAAAATGCAGAAGGGACCCTCTGGCAACTCGGTGCGGAGCTTGTGAAACACATACCTCTTCAGACGTTCAGCACCTATAACTGGGGCTGGAATTCCAAAAGCAAATGCCATGTTAGTGTTGACACTGAAAGGAATATAGTAGGAGATAATATTGCATAAAGCTTGTAGCATCACAACATCAAGTTTATTAGTAGTAGTCATGGGATTCGGATTCTCTGCATTGGAGGGGTAATGAGACTCCCACTATATTCGGCAAATGAACAAACACCAGCTTGTTATTTATAGTACAGGTTTCAAAATGATGATCGAGCCTGCCAACATACTACCAGTACCTGGCACTCACGTTGAGAAATAAAGCTAATTGCTGTACCGAATCGATAATCCAACCTGAAGTTAGAGGCTTTTAGAGCAATACGGTAAGTAAGAAACCATCCCCTAGTAGCAAAGGAGCTTGAGTGTATATACAAATCCAAGGTCCAGCCTTAAGCAAATCTGTGCACTACTCCAAGTTCCAACATATCAAAAGCTGCCAAGTACTTAATAAGAACCTTTGTCAAGAGCTACTGCTATATACAAATTAGAATCGAAAAATATCATCCAAATGAAGGACCATGAACTGTCCATCTCCAAGACTCCAACCCAATCTTTTCAATTTTTCCCACTTAATTCCCACGATAAAAGCTAATTACTCGAGAGAAAAAACAGAAGCTCGTGAATACGAAACTGCAACACAATTCTCCATCAGATCTTTGTAGATACCCTCGAACACCAAAGATCTTTACTGATCAAATATTTCCACTTCATACATATTTATTCATGAGTGCAGCTACGAACTACCCGCAACGATCTTTATTGATTGTATCACACCAAACCACAGACGCGCATCAAGAATCCGCAATTTCCAATCGAGAAAGCCCCAGAGATGAGGACGGGAAGTAATAAGGGCGATAAAAGGAGGCGTTTTGCGCACCAGGGAAGAATTTGCCGACGACGCGGACGACGCACCGGCCGGCCCTGTCGGTTCCCTGCACGCGGACGACCTGGAGCTCGTTGAGGTCGGAGAAGTCGTCGCCCTCAGCGGCGTGCGCGGAGAGGTCGGGGAGGCAGTCTTGCCACTCCTCGCGGTCGGCGGGGGAGAGGAGCGCCGCGCCGGCGTCCACCGCGAAGTCGGTCCCCAGCACCACCACGGAGAAGTCGCTCCCGCCGCCGCCGGAGCCCGATGCGAGTGCCATGGCCGCCGCAACTATCCGTCAGACTCGTGCCGTCCACTTCCGACTTCCCGAGTGCCCGGCTGCCGTATAAGGTAGGCCGGCACCACGCGACCAGCCCACGGTTCTGTCCCAGCCGGAGTTAGCTCGGCCCATGTAAGACATGAATTCCTCTCGGCCGTGCTGTGGGTTTGGGCTCTACTATTTGTTACTCTCTTATATATTCTCTTTTCGGATAAAGAAAATATCTCACGACGCACGTACACACCAAAAGGATGAACAGGAAAAGAAATCTAAACAATACTATAACCAAGTGCAGTTTTTTTTTGAAATAATATTATTTTAAAAGAAATTTACAAAATAAATAGTTGTTTTTTTTTACAAAACTAGGCTACTATCATCATTTGAAATGAGGAAATTGTCATGTTGCCGTTTCGAATGGTGACAGTAGCCTAAAACAGTTCAGAGAGGTCCCTGTCGTCAGTTGTACTGGCGACATGGTCCTATCGCCACTCCAACAAGCGATAGAACCATGTCGTCATTTCAACTGGCGATAGGGATCACCGGTTAATTTTTTAATATTAAAATTTAAGACAGTCGTCATTTCAAATGGCGACAGGGATCCCACAAGTCTTTAATTTTTTTAATATTAAAATATATGAAAATTATCAATTTAAATGGCGACAGGGATCCCGTAAGACCCTAATTTTTTAATATTAATTTTTTTAAAGTATCATTTCAAATGGCGACAGGGATTCCGCAAGTTCCTGACGCCATCCCAAATGGCAGCACAATCTACCCTATAAAAAAACCCTAAAATTCTGGCATAACTAACTTTTTTTAAGAAAAAAAGAGAAAGAGCTGAGGGAACGAAGAGGAGCAGAGAGGAAGAGAGAAGCTAGTGATGCGTTGCCCGTCCGGTCGTCCACCTTTCAGGTAATTCTTTTAACCGAATGAATTACATAGTTTTAGATGTACAATTATGTAGTGTAGAATATTGTACATAATCCTTTTCAGTGGGTAGTTTATTTTTAGATGTATGGTTAATCATGAAAATCTTGTTTAAGATGTAGTACGTCAAATATGTCAGATGCCACCAATTTTAAAATTTACTACGGTCAATGGACTATTCTCGAGGGTCCCAAGAGGATTAATTTATGTTATTTTCAATCGGCGATCGTGACCCTAACAAGACCAGAGTAACGTACGTAGAGCGTTGTGATGCGGTAGTTGTTCTACACATTCGATTTAAACCATGTTTATGTATGATCTGATATTGAGTTGTCTTGCCAACCGAGCACCAGAGGGCACATATTGGGAGTTAGTGCAGCTCAAGGAAGCAAGGTTATGATAGTCATATGTACGCAGGGCGAGAGAGGAATGGTGGGATTTGGTCCTTCTGGCCAAGACATATGCCAAGCCTACTTCTACATCGACAGTGAACAAGAAAGGGGCTGGTAGTGTCGAAGAAGAAGTCGGGGACTCTGCCACATCGCGCCGCACACAATGATCGAAGGTCCCGGAGTTGCTGATGCTGTCGATGAAGACCGTGTGGAAGGAGCTCCTTCAGCCAGACAAGCTAGCGGGCTTGCTAACGAGGGTGAGAAGCTGGAAGCCCTAGTCCAAAGGATGGATCTCGAAGACCAGTACTACATGGCATTGTCAGAAGATGAATGATCCGACGACGAGGATGCTCTGGAACAGCAAGCAGTTCCATTTGAGCCGAACACATACCAATTCGATAACCTCATCGTTAACGAAGACTCTTGTGTGTCGTGGGAGTACGACTAGAGCGAGGTTAGACAAAGGGCTACGTACAAATGCAAGGAGGTGGTGCAAGGTGGTCCTGGGCCTTGTCGGTGCGACGTAAATTCACAGTCATCAAGTCTAATCCAATATGCTATGATGTGAACTGCGACATAAAGGGATGCCCTTGGCAAGCACACGTATTTGAACATAAGTGGGACACGTATTGGAAATGCTCTATAGTGGTCTCTCACACATGTGTCGTCGCTGAGTTAGTGCAGTCCCACAAGAACCGGTCATTAGGTTTCATCGCGAACATCATGTACGGTGATATCGTAGATAATAAGCTTTTGAGTCACGATCCATCATTTGGGCGATTGATGCAAGGTTTCAATACACAATCAACTATGCCTAGTCGTGGAGGGAAAAATAGAAGACATTGTAATCAAGGTTCGATACGTTCGAGGACTCCTACCTAGGAGTGAAAACAGATCAGATAGTTTCTGACTGATCCGAATCAAACAAATTTGAATGGTCTCGGGTCTGATTTTTCTCTAATAATTCTCGGATTGGAAACTAATACAGATTTTTTTTGTTGGAAACAAATACGAATACGATAGCCTTGTTATCCGTCTAATACGAATACGAATATGGATTATCCAGATAATACGAAGCTAGATATCCGGAATACCAGCCCAAGTGACAACAACCCACTAGCCTATCAGTTGCAAGAAATCAAATAGGCTTTTAGAAAATACCAACTAGAGTTCAGAAATTTTAGAAAAATTCACAGAAGTTCCTTGACTTATTTTGAACTTAATAAAATTACTTCCAACTTACACTTGACTTTTATTTTGCACATAAAATATTTTTAATTTCTAGAAAATAGGAAACAAACCTTTTAAAATCCAGAAAATTCCAAGAAATTAATTAAATTTTCTTTTTAACATTAAAATCCAAGAAAACCTCATAAAACTTAATAAATTTATTTTTGACTTTTGAAAACTTAAAAATTCAAGAAAAGTAAGAAAACTCTTTTAAATATCAGAAAATGCATAAAATAATAACTTTTTTAATTTTATTTTGGTAACATAACTTTGGGATGTTACAATCGCTCTCTCGGTCTCGCCTCTCGCTCGGTCGCTCGATTTGTACTTTGTAGTACAAGCGTCATCACGCACTCGGCAGTCGGCACTCACGCGGCTTCTCTGCGCTGTCGAGTTATGTGAAGCGAGAAAACATAGCTTTATTAAATTATCCCTTTTGCACATACTTGTGCTCATTACAAACATATGGCACACGTGTGTACCTCACTAGACAGTACTTAATGATGATGCCATCTTATTTTAGTATTGAACCATTAAGGGGTTTTCATGTTCTGAAAAATATCTGTGAACATATTCATTTTGATTCGTATTTGCTCCGTATTCATATTCGTATTCATATTTGTATTCGCATCTGGGGGAAATACGAACACAAATATGGAAGAGTCATTGTCCATCCGTATCCGATCCTCTTTCACCCCTACTCCTACCACAATCTGCACGGCCAACTCCGAGTCATACAGGACAAGAATCTCGGTATTGATGTCGCCATTGAAGACTCCACGCATCCGAAGTGGGGCAGTAAGAGGGTACTGAAGCGAGCATTCTTCAATGCATTCCGGCACTGCCGTCCAGTCTTGTGCATGGATGACACATTTCTGACTGCAAATTACAAGGGTCAGATACCGACTGCAATAACGATGAATGAGAACAATCAAGTTCTTCCTATGGCATTCACATTTGTTGAAATCGAGAAAACGGACAACTGGTTGTGGTTCCTAAGTAATTTGATGATTTACATTGTACTAGGCCATCCTAACGTATGTGGCATACATGATCGGCATGCGGCCCTACTAAGTGCAATAACTTAGTTACAACAAGAAGATGACAAACTACTTTCATGGGTGGATCTGTAGAGCAGGTAGTGCATGAGGTACTTGGGTGCAAACTTCTACAAGTAGTTCCGCAACAAGAACCTGATGAATCTGTTCAAGTGGCTGTGCAACCAGAACCAGCAGCGAAAGTTTGACTCAATCTAGAAGATTCTGGGTGAGCGAACCTGGACGCACAGAAGGGAGGCAACGAAAAAGGCCACTACAAGCGCTGACCAGGCCCCCGAAGAATTACCACAGCTACCCATTGATGGTCCTAGTGTGGCGAGAAAGAAGAGGGCGCAGGTGAAATACTTCTCGGGCTGGATTGAGCATGGCCCTAAGTATAAGTGGTTGATGCTACATGACAGAGGTGGTGCTCGATATGGTGGTATGACAACCAATCTAGCCGAGGTCTACAATTGAGCCATGTGCGGCGCCAAGTGCCTCCCTTTGGTTGGTATTATGGAGGTAATTCTCCGTGGTACCACAAATTACTTTGTTGATATAAGAAACAATATGACGATCTCCAAGACAAATGACAGAGTATTGTACTCTGCTATGATCACCAAGTACATAGAGGAGAAGAGCAAGAAGGGTGAGATGCACTAGGCATTCAAAATGGGCACAAGGGAGCTTCGCTTTGAGATGCTATGCAGGGATAAAGGACGCCGCAGGATGAACCACGAGAGGATCACCCATGAGTACACACCACGTCATGCTAGTTGGGTATGCACTTGCAACCAGCCTCTTCTTCTGCATAATCCCTGCTCATATGTCATGACCGCATGTTCAACGGTGGCGTAACATCCCGACCAGTACCTCTCTGATTATTTCAACAAGGAGGAGGTGATACAAACCTGGAGTGCAGAGATGTATGGTTACAGCGTGATTGGCCATTTCACTGACCATCCGAACTAAGAGCAACTTATCTAGGCCATGAACATTAATAGGCTGAAGGGAAAGGTTTGCCGGCTGTAGGTACGATGTATCAGGAACGACATGGACGAAGCAGAAGCCAGTTGTTGTACGAAGAAGTGCTCCATTTGTAGGGAGTCTGGGCACACCTTCAAGATGCCATATGAAAAATCCACAAGATGAAGGAAACATCGGCGGTCCTGACGGCGTCGAGGGGACCTCATCCGACCACCCCACTCGAGGCAGTTGACATGGCGAACGTCGAGGTTGCGGCTGCGGCGCCCCGTGTCATTACCCCGAAGGGTAATCACACTTAAGCATATGGATTATTATTCGTTTGCCCGGTAGGACATCGCTTCCACAAATAATAAACCTTACCAAAGTTAACGCAGCAGAACAATAAAATAGAAACTGTACTTTATTACAGCCGGTAGCCACGTAAGGCTATGGTCTTTAATACAAGTATTTAATTATATTGGGAAAAGAATTTCCCTCGCTTGCCTACCCTGCTGTAAGAACGAGGTGGCCGACTAGAGGGGGGTGAATAGGCGGTTTTAAAAACTTTATCGGGCTAAACCAATAAATAAATGCGGAAGCTAATAGCGAATTGGTTTTGCACAATTAAAACCTAAATCAACTAGGCTCAACTAAGTGCACCGACAATATGAACACAATACAATATGAGCAATCATACAAGATATATAAGCAATTAAAGCAAGAATGTAAATTGCTCAAAGTAAAGCACAAGTAAACACAAGATGACACGATTATGTTTTATCGTGGTGTTCGGAGACTTGCCGGTCTCCCCTAATCCACGTTGAGGTAAGCCCAACCCGCGTTGGACCGGCTCCTCAAATGAGCACACACCTCCGAGGTAAGTCCAACACTTGGACCGGTTCCAAACCGAACCAACACCTCGCTCAACTATGGTTGCTCTTCCTCCACTCCGAGATGGCGAGCACCAAACCACTCACAACCGTCGGGCCTTCTCACAAGCTTCTTGAGAAGGTCACCGAGCACGACGCCTCCACGCCGTCTAGGTGTCGGCAAACACCAAGAGTAACAAATCCGAACTTTCACTTGAACTAATCAAGTGTCAATGCTCACGTGGATACACAATCCACTACCTAAGGCAACACATGCACTTAGGGTTTGCTCTCTAATCTCACCAAGTGCAACACATGCACAAAAGAGAATAGAGACTTGCTCTTAGCTCAAAGAATGAGTGTATCACTTAACAATAGCACCAGCAACCTCTCCCAACCGGCCAAGGTGGCTATATATAGCCCACACACAAAAACTAGCCGTTGGGGAGAAGATTCCATCAAAACAGCCCAGGGCCGGTCTGACCGCCAACCAATGGCCGGTCGGACCGCCCCATGCGCCAACGGCTAGAAAAGTAGCCGTTGGGCCTTCGGCCGGTCTGACCGCCATGCATCGGCCGGTCGGACACGCAGATATCGGTCCGATCCGCGCGGTCGGGCGGTCCGACCGCCGTGCTTGCCGGTCCGATCGCCCGTCGCGAAATTGGCTAAGTCCCAAAAGGAGCTCTGGAAAACCGTTCGCTCGAACTCCGAACTTCCTCACCACGGAAGTTCCGATTTTACAATCGGAACTTCCGCACAAAGAAATTGGATTAAATCAAACCGGTCGACGGCCCGTAGCACACCGGTCGGACCGATTTGCCACCGGTCCGACCGGTGACCACTGCTGGTCCGACCGGCAGTTCACAGAGTCATAACCAATTGCACCACTTCAAATGGCAAAACACATTCGCTCATTTGAATGCAATCTTCGACAAGGTTTCAAAGATGATATTCTCAGTAGGTTACAAAACACATTTGCTAACCCTTAGAATACTCATCACAAGGAATAAGGTACATGGACTTACACCATTTGCAAAACGCATTTGCAAACTTAAGTCACATGCTACAAGGGTTATGCATGAGCCTCGATTATTTGCAAAACACATTCGCAAATAAATAGCATCATGCCCAGATGAGCTAGAGCAAATATAATGAGCTATCAACACATGACTAACTCAAACTACTAGTTAAGACCCCTCTTAATAGTACGGCAACCTATACTAGCAATCCGGTCTTCCAACCAAACACCAAGACCAGTAAAAGACTAGGAACACATCCTTGGCCCTAGCTAGTCATACCTTTGCCTTGCATCTTCTTGAAGCTTGATGACGCACATCAACACTTCAAGTCCGGGTCTTTAACTTTGACAATCATCAACACATGATGATTTCTTCACTTCGGGATCTTGTCTTGAATATCATCAACACATGATGATTTCTCCATCCCGAGTCTTCACATGCATCAACACATGATGATTGGTCTTCTCTTGTCTTGATGATCAACTCATGATCATTTCTTCTTGATAAGCATCAACTCATGATGCATCATTTACACCAAGCTCTTGACTTGATGATCAACTCATGATCATCCCAAGTCTTCATCATCCTGGAACATAACCTATATATCCAACTCATGGAAAATGTTAGTTCCACAATGTGATCATCATTAATTACCACACCATACCATTAACTCATAATGGTGGGACAAGATACCTCAATCTTTCCCTCTTTGGTAATTGATGATAACCACTTAAATTCTCATAAATTTAATGAAGATAAATGAGAGAACAATTGAGTATATATAAACTACACAAGTTATATATACTCTAACATGAGTATACAAGAACTACACAAGTTCTATATACTCATAACATGAGTATATACAAACTACACAAGTTTTGTATACTCAAAGGTTTTGTTTCAACGTAAAGATCCCAATAAATGTGGAGAATGGAATATGGATCAATACTAATGAAACCACAAAGTATAGGATAAAACTCCCCCTAAATGTGTGCATACACAAATGTGTAATACGATCATATGCACATATTCAAGTTTGACTTATGGTTGAGTTCAATCCTATATTTTGGATCCGAGAAATGCAACAATATTTAAGATTGAGATGTCGATTGCATACCTCGTTGTGTTTCACCTTTATATCCAAATGAGACTACAAAAAGATAATACTTGATAAAAGAGTTAGTCTCATATTTGGATTTGTCATTAATCACCAAAACAATCCATTAACTCATAATGGCGGGTCTAGATCTTTCAATCTCCCCCTTTTTGGTGATTGATGACAAATCCATTATCAATAACAACATTTGGATATTCATAGACATAAGATAAGAATTTAAACTAATGAACTATGTCTATGCATCATATGAGGTGAAACATAAAGCATTAAACAAAATACATATGTAAATATATGCTTACACAACTCATGCATTTTTCCTCTTTTGGCATGTCTAAACAAATCAAACATCCAAATGAATATTGATAAACATTCTCCCCCTTTTGGCATAAATCACTCAAAAACTCAAAATAAATCTTAGCCAAGGGAGCCTTTGCAAATCGATACCACTTGAAAAAAAAAAGAGGTTGGTCACAAAAAGTATGAATTGAACTTATATGACCAAGATGGAATTTGGTTCTCAAGATGTGAGAGAAGAAACAAAGATAGGTTACAAACCTATTGATCATAACATTCTCCCCAAAGTAAATCAAAACATTGAGAACCACTTGAAATGATAGTTGAAACATATTCAACTAACCTCCCCTTTTGAAAAGAAATATAGATAACCTCTCTTTTTAACAATTTTCACAAACTATGTTGAGAGAACATAAAGAACAATGCTTGAGAGAGATTTTTTATAAAAATTTGACAGAATTTCTCTTGTAAAGAGGGACATCCACGACAGGAGACAAAAAGATATAATCAACCACAAATATATTCATTCATAATCACATCTCATCCACATCTCATGCAACCATAAATCATGACATAAAAAACACGTTCTCACACAGAGTTGCAAAAGATAGCATAGCCAAAATGAGAGTCATACAACCAAGTAGTCATAAAAGATATTACAATTTTTGTGCATACAAGGTCTAATGACCTAAATAGAACAAATGGCTACTACTCAGCAGGAGGATCCTGAGAGGATGAAGGCTGGTCTCCTCGCCAAAAGAAAGAGGGAAGGTGAGGTCCACGTCCAGATCGTTGATAATAAAGAGGCGCCTGCTGCTGCTGGAAAGCAGTGAAATCTGCTCGCAGATCTGTCATCTGAGCAGACAGTGCATCAAACCTGGATGTGGTAGCAGCCTCAAACTCATCCAATCGAGAAAATGCAGCTGCCTGAAAAGCCTCCTGAGATGAGCGAATCTGATCCACACTCAGCTGAAGATTAAGCATCGCTGCTAGGACAGGGTCTTGAGCCTGGGGATCCTGAGAGGAGGAGCCCTGTCCCTGATACTGAGGAGGTGGAGGAGGAGCCACTGGAGCAGGAGGAGCAGGAGGAGCAGCTGGAGCAGGAGGAGGAGGAGCGTCCCTGGGTCTGTATTCTTTATGCTCTTTGTCACAGGGAGTATTGAATTCAATTATGCTCTTGATAAGCCTCATTATGTAGGGAGCATAATAAATACTCTTAGTCTTGTCTCCCTTGGAGGTGTCAATCTCTCTGAAAATAAGATCTATGACATCGAAGCGAGTGCCCTCCATTATGTACTGAATCGCATTCCATGTCCTCCCATGGATTTCATCATTGTTCCCACTCCTAAGGAAGAATGATGATCTCATGATTCTGTTAATAATACTAGGGAGGGGAAGAAGTCCTGTCACCTTACCGCAAGAATGAGGATTATTCTGATCATAGAACTCATCTATTTGAGCAAGGTTTAGGGGTTCCTGCAAATGAATCCTTACACCCCTTGACTCCTTCAAACCTAAGGCATCCATGAACTGCTTTCTTGTAGCCTTTAATTTTCTATGCTTGATCATCCAAACTAGCTTGTCGTAATCCGGACACGAACAGCTGTTGCATAAAAGCTGTCGATGACTTTTGAATGAAAGCTGCGATTCGAGAAACCAAGGTATCCAAACCTACATATTTGAAAAGTCAGTAAAGTCCATTGTAGGTTGGATTACGTGCTGTAGTTCCATTTGACATATCTGTGATTAGCAAATTTTTCTTCGCATAGATAATCTTGAATACATCTTCTTTGAAACTTGGTGTGGAACATACCCATCGTTGCGATTCGAGAACCGTCTTGATCAACATGTCTCAATATTGTATATTCTTCACTTCTTAACCTTGAGACATCAAGACCAAAGAATTGAGACTCATCCGAGCGTCCTCATTATCATCTTCATCCTCCTCAACATCATTTCCAGCGTTCTCATCAAAGTCATTGTCACGCCGTTGTTATCCGAACTTGATTCCTCTACTTCTTCCATAGAAGCGTCCTCAATGTCGTCCTCAATCTGGAGCTTTCCCTCGGATGAAGAAGGAGAAGGAGAAGGAGGGGGTCCACCCGAACGACTGGCCACGCGCTTGTTCGGCATAGCTCCTGGGAAGACAATCAAAGGATCAATCAAGGAATAATGGATAATAAACTTATGAATATACAATGGTGCCATCATGCTCTCGACACAGCGGAGTCGATCGCTTGTCCACGGCCGGTCGGACGCCACAGAGGCCGGTCCGACCGCCATTGTGGCGCCGGTCGGACTGCCACTGAGGCCGGTCCGACTGCCATGTGGCACCGGTCGGACCGCCGGTTACCAGAACCAGTGAGATAAACTTTGTGATTCACAAATTTTCATCATTCAAGCAATGGCATCAAGTGTATTCATTTGTCTATTCAAAAACTACTTGCAGGACAAAGCTTTGCCATAAAATCTAGTGAACAAGATAGGATTTTTGACAAACCCTAGAATTTGGGGCAAATCACAAAATGAGAGTAATGCAAGTAGATCGAGGATGCTTACTGGCTCTAATGAAGAGGAGTAACACAGGGGATGCCTCCTTGAAGAGAAGGGAGAGCCAAAAATCCGAAAGTTTGCAAGTTCTTCCCTCACCTAGGGTTCCAAAATGTGGGAGAGATAGCCCATCAATCCACAAAGTAATTGGAGGGAATGGAAGAGGAGATGAGGGAGAGCAAGTAGATACCTTGAATCCCCAAATGGACGGCCGGAGGAGGATATCCGAAGGGAGGAGAGTCTTCCGCTACTGAGAGAGGAGAGAAAAAGAGTGGCTCGGTTTGGGGAGAAAGGTGGAGAGAGAGAGGAGCTCTCGGGTGAAGGGTTTTTATGCCCTTCACGCAAAACCGGTCGGACCGCCGGGCCAACGCCGGTCGGACCGGTGGGATTTCCGGTCGGACTGCCTATAGAGGCCGGTCGGACCGGTGACATCTGAAACTGACACACAGTTTCAGTGAGAGGAGAGGAAAAGAGAGAATTGTTGTATTTTACTCCAAATTTTTGCACAATCAATCAAATAAACATCTTTGGAGTATTTCCAACTTATATAGCCCATAAGAATAGAATTTAAAATAGTTTTTATAATTTAAGCTCTTAGTTTTCGGAAATGAAACATATTTCTAAGAGGTTTCAATCAAAACACGCAAAAAGAGCAAATGACGGAATTTAGAGAGTCCAATTGCATGTATGAGTCATAAATACCATTATGAACTTAATCATGTGCAGAATTTTGGTTCATGTGGCAAAACTCACTTAAGTGCAAGAAAGTGACCATTTAGGTCAAGGTAGTATTTTGGACGAGTTTGAAAATCAAATATCCTTTTCTAGGTTGGTCTTTTGAAAATCCTTTGAATACCAAAAATGTTTAGAATAACCAACTCTAGGATTTTCCTTTTGGCAAGATTTTCAAATTCCTTTTAGAATAGATTTTACACAAAAATCTAGTTTATGTCAAAAAACAAGATACTATAATGTAGGATTTTGGCTAGAAATGCATTTTTACTTAAAATAGGTTTTTCTAAAGCCAAAACCTTTGGTAAACCTTTCAAAAGCATTTGTATACATTTTGCAATTAATTTTTCAAAGAATTACTAATAGTTATCAAATTTTTGACTTTTGGCTAAAAGGCTTATTTTTGAAAAGCAATACTAGCACTTAATTTATTTGGGCACATTTAGGGATGTGATATACATGGCTATGATTTAGCACTCCCCCTTAATGTGTCACTTCCAACTTGCTCAAAATATTAATAACAACATTATGAACATAGAGCAAGAGCACCCCTTTTAATAAGATTTTCATGAAATGCAACCTACACAAGGCATAAAGGGGCTAGATATTTCAATGTAAATACTTGTTACCGAGATGGCATTGGTTCTCGATGTGAAACGATTATCCTCAAATTTGGCTCCAATTTGATATATGATGGAATCCATCTTTATATGAATAAGCCAAGCCTCCAATGCCTCTCCAAGTACCTATTAAGCATTTAAGCGCATTTTGGTACCCAATACTTGGTTGGGTCCACGAATGTTAGTCACAATAGATTTGGGCACCCAAATGGCCCTCACAAAAGTATTAGGTGAACTAACATTCCTAGCAAACACATTGCCATTAATATCCTTCCTAAGCAAATAATGATCATTATAAATAATGGGCTTAGGAGTGATACCTTTGGGACAATCCTTACTCATATGTCCCTTTTCCCGGCAATTGTAGCAAGTTCGAAGTTTGTATTCATCTTTTACCTTCTTTACTTGCTCCTTGCCGGTTCGCCTCTTCTTTGATGACAATTGCTTGTCATTCACCTTGTTAGGGCACACCGAGGCGAAATGGCCCTTTCCATTGCATCCATGGCACTTGACATTCTTCGTGTGTCTTGCATTGTGCCTTGTCTTGCTATTCTCCTTTTTCTTAGGAGTGAAGCCGATTCCACTCTTATCTTGCAAGCGTTTTTGCTTGCTCAATATTTCATCAAGAGTGGCCTTCCCTTTTAGGCTTCTTTCTAAGTCATTCTTCAAATTTTTGACTTGGGCCTTGAGCTCATTGTTTTCCTCTACAATGTTAGTATTGCAAGATATGGAGGAAATAGGAGCATCTACTTTTGAGCAACAAGGCATATCAATCAAATCCTCACATGAGGTGGATACACTAACCTTAGATGAAATGCATGAGATAGAAGCTATACATGGAAAATCATCTAATAAATTACATTCAATGCCTATATCCACCTTAGAGCTATTTAGATTATTTAGGAGGAGAGTTTCATGTTCATCTTTTAGAACATCATAATCATTTTTAAGAGAGACATGCTCTTTCTTCAAAACTTTGAATTTTAATTTCTCCTTTCCTAAATATTCATTGAGCTCTTCTAGCATATCCATCAACTCATCATATGAAGGCTCATCGTTGTTGTTTACCTCATTATTACCTTTAGCCATGAAGCATTGAGTTGATGTGGAGGGAGTTGAGGAGTCCTCATTTTCGTTGTCGGAGCTTGAAGTTGAGCATTCTTCTTCCGACATCCATTCTTGTGTGCAATCATCACTAGTTGAAGTGGACAATTCATATTGATCTTGAATATATGTCCACATCTCATGAGCGTTCTTGAGATTGCATACCTTGTCAAATATATCTACGCTCAAAGCACTAAATAAGGCGTTAGTAGCTTGAGCGTCGAGATGTAAGCATTTCTCTTCCTCAATGGTTGGAGCAAAATGATCCAATGGAGGAGAAAAGCCTACATCTACAATCCGCCATATTTTCGGACTCATGGCCCTAAAATAACAAGACATGCGGATTTTCCATTGAGCATAATTTGTGCCATCAAATATAGGTGTTTCACCTAGGTGCACTAAATCTCTAGTCGCCATCCTTTACTCTCTAGACGGTTAAGTCTAATAAATGAGAGACCAAGCTCTGATACCACTTGTAAGAACGAGGTGGCCGACTAGAGGGGGGTGAATAGGCGGTTTTAAAAACTTTATCGGGCTAAACCAATAAATAAATGCGGAAGCTAATAGCGAATTGGTTTTGCACAATTAAAACCTAAATCAACTAGGCTCAACTAAGTGCACCGACAATATGAACACAATACAATATGAGCAATCATACAAGATATATAAGCAATTAAAGCAAGAATGTAAATTGCTCAAAGTAAAGCACAAGTAAACACAAGATGACACGATTATGTTTTACCGTGGTGTTCGGAGACTTGCCGGTCTCCCCTAATCCACGTTGAGGTAAGCCCAACCCGCGTTGGACCGGCTCCTCAAATGAGCACACACCTCCGAGGTAAGTCCAACACTTGGACCGGTTCCAAACCGAACCAACACCTCTCTCAACTATGGTTTCTCTTCCTCCACTCCGGAGATGGCGAGCACCAAACCACTCACAACCGTCGGGCCTTCTCACAAGCTTCTTGAGAAGGTCACCGAGCACGACGCCTCCACGCCGTCTAGGTGTCGGCAAACACCAAGAGTAACAAATCCGAACTTTCACTTGAACTAATCAAGTGTCAATGCTCACGTGGATACACAATCCACTACCTAAGGCAACACATGCACTTAGGGTTTGCTCTCTAATCTCACCAAGTGCAACACATGCACAAAAGAGAATAGAGACTTGCTCTTAGCTCAAAGAATGAGTGTATCACGTAACAATAGCACCAAAGAACCTCTCCCAACCGGCCAAGGTGGCTATATATAGCCCACACACAAAAACTAGCCGTTGGGGAGAAGATTCTATCAAAACAGCCCAGGGCCGGTCTGACCGCCAACCAATGGCCGGTCGGACCGCCCCATGCGCCAACGGCTAGAAAAGTAGCCGTTGGGCCTTCACGGTCGACCGCCATGCATCGGCCGGTCGGACACGCAGATATCGGTCGGATCGCCGCGTCTTGGCGGTCCGACCGCCCGTCGCGAAATTGGCTAAGTCCCAAAAGGAGCTCTCGAAAACCGCTCGCTCGAACTCCGAACTTCCTCACCACGGAAGTTCCGATTTTTACAATCATGAACTTCCGCACAAAGAAATTGGATTAAATCAAACCGGTCAGACCGCCCGTAGCACACCGGTTGGACCGATTTGCCACCGGTCCGACCGGTGACCACTGCTGGTCCGACCGGCAGTTCACAGAGTCATAACCAATTGCACCACTTCAAATGGCAAAACACATTCGCTCATTTGAATGCAATCTTCGACAAGGTTTCAAAGATGATATTCTCGATGAGGTTACAAAACACATTTGCTAACCCTTAGAATACTCATCACAAGGAATAAGGTACATGGACTTACACCATTTGCAAAACGCATTTGCAAACTTAAGTCACATGCTACAAGGGTTATGCATGAGCCTCGATTATTTGCAAAACACATTCGCAAATAAATAGCATCATGCCCAGATGAGCTAGAGCAAATATAATGAGCTATCAACACATGACTAACTCAAACTACTAGTTAAGACCCCTCTTAATAGTACGGCAACCTATACTAGCAATCCGGTCTTCCAACCAAACACCAAGACCGGTAAAAGACTAGGAACACATCCTTAGCCCTAGCTAGTCATACCTTTGCCTTGCATCTTCTTGAAGCTTGATGACGCACATCAACACTTCAAGTCCGGGTCTTTAACTTTGACAATCATCAACACATGATGATTTCTTCACTTCGGGATCTTGTCTTGAATATCATCAACACATGATGATTTCTCCATCCCGAGTCTTCACATGCATCAACACATGATGATTGGTCTTCTCTTGTCTTGATGATCAACTCATGATCATTTCTTCTTGATAAGCATCAACTCATGATGCATCATTTACACCAAGCTCTTGACTTGATGATCAACTCATGATCATCCCAAGTCTTCATCATCCCGAACATAACCTATATATCCAACTCATGGAAAATGTTAGTTCCACAATGTGATCATCATTAATTACCACACCATACCATTAACTCATAATGGTGGGACAAGATACCTCAATCTTTCCCTCTTTGGTAATTGATGATAACCACTTAAATTCTCATAAATTTCATGAAGATAAATGAGAGAACAATTGAGTATATATAAACTACACAAGTTATATATACTCTAACATGAGTATACAAGAACTACACAAGTTCTATATACTCATAACACGAGTATATACAAACTACACAAGTTTTGTATACTCAAAGGTTTTGTTTCAACGTAAAGATCCCAATAAATGTGGAGAATGGAATATGGATCAATACTAATGAAACCACAAAGTATAGGATAAAACTCCCCCTAAATGTGTGCATACACAAATGTGTAATACGATCATATGCACATATTCAAGTTTGACTTATGGTTGAGTTCAATCCTATATTTTGGATCCGAGAAATGCAACAATATTTAAGATTGAGATGTCGATTGCATACCTCGTTGTGTTTCACCTTTATATCCAAATGAGACTACAAAAAGATAATACTTGATAAAAGAGTTAGTCTCATATTTGGATTTGTCATTAATCACCAAAATAATCCATTAACTCATAATGGCGGGTCTAGATCTTTCACCTGCTCCACTGGTCATCTACTCGTCCCACTCGCCGAATAAGGTGTCCACCTCGCCCTACTCCTCGTAGTGAGCTCCCTCGCCTCTTGCGGTCTCCTCAGCACCTACGTATCATTCATCCCACTCGGGATAGTTCTCGGCCGTACTAGGATTTTACAGAGGAGAATAATAGGAAGAATGAGTACTAGTATACTCAGTAAGTATTTATTAGTAAAGATGCATTGTATGACTCTTCTCTATTCGTTATCAAATTTTCTAACTAATCTCTTTTTCTTGAAAATAATTTACCAAGATTTAAGTGATAGTTTTAATTATGAAAAGATTACTTATCACTCGGTAAGAAGATAAACCCCCTAGCGG
Source organism: Hsuehochloa calcarea (assembly GCA_036346395.1). Taxonomy (NCBI): domain Eukaryota; kingdom Viridiplantae; phylum Streptophyta; class Magnoliopsida; order Poales; family Poaceae; genus Hsuehochloa; species Hsuehochloa calcarea. The sequence goes on along the minus strand of CM070593.1, from coordinate 65,480,177 downwards.
TCACCGTAGACTCCAATCCAGGAGACATGCATGAATTCATGGTTTGATATTTAGCACTGTGTAGGCTTTGTACCTGTCGGACCCCGGGTGTCACACAACCCCGAGACCCTCTGTGCATACCAAGCTAGTCCCATGATCAGTAGCTAGCTTGCACAGTTGCAACAATGATGCATTCATAACCATTCAACGACGAACTAATGAAGCGCACAAAGTAATATTAATTAAAACAAGAAAGACCTTATGGTCAAGGTTCTTACAAAAGTCGCCTCACGTGGCTTAGCAACAACAGAGTATCGCGCAATGAAATCTCAAAATACGTGGAGCCCAATCGACATGCCCACGTGCAATCGAGTGGTGGACGTGACCTAGTTCGCGAAGTCTTCAAAGTAGCCTTCTTCATAGTACTCAACATTTCCGATTCTTCATTGGGACCGATCAACAAAGGGCATAAAGCCGTGAGTACATAAAGTACTCAAGAAGTCGCAGAGAAATGTATGCACATAGTATTCATGATGAGCTTAAGCAAGGGTGGCTTTATGGTTAATTTGCGTAAAGCAAATTTAACAATAAATACATTAATTAGATTGCAAAGCGTGATTTTAAAAGAATAATACATAGATAACCAAGTTCTTTTGAATCAAACGGTGAACATCCCGCTCACTTCCCAACCATTCCAACCAAACGCTTCCAACGAACCAAACCACATTTTTGAAAATACTACCCTTGCGAAATCACTGTGCATGTCCGTGAATCGGGACACGGCTATTCGAATAGATTTTGAACACTCTGCAGAGGTTGTACAGCTTTACCCACAAGAGATAAATCACTTGCAATGTCCGTCTGACACACTTCCGAGGGTGTGCGACTAAGTGACTATCACAAGGCCTTTACAAAGTTCCATTTTGCCTCGGTTCTGCTCGCTAAGGTTTCGCCATCACAGCCCCCTCTTGCGCCAATAATCAACCCTAACAGAACCGACTCAAAACTTCCCTAATTAGTTGGCCAGGTCCGTCCCATACCGGACTTATGGTTGCACGAGGAGACCCAGATCAATGACTTGCAAAGTTAAGTCCTTAGTTGGCTGCTCAGACAAGTCTACCACAACCCAAAGTGCATCACACACCCACTCTAGCTTCCTACCTCAAGCCCGAGCATAAATCATTTTTGTTCAATCCCGACCAAATGGCAATCCCTGCCATGGCACAACATCTTTTAATAAAAGTGGCCTCACACCACTGTTCCATAGTTCCATTAGTCAAATTTCAATAATCATTGAACATGTGATCGAAAGTACCGCGGGTAACTAAAGCATGTCTAAGCAATAATACGCTCCCAAGTTGGTAATACAACTATGTCCAACTAGTATTAACCATCCTAAGGTGTCCAAGGATATATGTCATTCAAGGAGACATTTCATTTTCAATTTATCAAGGAGGCATAATGGCATTTTGGTAAATATCTACTCCCAAAACCATTTTTAATAAAACTAGCCATGCATGATAATCGAATACAATATACATTTGTAAAATGGGTTCAACATGGTCAAAGGCCTACGACTTGCCTTCGTTGACGAGGAGAGGTTCTTCGGTCGTCGGGTCGAAGAAATCTTCCGAAATGCCGGAATCTACACGTGCGAGAATAGCAACAAATAAATAAAACAGCACCAAATGAACTCCAAAAATTACAAAACCAGTACCAAATGAAAGAGGATGAATTTATATAAATTTAGAAATTTGGATCACCCAATTCGGAGTTCGGATGTGAAAGTTATAGCCAAAAGAAGTTGGAAAATCACATGAAATGATGGATTTAGGGTTTTCGGATTTTCGGATTTAATTTCCAACTGAAAAATCCGCTTTTGACGTCAGCGCTGCGCAAGCGTACACGTGCGCGCTACGTGGCGGCCACGCGGGCAGAAACGCTGACGCGGCGCCGACGTGGCGCCACGTGGGTGGCCACGTGGGCTCGGGCCCACGGGTCAGAGAGAGAGAGAGAGAGACGCGGCGCGGTGGCGGCCGAGCTGGGAAGACGGCGGCGTTGGCGCGGAGAAGGCGGTGGCGGCGGAGAACGGCGACGCAGAGGCGACCGAGCCGGGAAGACGACGGAGGAGCGGCGGCGCGAACGCGACCGAGAGAGAGAGAAGAAAGAAGAGAGGAGAGACGCGGATTTATAGAACTCGCGCGGACGGAGCAATGGAGTGGCGGGCGCGCGAGGCGGGACGAGACGGCACGGGCGTGGCGGCGGATGCGGCGGAGGCGCGGCGAGGCGAACGGGATTCGCGGCGGCGGGAATCGCGCGGCGTCGTGGGAGAGAGAGAGCGGCGGCGCGGCGGAGACGACGAACGGACGCCGTCCGATTCCGATCGGACGGTGGGGAGCGAGGGAGACGCGGCGAACGGAGAGCCGTCCGATTTTGATCGGACGGTGGGGAAGTCCAACGGGCGCGGGCGAACGGATGTGAAGCGGCGCCGTCCGATTCGACGGACGGTGGGAGAAGAGGCGCGGCGCGGCGATGGCGTCGGATCTCGATCCAACGGCGGAGAAGAAAGGAGAGCGCGGTGAGGAGACAAGCGGCGCGGCGAACGGAACGGCGGATCTTGATCCAACGGCCAAGAAGACGGGCGACGCGGCGAAGCGAGGGCCACACGATGAGGATCCAACGGCCGAGGCGGAGGCGCAGCGTGAGCGGGTCAGCGGAGTGGGCCGAGCGGGGAACGAGGTTGGGCGGCTAGGGTTTCGCCCACGCACGTAAAAGAGATTTTAAATACCTTTTTCATTTCAGAAATTCAAATAAATCAAAAGGCAATTTAGAAAATAGCAAATAGACTCCAAAAATTCTAGAAAAATTCACAGAAATTACTTGAATTATTCTAGACTTAATAAAAATACTTTTAACTTTAAATTTCCTTTTTCTTTTGCAAATAAATTAATTTTTAATTTCGGGAAAAAGGAAAAATGAATTTCTAAAATCCAATAAATCCAAGGAAATTCTTAAAATAATAAGTTTTGATTTTAAATTCAAGAAAACTCAATTAAACCAACTTTAATTTAATTGAAGTTTGATTACTCACATTAAACTGCAATTAAATTTTAAAATTTCAAAATTAAGCTTTGGGCAAATAGAAGCAAATGGTTTTCTTTTAAAATTTTTCAAAAACTCCGAAAAACGGGATGCTACAAACCTACCCCTCTTAAAGGGAATCTCGTCCCCGAGATTCAGGCTGGCTAGAGAATAGGTGGGGAAACTCACCTTCGTGTCTTCTTCTCGCTCCCAAGTGGCTTCTTCTTGGTGTGGTTGCTCCAATCGACCTTGCGAAACGGATGATCTTGCTTCTTGTCACTCGCTCGCTATTTCCAAGATCTTGATGGGATGCTCCTTGTAGGTGAGGTCTTCTTGCAGGGCAATTGGTTCCACTGGCATCTGCTCTTCGGGCACACGCAAACACTTCTTCAATCTGCGACACGTGGAAGACATTATGCACATCCGATACCGAGGCGGGAGGTCCAACTGTAGCGACTTCTCCTCTTGGGCTAGGCGGGAAAGGCCCGATGTACCTTGGTGCAAGCTTTCCACTTACTCAAACGACGATCCCTTTGAGAGGCGACACCTTCAGTACACATGATCTCCAGTGCAAAAGCTAGATCTCGGCGATTGTTATCGGCATAACTCTTCGCTCGGTCTCAGGCTTTTTCAACTTTTCTCTCGATTGATCGAACTTGCTCTTGGCTTTTTCCAAAATATCCGCCCAAACACTTGTCTTTCACCTACTTCATTCCAATACAACGGTGTTCTCGCATTTTCTTAGTAAAGAGCTTCAAATGGAGACATCCGAGGCTTGACTGTAATCGTTGTTATAAGAAAACTCGCATAAGGTAGCATTTGATCCCAATCGGTTCGACTTGCTAAGGCACAAGCCCTTAACATATCTTCTAGGATTTGATTTACTCTTTACATCGACCATCCGTCTGGGATGATAGGTCAGATCTTGAAATTTAGATTAGTACCCAAAACATCGTGCAACTTCGCCAAAATCTTGAGGTGAACGGGTTCCTCGATCCGACACGATCTTCTTGGCACTCCATGTTTGGCACACTATCTTTGCCATGTACAATTTCGCGATCTATCACGAGTAAGTGGTCTTGATCGGGAGAAAGTGAGCAACTTTGGTTAGACGATCCACAATTACCCGGATAGAATCATAGCCCGACCTTGTCCTTGGCAAACCAAAGGATAAAATCCATGCCAATTTCTTCCCATTTCCATTCAGCACTTTCAAGGGTTGCAGGAGTCAGCAGTCTTTGATGCTCGGCTTTAACTCACGACAGACATCACACTGAGCTACAAACTCGGCAATCTCACGCTTCATGCTAGGCCACCAATACATTTCTTTAAGGTCTTGGTACATCTTTGTGCTTCCAGGGTGAATGGAATACAAAGTTTCATGGGCTTCCTTGAGTATCAGCTGCTTAAGCTCTTTCTGATCTGGAACACAGATTCGCTTGTCAAACCAAATGGTGCCTTGCTCATCTTCTGAAAATCTCAGGGCTTTACCCTTCTTCATGTTGCTCTTGATTTCCTTAATATTGGCATCTTCAACTTGAGCTTCCTTGATCTGATTCCGCAAAGTGGGTTGAACTTCTAGGCGACTAGATAACCTTCCTCAACCAACTCTAACTTGAGCTTCTGGAATTCTTCATGAAGGGCTGGCTGATTTTCCTTGATCGTCAGGGTATTGCAGTAGACTTTTCTGCTCAAGGCATCTGCCACAACATTAGCTTTGCCTGGGTGGTAATGGATTCCAATATCATAATCCTTGATTAACTCTAACCACCTTCTTTGCCTCATATTAAGATCAGCCTGAGTGAAAATGTACTTCAAGCTCTTATGGTCCGTATAGACTTCACAGCGATTACCAATAAGGTAATGATGCCATATCTTTAGAGCATGCACTACGGCAGCTAACTCCAAGTCATGAGTGGGGTAATTCACTTCATGAGGCCTCAATTGACAGGAAGCATAAGCTACAACCTTCCTTTCTTGCATCAGGACACAACCAAGTCCTTGCCGGGATGCATCACGAAAATCTCAAAATCCTTAGGACATCCGCAAAATCAACACCGAGTGTTGTCGACGCTTCTTCAACTCTTGAAAACTTTGCTCACAACTGCTGTCCAAGCAAATTTCTTTTCTTTCTTCAACAAATGAGTGAGGGTCTTGCTATCTTGGAGAATCCTTCTATGAATCGACGATAGTACCCGCCATTCCAAGAAAACTTCGACTGAGGCATCGACTTGGGTGACTCCCAATTAAGCACATCCTTAACCTTGTGGGGTTAACAGATACTCCTTCTGCAGACATGACATGTCCCAAGAAAGTAACTTCTTTCATCCAAAACTCATACTTGCTGAATTTAGCATAGAGTTGATGATCTCTAAGCTTGTTCAGACCAAACGGAGGTGCTCTTCATGCTCTTCTTCACTCTTTGAATACACCAAAATATCGTCAATGAAGACAATGACGAACTTATCCAAATACTCCATGAATACTTTATTCATCAAGTTCATAAAGTAAGCAAGGGCATTGGTCAATCCAAATGACATGACCGTGAACTCATACAAACCCATACCGGGTTGAGAAAGTCGTCTTGGGAATATCTTACGACGAATCTTCAATGGTGGTAACTCGACCTCAAGTCTATCTTGGAGAACACACGGCTCCTTTCAATCGATCAAACAGATCATCGATCCCAGGCAGAGGGTACTTGTTCTTGATGGTGACCTCATTGAGGGCTCAGAATCCACACACATCCGTTGGGTACCATCCTTCTTTGCAACAAAGATCACTGGGGCTCCCAAGGTGAAGAACTTGGCCGGACAAAACCTTTCTCTTGCATTTCTTCAATTTGCTTCTTCAGTTCAACCAAATCATTGACAGGCAATCTGTAGGGTCTCTTGAAAATAGGTGCAGTTCCTGGAACAAGATTGATGACAAACTCCAAGTCTCGATGCAGCGGCATTCGGGTAGGTCATCAGAAAGACATCCGGGAACTCTCGACCATCGGCACTTCTTCCAAAGACACAACACCGCGCTGCAGACTAAAGCTCCGGCTAGCTTCTCTCGGGAGGCTTCAAACTTTACCTTGGTTCCATCCGGACTGACCAAAGTGATGCTTCTACCACCACAATCCAAGAGGGCTTGGTAATTGGCAAGCCAATCCATTCCCAAAATCACATCAAGAGACTTGGTGTCTATGATGATGAGATTAGCAAGGAATTCTACCCTTCTATGGTCACTTTAACCTTAGGGCAACCTTGGTTCGTACTCAATTCAACCGAGATCGAACCAACAAAACACTTTTAAGAGGCAAAACTTCCAACTGGTGCCTTTCAAAAAACTCCAGAAACAAACGAATGCGAAGCTCCGTAATCAAACAAAACAAAGGGGTCTTTGAATTGACAAGGAACTTACCCAAAGACGACGTCCGGTCGTCTGGCTTCCTCCACAAATGGTGTGGTTCACACGACCTCTTCCAAAAGGCGAGGAGATTTGACCGTGCGGTTGGAGTCCGAGGGCTCCACGTGCGACTCTGGAGTGGGGTCCTGGTGGGGTAGCTCCCATGTTGAAACGAGCAGAGAAGGGCCTTGCCTCTGCGGCAATCACGCGAAGTGCCCCACCGATGGCACTTAAAGCGATGATCCGTGGCAGGTTGACATTCCTTGGCTGGCGATTGCCGGAGCCGTTGAAGCCGCGGTTACCGAACTCGCCGGGCGAGGTGTCGCACAGGAGCTCAATGTGACAGTGGAGCAACACAGGCAGGAGGCGGCACATTCATTCTCGCTCTCGGGAGTGAGACCGATGGGCACCGTGGTCGCATCATCTTTCTCTTGCGGATTCTTCAAGCTCACGGCGGATTCTTCGATGAGCATGGCCTTGTTCACCAAGTGCCGGAAATCAATAATCATTCCCAATGACTTGCACCTTCAAACGGGGTTGAGTCCTCTCTGAAGCGCTTCGCGGGCATCATCTGTGGCAACGCCCTCTCGAGGCATAACGGGACAACCGAGTGAACTCGTTAAGGTATTCACTCACCGACATGTTGCCTTGCCGCAACTCACGGAACTCATTCTTCTTCATTTCCACCTTTCCATCGTGGATATGGGAGTGGCGAAAGCTCTCAAAACTCGCCCAAGTGATACTCGGGGTTTCCATGGCGGCACAATAGTTCTCCCACCATTCTCGCAATGGTGCCTTCAAGCCGGTGGGTGGCATCTGTAACCTTCTCGCGATCATCACAACGGGTGATAGCGAGCTTCTTTCCATGGAACGCAACTACCATTCAAGGCCCAATGGCTCCGAGGAGCTGGAGAAAGTGGGCGGATGGGTCCTCAAAACTCGCCACCTAGACCGAGGAAACATCGGGGTGGAGCGGCGTGGGCGTGGCACCGCTGACTGCTCGATTCATCATTGCGAGGAGGGCAAAGAATGTGCAGTTCTGGCGATTCATCATCTCGAGTCATGTTTCGCATCAAAGAGCTCATCACCGCGTCTGGCTGCCATGAACCGACTCAAACCCGGATCTGCACCGGCGGCCGGGAAGACGGGCGAGGCGCTGAGTCTCATCCGGCTTATGGAGTTGCGGTCCGAACCATCTCGCGACAAAGCTTCACCGTTTAGTAGACGAGAAGAAGAAAGCAATTTAGATGCGAGGGAAAGCACGGAGATGAGCGAGGAACAAGGAGATAGATGGATCAACCTAATGCGGACAAAATTGGTTTTACCAACGAACGGATAGCCGGAAAGCTATCAAGAAGCAAACCAAAAGGGACACTTAAGCACGTACACTATTACGCAGACTAAACGACTCTAAAACTAGGGAGGCAGCTACTAATCTAATCTTTACGGAGGGCAACTTGAAACAAATCATGATCTTGAACTTCCAAAACTTCCATTACTAGATCTTGAAGGGCTCGATCCTAGGGATAATCCAGAGATGAGGGAGTCAAATTTAAATTTGAAAACCAAGTTCGTAAAAGATAAGATGAAAGAACTCAAGAATGATATAAGAGGGTAAGATGATAAGAAAAGAATAGAATAAGATAAGAAAGAATGTAATAAGATGAGAGAAGAATATCTATTCAGTTAATTGGTTGGTTTGATTTAGAAAATATATTTTGAATCTTTGACTAAGACGACCAATCTAGCTAAAGGTTACGTCCTATATCGATATGGCTCGATACCATCTCGTTGCCGGACCGGGTGTCACACAACCCCGAGACCCTTCAGGCATACCAAGCTAGTCCCATGATCGTAGCTAGCTTGCATTGCAGTTGCAACAATGATGCATTCATAACCATTCAACGATTTAACTAATGAAGCGGCATAAAGTAATATTAATTAAAACAACAAAGACCTTATGGTCAAGGTTCTTACAAAAGTCGCCTCACAGGGCTTAGCAACAACAGAGTATCTGGCAGCGGAAATCTCAAAATACGTGGAGCCCAATCGACATGCCCACAGGCAATCGAGTGGTGGACGTGACCTAGTTCGCGAAGTCTTCAAAGTAGCCTTCTTCATAGTACTCAACATTTCCTGATTCTTCTGCTGGGACTGATCAACAAAGGGCATAAAGCCGTGAGTACATAAAGTACTCAGCAAGTCGTAGAGAAATGTATGCACATAGTATTCATGACAGGCTTAAGCAAGGGTGGCTTTATGGTTAATTTGCAGAAAGCAAATTTAACAATAAATACATTAATTAGATTGCAAAGCAGGATTTTAAAAGAATAATACATAGATAACCAAGTTCTTTTGAATCAAACAGTGAACATCCCGTTCACTTCCCAACCATTCCAACCAAACGTTTCCAACGAACCAAACCACATTTTTGAAAATACTACCCCTTGCGCGAAATCACCAGGCATGTCCGTAACCGGGGACACGGCTATTCGAATAGATTTTGAACACTCTGCAGAGGTTGTACAGCTTTACCCACAAGAGATAAATCACTTGCAATGTCCGTCTGACACACTTCCGAGGGTGTGCGACTAAGTGACTATCACAAGGCCTTTACAAAGTTCCATTTTGCCTCGGTTCGCCGCTAAGGTTTCGCCATCACGGCCCCTCTTGCGCCAATAATCAACCCTAACAGAACCGACTCAAAACTTCCCTAATTAGTTGGCCAGGTCCGTCCCATACCGGACTTATGGTTGCACGAGGAGACCCAGATCAATGACTTGCAAAGTTAAGTCCTTAGTTGGCTGCTCAGACAAGTCTACCACAACCCAAAGTGCATCACACACCCACTCTAGCTTCCTACCTCAAGCCCGAGCATAAATCATTTTTGTTCAATCCCACCAAATGGCAATCCTCGCCATGGCACAACATCTTTTAATAAAAAGTGGCCTCACACCACTGTTCCATAGTTCCATTAGTCAAATTTCAATAATCATTGAACATGTGATCGAAAGTACCGCGGGTAACTAAAGCATGTCTAAGCAATAATACGCTCCCAAGTTGGTAATACAACTATGTCCAACTAGTATTAACCATCCTAAGGTGTCCAAGGATATATGTCATTCAAGGAGACATTTCATTTTCAATTTATCAAGGAGGCATAATGGCATTTTGGTAAATATCTACTCCCAAAACCATTTTTAATAAAACTAGCCATGCATGATAATCGAATACAATATACATTTGTAAAATGGGTTCAACATGGTCAAAGGCCTACGACTTGCCTTCGTTGACGAGGAGAGGTTCTTGATCGTCGGTGAAGAAATCTTCCAAATGCCTAATCTACACGTGCGAGAATAGCAACAAATAAATAAAACAGCACCAAATGAACTCCAAAAATTACAAAACCAGTACCAAATGAAAGAGGATGAATTTATATAAATTTAGAAATTTGGATCACCCAATTCGGAGTTCGGATGTGAAAGTTATAGCCAAAAGAAGTTGGAAAATCACATGAAATGATGGATTTAGGGTTTTCGGATTTTGGATTTAATTTCCAACTGAAAAATCCGGTTTTGACGTCAGCGCTGCGCAAGCGTACACGTGCGCGCTACGTGGCAGCCACGCTGGCAGAAACGCTGACGCGGCGCCGACGTGGCGCCACGTGGGTGGCCACGTGGGCTCGGGCCCACGGTCGAGAGAGAGAGAGAGAGAGAGAGACGGGCGCGGTGGCGGCGGCGAGCTGGGAAGACGGCGGCGTTGGCGCGGAGAAGGCGGTGGCGGCGGAGAACGGCGACGCAGAGGCGAACGAGCCGGGAAGACGACGGAGGAAGCGGCGCGAACGCGACCGGAGAGAGAGAGAAAGAAGAGAGGGGAGAGACGCGGATTTATAGAACTCGCGCGGACGGAGCAGCGGAGTGGCGGCGCGCGGCGAGGCGGGACGAGACGGCACGCGCGTGGCGGCCGGATGCGCGCGAGGCGCGGCGAGGCGAACGGATTCGCGGCGGCGGAATCGCGCAAGCGTCGTGGAGAGAGAAGCGGCGCTGGCGAGACGACGAACGGACGCCGTCCGATTCCGATCGGACGGTGGGGAGCGAGGGAGACGCGGCGAACGGAGAGCCGTCCGATTTTGATCGGACGGTGGGGAAGTCCAACGGGCGCGGGCGAACGGATGCGAAGCGGGCGCCGTCCGATTTCGATCGGACGGTGGGGAGCGGAAGAGGCGCGGGCGCGGCGATGGCGTCGGATCTCGATCCAACGGCGGAGAAGAAAGGAGAGCGCGGGTGAGGGAGACGAACGGCCGCGGGCGAACGGGAACGGCCGGATCTTGATCCAACGGTCAAGAAGACGGCGACGCGCAAGCGCGCGAGGCCACACGATGAGGATCCAAAGGTCGAGATGCGCGCGCGCGAGCGGGTCATGGAGTGGGCGGAGAGGGGAGCGATCTTTGGGGGCAAGGGTTTCGCCCACGCATTTAAAAGAGATTTTAAATACCTTTTTCATTTCGTAAATTCAAATAAATCAAAAGGCAATTTAGAAAATAGCAAATAGACTCCAAAAATTCTAGAAAAATTCACGTAAATTACTTGAATTATTCTAGACTTAATAAAATACTTTTAACTTTAAATTTCCTTTTTCTTTTGCAAATAAATTAATTTTTAATTTCGGGAAAAAGGAAAAATGAATTTCTAAAATCCAATAAATCCAAGGAAATTCTTAAAATAATAAGTTTTGATTTTAAATTCAAGAAAACTCAATTAAACCAACTTTAATTTAATTGAAGTTTGATTACTCACATTAAACTGCAATTAAATTTTAAAATTTCAAAATTAAGCTTTGGGCAAATAGAAGCAAATGGTTTTCTTTTAAAATTTTTCAAAAACTCCGAAAAACGGGATGCTACAGTACCACTTTACCCGTAGCTACTCTGAGCTCTCTTTACGCTAGGTCTCCCTCATTTCCTTTGATGCGTTATCAAGTTCAGAGTATGGAACGTTTTCCAAGTTATGTTATTAAGTCTCCACCTATTACTTTCTGTCAGTGTCCTAGGGCGCTCACCCAGTCCTCCACCGAGTTCCAATAATGTTGGTTGGGCCGATCATCCCCGCACCCAACTCTCCACCTTGCTTACTATAGCGCCTTGGATCCCCCACTTCCGGACTCTTCCTACCAGTCCTCGGTTCCTCCATAACTCATGCAATATTACTCACCTAATGTGGAGAGTACAGTAACGTAACAAGGTAACATTTTCTGTCCGCCGAAACGGGAAAATAGTTGACACTTAAATACGATCTCTTGTCCAAGTGGGAGTTTTGTTGGTCCTTATATATTATCCATATGTAAAGGGTATCACCTCTTTCCTTTTCTCTTTCTTTCTTAGGGGCCCCCTTTACCAGCCTTAATATTTCTCTTACAGCACGGCTGCTCCTCTCGATTGTACTGCTCTTTTCCCATTTCTCTTTTTTCTTTTTCTCTTGTATCATTTATCCGATTTGATTTTGAGAGATAATCTTTAATGCACATATATAATGATGATACAGAAGCAACTTTTACATTTAATATATCTAGGTTGATGATCAAGAAATAGGCTTACCTTCGTATTCGTAGTTGTTGGACCGTAAAGGCGACTAGAGGGGGGGGGGGTGAATAGGAGCACGCTCACTTTTTCATAAATTATGAACTCAATACAATTTCACTCCAGTAGCTATTAGAAAGCTATGAAGATCAATATACCAGTACAGCGGAAGATTAGTATTGAATCCAATAAAAACCCCTAAGCAATGCGACAATAATCAGCAAGAATCAAGGCAACACAAGTACTGGCGGTCTGACCTCTGTAGTGAACCGGTCGGACCGCTGTTATACTGGCGGTCGGACCGCTCCGAAATCGGTCGGACCGGTGGTGACGGGCGGTCGGACCGGCGATCACTGAACCGATCAAAATAAGAAATCGGCCGATGACGAAGTTGCAATTAGGTCTAACTTTTGATTCTCAACTCCAAACTTCACGAAACTTTGCACACACCTTCTCTATGCTATTGAGGACCTATTCCAATCGAATATTATGATAATTCTTGGAACGATCTTGAGCAATTTCCAATTGATTAACAGAAGGTCTAAAACCGGGCAAGAACGAAAACTTGATCCTAATGCTTGTTCGTGAGTGATTGATGATCAAGATGATGCTAGATAGATTCATACATATCACAGCAAGCTAATTCACGTGAAAGAATCAATCACAAACTCGCGGATCAAAGAAAGCCCTAAAATCACCAAATTGAAAGCAAGAACGAAAAGAGACTTATCTCAAGCAAACCTTGCATAGATTAAGAACGTGATCGTCGCTGGATTACACCCACGCCATCATGGATCAGTGGTCAATCCAAGATCACAAAATTTACCTCAAACCATAAAGAGCCCTAGCCTCCACCTCAACTCCCCTAAACCAATTAGGGTTTCGCAACAAAAGAGACGAGAGAGAAAAGAGCTAGATGGTGCAGCCACCACCTCCCCCTATTTATAGTGGAGGCCTAGACTCCTAGGGTTTGACTCTATTGGGCTCCCGTTAAGGCCCACTAACAAACGGGTCACACACGCACGCCGCAAAGCGCCGTCTTTAACCTTTGACCTAAACCGCTTCACCATGCGCCATGGATTTGCCAATAGGTCACCCTTGTCCATCTTGTGTCACGCTTGAGTCATTGACTCACCCGCATCGCCGATCGCTCGGACCTCAACTCTCCAAGTCTAGTCCCGATACTCCTCGCCGTTGACCGTCGTTGACCACCAAGCTACCGCACAACCACAGATAAGAAAACACGATTCGGGAACAAGTTCTTCACAACTTGACCCATGTTAGTCAAAACATGCATCATGCAAATCATATGCCATGAAACCAATGACTTTGACCTAACAAAACAACATCGCCACGGTTGGCCGACGTTCAAGTAGAAACCGGTCCGACCGCTCGGGTGAGCGGTCGGACCGCCCATGGCGGTCGGACCGCTCCTCGTGAGCGGTCGGACCGCCACCAAGGACTTAGCCGAATTTCATACCCTCAAAACCGAAACCTTACGAAACTTAAATCCAATAGAACTTCTTCGAGACTCCAAAATTATGAGACCAAGTGCATTGGGATCCCTCACTTGCCTACAACACCTATTTTTGGCCCAAACTTATTTTGACCACTTTGGTCATCGCGGTCCGACCGCCCCACATGGCCGGTCCGACCGATTTGGGACCGATCGGACCGGTCGAACCGTCCGACGACTGAAAAAACAGTAGCTTTGTCGAAAACACGTGAAACGACAAACCGTAAACGCCATTGCCAATTGTCACATCATCCTAAGATCTGAAACATATCCCCATGAAATCCACAATCTCCCCCTTGATGAACACATTGGCAATTATCCAGAAAATGTAAGTAAGAGGTTTGAAAACGAGTTTACTCGCAGTTTTCGCACAAAGACACAACTTGGTCCATAAGCAAGAAAAAGCAATGAAAATGACCAAGCTGGCATCAAAATAGTATAGGCATGTGAGACAAGGCAAAAGAAAGCATAAAACTTTGATTTTAAAAGGGTCAAAATTCTCACATGAGGTCCATATGAAAGAACAATTGTTCAACTGACCTATGATCATTGTGAGGATAACAGAATGCAATTCAAGTTCAGAATATTCAATAAGACAATAAGAATGCAACTCAAGAACTCCCCCTCACTATGATCCTCGATTTTCAAAAACTTTCAACTTTTCAGTTACTCCCCCTTTGTTTAATCTTCTCCCCCAACAAAGAAATATCTTCTCATTAACACATCTTCTCCAAATAAAAATAGCAAAGAAATATAACACATCTTCTCCCAAAGAAATATCTTCTCATTAATTAACACATCTTCTCCCTTTGACAATGGATTCATCAAGGAATCACGCCTTCCTCTCATCCAGAGATAACCAATAGATGATAAAGAAAGAAGCGTAAATAAAAGAAGCATAAGCGGAGCATGCATGAAGTGCAATGGAGTGGCTTCATTTTTGTATTTTCAATTTTTGATTACACGAAGCTTTGGAGATTACCCAAAAGAACAATCTAGTATCTCTAATATTGCACAAACAGCATATCAAGCCTGACAGCGCTAGCAAGATCATGGTAAGACATATATATCAAAGCTAAGCACACAGGCTTAAAAGAAAAGCGATGAGATTTGATCAATTTAAGCAACGCTTCAAATTCAAACAAGTTCATCAACAGGATCCTAAAGTGAAATTGGCCATGTCAAAATGTCAAAGTGAGATCAAAAATCTAACAAAGACCACATTAAGAGTCAATCAAGTCCCGTATTGAATCATTTTGCTCAATATTTTGTAAACGCTCATTTGTCAACATTTTTCTCATTTGCATTGAATATTGAAGTTGACTAATGATCTAACTTAGTGACAAGATCCTGGACTAGGAGCCATCCACAAACTCATCCTAAGCTTCGACCAAAAGTTGATTAAAGGTATATCTTAGTAAAGAAGATCCTGGACTAGGAGCCATCCACAAACACTTTCTAAGCTTCTACCGGGGCGACAAATCTTGAGGTTCATGTCATTTTTGACAAGCAGTCCCCATGAGATCGTCTGGTTCATCAAACTATCTCCAAGTTCATGTCATTTGACAAGCAGTCTCGTAAGAATAGTTTGGCACAATTTAAGCATAAGACAATCTTGATTTTCATTTTTCACATCAGCAGTTTTAGAATCTCAAGAACACAAAAGCTCAAGTAATGGTCAATTTTAGATCAAAGAGCTAACAAAGCAATTCTGACAGGGCCAATGTCACAAGAGGAGCACTAATTGTGCAACTCGCTAAAACATCCACAAATTGCAATTTCTTAGTTTGAGTTGTTTAGAAGGTTCTAGCTCATATAGCAAAGACTTAGCTACACATGTAAAAGCATGATAATTCTAGCAAGTCAAAGAACTAGACATGACATTGAGCAAGAATTGAAATACAAAAGCTCCAAAGGGTAATAGGCAAAGCTTCATCAATTTTAAAAGATAAGCAGAAAATCTTATATTACAATGCATCTTTTTGGATTTTTCATACCACTTGCTGTAACCATTTGTTGGATTTTTCATATGAATGCAATATGATACAATGAGATGCAAATAAAAAGCCTAAAAACTTGAAAAGTTCAAAAAGATCACTAAGTTCAGAAAAAGAACAATAAAAGATCAAAAGAACAAGGAAAGATCAGAAAAGATCAAACTCCCCCTCAAACCAACCCATAGATATAAATTACTCCTAACTCGCTTCTCAAGGTGGCAAACCTAGTTGGGTCTAAAGATTTGGTGAGGATAAAAACAAAAGACAAAAGAAGTGCCTAGTAGGTGACAAGCGCCTGAGGTACTCTTCCTATCTAGCCGACAGCCCGCATAATCAGGATAAGAAAGACCCCCGAATGGACAAGGATAAAGAACAGGAATATCAAATGCCATACAAAGAGAGTAGAGTGTAAGTACCTGAATAAGAGCTTAACGGTCTGGCGATGGGAAGTTCTCGGAGATGCTTGAGACCCGTCGACCGCGTGAAGGAGGTGAACCATCTTGAGTCTCCGGCAATATGGCGTGAGCAATCGAGTCGACAAAGCACGTGCCCTTCCTCTTTCCGCGGCAATCCTGAAAAATCAAGGCACAGAAGAACGATGTGTCTCGATACTGGGGTTAGTTAAACAAGACTTGGGAACCCAGTACTGAGACACACGTCTGCGAGTAGTATGCAAAGCAGAAGAGTTATCCTTGATTTCATCTAAAATTGTGTTATGAGCAATGTTTAAGTTAACATGGAATTAAAGCGTCCCAGGCGGTCGGCCGACGACCGTCGGGCCGATGACGAATCGGTCGACCGGTGACCACCAATGGTCGACCAGCGACTCAAGAACATGAGAATTAGAATATGTAGAAACATAATGATTAGCATGTGAGAAAAATCCTAATCCGGTTTATTCCTTTCGGTGTTACCATGTCTCATAATGACTCTAGGTTGCCCGAATGAAATTCTATCAAGATTGTTTCTATCATTTTCAACCTCACGCCAATGAATTCAATCAAATGCCCACCTTTCTTGCAATAAGTGCAATGGTACTTGGTACCACTAGAAGAAGCACCATTTGAATTAATACAAGGTTGAGCAAAACTGCAGATTTAAAAGATGTTTTTGCAGTTGGGTTTTGAATTCAATTAAACCTTTTCCAAGACTTGCATGACTTTTGGGTTTGAATTGTCTTGAAAAGAATTGAATCCTAAACCTTGCTTCTTATAAGGAGTTTTAGACTTGTCAAGAATCATGTTTAATTGTTTCTTACCTTTAGAAAATTTCTCTAATGTATCATGAAGGTAAGCATTTTCTTTCTCAAGTTAACACAAGCATCACAAGTTTTATCCATAGATTTCTCCTTATACAAATCAATTTTAAGCTTAAGAGCGGAACATGAAGCACAAGTAGTATTTTCAATATTGTCCTTAAGCTTAGCATATTTGACTCTAGCGACTTCTAAGATATCTTTGATTTCACGTTCTTTTCTAAGCATGAAGTGCAAGGGCTAGAATCAATCACATCGAAGCAATCAACTTGCTAGACTCTAAGCATTTTTCACAAGGAGCGATTTAATTTCAATTAGCTCGGTTCTAGCATTTTCAAGTTGTTGTAAAGCAATATTATGAGCAGATTGTAAATTGGTAATTTCTGAATGCATAGCATGACAGGATAAACATTCATCGGGTTCAAGAGTCTTAACATTTGTAAGTTCTAGTTTCAGTTTACCAATTTTTGACTCTAGTTTCTTATTTTTAGTCATGACAAATTCTAGCGCTTCATCTTGACTAAGCACTTGCTCAACTATAGAATCATATTTAGCGTAAAGCTCATCATAAGAGAGGATACCTTATCATCATCAATGTCGCTTGTCGACCATGAAGCACATACCGGTGAAGTCTTTGGCCTTCCCTTTCTTTTCCTCTTCGCTCCCGAGTCCACATCACTAACAGATTGCTCTCCAAAAGCGGCAAGGACCCGGTGAGCGGCCTTTATGAGCTTGACAGCATCATACTCAGAGTTGTTCTCATGAGACTTCTTCCAAGCTGTCTTCTCCTCCCTGTGCTTACCCTTACCTTTTAGCTTGGGGCAATTGGCCCGGATGTGGTAAAGCTCTCCACACTCATAGCAAGTAACAGGACCACCTCTCTTTTTATTTCTCACATTGTTGTAAGCCCTTGTGAATTTTTTAGCTAAAAGGGCTAACTCAACCTCACGGATATTCTCAAGCTCCTCTTCATGAATTGTAGATAAACAAGCAAATGAAAATCCAGAAGAAGATTCGAAAGAGTCATCAAAAGCCTTTTTGAGAGGATCTGCTACCAAAGCTAAATTATCTTTATTTGGATGATCAACTCTTTTAATTTCATGAGTCTTGAGTTTACTATAAAGCAATTCTAAAGTAAGACTTGAAAGATCAACATTCTCTTCTATAGCAGTAGCTTTCATCTCCCACTCCTTGGTGTTGATTGCAGCCAAGAGGTGGGTGGCATTTTCAGATTGAGAATATTCAATATCAACAGCTTTCATTTGATTAATCACTTTATTAAAACGACTGAAAATGTCATCGATGCTCTCTCCAGGACGCATCTCAAATTTGTTATAATCACGCTTATAGATTGTTTGGCGCACTTTCTTAATTTGGGACGAACCCTCATGATATGTTTCGAGAGTGCTCCAAATCTCGTGTGCAGTCGCAAAATTGCAAATCCTATCATATTCTTGTCTACCAAGCGCACCATATAAAAGATTCTTGGCCTTGTTGTTGTTAGCCAAAAGAACCACAGAAGCAGGAGTTTCAACCTCAGGAATAATGAGCGGGGATCGAACAACGTCCCATATAGCTTGTCCCTCGCTCTCAAGGAATACTCGCATACGATTCTTCCAATAGGCATAGTCTTGTCCATTGAACATATGCGGTTTTGTAGAGAATCTATCCATCGCCAAAGTTCAGTGACCGGTTAAGATCAAGAGTGAACTAACCGGGCTCTGATACCACTTGTTGGACCGTAAAGGCGACTAGAGGGGGTGAATAGGAGCACGCTCACTTTTTCACAAATTATGAACTCAATACAATTTCACTCCAGTAGCTATTAGAAAGCTATGAAGATCAATATACCAGTACAGCGGAAGACTAGTATTGAATCCAATAAAAACCCCTAAGCAATGCGACAATAATCAGCAAGAATCAAGGCAACACAAGTACTGGCGGTCTGACCTCTGTAGTGAACCGGTCGGACCGATTGCTCGGGCGGTCGGACATTGTTATCTTGGCGGTCGGACCGCTCCGAAATCGGTCGGACCGGTGGTGACGGGCGGTCGGACCGGGCGGTCGGACCGGCAGTCTACAGAACCGATCTGAAACAGTAAAATCAGCCCGATGACGAAGTTGCAATTAGGTCTAACTTTTGATTCTCAACTCCAAACTTCACGAAACTTTGCACACACCTTCTCTATGCTATTGAGGACCTATTCCAATCGAATATTATGATAATTCTTGGAACGATCTTGAGCAATTTCAATTGATTAACGAAGGTCTAAAGCAGGGCAAGAACGAAAACTTGATCCTAATGCTTGTTCGTGAGTGATTGATGATCAAGATGATGCTAGATAGATTCATACATATCACAGCAAGCTAATTCACGTGAAAGAATCAATCACAAACTCGCGGATCAAAGAAAGCCCTAAAATCACCAAATTGAAAGCAAGAACGAAAAGAGACTTATCTCAAGCAAACCTTGCATAGATTAAGAACGTGATCGTCGCTGGATTACACCCACGCCATCATGGATCAGTGGTCAATCCAAGATCACGAAATTCACCTCAAACCATAAAGAGCCCTAGCCTCCACCTCAACTCCCCTAAACCAATTAGGGTTTCGCAACAAAAGAGACGAGAGAGAAAAGAGCTAGATGGTGCAGCCACCACCTCCCCCTATTTATAGTGGAGGCCTAGACTCCTAGGGTTTGACTCCATTGGGCTCCCGTTAAGGCCCACTAACAAACGGGTCACACACGCACGCTTCGCAAAGCGCCGTCTTTAACCTTTGACCTAAACCGCTTCACCATGCGCCATGGATTTGCCAATAGGTCACCCTTGTCCATCTTGTGTCACGCTTGAGTCATTGACCTCACCCGGCATCGTCGATCGTTCTGGACCTCAACTCTCCAAGTCTAGTCCCGATACTCCTCGCCGTTGACCGTCGTTGACCACCAAGCTACCTGCACAACCACAGACAAGAAAACACGTATTCGGGAACAAGTTCTTCACAACTTGACCCATGTTAGTCAAAACATGCATCATGCAAATCATATGCCATGAAACCAATGACTTTGACCTAACAAAACAACATCGCCACGAAGTTGGCCGACGTTCAAGTAAACCGGTCGACCGCTCGGGTGAGCCGGTCGGACCGACATGCTTCCGGACCGCTCCTGTGAGCCGTCGGACCGCCACCAAGGACTTAGCCGAATTTCATACCCTCAAAACCGAAACCTTACGAAACTTAAATCCAATAGAACTTCTTACTGGAGACTCCAAAAATTATGAGACCAAGTGCATTGGGATCCCCTCACTTGCCTACAACACCTATTTTTGGCCCAGCTTATTTTGACCACTTTGGTCATCGCCGGTCCGACCGCCCCACATGGCCGGTCCGACCGATTTGGGACCGGTCGGACCGCCGTGCAAGGACCGGTCGAACCGCCCCTGACCAGAAAACCTGTAGCTTTGTCGAAAACACGTGAAACGACAAACTGTAAACGCCATTGCCAATTGTCACATCATCCTAAGATCTGAAACATATCCCCATGAAATCCACAGTAGTAAAGATTAGCGTTAATGAAATCTGGATCAGATGTTCCTGCCTGAACCGGTTCATCTTCTGTAAGTATATGGCAGACACAATTAATAAATAAATACTTAGTTGCTTTTGGTGCTACTATGTGTACATTAATCAGTTGATTTTCTCTTTCAACATATTTTAATTTAATAAACTTTTCAGATCTTCGCCGGGTTAACACTCCCCAACTGCGGTTGTTTTATGGTCTACTGTCTCTGGAATCGTTGGTTTCCTACTCTTGCGTTTGCTAATAACGGACCCTGGCTAGTTCGTGCTATGGTTGGTATTTACTAGGTGCGGTCTAATTTAATTATTCGATCTTGATTGAATTATTTCTAACGCATCAGATTATTTGTCTAAGTTAGTGAGTGCTACCGATAATTAATTTAGTTATATAGCCTCGGATTAATTTTACACTTTTTTCCCATTTTTATTTTTGAACATTCAGTCTACGGTTATCTATCCTTACGTGGTGCACAATCACTACACGCACTTGCCTGGGCACATTCACTCAACAACCTAAAACACTAAACTCACCCACACCTCTCTACAACACAACACAACACCACACCCCTACAACCTCACTTCCCTTACCTAATCCCTTTTTCTCTAATCTCGCTCTCTCTCCTATCCCTTTCGACCGAAGCCTCTGGCCTCCCATCCTCTCTTCCCTTTTCCTTATTTTCTCTTCTTCTCTGGTGGTTCTCTGGCCAAGGTGCTTGCGCCCGAGGAACTCTCCCTCTCCCTCTGGTGGCTCCCTGGCACCGTCTCCAGCCTGTTCCGTGGTGCCCTGCGCCTGGCCACCGGTTCACCTGCACCCTGTGGCTTAGCCCTGGCGGTTGCTCGCCTCCCTTGTTTCTCTGGCTCGGCCCCGATTAATAGGCCACCGGATTTGGAGGCTGTGGCTGGGATTTGGCTTCTTATCCCTTTGATTTGATTTCCCCCCTTTTCCCCCATTTTGCTAATTCGGTTTTAGGGTTTGGGCTTGATTTCTGTTCTGATTCTTATTGATTTTCATTCATGCATGGTGAAGGTGATGGGGTGAGCTACCTAGGCTAGCTATGGCGGGGCTCGAGGCCTTTCGCACACTGGGGAGTGCGATGTCCATCAGGCGCGCATAGCTAAGCCGGTGGTGGCACTGATGTGGTCTCACCGAGGTATACTACTTCCCTCTCTACTCCCTTCTACTCTGTCCCCGCCTTGCTCTGTGATACATTCGGTTGATGTTACGGTTATGGTTGTATGCTCTCTGTGCATGGTTTAGTTCATAAGGTGTGGTTTGGATTAGGCAAGAATAAGAATGGGGAAATATTGGTGGGTTACCTTGGTTGGCTTGGTCGGTTTGGGAAATGGCAGGACTTGGTTGATGATGATGGCCGTGGTGATGATGCTCTCCTTGTTCCCTTTGGTCTTCCCCATCTCCTTTGATGCTCCTCTCCTCCTTCACTACCTCTTTGTGGTTGGTTTTGGTTGTGGCAGTGGTGTGGTGATGCTTGACTTGCTCTGGTGGGTGCTCTCGAGTATTGTGATGCTTGGCTTGCTCTTTGCTCTTGGCCGAGCAGATCACTGGCTCATTGCTTTGCTTCGCTGGCTTTCGGTTGAGGGATGAACTGGGGGTGGGATGGAGTTGTGGAGGTTGTGCTGGCTTTGCTTGCTCAGGGTGGTTGCCTTCGGTTGTGACTGAATGAGAGGGCTTGTGAGTGTGGGATGTTTATGAATGGGAGGCTCTCGGTTGTGAACTGAGAGGGGGGCTTGTGAGTGTTTGACTGATAAACCCTTTTACCCTCTCTCTCCTTTGCACTGCGCTTGCCGATTTTGGCCTCACCTTACCCATTCTACTCTCATGGTGGACTGTTGGCTCAAGGACCTTTGGTCCAAAGGTTGTCTTTGATACTATGCTCTGGATTTTATGCGGCGAAGGTAAGTTGGTATAACGTGGATGTCAGATTTCTATAACTGTCGGATGATGAAACCCACTGAAGTGAGATGGTGCCGAATGACCTTGGATGGTCTGGGGACATTGATGAACTTCATGCGATCTGACGACAGTCCTTCTCTACTTCTAACTTCCATTTATAGCTATTGATTTGATATTGGTCTTTTGGTTCCTGCGGACAATGAAAAAAATGTGGGTCGGGTTTAGGATCAGCCGATGAAGGTGCTGACTTGCTGGCGATATACAGACAAAGGAAGGACAAGCTTCGGTGACCAAGCATGCAAGATTTTATTTTTCTTTTGTAATGTACTAAAGGCTGTAATTTATATTTTGATATGATGTAAAGGACTCTTGTAATCAATTCCGAGTTTGTATTTAATGTTTTAATTTCACTTGTAACGAATTCATATTGTAAATTATCTCAGAGATTGTATTAATGTTGTATGTATGCTTGTAATGAATTCTTGCACTTGACTTAGCGTTTGTAATGATTTTGTAATTTTGATTTAGATGTCTTGTTGTACGCTCTTGATGATGTAATCTTATATTAAACCATTTTGCGATATGTTTATTATTAGTTTGTGATTACTACTTATCTCTGCTTGGATGAATTTAATTTACTGCTTATTATCGGTTAGCATTGTTTAGATTAGTTTGAGTTTTTAAGGGTTCTCACAGCGGCCACGAGAAATGTTCGTCTTGTTGAAATATGTGGTGCTCAATGCTTTGTAATATCATTTTGATTTGTCGAAAAACTAGGTGATGACATTACATTGTGCTGAATGTTCTATAATATCATTGTGATTAGTGGACAAAAAATATGATGACATTGTGCTGAATGTTTTATAATATCAATGTGATTTGTCCACAAAATATATAGTCGGAAATAGAAAGTAAAAAAAACAGGCAGAGATCCTTGTCGCCAGTTAAAATGGCGACAGAGTCCTATCACCAGTTGGAGTGACGATAAGGTCATGTCACCATTTCAACTGGCGACAGAGACATGTCAAGTCACTGCCGCCATTTGAAATGACGATAGGACAATTTTTCCATTTTAAATGACGATAATAGCCTCGTTTTTGTAAAAAAAAAAAGAGTTGACTATTTATTTTTATAAAATATTTTAAAAATAATATAATTTTAAAAAACGTAGCGCAAGTTGGGCAACTATCAAAACAAGTACGTACAGTATGAAGCATAAGTGGCAGCAGTCTAGCACGTACAGTGGCAGCAGTGATTCAGTTACCGGAAGAAAACAGCTGCAGGAAAAGCACAGTGCAAGGGAGAATTTTTGCGGAGGGAATCATCGCCATATGTCAAAAAAGGAAGGCATCACTGTATTCTGAGTCTTGTTTTCGTAAAAATGGCGATAGCTTTGGCCGCAGACGAATGATTCCAGCGCCACCTGTTAAGCTTCCTGAAGAGCTAGCTAGCTAGCTAGCTGCATGGCCTCGTCGGGGAGCCAAGAATAGATGAGATGCTATCGTGTCCCAGCGGCAAAGGTTGCCGTAGCTCCCATCCAGACCCTCCGTTTATGAATCAACGCGGCATGGCTTGACTACTCACTAGAACCACCTGCTTGTCTGCGCAAGGAAACGGCTGTTTACTGCTGCTGACAAACTTTGGCGTTGGGAGCAAAGGCCGACGATACGGATCCTGTTGATTGATTGATATTCGAGTGGTAATAGTGTGATAGTGTCCAACTGAAAAGATTGCTTTGATGAGGAGATGAGCAGGAATGTGATAATGTACACTTGCCAACCTGTAGGGCACTGCTTGGAAAATGTAACTAGACATTGAAATGAAAGTGATAATTATATCAGATAAGATCGAACGAGTCTGATGGATGTAGCCTCGAGAATAATTCGCGAAGTTTGGACGCTTGACACCAGGATTTTTTTTTTTTTTTAAACCGGGACACTAGAGTTTTTTTTAAATCTGATGTGCTTGCTATCGTAAGACTGGACTGACAGCATGTTACCTCTCCGTTCTTCCGATTCTTTTCTCTGAAACATCACGCTTGATGCAATGGTGTGCGTGTGCTTGAGCCATTCTTTTTCGCTATAGAAATGCTTTTGGGGTTGGAAACGGAGCAGACACTCGGTGGAACTGCCACGGTTGCAATTCCGTGAAAGTTCCGACAAGGTGAACTTTGGCCATATCTTTCCGACGGGTTGAATTTTACAGGAAAGGTGAAAAGGTTGAATTCGATGGAGATTTTCAAAGCGTCGTGACATGGGTAAAGGGTGGCGGCCCATGCTTTCCATGACATGAAAATCCAACTCCCAAAGTCAGAGGCGAGATGCCTCTCCACTTATCAGGCTCTCTCATTAACCTTTACGTAACTCGTAAGAAACTCACGTTTAGGTTTAGCACTGTTTTACCAAATGCAACCTGCCATCCTGATGATGGTTGAAAGGAAAGAAAGACACCAAACAATCCAATCAGCGGATGATCAAATATAGGAAAAAAGAGGTGCTCCTTCACATCATTCCTAGGAAAATTTATGCATTTCAACCTAACGGAGAGACATTCTATGAACAAAACAACACATCAAGCTCACCTGAAACAAATCTAAACAAACACGAAACTGAACAGTAAAAACCCAACGCAACGCGAGGTGAAGGTGAAACACCTAACTTAACCGCCATGTATCCATGGGTAGTAAATCTACGTCTCCTTCGCACAAATGTGGCAAGGACAAAGGACGCCGCCGTCGATCGCCGCGCCGACCGGCTATCGGTCAGTCGAACCTGCGGCCGCGCCAGGCGGAGACAGAGAAGAGGGCGCGGTCTTGCCAGCAGAGGAAGAAGGTGCCCTTCTCCTCGCGGACCTTGAAGCCATCGCAGCCGAGTCCCTGCGCCACCCGCCGCGCCTGCAGCAGCGCGTAGTAGCTGAGGGGGACGCGCCCGAACCCGGCGCCCTCCATCCGCCGCGCCCACCGCTCCAGGCGCTCGTGCCGCTCCCGCCGCTCGGCGCCATCGCACGCCACGATGTTCTTGATCTCCTCCCCGAGCAGCCACCGCTCAACGCGCGCGCGCTCCACCGACCCGCGCGCCGCGCCCACCTCCAGGCAGTCGAACAGCGCCGCGTAGTAGTTGAGCGCCTCCACGAACCGCTCCGTCAGCCCGGGCGCGTTGTGGCTCGCCTCCTGCTCCGTCACCACCATCACCTTCGGCGACAACCCCCACAGCGCGCCCAGGAACGCGTCCGCGCGGGACGTCGACGGGGACAGCCCGGACTCCGGGCTCCGCCTGTCTTTGTCCCCGCCTGCAGCGGCCGCGGCAGAGTCGTCGTCGGAGGCCAGGAGGCAGTGCAGCTGGAGGATGGAGCTGATGGCCAGCGCCTCGCCGGTCTTCACGCGGAGGGACTCAACGTCGAGGGCATCGAGGCGGGAGACCACGGGGTTGAACTGGAAGGGCACGTCCAGGCGCTCGGCTTCCTTCGTGAGGACCATGGCCGTCTGGGAGAGAACGTCCTTGTGCTCGTGGATGGCGGTGAGGCGGAGGTGGGGCGGGCCCTCCGGGCGCGCGGCGAGGAGGTGGAGGAGCTCGAGCCATTGGATGGCGTCCGCGCCGCCGAGGTCGATGACGTGCACGATCTTCTCGGACTCCATGGCCTCCAGGATCGACTGGTTAGAGGCGGCGCCGGCGAGGCGGAGGAAGGGGCAGAGGTCGAGGAAGTGCCGCCGCGCGGTGGCGACCTCCGCCGGCGTGGGCGCCGCGCGAGGCAGGAGCAGCGCCCGGCACAGCCCCGGCCACGCCCGGAGCGCGCGCCGCGCGAGCGCCTCCGCGAACGCCGCCGCCACGCGCTGCATAGCGTCGCCGTCGGGCGATGAGAGCGAGGCGATGTTCTCGAGCGCGGCGTTGGCGGCGTCGAGCCGCCCTGCCGCCGCTGCGGTGGCGCAGTTGAGGAGGAGGTGGATGAGGCAGAGGCCGCGCTCGTCGGAGCGCAGCTCCCGCAGCATCCAGGGCGGCGTCTGGGAGGCCGCGGCGGCGGTCGGGTGGAGCGGCATGTTGGAGAAGTTCTGCAGCGGGGATGATGTCACCGACGACGAGGAGCCTTCGTCATGTACCATCAGCCTCGCCAGCGCTGCTTCTTCTTCTTGATATACTAGCTACTAAAGCAAGCTTCTTCTTCTCTCTCTCTCTCTCTCTCTCTCTCTCTCGTCGTATGGATGATTTATACGGCCGAAATGGTATGGCACAGGCAGAGGCGCATTTGAGGTTCTTGAGGTTTTTACGTCTGACACCACCGCAGCACCGAGAGGTAAAGTGGGAGTAGGAGGAGGAAGGAGACCTGCAAAAGGCTGCGCCTGCGTGCAGATAGGAAGCAGAGGCTGAGCAAGAAATCCATTAATATAGTACTAATCAGCTTTAGATACTAGATAGATTGGGCAATGAAACGAAACGAAACGATGACGATCACAGAAGAGAACGAGCAGAGAAGAACAAGAGCCAAAACGTCAAGGATATTGCAACAAGCAGCAACAGCTCAAGAAACAAAAATACAATTCCCCGGTCAGATTTTCTCAGAGCAGAGATCGAGGGGGGTAGAAAGGACAAAAGGAAATCACCACCATTTATTTCTGCACTCATTAGGCATGCATGCATCAGTGAACTTTATTGCATGAAGTAGGAGTATTTACAAGGGGCCATCAGGACTATTAGAGAGAGAGAGAGAGAGAGAGAGAGAGAGCAGCCTTGCTCGAAACCAGAAAAGAACAAAACAGAAGGAAATGCTCACCTTCGCCTATTTCCTCGTGCAAGAGATGCAAATACAGTAGCAGATAGAGGGAGAGACAGAGATGGAGAGGAGAGGAGAGGAGACTAGAGAGAGAGAGGGGAGGGGGAGGAGACGATGAGAAGATAGATATAAAGAGCAGGAGGAGAGCTAGCTGGACAAGGGAAGAAGTGGAGGAGGAGGAAGGCAGGGGAACGTGGGTTGTGTTACTTGTGTAGCAAAGTCCGCAGAGCAATTGATCAAGGCAAAGCAGGCAGGGGGCGTGTGTTTTGGACTTTTGGGGGCGTGTGCGTTGGCGACAAAAAAGCGGAGGCTTTTGTCCCCATCGCGCTTGTCTGTATTCGCGCAAGCCCACACCGACCTGGCCTGGACGAGACTCCCCGAGAGCAATGCAAACTGCAATGAAATGAAGGGAATTTGTGTGAAAGAGTGCACCTTCAGAAATGGACCTATACATTGAAGTTTTCGATAAATTCAGAAATGACCCTATATATTGAAGTGTTCAATAAAGAAGATTTATGGTGCTACGTATTAGAAGCAGATCCCATAAGTTTCTAACATGTTGCTAGAGTGGTTTTTACTACCGTGTATATTTCGCTGTTCTTATGGTATTTGATACAGTGTCACATCTAAGTACTGCCCACACGCTCACATACCACTGTTCACATAGTGACCATCTATATTACAGCAGAGGTAATGGATCAGTGCACCCCCCCTTTTTATTCTCCCTTAATCTAGGTGGGCGGACTAGGGGCCCGTTTGGGACACCTTTAGCCTTCGGCTTTTTGCTCGGTAAAAGCCGAAAGCCATTCCAAATAGGCGGGTTTTTTTCAGCCACTTTTGTGGAAGTCAGAAGTCGTTTGCAATGTGCGGAAGCCACCCGGGGGCAGCTTCCCGCGACTTCGCTGGATGGACTTCTGACTTTGCCCCTAGAGTTCGAGGGTATTTACCCACCCATTGCCACTGAACAAAACCCTCAAACGCCCCTCTTCCTCCGCTCGCCCAAAACCCTAACCCTAACTGACCCCCGCCTACCCGCTCCGTCCTCCCTCCCTCCCCCGACACCGCCCTCCCTCCTCCTCCCTCCCCCCAACGTGGCCTTCCTCCTCCCCGGCACGGGTGTTGCCCTCTTCCTCCTCCTCCTGCACCGACGCCGCCCTCCTCCTACCCCTCGTTGGCAGCGGCGACAGCTTCAATTTCTTTTTTTAACTATCCATTTTTTTTTTTGATATAGATGAATTATTTATGTAATATTTGAATTGATTACTAGTGTAATCATGGAATTAGACCAAATGACGTTAATTACCGTCAATTTGCGTTAATTATCATTAAGATTTATTTTGTGCAAATTGTCATTAATTGTTGTCGATTGTCGTTAAGATTTACTTGTGTGCGAATTATCGGTAGTTGTCGTAAAGTGTCGTTAGTTGTTGTAAAATGTCGTCAATTGTCATTAATTACGACCAATTGTTGTTAATTATCGTTAAACTGTATCAGACAAGTCATCATTTGCCTCAGGGGTATTTCAGATATTTTTCAATTCAAAAGCTACAGTCAGTCTATCTAAAAGCCAAGCTGTTAAACACTACACGTTTTTAATTCAGTCGTTCGACCCTATAAACTTCAGTCGTTCAGCCTTCAACCCAACAAAAAATTGCTCTTTAAAAAAGCTACATGTCAAATACCCCTAGAGCTACGTACGGTTACCTACTTGGATTAGCCGTTCTCTTCCTTCGCACCTAAAGCCTCGCTTTCCTTGCAATTATTAGTACTCCGTATGGGTAACTTTTTTTTTTACAATTCCAGCTTAGAATTGGTTAGTTCCATTACAATGCCAGACTATGTCATAGATACAAAATACTAGATTACTGCTGTACTGCTACAAATACTTATGGGATTGACTGCCCGTCACTGGAATGATTTTTGGGGTCAAACAATAAATCAGTTTCTACAGCATCGGCTGTCAATCCAACGGCCCATGGCTCCCCCGCCTGTTATAGCCAACCCCAACCCTAGTGGTGAAAACGGATCGGATACAGACGGATAATGACTCTGTTATATTTGTTTTCATATTTTTTCTGGATCCGGATACGAATAATAACGAATACGAATACGAATACGAGCGAATACGAATTGAAACGAATACGATCACGAATATTTTTCGGAACATGAAAACCCCTTAAATTGTATGCCAGAAATTAACAAAAACATATAACTAGTTTATTTTATGCAAACATTCATAAATTGTTCATATTTTCAGCAACCACACATAACATTGGCACTAGCAAGTTGTATTAACTAGTTCATCATAAACATAACACTTAGTTTACCATATTTAGCTTATAAGTCATAACTCACAAAATCACACGTCATCACACATTCACACTTAGTTCATCACATACATAAAAATTAGTTCACACTAACATTGATCAGGCTAGATGGTTAATCTATACACAAATGACTGTAACATCCCAAAGTATGTTACCAAAAATAAAATTAATAAAGTTATTATTTTATTGGATTTTATGATATTTAAAATAGTTTTCTTGGTTAAAAAGAAAAATAATAAAATAAAGTCAATTATTTAATTTCCTAGTTTTCAATTTCAAAAAAAATTATTGATATTTATGAGATTTTATTGTATTTAAAGTGAAAATAAATAATAATAATTTCTTGAATTTTCTGGATTTCAAAAAGGTTGTTAATATTTTTCAGAAATTAAAAATAATTTATGTGCAAAAATAAAAACCAACTTTAACTTGGAATTAATTTTATTAAGTTCAAAATAAATTAAAGAATTTTTGTGATTTTTTCTATATTTTTTTAACTCTATTTTCTATTTTCTAAAAGGCTATTTGATTTGTTGTATTTTATGAAATTCGAAAATCAATTAAAATCTCTTTTTCTCTTTTGGGCTGAAATCCTCTTCTATTGGGCCGAAATCCAGATATCCGAACTTGGTCTTATCTGGATAATCTGTATCTGTATCCGTATCCGCCGGATAGCATGCCTACCGTATTCGTTTCCATTTCTGACAAAAAAAAAATCCGAATTCGTTTCCGATCCGAAAATTATCCGAGAAAAATCCGATCCGAGACAATCCGAATCCGTTTCCGTCCGAATCGGTCGGAAACTATCCGATCCGTTTTCATCCCTACCCAACCCTACCCCCTCGAGTCGCCTCCTGCCTCCCATGCCCGTGCCACCCTGCCGCCTTGTTGGTGTCGCCGCCAACGCCAGCGAGGCCCGCCCCAAGACACCCTCCCCTACCGCTGCCACCTCTCGATGCGGCTGTCATCGTCACCCGCCTCCTCCTCCACCACCGCCATTGCCCCTTCTTCCCTGTCTCCGACGGTGGTATGGCTCACCACCGTCGGATCCACTGCCTCGACTGCCTCCCACTGCCACGCACCAACCCTAATCACAACTCGCGTCTTGTCACTCCACTCGTCGACCCCGCCTACCGCTGGCTACCAAGCCCGAGGCCGGTGCCGGTGCCGCCTCCAACTCTCCCACCACCACCGCCCTTTTCATCCCCATCTCCAGCGGCTCGCCGCCGCCGGATCCAGCAGGACAACGAGCTCGCCGGAGAAGATGATGTTGTCGACCGGAGCACAAATCATCAAGCAAATCGTAAGGTTGGAAATTTGAATTATATACAGCAATTCGGAATAGTTATTGTGAAGAAATGTATCAGCACATTTGCAATGATGCATCATAATCCTTATAGTGAAATTAATATTCTGAAGAATTATTTTTTTTGGCGGTTTTCAATTTAAAGAATATGCTATTATATGAGTCTTGTCATTTTGCAGATATATGGTAATGTTAATCACCATTGATAAATAAATAGCTTATATGAAACAAAAAAAATTTAGACATGTATCTTTTAGTGAGTACTACGTAAAATGTTTTGCAGAGTCTATAACCTGTTTTTCTTTGAGGAGTAAGGGCATCCACTATGAGGCAACAAGAGGGGTTCTAAGGGTGATGTGGCTCGTTGGGGTCGGCCCCAAACATTGCAAAGGTCGGCCATAAGTGAAAAAAAAATGCAAGGACCAGGCCAGCCTGTGACCCGATCTCAAGGAATAAAAAATTGCAGAAACCAACTGCACGCATGGGTAGAGGTTTGTTGCCGCCAATGGAACGATGTGTCCCGAGCCTCCACCGCTGGATCCAACCGCAGGGAGGATGTCGGAGGTGTGGCGCAGCTGGATCCGGCCGCTGAGAGGGCCGGCACCAGGAGTCCGGAGCAGAAGCACTATCGCCGGATCCGAGCGTCGTCGTCAAGGGACAACATGGAGGTGCAGTGAACTTTGGTGTCGCTGTTGCGAGTTTGCTCCCTTCGCCATCGACCTCCCCTCGATCTATCGTTAGGAGGCTGCGGGAGGGTCGTCGTCGATGGATCCAACCTCTACCGTCGGATCTTTGCCTTCCTTCCTTCAGCACCAACCGTCAAAATCAAAACGTGAGGGGGGGGGGGAGAGTAGCGCAGGACGTGGCCGTTGCTGGATCTAAAGGGAGTCGTGCGGCCAGAGGGTGGAGGTGGTAGGGTTGGGCGGATGGGGCGAGAGACCATGGAGGAGGAGAGAGGATGACATGGGTTAAGCTGTGGGGGAGAGAAAGAGAGAGTGGGAGAGGTAGGGGAGAAAGTGGTATTTTGTTAAGCTGCGGGCTCGAAGAAAAATAGCACTAAACTGTCTCACCCAAACTTATGATCCATACGTTGAAGATGCTCAAATAATGCACGCAAATACTCTTTCGTACTACCACTAGCAAGAGGGCACGTCTTTTGCTATTTTGGGAGAGGACAGGGCTGGATGTGCGAGAGGGGTAGTACTACGTAGCTTTTGGCATAATAAATTAGTAAACCCCACGACTCTTGTCGTGACGTGGCGAGAGGAAGAATAAGGAGCATGGCGTGTTCGGCCTCGTTATTCCTTCTCCACCGCAACGCGACGACGACGCCATAACAAAACAAAAACGCCCACTTCTTCCTCGCACTCGATCCCCTTGTTCTTTCCTGCGCCCTTTCTTCTGCCTTTTCTCTCTCCTCTGTCTCTTTCGCTCTCTCTTGGTGGTTTCAGAAAACAAATCTAAAACCCACTAGCTAGCTCGAAAAAAACAAAGAAACAACCCAAGTAAGTACATTTATCTTGCACGGCATCAAGCTCCGTATGCATGTATAAATCTTTTTTATACGGATAATGAGGTTGCTGATCGAGCAAATATATAGTGTGATCCGGCTTCTTGTTTGTCTCTAGTGAAAACAAAAAAACGTATGAAAGCTCAGTACAAAGATTGTCGTACTGAAAAATCAACGCTCAAGGTAGACACGCTTCAATACGCAGTAACATATAAGCATCTATCGATCCGTCATCTGTTGCAGAATTTGGGCCCACCCCGTCGTAATTATAATAAACAATTTGGCGATGCGTTTGAAACATGAACAAGAGCCAGCAGGAGCCGGTTGGACCGGGCGAGCTTTGCATGATGCGAGTGCGTCCAAGCGAGACGCCATCCACCTGCGGTTGCATCCAAAGTCCAAATCCAGAGACCGCATGCAACTGCAAGGCAGTGCGCCCCGTTAAGGCAAAGCTCGTCGCTTAGCGCGCCGGCGTGGCGTGCGGAGTCCCCTCCCGACTATTAAAAGACGAGACAAGGGAGGTTTTAAGAAGTATACTCTTTTGTGTTGTAAACCTTCGCAGCGTCTCTAGATTATAAAAATTATGAATTTGGCTCAGTAGTTGATCTATAGGTGGGTGTCCTGTTTAAAACCTCAGCAGGGTCTGTAAACTATAAAAAGAGGCGTTAGTTATTGTAAAAGTTGATTGCTTGATAAAGGAAAAAGAAGAAAAATATCACCTACACCTTTGTCTCATTCGTGTTCAATCTACTATTTGTTCTTGCATTGTTTGATGTAATTCTATGTTTGTCTAGAAGGTGATCGTTCGGATTGGACTCGTCAACGACGATTCCTCAACATGTTATCAGCGCAATCGACTTCGGCCTACTCTACTCGGGTCGAAAGGTAACCGTCGTAGCACGACGCTCGTAGACCAAATCGCATTTTCTAGATCGCTTTCAATTATGCAAATTTGGCTTTCTAAAGTTTTTTTCTACGGTGCAAATCCGCTACAATCTAGCGCGAGCCGATTTGAAATCGCCGGCCAAGACGATCGGTGGGTTGCATGAAAAAGCAGATGTTGATTGCACTATATATTGTAGATTGTAGATTGTAAATCTGCTCTAATCTACTGTCGCCATGAAGAACAGGGTGGGGGAGGGGAACCCTAATCCCCTGGGGGTTTTAACCCAGCCTGCTGGGCCACACTAGGCCGAATGGGCCGGCCCAAGTAGAAACCGAAAAGAAAAGTCAGGGAAAATAAAAAAGAAAAAATTCTATTTTTTTGCAAAAATGCCCCTGGATTATATGAAATTACGCAAAATTTTTTCTCATAACTCAAAATTAGCAAATAAACCCTTAAAAAGGGTAGAATTCACCAAAATTTCATATTCCAACAGAAAAGGACCACTGGAGTTCAATTTTTGAATCATTTTGAGCATTTGAAGTATGTTTAAACTTTGTTATTATTATTTCTATGCAATTTATGCATTGTATTTACTTTTTGATTACCTGTGATTGTTTATATTACTTTTAATTACTGAAAATAGCAGTGAATCATGAAAAATACATAGAAAATACGAGATCACGAACCGGGAGTTCGAAGAGCATTATGAGAATTTTGCAACCATTTTATCCAAATTACCATCAGTAATCTTATGAACTCTTTGATTAAATATGTACATGACTGGCATCACGAACTGGGAGTTCGAAGAGCATTATGAGAATTTTGCAACCATTTTATCCAAATTACCAGCAGTAATCTTATGAACTCTTTGATTAAATATGTACATGACTGGCATCACGAACCGAGAGTTCGAAGAGCTAGCCCAGCATGGCCAGAATTTGTACATAATTGGAACCAGTCTTTAACTCTGCGGTAAGGTAATCACGGATGAGGAGAAGATTGAGAAGACTCTCTCGACCTTTCACCCGACTGCGGTGCAATGCATGCAACTACATCAAGATGACTACAAGGAGAATGTCGAATTGATTGATGACATGCAAGTTGTGGAAACTCATGATGATGTTCTAAGGAAGAACTAAATCTCACAGCTGCCTAGTAACAATATCACCATGAAACCAATGCTAACAGCTAGAAGGTGGGGAAGTCTCTCACAAAGGAGAGGGACAAGAAAGGTAAGGTCATGAGTCGCACGTTATTGATGTTTTTCAGTCTAAGAAGAAGGGCAAAGAACAACATGATACACGAAGGATCCACCATTAGTTGCGCTAATGGATGTGGATAGCCTTGTAGCAGCCCCCATCATCCTTCCTTTGGACATCACAGCGGCCGCAACCGTAGTTTCTCAAGAGGAGAAGATTGCCATAGAGCAGATTCAAGCAAAAATTTCTACATACTTTGTTGATTCGATCTAGTGTACACATTGCACATAGATCTTTTTATCATCACTTGCAGTTAGTGATTTGTGACAGAGCTTTGAATTATTTTACTCTTTAAATAATGGTTGTAAGTCATAGGAGAGTAAAGTATTAAATTTTATAACGAGTCCAGTAAAATTTATTTTTCCGTATTTATAATAGTAAATTATATTATGGTATTTAAAGTATGAGAATACATGCAGCACCCATAGAGAAAGTGTCGAGGTGAGCTGCTCGACCTCCTATTCGGGGATTCATTTGGTTGGTGAGAGTGCTGATGTGTGATGGTACTCTGCATTGTGTGACAGGCTCCGATTCTACCAACTTTCTTGAGTGCCTAATCTGCGCAACGTTGAATCGAACATCGGAATCGGGGTGTGTGCTTCTTGATGAACATTGTTGTCTTTGCTGAAATGTAGTGTTAGGTTCTACTATGTTTACCATCTGGGACAATGCTAGTAGTGTGGTGTGGTTCCTTGAAGTACTCTGTTCGCGTCTTCTTGTGATCATGGCTTGATGGTTGGGCATGATGAATTTGCTTGGCAATGTGGTGGTGTCTTGGTCATGTGAATAAAAAATATATATACTTGATGCTTGTGCCACTGTGTGCTTTCCGTTTTTAAAAAAATCAAATTCATTAGTAGTACGCCTTTCTTCTCTCTACTTCATTAGGAGCATAATCATCTGGATGAATTGTTGCAGTATGTAGGTCTCCTTGTTTTTTATTTAGTTGATGTTGATTTTTCAGTAGTACTTGTATGGATAATTACATTATTTCTTTGAGCTCAGCTACTGCAGTTTTTCACAACATGATCCAAATGCTTAATGGCAATAAAGGGGTGGTTAGATAACCAATCAGATAATATACCACCCGATGAGTTCTTGGGCAATTAAGCATGCAATAGGATTCTGGATGTAAAACCAGAACATGGATCGATCGCGCGATCAAGTGTGGTCCAGACGAAGTGCCAAACAAAAATTATTGCACAATCAGTACAGTGGTTTAGCACGCATGAAGCGTGTGGGGAGCAATACAATACATACTAGTCATGTATAAATACGGCACGTCTGCACCGGTCAATATATCTGTCAGGCTTGTTTCTCTGCTGGGTTGTTTAATGTTCTCCTCAGAAGTGCGACTGTACAAGCAAAGAAAGAGCGTACAATTGTACGAGTGCTCGTGTACAAAACACACACCTGTGATATTTGTATGATTTGAATGATCCGGGTCATAAGTATTACTAGTTACTACTAATACTAAGCTGTCAGCTCTCTGCTGGTGAAGATCGAGGTAATGTCAAACATACGATACGAGATCTTGGTCTACGGCGCGTTAATGTGGACGCAGAACCGCAATTTAGTCATGTGGGTAGCTAACTTTAATCTCTACCTAGTCACCGACCAACCAGGGCCGTTCTTGGCATTTTGGAGATCCTAGGGTGAGATAAAATAGGAGATCCTTTATTCTAACAATAAGTATATAATGTTACTTTTTATATCAACTACAAAGCTATTCAATACATCAAAAAGATACAAACTACTCATAGAAAGCAATTTATTCTAATATTTCTAGATGCAAATTCATTGATACTAGTTGGGCGGGTCTTAGTTGTCGAATAAATAATTTAGGCCATATCCTGGGCTCCCGGCGCCTCAATCTAGTTAGTAGTTATACAACAATGCAGAGCAATAGTGCATATACTGGATATACAATTATACATATACGTATATGTAGTATGATGTATTAGGATCGGATGCCCTTGGCTCTGGTGGGCCCTGGTGTAAGATCGAGGTGGCCGACTAGAGGGGGGGGGGGTGAATAGGCGGTTTTAAAAATCTTTTGTGCTAAACCAATATATAAATGCGGAAGCTAATAGCGAATTAGTTTTACACAATTAAAACATAAATCAACTAGACTCAACTAAGTGCACCGACAATACAAGAGCGCAATCAAACAATGATATTTAAGCAATTAAAGCATGTAATGTAAATTGCTCAAAGTAAAGCACAAGTAAAAACAAGATGGACACAATTATTTTTTACCGTGGTGTTTGGAGACTTGCCGGTCTCCTCTAATCCACGTTGAGGTAAGCCCAACCACGTTGGACCGGCTCCACTAATTAAGCCAACACCTCCGAGGTAAGTTCAACACTTGGACCGGTTCCAAATCGAACCAACATCTCGCTCCACTAGGGTTGCTTTTCCTCCACTCCGGAGATGGCGAGCACCAAACCACTCACAACACTGTAATACCCCGGTCTGCTCGTAGTGTGGCCCATGTGGTCCATGAGGAGTTGTGTGGTGGGATTAGTCCCACATTGCTTGTCCCAAGTGAGTTATAGTAGTATATAATGCCTGTTGGATCCAAACGTAGCACCTCCGGGTTAACCCTTTTACACGGCGAGGGCGAAAATGTAAGTGGGGTGCTATGTGTGGCGGGTCCGCCCACGTGGGCTGGGCATTGAGCCGATTTTAGGTCGAGGTGTTACGAGATGGTATCGAGCATCAACCTTTTGCAGGCGCGTGCGGGACGAAGCGCGGGCATATGACGCATGGCACATGTGGGCTCGGAGTGGACACCTTGCATGGCATATGTGATGACCTTTGGGCCGCACGGACGTGTCCGAGGGGTGGTTACAGGCATTTACGCGTATGCGACATCGCATGTAGGCGTCGGCCCTTAAGGGGTGAATGTAATACCCCGGCCTGCTCGTATGTGGCCCATGTGGCCCATGAGGAGTTGTGTGGTGGGATTAGTCCCACATTGCTTGTCCCAAGTGAGTTATAGTAGTATATAATGCCTGTTGGATCCAAACGTAGCACCTCCGGGTTAACCCTTTTACACGAAGCGAGGACGAAAATGTAAGTGGGGTGCTATGTGTGGGCGGGTCCGCCCCACGGTGGGCTGGGCATTGAGTCGATTTTGGGTCAGGGTGTTACAAACACGCCAGGCCTTCTCACAAGCTTCTTGAGAAGATCACCGGGCACAACGCCTCCACGCCGTCTAGGTGTCGGCAAACACCAAGAGTAATAAATCCAAACTTTCACTTGAACTAATCAAGTGTTAACGCTCACGTGGATACACAATCCACTCCCTAAGGCAACACATGCACTTAGGGTTTGCTCTCTAATCTCACCAAGTGCAACACATGCACAAAAGATAATAGAGGCTTGCTCTTAGCTCAAAGAATGAGTATAGCACTTAACAATAGCACCAGCAACCTCTTCCAACCGTCCAAGGTGGCTATATATAGCCCACACACAAAAACTAGCCGTTGGGAGACAAACCCCTGAAAAATCAGGGAAATCGGAAGTTCCGCCGTTCAAAGTCCGGAACTTCCGCACCCCAGCGACAGGCACAATAACGGTTATATCAGACGAGAAACTAGCCGTTGAAAATTGAGAGCGGAACTTCCGCCAACCAAAATGCGGAAGTTCCTATTATCGGAAGTTCCTCACATATCATTGCGGAACTTCCGCACCTCCAGAAATTTGGCTAAGTCCCAAAAGGGTGCTTCTCTGGAAAAATGTTCCGCCAAATTTTCGGAACTACCGATAATAGAAAGTTCCGCCCATAACACTGAGGAACTTCCGATAATAGGAAGTTCCGCCCATAACACTGCGGAACTTCCGATAATAGGAAGTTCCGCCCATAACACTGCGGAACTACCAATTATCCTGACAAACACAGCAATGGCTTTTTCAACAACTTCAATTGCAAAACACATTTACCAATTGATAAGCCATGCCGACAAGGATCAATAGCAAGATTTCTAGCAAGTTGCAAAACACATTTGCCAACTTTTAGAATCACACCACAAGGAAAAAGGTACATGGACTTACACCATTTGCAAAACACATTTACAACTTAAGTCACATGCTACAAGAAATCAAACATGAGCATCAACTATTTGCAAAACACATTCGCAAATAAAAGCATCATGCTACAAGGCTAAGATGCATGGACTTCAACCATTTTGCAAGACACATTTGCAAAATATAGTCCTATGCTACAAAGATTAAATGCATGAGTCTCGGCTATTTGCAAAATATATTTGCAAATAATAGCTCCATGCATAGATGAGCTAGAGCAAACACAATGAGCTATCAACACATGACTAACTTATGCTACTAGTCAAGACCCCTCTTAATAGTACGGCAATCCTATACTAGCAATCCGGTCTATCAATTAAACACCGAGACCGGTAAAAGACTAGGAACACATCCTTAACCCTAGCTAGTCATACATTTGCCTTGCATCTTCTTGAAGCTTGATGACGCATATCAACACTTCAAGTCCGGGTCCTTAACTTTGACAATCATCAATATATGATGATCTCTTAACTTCGGGATCTTGCCTTGAACATCGTCAACACATGATGATTTCTTCATCCCGAGTCTTCACATGCATCAACGCATGATGCATTCCTTCACTTGACCTCCATTAACACATGATGGGTCTTCTCTTGACTTGATGTGCATCAACACATGATGCATCATTCACTTGAATCTCGACTTGATGATCAAGTCATGATCATCCCAAGTCTTCATCCTTCTGGAACATAACCTATATATCCAACTTATGGAAAATGTTAGTTCAATAATATGATTATCATTAATTACCACACCATACCATTAACTCATAATGGTGGGACAAGATACTCAATCTTTCCCTCTTTGGTAATTGATGATAACCATTTCAATCGCACATAAATGAATGTAGATAATTGAAGTAACAAATGAGTATATATGAACTACACAAGTTATATATACTCTAACATGAGTATACAAGAACTACACAAGTTCTATATACTCATAACATGAGTATATACGAACTACACAAATTTTGTATACTCAAAGGTTTTGTTTCAAAGTAAAGATCATTAGTATACGTGGAGAATGGAATATGAATCAATACTAATGAAACCACAAAATATAGAAGAAAACTCCCTCTAGATGTGTGCATACACAAATGTGTAATAAGATCATATGCACACATTTAAGTTTAACTTATGGTTGAGTTCAGTCCTATATTTTGGATCCAAGTAATACAAATATATATAAGATTAAGATGTTGATTGCATACCTCGTTGAATTTCACCGTTATATCTAAATGAGACTACACAAGATAATATTAGACAAGAGAGTTAGTCTCATAATTAGATTTGTCATTAATCACTAAAATATTCTATTAACTCATAATTATATCTAAATACTTCACCTAGACCGTCGTCCCGACTGACACTGCTTCAGGAACGGCCTTGCGACCAACGAGGTGATCTTAATGCCAAAAATGTGTCGTTCCCATTTGAGACGCACGTACTCGACAACACCCAACACATATAAATACACGCATATATGTTTCCTTTGAAATTTATGAGAGTAAT
The DNA here is from genome assembly GCA_036346395.1 of Hsuehochloa calcarea. Lineage (NCBI taxonomy): Eukaryota > Viridiplantae > Streptophyta > Magnoliopsida > Poales > Poaceae > Hsuehochloa > Hsuehochloa calcarea. Next base: position 65,440,235 of record CM070593.1, on the reverse strand, counting down.
TAACGTTATCGAACGGACCCACCTACGTGTGAGCTCTTGAATAGGCAACTCAAAAGGCGTCTCGTGTCGGTACCAAGATCTACTAGCTAGGGGGAACCCGCGGAAAAGATTTGGAGTAGGTGGAGCAAGTCGGTCGCTGCACCTGCACACCGACAGATAGGTAATGTGCGAAGTTGTTGCGTGCCAACGAATTCACAACACATGGGAGATTGCTGAGCGGGTGAACTGGAAGAAATTGATCAAAAGCAGGGTAGCAATTCAAGGAGCCAGCTAGCTAGTTGAAACCTTGCATTCAAATTGAATGCAAGAAGAGTTGGCCATATCATTTATCTGTTGGAAGATATATAAATGGGGTATCTTAGAGATTGAATGAAAAGGCTAAGCTGGCTGTTTTTACCAGTGAGGCCCTGTTTAAAACTCGGTATTTTTTTCCTCTTAATTTCTGCGGAGATTAAACTGTTTTATATGAAATTACTTTATTCCAAATGAGGCCACAGAGCATGTGCAATGCAGATTCTTAGAGATGTGTTTTAAAAAAACCAATATTTTTCTTCCACATAAGATATATATGGTGTTTATTTTATAGCTCGATGCTTAATTAGGCATTGATATTTAACGTGTGTTTATGTATATAACTATATCTAATTCATAGATAATACAACATTTAAACACCTACGAAAAAATATATTTGCATCGAAGGGAATGACTTTTGCATGGGTGTGTGATGATATAGCTATATTCACTCTCTTTAAACACTTATGTATAAACATCTTGCATTGTGTATGCCTTTAGATTACCCATTTATCAATGCAATAGCCTAAGGATTGCACGAAAAGTTGACTGTTTTACCAGTTAGACTACTAATCGATCTGATTGAGTTTTCCGAAAATAGAATATAGTTACCAATTGCACAGTTTTGCATTGATTTGGAATTACAGTTTTTTTAAAAGCACGTGTGAGTTGTGACAATATATGCAGGTGTTGTGAAATGTCGATAGATGTTTGCTACAGAAAATGGGCGTCCAGAATTGACTAGCGAATCAAACGCCCATTGCTACGGGCCTTTCCACAATCAAAGAATTCAGTAGCCTGAAAGACAAGTATGTTAGGTACTTTCATATCGAATGCCGCAACTAATCCTTTTGACAAACATCACAAAAGGTTGGGTGTTGCAGTTAGAGAGAAGAAAACAGGTCCGCCCTGTATGTCTGGGCTTAGTTTTTTTTTTGGCTTAAAACTTAAAACTATTTTTTTTTCTTAAGCAGCTTATAAGTGGTTTGCTTTTAAGCCAAATCAATATATCTGGTAGTCAATTTTTTTTCTTGGGTTGGTTTATTGGTTTCAATGATGAATGTTTTAAATATCCTTTTACAAACCAGCTGAGAAGAGTTTTTACATCATTAGTTTTGAATTTTTTTTCTTATACAAAAATACACACAATTTGCATAAAAACAATAATCAATAATAATTTACAGAGTTTCGAGTACTAATTTGAACTTGAATCCGTGACCATTTCCATAAAGACAACAATCTGTAACTATATCTGTAAACACAGCAATCAACGATAATCACAGTTCAATTCAAATAAATAAACAAATAAAATCCTTGTCTTCACACAGATCATAAACAAACATGGCCATAACATAGTCGATGTTTTCCTTTTCTAGAAAGAGGACACAAATATAAGCTCGTTATGGTTCTCTTAGGAATTTTCTTCCCGAGTGGATTTCTAATTTCTACATTCGACAAACTTACATTTAATCGATCCCTTGTCTTACATTGATTTGCATTTCAGCTTTTAATTCCTCAGGTAAGTCGTGTTCATGTGAGGTGTTTGATTTTGACGACATGGGCTTAATGAATAACAATTTGAATTTTTGAAGCAAAACTTGCCCTTTTTGCGGGTGGCATGCAAGATGCCATCTCGTTGATACAGGACCGGATAGTAAATTTATAGGCGTCTATGGCCGGACGGGTCGACCGCCGGAGATGCGTAGAGGGTACTTGGCAAAAAAACTTGCTCAAGAAATTGCACTGATGTATTGCATAGGTGGTAAAAATCACAAGTGGCCTCATTCTCCCCATTTACTAAGGTCCTATGTATAGAGTGAGAGTAGGAGATCCTTGAAGTTACATCGTTGCTTTCAGGATTAATTTGCTCCGAAGGTACTTTCGTCTATCGCATCAAGTGTGTATGACCACGTCCAATATACATGATGTCGTCGGCCTTCCCTCTATACAGGTGTTGACGAGACTTTATGGTGTGGCTACCCGGATCTCGCCGATGTGTCACGCCCCGCAGAGGTTAGTCCCGAACCTCGTCTGGGGTGGATCCTCAATGTGTGACACATCGCCAAGGCTGATCTTGGACCTCGTCCGAGGTAGATCCCGACGTGTCACGCCTCATCAAAATTGGTCTATGTACTTTGTTCGGAGTATATCTCCCGATATGTCTCGTCTCGCCGGGTTATCGTCGGCTCGTGGTAACGCGAGGACACTCACTCAACAAAGGGTGTACTAATCGTTTCGTTGAAATGGATGTTCTTGGATTTTTCTTTCAGGAAAGACAAGATATGAAGGTACCGTTCCAATTGTGATGGCGCGATATAATTTTATTTTACGATTTTTTAAGAAAACATCAGATGTATCTTTGATCTTGTGGTTAGGATTTCGAAAGTGTGGCACTAAAATCTGTAATGACGATATCATACTAATTTGGCGTTTTATCAATGCAACAGCGATATTGACAACTCATGACAGGAAACCAACAAATATCTCTTTTGAGACTCAGGAAACCAACAAATACACATGCATTAAGAATCTGGCTAGTAGGTAACTAATGTGGTTCATGAGTGACATAGATATTTTTTATTCCATTGTCACTAGTGTTCACAAAAATATAAGGAAACAGAAGACGTAAATTGGTTGAAAAATATGCTAATAAACTTAAAAAATGAAGAGTTTAGTGACAAGAAACCTAGAAAAGATTGAGGAATCTTACCAAAAAAAATCAGTTTAGTGGTTGGAGACTAGTATTAAAATGCAAAATGCATTATATGTTAGTATATTACTAGTGTCTTGGTATGTACTGCAATCTCATATCTGCAACAATTCTCCTTGATAATACCCTGCTAATATTTATCCTTAATTAGTTCGATGCTTCATGCAACCTTATGGTTCATTTCGCTCCAACAGGTCCCTATGACCTTTCTATTTACTAACTACTTAAAATATTTCTCATGAGAATATTATGCATTTTATACTACAATTTTAGTAGTACTAGTGCTAGCATTAGTCATAAAGCTAGATTAATTAAGTAAAGAGGAGAGGATGTGGGATGGTCATTTTAAATTAAATGACTCAGTGACGGCAACGACCGATGAGACTTCCGATAGTCATAATGCTTAGTCGTACTTTTAGTTTTGATGAAGCACCTAGGCTAGAATTTGTTTTATTTTTTAAAATAATATTTTAAATTTAATCTCTCGTCATCTTTATTTTTAATTCTGATCTCCTTTGACCACGCCACCCACCCCCCGTAGTGTGGAAAAAACGTTCTGTCACGTCACAGATCTCGGTGTGACAAAACATGTCATGCAAACCCTTGTCTCCGTAGTCTTGGCCTTGGTCGCTATTTTCTTTTCTTTTTCTCGCGCTCCCTCTCGCAAACCTCGCGCTCCCTGTGCCTGCACACCTCAAGATGAGCTTACGTCTCCCGCCGGATACGCTTGTTGTGCTCTTCGTTGCGGCGCTCCTTCTCCCTCTTCTCGCGGTCCCTCTTGGCATCCCACTCCTCACAGTCGAGACACCACTGGTCTTGTGGGTGGATTCCCTAGTCGATACACTTGCGATAGCCACATAGCAGATTCAGGGACTACGGGCAGATGAGAGAGATTGTTAGTGCGTACTTTGAAAGAGAAATGGTAGGAGAACATACTGTAACCGGTCCTTACCGACTTCCGATAGCGTCCCGAGTCCCAACGGTGGTCGAGATAGTCTGAGGAGTAGTTCGCGCAACCCCAGTAACGCATGCCTATACTGAGCCGCTGCTTGGACTTGAAGAACTTGCATGTGTCCCTGCACCGACAGAGGGGTGGCTTCTCCCCCTTGGGCGGCTATTGCGGTGAATACTCGGTTGGAATTATTCCGGTAGGGGTTGCTGCTATGGGGAGCATTATAGCGGGGAGGTGCCCTCCTGGTATGCTCCGTTTGTTCGTTTCGGGCCACATCACCCCTTGTAAGTTCGTGGATCTCGTCCCATTGGTTCTCCATCTGAGCGAATTGAAGTTCGAGTCTTGACGCATGAGTACCCACCGTGGAAGGGGTAGCACTTATATGCCGAGCCAGCCCTGCGTACGTGGCTGAATTGTAATTTGGTTGAAGGAAATTCGTGTCCGCGAGGCAGTGGCCTTGAGGAGGAATCGTGTGGCAGTGTTGTGTCACGTCTCTGCGGGTGTTGTCTCGTTTGCCTGAAAAGTTTGTGCGATATTATTTGGTTTTTTCAATATGAAAATCCGGTGTGACAGAGTGTTGTTATGTCCATTTGAAAAGTTTGCGCAACATATTCATGTCTTTTCGGTGTAAAAAGCTGAGGAGGCAGAGTTTTAGTCTTTTCGATATAAAAAGCTGGTGTGGCAGAGTGTTTCCATGTCCATTTGAAAAGTAAAATGATCGCAGCAGAGTCTGGTCATTTCAGTCTGAAAAGCTAGTGAGGTGGAGCATTGTGCTTTCGCTTTGAAAAGCGAGCGAGGTGTACTTGACGAGGATCTGATAATCCTCATTTTATCTTTTATCTATAATTCTTATTATGGGTAAATATGATGTCACGTAGTCCCCAGAAGTACCCTTTATATTTATAAGGGAGAGGCCTACCAAGTGATTGTAAGATCTTCTACAATCACCCCCATAGTCGTAAGTCTTACTACGACTATGTCATGGTCGTAAGTCCTTCTACGACCACTACCTGGTCGTAAGTCCTTCTACGACTATTATCCAGTCGTAAGTTCTGCTACGACCTGTACCTAGTCGTAAGTCTTTCTACGACTATTGTCCAGTCGTAAGTTCTGCTACGATCAAGTCAACCACGACCACCTTATAATCAATAAAACCTACAAGCGAGTGGGTCCAATTGATTAAGGAATCCAGACGGTCCACATGCACTATTATCCCGCGTAGTAATAGTGCTTAAATACCCATTACCTCTGAAAGATAACTGCCAAACGGCGTGAAGGAGCCACTACGCCGGTAATTATTGCCATCATGCGCCCATTACTGGCTTGATTAGGCGCCTCTTCAGCAGGGGAAAATGGCTACTCCTTCACGACTATATAAAGGCATCAATCAGAAGGACAAGGGGGGGGGGAAGAGAGAGTCAATCAAGGACAATCAAAGAGAAATACAAGGACTGTTCTTTGTAATAGTCTTAGTTTCTAGCTTGATTGTTGAGAATACAGTCAATACCACACACACAGGAGTAGGGTTGTTATTCTCCCCGGAGAAGGCCCGAACCTGTATAAAAATCCCGTGTCAATCGCTCTGCGTGATTTCATCTCTAGGAGATCCCCCGAATCAAACAATCTTTACGTAAGATCGGTTCTAAAACACCGACAGTTGGCGCCGACCGTGGGGATCTTCCGGTAATCTCTTGTCAACATACTCTTTTTTCCCAAATCTCATGCACTCATGGCAGGGGAATGGAACGAGGAGAACTGGTTTGACTTGGCAGATTACGCAGACGTCGACATAGATGCCGGTTTCAACTACGAGCCGAATGATGCATCCTCTGATGGTAAAGTCGCCTCCGGAGATCATTCTCCAGGAAACCATCCCATCGATGGAGTTGGGGAGGGATCCTTATCCCCCACAACGATACATCCAACAGAGGAGCCAATTCCCTCAAAGGACAAGGGTTAATCCGACCAGAACCGCACCTAGAAGGACTTACAACACGACGAGAGTTTTTCCTCCAAGTGTCCAAGTCCCCCTAAGACGGTCCGACCTGGTGAGACAAGTTCTGAGAGCCACCATTCCAGGACTCCACCAACATCTGGTGATCCTCTCTCTCAGGATAATTCCAGAGGGAATGGAATCAAGCATGCTTTTCCTGCAAATTCGATCGTCTCTCCGCAGATCTCATTTGCGGATGGAGACAGTTATAACCCAGAGTTCCCCTACCTGGAGGGGGTTACTCCAAGTCGCCAGATGGTGTCTCTCGAATACTCCTCAAGCGGGGAGGCCTCGAGCGCAAGTGAGAATCATCAACGGGAGGTCTTCGTCCTTCCCTCAGATCAGGGTCAGCCTTATGGAGGCCGAGATAAGAACACTCCCCGAAGATCACTCACTGCGCCCGCTTGTAATAATGGCAAGGGCATCACCGATGACGGGCAGAACCAATACTCTGATGAGCGCGAGAGAAATCCTCGACATTCTCGCACTCCATTAAGAAGGCCTCAAGGATCTGATGAGGAGAATTTTAAGGCCATCCGACGGAGGAAGATTACAGCCCAGAAGAACCTGCCTGGGCGCATCCAATATCAGTCGAAGGAGGTACAAGAACTCCAGGACATCAAAGACTTGCTCGAAAATCCCACTCAAGAGCTTGCTCGAACGCCAGGATACGATCTCTTCGCTGAAGAAATTGCGCAAAGGCTTCGAACCGTGATGACAAGACTGGAAGCACCTCGTCGACATCATTCAGGTAGTCGTAGCAATGCGACTTCCTCAGCTACCAGTCAATCAAACATTTCACCACGTAGAAATCGACACGGCCATAAGTCGCATCGATCCCCTACTCGAAGAAATATGTTTCGATTGACTGATAATCAAGAGGCCCCTCGGAGAGGTGATCGTTCGCCACTTCGACAAGGAAACCCGCAACGGATGGAGTACGAGGAGTATTCCCCTCGTAGAATTGAGACCTACTGCAGGACAAGTCAGCCTGTTACTGGGTATCGTCGTATACGATCACCTGGTGACATTAACCCTTCTTTCTTGCAAAGAAGAAGTCAAGAAGTTATTACCGGATGCCGGGCATTTTCGCCTGACCTTCGAGCTGTTCGCTGGCCACCTCATTTTCGACCAGTAAACATGGAGAAGTTTGATGGATCTCAAAATCCCATCGAATTTCTTCAAATCTATACAACAGCTGTCCGAGCAGCAGGAGGAGGAGAGCATGTAATGGCAAATTTCCTTCCAACTGTGCTTGAAGGATCCGCTCGATCGTGGTTATTAAACCAACCACTCGAATCGATCTACTCTAGGCAACATCTCTGCGACCTTCTACTGGCAAATTTCCAAGGCACATACAACCGCCCTGGAAAGGAAGACGACTTGCACCGGATAAGACAGAACAACGACGAGACTTTGCGCCAATTCATCAAACGCTTTAGTCAGGTTCGTAATTCAATTCCGGAAGTTTCTGACTCATCGGTTATCAGGGCTTTTAAGCAAGGAGTCCGTAGTATAAGGATAACAGAGGATATTGCTTTGAATCCTCCCAACACTGTTGCCGAGCTCTTCGAAATGGCCGATCGATATGTGACTGCTTCTGAGGCGGTCGAGTGAAACAACACTATTGATCGAGAAATAAATACTCCTCGAGAGCCAGGTGAAGTTGGTAAGGATAAGAAAGCAAAGAAGTCCAAGAATAAGATAAAGGGTCAAAAACCACAAACCAGTGGTTTCAAAGAGGTCTTGGCTGTGAAAGATAAAGAGCCACGAACCACCAAGTCGTACCCCGATCAAGGCAAAGGTAAGCGCCCTGATCGAAAGAACGACAAACCAAGGTGGTGTCCTTTTCATAAAAAGGAAGGACACGACCTCAGAATCGCCGAAGTTTTCCAAAAAGCTCGAGGACTACTACAACGGTAAAGAACCACTCCCACTCTCGGCAGGTAGGGAATACGAGTGGCCAAAAGTCGTCAGATGATGAAGAGATGCCGTTCCAAGATCCGCAACATACCGTTAAGCACATCTACGGAGGATCATCAACATACGAGTCAAAACGACAACTTAAAGCTGCCGGACGAGAGGTAAACTCTATATATGCTCCTCTTGTCAATAATTTACCGAAGTGGTCGGAAGTTACCATTTCTTTTGAGAAAGGGTGACTGCCCGATCACTTCGAATCGATCAGGTCGATATCCGATCATGGTCGAACCCACCATCAACAACTATCGGGTCAATTGAGTTTTGGTTGATGGTGGCAGTTCCTTGAACATACTGTTTACAAATGCCCTGGACGAGATGCAAGTACCCAGGACAAAGGTAAGACCGGTACGATACTCTTTTCATGGAATTGTACCGGGGTCTTCGGCCAAACCCATTGGCCAAGTTTCTCTTCCTTTAACATTTGGTTCACCAAGTAATTTCAGGACAGAGAAAATCTCCTTTGATGTGGTCGATTTCGATCAAGATATAACGCCATACTCGGACGACCAACTTTGGCAAAATTCTTAATGGCTACTCATTATGGGTATCAATGTCTTAAGATGCCAGTCCCAAAGGAGTGATCACAATTCATTGTGACAAGAAGATGGCGATAATCTGCGACCGCCGATCCTCGAGATGGTTGGTCAAATACCAACTCGAGAAGAAAGTCAGCCTTCAACTAGCAAGTCGAAGCCTAAAGCTGCATCAAAGCCGAACGACCAAGTCAAAGAGGTTCCTTTGGACGCAGAGAAACCCTCAAGACTGCTCGACGGGAGACTTCCGACCCCAAATAGGAAGACACCTCATCACCTTCCTCCGAGCTAACGCAGATGTCTTGGCGTGGTAAGCATCCGACATGCCCGAGTCCCCAGGAGGTGATCGAGCATGTGCTAGCTTTACTACCGATAAAGTACCCGTAAAACAAAAATTACGAAGATTTGCCCCTGATCGATGAGATGCTATTAAATCAGAATTGGATAAGCTACTTAAAGCAGACTTTATAAGAGAAGTCAACCACCCAGAGTGGTTGGCTAACCCTGTAATGGTCAAGAAGTCAAACGGTAAATGGCGTATGTGCGTAGACTTCACTGATCTTAATAAAGCTTGTCCAAAAGATGATTTCCCTTTACCTCGTATCGATCAGTTGGTTGATTCTACTGCAGGTTGTGAAATATTAAGTTTTTTAGATGCATATTCTGGATACCACCAGATCAATATGTGTCTAAACGATGAAGAAAAGACCGCATTCATTACACCATTTGGTACCTTTTGCTATGTCAAAATGCCATTTGGTCTAAAGAATGCCGGTGCTTCTTTTCAACGCTTGATGCAATCAACTTTTTCATCTCAATTAGGCCGGAATCTGGAAGTCTATGTTGATGAACTAGTCGTAAAAAGCATTAATAAATTTAATCATATCACTGACCTACAAGAAACATTCGACAACCTCAGAAAGCACTGCTTAAAACTTAATCCCGAGAAGTGTGTGTTTGGAATTTCTTCAGGAAAATTGCTTGGATTCCTAGTATCTGAACGAGGAATCGAAGCAAATCCTGAGAAAATAAAGGCCATCCTCCAAATGCGCCCTCCGACCACAAAAAAGGAAGTCCAGAAACTCACTGGGTGCATGGCGGCTTTAAGTCGTTTCATCGCACGACTAGGAGAAAAAGGACTACCTTTCTTTAAACTTCTCAGGAGACATGAAAGTTTTGAGTGGTCGAACGAGGCAAACGCTGCCTTCGAGGATGTCAAGAGGTACCTTTCGAGTGCTCTGCTCGTTTCTCCGCAACCGTAAGAGACGCTCTTAATTTACCTAGCCGCCACGCCACAGCAAAGAGCGCGAGATCGGGTCGTAGAACGCAAAACGCATAACGACCGGTTTACTACGCCGCCAGTTTTACACGCCTAAGGAGCGTTACCCTCGTGTCCGTAAACTTCTATATGCCCTCCTCATGTCGTCGAGGAAATCTGCGGCATTATTTTCAGCGCACAAAATAGTCGGCTGCCTCGAGTTTCCTTTGGGAGCAATCCTCCATAATAAGGAAACAGCGGGACGCATGGCAAAATGGTCAGTCGAACTTGGGGAATTCGACCTCCATTTCGTGTCCCGAACGGCCATAAAATCCCAGATCTTGGCAGACTTTGTCGCCGAATGGACAAATCCTGAACCTGTTCAGGATCCCCAGTACGATTCCCACGACCAGGGGATGATGTACTTTGATGGGTCACTTACTTTAAGTGGCTCGGGGGCTGGGGTGGTCCTGGTATCTCCTATCGGAGAAACCTTAAAGTATGCCATACAATTAAACTTTCAGGCCACTAACAACGTGGCAGAGTACGAAGGTTTGCTAGCTGGCATACGAGCTGCGAAAGCACTCTCAATTCGTCGACTACTCGTGAGAGGAGACTCTCAACTAGTCGTGAATCAAGTCGGGAAAGAGTACCAGTGCTCCAACTTGACAATGTCTCAGTACTTATCGGAAGTACGTAAGCTAGAAAAGTATTTTTTAGGTTTCGAGGTACAATTCATCCCTCGAAAGGATAATTTTCTCGCAGACCAACTTGCTCGGATGGCTTCTTCCCGATCTGCAGTACCAAAAGGAGTTTTCTTGGAGCAACTCCAAAAGCCGTCTGTGGCCGAAGAACCAGAGACACCTCCTATTGAGATGGCCTCATTAGATTACGAGGATACCTGGATGACTCCCATCTACGAGTATCTTCACAAGGATTCCGTACCCGAGGATGATCTTGAGGCAGATCGTTTATCCCGAAAAGCCAAAATGTATACTTTGGTCGAAGGAGTCCTCTACAAACGAGGAACCCAAGGGATACTCATGCGATGCATTCCGCAAAACGAAGGAATAACACTCCTTCATGATATACACAATGGCATCTGTGGGACGCATGCTTCCTACAGAACGCTGGTCGGTAAGGCCTTTCGACAAGGTTTCTACTAGTCAACAGCTCTGTACGATGCTAAAGAGTTGGTTAAAAAGTGTGTCCAATGCCAGTTTCATGGTAAACAGATACACCAACCAGCTCAAGCATTACAAACAATACCTCTTTCTTGGCCTTTTTGCACTGGGTCTCGATATCCTAGGACCGTTTCCCAAAGCTCCAGGAGGTTTCGAATTCCTTTTTGTGGCTATTGACACGTTCACAAAATGGATCGAAGCCGAACCTGTAAATGGGATAACAACGGAAGCAGCAAAGAGGTTCATGATGAGATGCGTAATTAGCCGGTTTGGAGTTCCGAGTCGGATAATTATAGACAATGGTAAACAATTTGCAAGTGCAAAATTTCAGGAATTTTGCGACGAGTTGGGTACCAAGTTATGTTATGCTTCTGTTGCACATCCCCAAAGCAACGGGGCAGTTGAACGTGCAAACGGCCAAATAATGCGAGGAATTAAAACCCGAGCCTTCGACCAGCTCGTTAAGCGCTCGGGGGCTTGGGTACAAGAATTACCTTCAGATATGGGCGGTCAGATGCGACCACTAGCCGAGCGACAGGAGAAACACCATTTTTTCTAGTGTTCGAGTCGAAGCTATGCTTCCTCCGAGCTAAAATTGCAATGACACGAGTTGAAACCTTCAACAACTCCGACCAGAACAACTTCGAGCGGATGATATTAACCTACTCAAGAAAGGAGAAACATGGCCTTAATCCGCTCAATGGTCTACCAACAAGCCCTACGCAGATACTACGATCGTAAGGTCCGCCTCGCACCTTCTTGTAGGTGACTTGGTGTTGAGGCTCGCCAATCCAAGTCTAATCGAATAAACTTTCTCCCAAGTGGGAAGGTCCTTACGATGGTCGAAGTCACTCGGCGTGGTCGCACGACTAGCAATGGAAGACGGACAGGTTCTCTCAAATTCTTGGAACATCGACCAGTTACGCAAATTCTATGTGTGACCAACCTCTCAGGCAATAAAGGCCCAGTTCCTTCTACCTCTTTTGTCTTATTTTTAGTAGTGCTTTTTTAATCTTTCGACTATGATCCAAAACACCCGCTTTCTTTACACTGGTCGAAAGGCAAGTAACATCATCTAGTCGAAGTCTTTCCTCTCTGCACGTGGTCCTGCCCACTAGAAGGAACTTCCTAGCATCGACCCGTTACTCACTTTTGTTGCCAATACAGAGAGCTCGGGTTCTATCTAGTCGAAATGTTCTCAAAGCCAACTCTTCCCATCTTAGTTTTCGTAATTTCGAAAAATATTCTAAGTAGAGTGCACTTTTTTATATTTATTCAACCACCTTTGGTGTACTCGCTTCGCTTTAAGCGGTGAAGGAAGAGACACACCTAGTCGAAGTCTTTCCTCTCTGCACGTGGTCTTGCCCACTAGAAGGAACTTCCTAGCGTTGCTCAGTCTCCCACTTTTGCTACTAGAAAAGACTTATCGAGTCCATCAGAAAAGGGCGAATGAATTATTAAAGTCCTCTAGATGTTTGCTTAACTCAAGTTGATGTTCTTGGTTTGATTAAACTAGTCATAGATGGTAACATCACCTAGTCGAAGCCTTTCCTCTCTGCACGTGGTCCTGCCCACTAGAAGGAACTTCCTAGTGTCGAGTCGTTTCTACTCTTTCGACCAGTGCTTGACAACCATAACAAAAACTATAAGTTAAACAAACCTCTCTTTATTTCACACACTATTTACTTGGATTGTCTAAACAAGCCAAGCAAATAGTCGGGGGCTAGGATAAAGTTATTAATTTAACTTCAGTTCTTGGTCTTTTATTCGTTAATTATCTTTTGAGTTGCTAATTACTCGACAAGATGATTTGCAGGAAACAAGATGGATCACATATATTTCGTTAACAGAAACTTGTCTGTCTTACAAAGTTGTTACAGATCACTCTGAAGAGGGAGAGCCCAGTTGCATTTCCTCCGCCACCTTTTTGCCAACTGATTGCATTTCTTCAATCAAACGACTCGCCTCGATTGTGGCGATCAAGTCGGCTTCGATTGGTTGCACATTAAGGCGGGGGTCATGAGCTTTAAGTTTCGCCAAAGCATAACTTACTGCAGCTTCGACCGCCTCCCTTATGGATTCAGTTTGGTTGGCCTTCAGAGTGGTCACCATTTCTTGCAAAGTTCCGACTTGTTCCCCGATGGTACTTATGTGAGCAGCTATCGTATCTTCTCGAGGAGTTTTTCCCTCAGTATGTAGCTCACCAAGTACCTGGTTCAGGTGTGTGATGTTGCCTTGAACATTAGTCTTCATTGATTCCATCTCCTGTTGGGAACGAGTCGAAGCCTCGCGAAGTCTTTTGTTCTCGACCACTTGTTCTGAAAAGAATAAAACCGGTCAAACAAAAATAAACTTCTAGAGGAAGAGAACACAAATATAATTATAGGTAAAGCATTTCTTACCTACTAGTCGAGAATCCAACTTCTTGACTTCTTCTTTATGGGAAGTAATGGTTTCAGCGTGCTTTTTCTCCCATGTTTTAACGTCCTCTGCATTTATCTTAGCAATGCGGACGACCTCGTTACAGATAAGAGTTTTTTCATTTATTTCTGCCTCGATGTTTCTCAATTCGACAGCAATTTCTGAAAAAGAAATTAGCATTAGAAAAGGGAAAATACTCGAAAAGAACAACAGGTAAAGAATTGCTTACCTGTTACTCGAGTTTTCAGTCCCTCGAGTTCCTGATCCTTATTCTTGGTAATACGAGAAAACTCCTGAATGACCAAAGTTTTTTCTCCAACTTCAGTCCGGAGCTTCTTCATTTCATCTTCTTTTTCTGGAAGAGAAATGAGAATCGAGTAAAGGTCAAAGTCAAAAGCAGTCTTAAGTTCAGCACTTACTGTTTATTTTTTCCTGCAATCTTTTAGTTGCAGAGATGGCTTCTCGAAGTTTCTTCGAGAGGTCTACGACTTCCTCCCTCAACTTTTTCGACTCCTCTTTTTCATAATCGAGCGAGTCAGCTAAGGTCTTTGTGTCACTTTTTAACCTACAAAGGATAAAAGTGGATATGAACCATCGACCTGGTCGTAAGTCTTTCTACGACAAAGCCTCTTGTCGTAAGCTTTTTACGACCAATACCTTGTCATGAGTTTTTCCATGACAAATCTCGTAAGCACTATATAAGTAGTCAAGTCGAAAACGACTATGAAAAACAGTGACTTACCATCTCTCCTTTCAGAGGCGAGTTCCTCTTTTCTTTCTGACTCTAGAAGTTGTCGATGATACTCACCAACAATGGCAATTTGCTCTAGAGCTTTCTGCAAAAGGAAGACAGTGAGAAGAAAGGGGAAAGCCACATATATAAGTGTCTTAAAAATACTTACATTCATGGTTGACCTAGCAAATGACGAATAAACCATCTCCGGGTCTTCAGCTTGTCTACCCTCGAAAGTTGATCCCACCAAACCTTCTCAAGACGCTCATTGTCAAAGATGTTTCCTCTATTGGGAATATCGTTGGGATGGGGGACTCGGTCGTGACATCTGAAAGCAGAAGACCCTACGACGGTAGCAGGTCCAAAGAAGTCAGCACAGAAGTTGAAGTATTCTTCTTCCTCCGATTACTCGTAGTCGCAGCTTCTCTTTGATCTTTGGAAGGAACGCCGCCACGATTTCCTTCCCAAATACGGTGTATGTGCTCGTCACCACCTTGACCAGAGGCTTCTATAGCTGCCCCTGTTGTCTCTACGACCTCAATAGTCGTAGCCGCTACTTCAGTAGATGCAGCCGCTACTTCAACGGTCGTAGCTACAACCTCAGCGGTTGTAGGAACCACTCTGGGAGCCACGACTTCATCGGCCACCTAGGCCAAGGATGATCCTTCGACCACCTCCATTGTTACCTCTCCAGCAACTGAAGAAGTGGCAATGGGCTTCTCAACGGAAGCATTCCCGGGGGTTGAAGGAGTCGGACTAAAATAAAGAAAAGCAAATCAAAGTTGTGAAAAGAAAAAGGTAAATGTTGTTCTTACACTTTAGTACATTTCAGATACTCGCACTCGGTCTTAACCAGGAATTTAGGAGCAATCCTCCCAACGGAGGACTTCTTCTTCTCTACGACCACGTCTGGTCGAGGGTCAGTAATAGGCCCAGCTATGACCACGTCTGGTTGTAGAATTTGAACATGAACCACATCTCGGTCTCTCGATTTTTCGATAGCCGAGACCGCCTCGACCACTCCAAGAGCAAAGACTACCTCAATCGCAGTTGTGCCGAGCAAAGATCGTCCTTTATAAAGACATAAAATCTTTCCAGATTTCCTTTTCCAGTTGCTTAACAAAACTAGGAGTGGCAGAAACTGCGAAAGATTTCTTGTCATGGTAGAAGGGTACCTTAGCCCTGCGGGGTTTACGCTTAAGAGGTTCAACTGCTTCAACCCCCTCGGATTCGACGGCTTCAGCCTCGACTTCAATTATGGCTATGTCCGCCGCAGGCTTTGTGGAAGATCTGGTCGAAAAACCAGAGCTCGAACTTGCTCCTCCCTTGTCAGCGGATCTCGCAAGTCGACGTCTCTTGGACGGAGGAGCCGAGCCTTTGTTTTTCGATAATGCTGCACCAATGGTTATCAGCGCAACTTTCTCGTCGTCTGGACGATTTTCCATGCCTACTTTCTGTAAAGCAAAACAGAAAAAGAAGAATTACTAACCGGTCGTAAGTTTTTCTACGACATTTTCTTGATCGTAAGATATTCTACGATCACCACTAGTCGTAAGTTCTTCTACGACTATAAAGTCCTAAAGAAAAAAAATCAACTTTTGATTACCTTTAGGCGTTCTATCCTTTCATTTGCGGGTAAAGCCGCAATGATTTGAGGAATCACCGCTCGAGGTGGCGGAGACTTCTCACAGATGAGTTTGACCCTAGCGTCAATCTCCACTGTGGAAGATCCGTAAACAGATAAGAACGTTAGATAACTTTGAGAAAGACCAAACCAAGAGCTATGTCGGAAGTTCACTTACCTCGCCATAGTCCCCGGTGGGTCTCCTCTCCCGAGTATCTCCACATAGGAGATGCTCGCTTCTTCAAGGGACTGATTCGGCGTGTGATGAAATCTGTCACCACATGCCATCCGGTCAACCCCTCCTCCTTCAAGTCCTTGATGGCTTGAATGTAGGGAGCAATCCGACTAATATCTTCAGGGGTTGAGTCCCATGAAGATTTCTTCTCGGCAGTCTTCCCCACGAAAGAGAGGCTGTCTTCTGAGGTGACTTTCCACTAAAACCACCTCTTCCTCCATCCCGGCCATGAAGACCGAGTGAAACTCTGAATATACTCCCTCGACTTCAAGTCGTGGAGCTTCAGACCGCAACTTCCGGCGATTCCAGTTTGTCGAGCCATCCCGTAATAATATTGGAAAAGCTCGAGGTCCGCCGGAATCCTCAGGTACGCCTCGCAAAGGTACACGAAGACACTCAGTATAGTAATGGAATTAGGACCTAGATTCACTAATTCCACTCCAAAGTTCTCGAGTACCACCGTAAGAAAGGGGTGAGCAGGCAGTCGGAGGCAGCACTCATAGTAAGCTTGGAAAACGGGGATTTGCCCATTTTCCCCCGATGGCCAGTGCTGTCCGATAGCCGGAATCCATTTTACCAGAGCCTTCTCTAGAATCTTCCCGGCGTCGACTAAGACTTTGATCTTTGCCGCATCCATCTCCGACTCTTCCCACTCAGAAACTTTCTTGGCCATTTCTCTCAGAAACAAGAAGTTTTGGATTGAAGAAAGATTGCCCGAGAAGACACGATTAGGGTTGGCGGCGGAGAAGGCGAAGAGCTCGAAGAACAGTGGGAGCGATTTGGGGAAAAGGTAAGAATCCAAGTCTAACTCCTGATGAGTTTTTATAACCGCACGATTGCCACCGCTCCGGGAATCGTTTCATCGACAGGTCTGTGGGAGTCTGTTGCAATTCCCTAGATGGTCTGTTCGAGAAAATTAGGTTCGTTTCGTCACCTCCAAGCGAAATTACTTTCTTGACCAAGTCTTTCTAGTCGAATGAAGTATCAATCGGAACGGATTTTTCTCCGATCGCCCTACTACGACCACTTCATAGTCGTAGGGGTTTTTAAGACTATTTGATAATCGTAAGCAACCTTCCTGACCAAGCAAATTCCTGGTCAAAGTAGCACTCAAATGTCGAAGAGTTTTTCCTTCGACCATCATTCTGCGACATTTTCATAGTCGTAAGACCATTTGCAAATCCTTCACCAAGTAAGTTACTTTCACTTGAAGCTAGGGGGCTAGATGACGAGGATCTGATAATCCTCGTTTTATCTTTTATCTATAATTCTTATTATGGGTAAATATGATGTCACGTAGTCCCCAGAAGTACCCTTTACATTTATAAGGGAGAGGCCTACCAAGTGATTGTAAGATCTTCTACAATCACCCCTATAGTCGTAAGTCTTACTACGACTATATCATGGTCGTAAGTCCTTCTACGACCACTACCTGGTCGTAAGTCCTTCTGCGACCATTGTCCAGTCGTAAGTTCTGCTACGATCAAGTCAACCACGACCACCTTATAATCAATAAAACCTACAAGCAAGTGGGTCCAATTGATTAAGGAATCCAGACGATCCACATGCACTATTATCCCGCGTAGTAATAGTGCTTAAATACCCCATTACCTCTGAAAGATAACTGCCAAACGGCGTGAAGGAGCCACTACGCCGGTAATTATTGCCATCATGCGCCCATTACTGGCTTGATTAGGCGCCTCTTCAGCAGGGAAAAACGGCTACTCCTTCACGACTATATAAAGGCATCAATCAGAAGGACAAGGGGGGGAAGAGAGAGCCAATCAAGGACAATCAAGGGGAAATACAAGGACTGTTCTTTGTAATAGTCTTAGTTTCTAGCTTGATTGTTGAGAATACAGTCAATGCCACACACACAGGAGTAGGGTTGTTATTCTCCCCGGAGAAGGCCCGAACCTGTATAAAAATCCCGTGTCAATCGCTCTGCGTGATTTCATCTCTAGGAGACCCCCCGAATCAAACAATCTTTACGTAAGATCGGTTCTAAAACACCGACAGTACTGTTGTCATGTCGATCTGAGAAGCATAGCCTAGTCATTTGTTGTTGTAAAAAAGAGAGATACCGGTCAATCAGATGTTCTCATGACTGATATAGTGAAGAAGGGGCCAGAAAGAGAGAGAGAGAGACAATTTGATGGTGGCAAGTACTGTCACGCCATTATCTTTGGTGTTAGAGTAACATATTGTCACTCCATTATCCCTGGCGTGGCATGACCATGCTGCAACGCTAGGGTTTGTGCAGTTCCAAAGGAGTTGCAAAACCCTCACCGTATTCTAGTGCTAAGTCCTATCACACTAGTACTTCTGGCATGATAATTATATCTTATCACACCATGAGACCTGGCGTGGCATAACTATGTTGCAACACTAGGGTTTGCGTAGTTCCAGAGGAGTTGCAAAAACCTCATCGCATTCTGGTGCTAAGCCATGTCACGCCAATATCCTGGCATGACATAACAATGCTGCCACGCAAGAGTTTGTGTGGCTCCAGACGAGTTGCACGCCAACACCGTCCTATCGGTACTAAGTCCTATCACGCTAGGTATAGTGGCATCACAATTGCATTCAGTAAAGCCACAATACCTGGCATAACATTACCTGTATAAACATAATACAACAACATCTATGGATGTATCAAGTTCAAAAAATTCAATTTTTACAAACTTGCACATTTATGCATATTCCAGTAATGAAAATTCATTTCATGCAATTATTTCAAGAATCATCCAAGAAATGTCATCTCATTTCATTCAAACATAGACACGAATACATATATCAATTCAAAACATTCATTATTTACATCACTTCCGTTTTCGGCGCGCACCTGTTCCCGGTGTGAACCTAGATGCTGGATGTTTGCCCCACGTGCCTTGGACGATGTTTACCAAACTAATGTCCACGTGGTCACAACGCTTACGATGCGGAGACATGGCCTGAGTCGGGTACATGGGGGTCGGTGCACCAACAAGGTCCGAGAGGACCATCTCGTTGGGAAGCCTGGCATCCACGTCCTCGTCGTCCTCCTTCTTGTCCTCGTCTCGTGCGGCCGAAGTGGATGTCGTTGCACGCAATATTGTAGCACGCGAGGAGCCACTCCGAGCCTGGGCGAGTTGAACGACTTCTCCAGCCGCCGCCGTGCAGTTCATTTTTGCGGCCATTCGCCGGCATCAGCGGCGAACCATCTACATGGTAAACCAAAAAAATATACAGTGGTTTAATAAAACAAAAGATAAAGTGAAGTACTAAAATGAAGAACAATACAAACTTAATACACTGTAAAAGATATAACTGAATATACTAAATGCCTAAATCATAATTAATTTGTCCTTTTCCACATAGTATGTCTCTAACATATGCAATGAGACATTGTCCATATTAATCACTCTTTTGTACGTATGTCTCATTTTTTAAATGGTATGGAGAACTAATGGACCACAATAAAAATTTCTAACCAGGTGTTACATGCCAATGGGCAATCAATAATATAGAGAGACCTATAAAAAATAGTATAGAGAAATGACCGCAACTAAAGTTCCCCAAGATAACACATGTATTCAATGCTCAGCAGCAACTCTGTGTTTTGGCGGAGCAAAGCAGTGTAGGTAAGGGCATCAAGCATCTTAATGAATTACTATGCAACCACATAGACTGTCCATAAAGTTTTGTGAATCAATGGAATAGTTCCTCTTGCAAACTGCTTATTAGAAATATCATGCAGATCTAATAAATCACAAGTATGCTTACCAAATAAGAAGCAACAAAAATAAAGGAGTTGAACCTATGTGCTTTCAATTTTCAACAATTTAATGTATGCTCACACAAGTTCCCTAAAAAAATTCAAAATAGGCAGTTGCCCATCTTTCCAGTAGTTACTACTTTATTCATGCTCACACAATGTAACCTCACTTGGTTCGTCTAAAATTTCAATAGTGCTTGGCCTTGTAAAAAGATAATACAACATATAGATCAATTAACAAAGTTCCTCAATTAACAAATTTACACTTTCCACTTGAATGAAGCTGTGATACCTCAACGAAGTTCCTCACGCATTGAAAGCTCCCCTCCGAGCCCTCCGGTACCATGAGCACATCACCGGCCTCGTTGCATATGCGTGCAAGCTACCTTCCCTGTAAAAGGGGTAACAATGTAAAATTTTTGCTAACCATGACATTGGAAAATAGTATAGGGAGGAAATTTACTCACGTAGTAGGCGTTGATCGGGGGCGCTCTCCGGCTGCGTACCTGTCCATGTGAACTAGTCCACAATATCCTCATCGGACGAGTGACCCTCCCCTATGTCTGCCTGGGTCATGGCTGGTCGAAGCTAGAGCCGCGCGACGCTGTGGAGCCACCGAGGGTACCTGATGAACTGAGCCTTCTGATGGATCCGTGGCACGTCCCTGGACCGATTTAATCGGTCGGCCCACTCCAACATTGTAGCGTCCCGTTTTTCGGAGTTTTTGAAAATTTTAAAAGACAACCATTTGCTTCTTTTGCCAAAAGCTTAATTTTGAAATTTCAGAATCCATTTGCAGTTTAATATGAATTAATCAAACTTCAATTAAATTAAAGTTGGTTTAATTGATTTTTCTGGAATTTAAAATCAAAATTATTATTTTAAGAATTTTCTTGGATTTATTGGATTTTAAAAAGGAATTTTACTTTTTCCCGAAATTAAAAATTAATTTATTTGCAAAAGAAAAATAAAATTTAAAGTTAAAAGTATTTTTATTAAGTCCAGAATAATTCAAGGAATTTCTTTCAATTTTTCTAGAATTTTTGGAGTATATTTGCTATTTTCTAAATTGCTTTTTGTTTTATTTGAATTTCTGAAAATCAAAAAAACTATTTTAATTTCCCTTTACTGTTGTGGGCCGAATCTTCCGGCCCATCTCCTGTTTTTCCACCTCCGGCCCACTCCCGCGGCCCACCTCTCGCTCCGCCGCCCGCTCTCATGGCCTCGGCTCTGGCCGTTGGATCTCCATCCGGCCGTTCTCGCGCGCGCCGCCCTCTTTCACCTCACCGCTCGATCCTCATCGGACGCTCTCGGCCCACGCCACCGCAGCTCCGCCGCCGTTTCGCCGTTGGATCAAGATCCGCCGCTTCTTTCGCCTTTCGCACTCCTCCATCTTCCCACCGTCCGATCCTCTCTCTCCCGCTCTCTCTCCGACCGCGGGCGTAGCCGTGGCGCGCGTCGGGTCGGGTCGGCCTGCGTCAGCGCGCCGGCGCGTGGCGCCTACGTGTGCGCTTGCGCAAGCGCTGACGCATTTCTTTGGTTTTTTTCAATAGAAAAATAATTCCGGAAAAATCCAAAAACCCTAATTCTATCATTTTATGTGATTTTCCAACTTCTTTTGGCCATAACTTTCACATCCGAACTCCGATTTGGGTGATCCAAATTTTTAAATTCATATAAATTCAGCCTCTTTCATTTGGTTCTGGTTTTGCAATTTTTGGAGTTCATTTGGTGCTATTTTATTTATTTGTTGCTATTCTCGCACGTGTAGATTCCGGCGTTTCGGAAGATTTCTTCGACCCGACGACCGAAGACCCGCTCCTCGTCAACGAAGGCAAGTCGTAGGCCTTTGATCATGTTGAACCCCTTTTACAAAAGTATATTGCTTCAAATTATCATGCATGGCTAGTTTTATTAAAAATAGTTTTGGGAGTAGATAAATACCAAATTGCCATTATGCCTCCTTGATAAATTGAAAATGAAATGTCTCCTTGAATGACATATATCCTTGGACACCATAGGATGGTTAATACTAGTTGGACATAATTGTATACCAACTTGGGAGCGTAGTATTGCTTAGACATGCTCTAGTTACCCGCGGTACTTGCGATCACATGTTCATGATGAATGAAATTTGACTAATGGAACTATGGAACAGTGGTGTGAGGCCACTTTTATTAAAAGATGTTGTGCCATGGCAGGGATTGCCATTTGGTCGGGAATGAACAAAAATGATTTATGCTCGGGCTTGAGGTAGGAAGCTAGAGTGGGTGTGTGATGCACATTGGGTTGTGGTAGACTTGTCTGAGCAGCCAACTAAGGACTTAACTTTGCAAGTCATTGATCTGGGCCACCTCGTGCAACCATAAGTCCGGTATGGGACGGACAGCCAACTAATTAGGGAAGTTTTGAGTCGGTTACGTTGTGGTGGTTTAATGGCGCAAGAGGGGGTCGTGATGGCGAAACCTTAGCAGGCGTAACCGAGGCAAAATGGAACTTTGTAAAGGCTTTGTGATAGTCACTTAGTCGCACACCTCGGAAGTGTGTCGACGGACATTACAAGTGATTTATCTCGTGGGTAAAGTGTACAACCTCTACAGAGTGTTAAAAACCTATTGAATAGCCGTGTCCCGATTCTACGGACATGCACAGTGATTTCGCGCAAAGGTAGCATTTTCAAAAATGTGGTTTGGTTCGATGGAAGCGTTTGGTTGGAATGGTTGGGAAGTGAGCGGATGTTCCGTTTGATTCAAAAGAACTTGGTTATCTATGTATTATTCTTTTAAAATCTGCTTTGCAATCTAATTAATGTAATTCTTGTTAAACTTGCTTTACGCAAATTAACCATAAAGCCATCCTTGCTTAAGCCTGTCATGAATACTATGTGCATACATTTCTCTACGATTTCTTCTAAGTAGATCATGGAAGTAGATGGGCCCGGTGAGAGCGCTTCATCCAGCATGGAAACCACTACCAAAGCTTCCCGCCGCATGTTGGGTTTAGCTCCATTTTGAGAACCTCATGGAAGTAGATCGTGGTGAGAGCGCCGATGTATGGCAACCACGTCGACTGCAACCACGTGACTGTGCACGATAAGACAATAGCGATGAAATCATAGTTGAAACAGGTGAATGCAACAAGTGAACAACTGATCAAACTGTACCTAGTCCTGCGTGATGACGTCAAGCTCGTTTGTATACCCGAGGTACCACGACCTCGGATGCCCAGTAGGTGGCACAATGAAGCTCCAGAGGTAGGCTACCGTCGGTAGCGACGCAATGTCTTCAAGGGGCCATGCCTGCATGGAGATAGTTTTTAGTCACATTTTTATGGAATGACACGTATATGATAAATAAAAAAATCCGTACCTAAAAGGCAGAACGAGTGGGCCGACCCACAGGCAATCGCTCCCACATCTAGACTTGTAGGAGGCATGTGCAGCCGCCCAAGTTGCCATCGGCACTCCGTGAGCGGCACACATCACACAAATGCCGGTAAAGACAAGCAAATGCAGCAGAACCCCATCTGTAGCTCCCTACCGCTCGGAAATCAACCAACATGGGCAAGTAGATCTAAGAGACGGCATTGCTGGTACCGTCTGGGAAAAGGAAGGAGTCGAGCAGATGCCAAACCCATGACCGTGCGAAGCGCTGCATTGTGACCACATCTGTGTCTGGTGGGCACACGCTGAAGTGCGCACGTAACCAGGACGCTTGTCCCTCGAGTCTGCATGCGGGTCCTCCGGTCGCACTCCAAGCCACTCTCCCACCCAGTCTCACCAACTGACACTATTGATGTCCCCAATCACTGAAGCCCGTCTATGAGGAGGTCCAGAATCATACTGACATCCTAGAGGGTGATGGTCATCTCACCTGACTGTAGGTGGAACGTGTGGGTCTCTGGTTGCTATCGGTCCACCAGTGCGGTAATCACAGAACCATCCATACGGGGAGCCCGTTGATGACTATCCATGCCAAAGCAAGCAGACCTGCATCACGAATGCGTGGCACGTACCGCTCATCCCAATCTAAAGGGGTGCGGGTCCGAGGGTGAAGTGGATGGAGTACCTGCAAGAGAGATAAGCAGAAAAATAGATGAAACAAGCACATAGTCAATAAGTTGGAAGCATGATCGAATAATAGATTAGCAAATCTCACCACACCCTCGTCGGCTATGCGGTGTGCGCGGTAGTCGTCATCGTGCTCAGAGAGGAGCAATGCGTACTACTGGTGCTACAGCATCCTGCATTACAGGAAAAGGTTTTATTAGTATACATGAGGTATAAAATAATCTAAAAACTGCAAAGGAGTGAACTCTATAAATAAACAACAATCATTTTCACACAACAACAACCTTGGTTACCTCAGGCGGGCAGGATAAGTGAGCGGCACCTCCTTACCCTATGCGGCTGGCAATCCCTACTCATGTGCTTTGCCTGGTGTGTCTGTGCTCGTGGCACTCCGAGCATATGTTGGTTATGGTGGTGTCGTCGAAGTCCCCCAGACTATACATGTCCTTACCTCCTTGCTGTGAGAGGTTCATATCATTGTGAAGCCTCTTCCTCTTCCTTCGACCGCGTCGTTTGTTCACCATTTCTTTGTCAGGAATATATTCCTCCCCCACATATGGTGGCCAATGCGAGGGATCGAGGTAAGGCTCAAATCTCTTCTCCCAAGTCCTCATCGTAGCTAGCTTTGATAATTCCTTCGCGATGAAGGTGTTAGAAAGGTGACTTACACCGCGCACGCAACAGGCGGTGACGATGTGAGAGCATGGGACAAGTAGCAAAGCCAAGACCATGCAAGTACAATCTCCCGCAGTCAGGTTAACTCTATGGTTTTTGCTACCATAACGCTCGCCCCTATCGATGTTCCACCGGCTGCCCTGACAGTGTAGATATGCAAAGTGGGATCGTATTTCTCCGCCTCTTGATTGCATGAATCTTCCTCCGTCATAGCAAGGTGTTTGGCAGCAGCCACACCCCAATGCTCGCATGCATTGTATGCATCCCTTGCACAGGTCCACTGATCCACAAAGTATCAGCTGGTCTTCCTAAATGAGTACTCCAAGATAGCCGATACTGGCATATCACGAATACCCTTAATAACGTTGTTGAACACCTCCGAGATGTTCGTTGTCATTATACCATACCAACAGCCACATTCATCGTATGCCTGTGCCCACTTCGTATTCTGCTCCAAAACCTCGTTCAACCACTTATTCCCTTCATCAGTTGTCACTCCCCTCAACTCCATCAGCTTGACATTGAAGTCCCTCTCCTCCAAACATCCGCACAACAGCTTGAACTTTCTTGTGGAATCTTCCCTCCTGCATTGCTTGAAGAAATTTGCCGCTAAGTGACGCGTGCACCACCGATGCAGTGCATCCAAGTGTCCCTCAAGTCTGCTCTTCACAGCGTTCAGAATGTCGCGGTGCCTGTCTGAAACGATGCTAATCGCCGTCCTGGCCCAACGAGGAGTAGACAAACTATATCCATGATGTTGGAAATATGCCCTAGAGGCAATCATAAAGATGATTATATTTTATTATGTTCATAACATTGGATAATATGATATCTTGTTCCTGGAATAATATTAATAATATTTATTATCAAGTATGCGACTTGATTGTGAAACTTTATATTTCTGCGATGATTATTCTTAAACGTTCCCTGGTCGGAAACATATGAGAACACATATGAATAGATGTGACGCCCCGTGTCATTACCCCTAGGGTAATCACACTTAGGCACACGGATTACTATTTGTCTGCCCGGTAGAACACCGCTCCGACGAATAGCAAGCCATTTTATCGGAGTTGCGCAGCAGAACAATAAGATAGAAACTGTACATCTTTATTACAGTAGTAGCCACACAAGGCTAGGGCTCTTAGTAAAGCTATTACACAAACACAAAAGGGAGCTTCTCCGCCTCTGGAGTCTGCTCTGAACTACCGCCCTCCTACTCGTCCCACGAGTCAAAGATGGCTTCCATCTCGCTCAGGTCCTCGCCGCCGCGATGCCTTCTCCTCCGCCGCCGTGATCGGTACACAGAAGTCCTTCGTCCCACTCGGGATGGTTCCCGGCCGGACTAGGATCTAACAAAGGAGAATACTAACAAGGTTGAGTATAAAAGTACTCAGCAAGCATTAATAGCAAAAAGATGCATTGTATGACTGATCTCTGGTCTTTATCACAAATTCTAAAATCATCTCTTTCTGAAAATACTCATTAAAACATTAAGTGGCAATTTTAATTCTGAAAATACTACTAGTCACTCGGAAAGAAGAAAGACCCCTAGCGGTTCCCGTAGACTCCAATCCAGGAGACTAGCATGAATTCATGATTTGTATAGCACTGTGCAGGCTTGCACCACTTTACCCATAGCTACTCTGAACTCTTTCTGAGCTAGGTCCATCGAGTTTAGAATACATACGTTTTCCAGGTTACGTGATTAAGTCTCCACCCATTGTTTTCCGTCGGTGTCCTAGCGCACCTAGTCCTCCACCGAGTTCCAACAATGTTGGTTGAGGCGGCTCTCATCCGTGCTCAACACTCCACCTTGGGACGGCTATCCTCCGTGCCCAACACTCCCGTTGTGGAGAATATAATTACGTAAACGGGTAACATTTTCTGCCCGCCGAAACGGGAAAATGGTTGGCACTGAATTTACGGCATCTGACCGAGTAAGAGTTTTGTTAGTCCTTATATTATAACCATAGGTAAAGGGGTCCCACCTCTTACCATCATCATCATCATCATCATTTTCCCTGCCAGGGCCCCCTTTACCCACATAGTAATACTCATTCTTATCTCATCTCAGTTTTCTTATCTTTCTCATCATCTCAAACCAATTTGATTTTGAGAAATAGTTTTGATGCAATACATATATGATAGAGCAATATACGGTTTACATTTAACATAACTATATTTATGCTCAAAAGGATAGCTTGCCTTTGGAGTTGTAGGAAAAGTCGGCGATGACGAATCTCTTATCGCCTTCTCCGTCGACCTTTGGTTTGCCCTCTCAGAGCAAAGCGGTATACTAATAATATATAAATAAATATTTAGTTGAGTTTGAGTGATAATAGACGCATAAAATGCTAATACGACTCCTATGTTAGCCAAATTTTAATTTAATAAAACCTTTTGGAACCCGACCCAGTTAGCACTCTCCCGCTAAAAATCGTTCTAGGGTTAAACTCTATCTATTGCCGACATCGCCGAACTCACGTTCTACACTCGACACAATTACGACCAGATCTTACACTCTGCTACGCCTACAAGGATCTACTCTAGGGCACAAGACTACCAACACTTCTGGCACACCAACGGATTACTCCAAAAACTAAACAAACACTAACTATACCGACTCCTAAATTCATATACTCAGAAACCAAACAACTAGCTTCTAACCCTAATCTCTAATCACCTAATTACTTAATCCCTCTAATCACTTAACTACTAACCCTAATCACTAATTAACCGATTAACCAACCAGCTAATCTAACCAACCAACCGACTAAAAACAACCCCCCTTCTAATCCTAACTCTAACCCTAATCTAACGCCTAATCTACCCCTCTCTCTCACTCTCTCTCCCTCTTCTCTCCTCTCGGCGCCGACGCCCTCTCACCCTCACCCTCTCACTCTCTCGCGCCCGACTCCCCCTCTGCCGACATCTTCCCACCGCCGCCTCTAACCCTCACCTCTCCCTCTCACTCTCTCGCCTTCCCCCGCTCTCCCTCGGGAAACTCCGCCGCCATCGCCTCCAGCTGGCCCGCTCCGCCTCCAGGCGCCGCTCCCTGCGCCTCCTCCGGTCTGCGCCATCTCCCTCAGCTACGGCTCCGCCTCCCTCCTACGGGGCGGCCGAGGCCGGCGCCGCTGCGTCGCTGCGCTACCTCCACCTCGGCCACCGCTCCCGCTCCCGGCCGGGCTCAGGCGCCTCCTCCCGCTCCGGCCTAACCCTGGCGGCCCGGCCTCGCACACCACCACTCCGGTGCCCTAGGTCGCCCGCCCGACCCGCCCTACGCGGCTCGACCTCGCGCTCTCTCTACCTCGCCTCCTCGGTCGGCTCGGCGCTGGTGGCGCGTCTCTGCCTTCTCTCGGCCCGGCTGCCGGCCGGCTCGGCTCGGCCTCCGGCGGCCGGCCCGCTTGGCTCAGATCTGGCTGGCCGGCCTCGATCCATCGGTAACCCATGGTACCCTACTCCTTAACCCTACTGCTCTGAGATGGAAAAGATTGAAATCTATACTGATGCTATTGAGATTTGGTGATGTGTGGATGATGAGCAATGTAAACTGATTTGCTGGGGTTTACCTCTTGATGGATCTAGGCTGGGAGAAGGGATGGCAGTGCTGGCTTGGGCTGGTGCTCTCCCTTCTCTTCTGCTCCCTGGCTCCTTGGTTGCGGCTGCTGGGCTGGCCTGGTGGCTGCTGCTGCCTGGTGGCTCCTCCTCTGCCCCCTGGCTGCTGCTGCTGCTGGGCTCGGCTGAGGGGATGCAGAGTTGAACCTCCTTCGGTTCTTGCCTCTGATGGCTGTGGAATGGAATGGATGGCTTGTGGTTGTGCTTTGCTGGTTTGCCGGCTTTGCTTGCTTGGTGGATCTTGGAAGAAGAATGGCTTCAGGGGGGAATGTATTGTTGTTTGTCTTCTTTGGAGGGTGAACTTGGGCCTTGGCTTTGCGGGAGATGGACTGAGCTCGCTTCGCAAGGGGGTGCACTTCTTCGCCTTTGGGGATGTATTTGTGCTGGCTTCTGGAAGGGGGAATGCACTTGTGCTTTGGCTTTGTGGGATGCATTTCGCTGGCCGGGTCAGGTCTGGCCGTGCTTTCTTGGTCGCGCTTTGGCCGGTCAGGGCTTTGGTGCTTTTTGGGGAGATGCATTGCTCGTTTTGCTGCTCTGTGTGGGCTCGGCCAAGGGAGCTGCTGGTCTCCTGTGCTTGATATTTCGGTGGCTGGCTGGCTTTGCTATGAATGGAAAAGTGCTACACTCGGTGATGCTTTGGCTGAGGGTGTGGTTACCAAGGGTATGCACTGAGGGTTTAAATTTGGGGTTTTGGCAATTGCAAACAGTGGGTGTTGGGTTCTAATAATGCCGGATGATGAGACCCACAGAAGTGACAGATGCCAAAGGATCTTGGGTGGTCTGGACATCTTGGCGATCAAGGGGCCGACTAACTCCGGTTGGTCTGGGAATCTTGATTGCCAAGGGACCGACTACTCAGGGTACTCCGGATACTCTACTGCACTTCGGGAAATCTGACGGCCACTTTCTAAACTCTAACTTCTATACACTACTACTCACAAGAATATTCTCACTACGATTACTAACCGATTGCTGCTCTTCTTACGAGCGAGGAAAACGGGTCGCGAGATGGCTCTACGGGCAGGCGCTCAAAGACAAGGCGACGAGGAAACTACTACTACAGACGGCAAGAAGAGAAGACGACTAGTGTTTTAATTACTCGCTGCCAAAACATTGCAAATGCTTGTAAAACAAATGTTGTAAAATCTTTTTGATGCAATGAAATGGAAATATTTTATGTTAACAAATATGCAAATGATGCGGGTTGTCACAATAGACTAGCATATGTATTGGTTGATGACTATGTTTCACAGGTTGTGGATATGGCGATATCAAACCAATAATATGGACACATGTTAGAGAACATGGTGTTGGAAAAGACCCACCTTGAGACACTGTTGAGATTGTTATGATTCTATGTATCATTAGTTTGTCTCAAGCAATAATGATGTATAATCCTTAGACCTGAGATCAGCATGGTTTCCTACATGTATAGTAGCACTCTTAGGGTTACCAAACGCTACTCGTAATTGGGTAGTTATAAAAGTAGCTTTCGGGTATGCTATGAAATATGTGGAGGGATGTGATTGGTCGGATATGAGATTTACCCCTCCTAACATAACATGAGTGATGTCTCTAGACCCCTCGTTGTGGTCGGATAAAGAAAGTGCATGGCCATGCCACTAGTGGTTGAAGTGTCGACCATATGAAGTTATTCGACACTTGATTGAGAAAGTATTGAACAGTCCATGAATGATACAACATCTCACCTGGAGTTCAACCAGACATCATGAGGCAAAGGGAGAATACACGAGAAGGTCTTTGAGTTTGATCAGATATAGACTAGTCGTATGGAGATACGAGCTGGTCGTAGGCTGGTCGAACATGGTCACTAAGTGGTCGAAATCTGATCGTAAGGAGCTACGAATTGGTCGAGACCAAATATGAACTGGTCATATAGAGATACCAGCTGGTCGTTAGTGATATGGATCTGGTCATAGATTGTATTGCATTAAGGTTCGTCCGATATATTCTATGTGTGTTTGGGAATCATTATGTGCTGCTAGGTTTCGCTAACGACTAGTGGTCGGAAAAACATTTCTGAGCCATAACCGATTACACATGAACCTATAGGATCACACACTTAAAGGACTAGGATTTGATTTGGATGGTGATATGAATTCTTGTAGGCCACGTGTTCCTAATGGGCCTCAAGTACGAGACTCATTATGGATGCCTATAAATAGAGGGGCAGTTACAAGGGGTGTGATGATCTTTTGAAGAACTCCCGAAACCCTAATAGCCACGTCTTCCTCAACCACGCCGCCGGTGCTAGCACTCCAGTGCGTGGTGCCCCTGCCCCGTACGTGTGGATACCTTGGAGGTGTTGTTGTGAAGCATCAGCACTAGGACGATCTGCAACTCGTGACGATCACAGGAGCAGGAGGAGAAGACTCACGGCGAGTACAACCACTCGGAGGAGAAGACGCGCAGCGAGTACGATCACTCGGAGGAAAAGACGCGTGGCGAGTACAACCACTCAGAGGAGAAGACGTGTGGCGAGTACGAATACGACCACATCAACTGGCTACATTGACTCTACTTCCGCTACGAGTCGACGCGTCTAGTGGTAATCTCGTGATCTATTACTACCAGAGGTTCCTTGGTTGCGCGGTAAAATTTTGTTTTGTACTATCGTAGCCTTCCCGCGATCCTTCACATGAACCATTCTCAGCTTGCATTGTTCTCACCCTCTATCAATGCGAATGCTAATGGAATCAACTGGTCCTCCGCATCAATACCTACAGTGAGCATCAAGACACTATAGTACTTCCCAGTCAGGAATGTGGCATCAACCGATAAGAGAGGCCTGCAATGCTTGAAGGCCTCTTTGCATTGCCCAAATGACTAGTTGTAGGACCGAAATGACAACAGAGGGGGGGTGAATGGTGTCTTAAAAATTAAGATCCTCCCCTCTCAAGTGTCCACACAGCAACCCAAAACCTTCTAATAATCAAAAGACGAGAAGTGAATCAAATCCAAGAAGTTAAACAAAATCTGGGCGGTTCTGTCAGAAATCGGAAGTTCCGATTAACCCTGCGGTAGTTCCGCACTGCGGTAGTTCCGGTCTCCCAGGCGGAAGTTCCCAAATTTCTGGGCTGCTCTGTCGACAATCGGAAGTTCCGCACGCGGTAGTTCCGGCGTGTAAACAGCGAAAGTTCCGATTGCTACAGACTGAAGAACAGAGCGTGCTGGAAATTGCCAAAAATCTGAAATACTCACGATTTGCTGCTCTTCTCGGGTCAATTTTCACAGGACATCATCCTAAACATTATATTGACCTCATTGAGAAGAAATTTCAGACAAAGAACCACTAATCAAAGGAAAATCAGATTTCTTGAGAAAACTTGGCAGGAGAGACAAAAAACCGAAATTCGCAAGATTCTTTGATCTTTTGGCAATAAAACTTTGAGGATATGTTAGCAATAGCCAAAGGACTCTAGATATCAAGTTTCATGCCATCTCACAAAAGGAATCAGAAGAACATCAAAAACCTAGATATTCAAAAACATGAACAGAGAGATGAACTTCAACCAAAACAATCTCATATTGATATAGAGGATCATAGAGATGTTTCCATACGCATGTACATTCGAAAGTAAAAATTACATGATTCTCAATCCATCCTCTCCCTCTCCATACACAAGAACACACAAGATTAAGGGAGAGAGAGCACCAGGAACAAGAAGAGAAGACAGGGAGAGA
The DNA here is from genome assembly GCA_036346395.1 of Hsuehochloa calcarea. Classification (NCBI taxonomy): domain Eukaryota; kingdom Viridiplantae; phylum Streptophyta; class Magnoliopsida; order Poales; family Poaceae; genus Hsuehochloa; species Hsuehochloa calcarea. The sequence continues at coordinate 65,408,494 of CM070593.1, read as the reverse complement.
GACTACGAAGGAGACATCTCCTGCTCTCTTCTACACACTTCCAACCACTAAAGCCACCAAGCAAAACAACCTTCCAAAGCCACTTTTGACTCTAACAAACCCTAATCCTCTCTCACAAAAATTGTCACCTTACAACCAGGCCTTCACCTCTATTTATAGCCCTTGGCTAACGGGTCTCCAACCCGTTACGCCAGCTAAACCCGAACGGATCCCGCTTTCACTTGTGCCGCCTTGCGAAATTACCCTTTCGCCCCTCGTGCACCTTCTGGAAGGTCCCGCATTCCTTGTCCATGACTCGCAACCACCTCGAGTGCACACCATCTTCGACACACCTTGACCGTTCTGACCTCAACGCCACCTGTGTCTAGTCCGGTCTCCACGTTTCTCGCCATGACTCCGCCTCGACGTCCTGCAACCAGCACAGACAAGAAACAAGTCACATAGCATTGCTCTAGATACTAGAATCAACATTTGTATTAGACTCAAAAGCATTCATGAACCACACAACTCAAAATCAAAAACTATGCGCTCACTGCTCAGTTCTGCGCACAAACGGAAGTTCCGGTTTCTCCATGGCGAAGTTCCGATGATCGGTACTTCCGCAATCCCAGCGCGGAAGCTCCGCACATTACCAAATCAAAACACACTGCTCAGGTAAATCGGAAGTTCCGCTTTCCCAGGGCGGAAGTTTCGATGATCGGTACTTCCGTATTCTCAGGACGGAAGTTCCGCACAGTACAGAATCAAAACAGTAGTGAACCAAATCACAAACTTGTCAATAAAAGTGTCAAATACTCATCACTCGCTTGGGGACACCTCTCACATGGTCTCTCAATCTCCCCCTTGATGAGTATATTGACAAACACCGAAAAAGCATAAAGTTGAGTTTGTGATGATGATCAAACACGGTCTAAACTAGGAACAAGGAAGCTCAAGACCATTTTTGACAAAAGAGAAAGACTGAAGCAGACAATGAAAGAGTAAATTTTTCTGCAAAACTCCAGAAGACTTTTTCTCTCTAAAATTCTCCCCCTTTTGGCAATAAACACATCAAGATGTATTAAAGAGAGAAAATAACTATATGTTATTCATTTTAAGCATTTGGAGCCATGAAGATTATCCTAAATGACTATTAGAGTATTACACCAAGCCATAACACATAAGAATGCTATCAAGATCATGACAATTGATGTATAGAGTAGCTAAACCAAGATAGTCATAATCTAAGAATTGGTCCAATTTCTTAGCATGTCAAAACAACCAAGATTATAGTCTAGCTAAAGGTATTCAAGGATGATACAAGCCATGTCAAATAATCTAAGTGGAACCAAGAAGCAAATATTGAACAGTTTAGAGAGTTACCAGTTTTAAGAATGACTCAATGGATCAAGTACTTGGTCTGTTTGAAGATAAGCAAATTTAGCACATTTTTCTTTTTCTGAAAATCATTTATGGCTTTATCTTAGTAAAGCAAGTCCTGGACTAGGAGCCATCCACAACTGCCTTATAAGCTCCAACCATTTTTCAATTCTTAACCATGTGCTAGATCCCAAGCCTTATGCGATCACTCCAAGCAACAGACTTAAGAAAGTGATCTTAGGTCATCCAAGACTCCCCCTGAGTTCATGCCTAGTGCAATGGCAAGCAGTCTCATGAGAAAGAGTTGGTGATATCAGTTTTTTCGCACAAAAGAGATCATTTTTGCTTTTGATGTTTTAGACGAAATATTTAATGATAAGTCATGCTTCTTAATGAACTGACATAGCCCAATCTAAATCTCAATAGAGATTCAAGACTCAACTCAGCCTACTTGACATGGCGAGAATCATAAAGGGATAACTATAATAGACTAGTCTCAAGAGCTATCATGACAAGATTTTAATTCAAGTTGAGCATTTTTAGTCACCTTATCATGGCAAAGACTAGACTATACATAAAAAGTCATGATAAATCTAGCAATTTAGCATAGATCATGGCAAGATGTAAGATATTAAAAACAGATCATAAGGGATAATAATCAAGACTCCATGTAAATATATTACAATGCAGAATGAAATGCAAGAAAATCCAGATCCCCTTCAGAATGAGATGCATTTTTAATTCAGGTTGAGTTATGTCAATTTTAAGAACTAGAAGATCCAAGATGAACTCCCCCTGAACCAAAGGAACAAAAATGAGAAACTGGCTAGAGAAACAGAAAAGACAGCCCTTAGAGCATAGATAAGATATAGAGGATACTATAGCTCAGACTGATTCTCATCTACCCTATATGACTCCAGGATAATCAGCTGGTCAACTAGCACACTAAGGAGCAAACACTATCCCTGTCTACCCAAAGGTGACCCGACCCTCGCTAGAACCTATAAGAAGTGAGTAAGCTCAACCTAATGAGAAGAGAATCAGCTAATAGGTAGCATCCTAGAAGCACAAGATAAGAACAAGCAGTCTAAGCAACTCGGCAAGAGAACCACTTTAACCTATGCTGGAAGGACTAGACCCAATGCACCCAAATGCTATGCAACCAAAAAGGAGTAAGAGCATAATAAAATATAATACAGCAGTAAAGCACAAGCTCCCCCTCACAACAGTCCATAAGGACAAACCACCCCAAGCTCTCCCCGCAGAGCTGAAAACCGAGAGCTATCCAAAGGCTTGGTGAAGATATCACCAACGGTGGTCACTTCCACAAACCGAGCATGATGTCACCCTTTCTACATGGTCTCAAGAAAGTGATATCGATATTAATAAGCTTGGTCCGAGAATGCCTGACTGGGTTCTTGGCAATGCTAATCGCAGACGTGTTATCACAAAAGAGTGGAACACGGCCGACATTAACCCAAAGTCCCGCAGGTCGAGACCATCAAAGCACTTGGCTACAAAGAATCGGTCTGCAAAGAACGCACTCGCCTCTGCAGTGGATTGTGCAACACCAGACTGCTTCCTCGAAGACCAGGAGACGAGAGAAGTGCCAATGAATTGGCAAGTGCCAGAAGTGCTCGTCCTATCTATCCTACAGCCAGCAAAGTCTGCATCGGAGTAGGCTCTAAGAGATAGACAAGAAGAGGAAGAGTACCAGATACCATAGTCAATGGTAGCTCGAAGGTACCGAAAGATGTGTTTCACCGTCTGGCGGTGAGATACGCGAGGAGAAGCCTGAAACCGAGCACACAGACACACGGAGAAATGTATGTCTGGTCTCAAGGCTGTGAGGTACAAGAGAGAGCCAATCATGCTTCTGAACTCCTTTTGATCAACTGGCTCGCCGTCCTCATCTGGGTCAAGTGAAGCTGTAGAGGCCATTACGGTTGACACTGGCTTACCATCACTCATGTCAAAGCGTCTCAGGAGATCACGAGTGTACTTGCCTTGGTGCAAAAAAGTACCTTCCCGAGTCTGTTTGATTTGGAAGCCAAGGAAGAAACTCAACTCTCCCATCATGCTCATCTCAAACTCCGAGCTCATGACATCAGAAAACTGGGAAACAAGAGTATGCGAGGAGCCGCCAAAGATGATGTCATCCACATAAATCTGGACGAGCAGAAGATTAGTGCCATGACGGCGGATGAACAAGGTCTTGTCTATTTTACCCATCTCAAAACCATGACTCAACAGATAGGACTTAAGCCTTTCATACCAGGCTCTAGGAGCCTACTTAAGTCCATACAAAGCTTTGGAAAGCTTGTAGACATGATTAGGGTACTTGGGGTTCTCGAAACCAGGAGGTTGTCTGACATAGACTTCTTCCTCAATAAATCCATTGAGAAAGACACTCTTGACGTCCATCTGGTAAAGCTTGAAACCCTTAGAAGCTGCAAAGGCAAGCAAGATTCTAATAGCTTCAAGTCTGGCTACAGGGGCAAAAGTCTCCTCAAAATCGAGACCCTCAACCTGGGAGAAGCCCTGAGCTACCAGTCTAGCCTTGTTTCGAATGACTACCCCATATTCACTTTGCTTGTTCTTGAACACCCACTTGGTCCCAATGATATTGTGACCTCGAGGGGGCTCAACAAGCGATCAGACCTTGTTTCTTTCAAAGTTTTCCAATTCCTCATGCATGGCATTAATCCATGACTCATCAGAGAGAGCATGACAAACGTTTTTGGGCTCAAATGAGGCAACAAAGGCAGAATGGAGACAGAAAAGAGACATGCCAAATTTTGAACGAGTGACTCGCTCAAGAAGATCTCCAATGATTTGCTCTGAAGGATGATCCTTTTGAATGTGTCTAGGAGGTCCAGGATGAGATGAAGAAGTGGCCTCTATCTCATGAGCAGATGAGATAGGAACAGAGCCACTAGCTTCAGAAGAAGCAGAAGGCAAGGGCTGATCCTCTCGAGGTGCGGTGGAAGAAGGTACCTCACGAGGAGGAGAAAGAACTGGATCGGGTAGACAACCCTCATCTACGTCCTCCTCATCATCCCCAAAGATGGACTCGGACTGCTCTAGAGAACCTGAGATATCAGGCCTAGTCCCCGGACTGGCCTCATCGAATGTCACCTCACAGGTTTCTACCATTTTGCTAGACTCAGCCTGCACTCTATAAGCACGAGAAGAAGTCGAATAACCCAGAAAGATCCCATCACAAGATCGTGACTCGAACTTATCTAGGTTTTCAGACTTCAGAATAAAACACTTGCAACCAAACACACGAAAATGCGAGACGCTGGGCTTTCGCACATATCTCAACTCATAAGAAGTGCGATGCAAGAGTGCCCTAAGAAAAACTCTGTTTGAAACATGGCATGCAGTGGCGATAGCCTCAGCCCAAAACTTCCTAGGTGTAGAATATTCATTTAGCATCGTCCTGGCCATCTCACCAAGGTACGGTTCTTCCTCTCCACAACGCCATTTTGCTGAGGGACGTGCGGAGAAGAGAACTGGTGCTCTACACCTGTCTCACTACAGAAACTCTCAAAGTAGGAATTCTTGAACTCCGTGCTATTATCACTGCGAATTGCTTGTAATGCACCTAGGAGCTGAACAGAAAGCCTACTAAAAAGACCACGGAAATGTGTAAACGTCTCATCCTTCGAGGCTAAGAAAAACATCCAAAAGTACCTCGAGAAGTCATCGACCACAACAAGAACATACCACTTCCCTCCTGCTGACTGCACTCGAGCTGGGCCAACTGTATCCATGTGGAGCAGCTGTCCTGGTGCATCGGTCATTGTCACTGTGACTGGAGAATGGGAAGCGGCAACCATCTTGCCGTGCCGGCATGGAGCGCATACAAGATCCTTGACCATCTTGAGTTTCGGCAAACCACGAATGAGATCGTGGCCGCTAACTCGGGTCAAATGATCAAATCCTATATGACCAAGTCTCCTATGCCAGAAGGTCAAATCACGGGATTCAGAAGCAATTAAACACCGGAGAGGATCACCAGAAGACTCAGAAAAATCAGCACGAAAGATCTTCCATAACGAGAAATCCCGCAAACCAGACTACCCGAAGAATAAAAATTTTACAATTATTTTTCTTAAAACTCACCTCGAAATCGTCATCGGTGAGCTGAGAAACTGAAAGCAGATTATACTGCAGCTTACTCACTAAGGCAACATCTTTCAGAATAAAAGAATCATTAATACGCACAGTACCTTTAGCGATGACGCGCCCAAACGAAGCATCTCCGAAGGTGATCGTCTCATCACCTGGAGCACGGGCTAGGGAAGAAAACTAACGTGAATCTCCGGTCATATGGCGAGAACAACCAGAGTCTACAAGCCAAACATTTCCCTTCCCTGCCCGGCAAACCTGAGTCAAACAGAGAGTAAAGTCTCAGTACTGGGGTGAATCAAAAGTGATTTTGGCACCCAATACTGAGTAACACGTCGAATGATGAAGTAGTCAAGCAAGACCGACTCTATCTACCCTACGCTCTCGCCACTCAACAAGACGGAAGGTCTATGTGCGGCACTGAAATCATTCTTCGATCCGACCGCTATGGAAGAGCGAGTCGGAATGCTGGCAACATGCTGATCTCGCCGCGGGTAGCCATCTCGAAAGGGAAAACGAGATCTACCCTCAAAACGACGGAAGTCACGACCAAAGGGAGCATGAGGACGAAAACCAGAAAATTCGAAAAAATCAAGTCCTCGATGCTGCCCAAAACCATCAGCTGGAACAAGCCTAGACCTCGTGTTGGTCTTAGGTGCACTCAAGGTCTGGGGCTGACCCTGAATGCGCCTAAGAGACTCAACACGGTCTCTATGCGCGATCTTGGCGCACCTGAAGCAATGATCAAACAAGTGTCCATCCTTCTGACAGAAGGTGCAATGATACTTCGCCTTCTGAGAGGCCAAAGCTGCAAGTGGAATCACCTTGCTGTCAGAGATCCTTTGAACAAAACCCGCCGATTTAAAATTGACTTTCTCAGTCCTGGGCTTAGTCTTGATCACACCTGGTGCTATGGTTCTGAGCACGACAGGTGGATGCTTTCTCATGTCCTCATGGAAATCATATCCTAGACCCTGATTAAATCTGCAAATCTTAGATTGGTCTAGAATGAGGTTGAGCTTTTTCTTGCCTCCTACAAACCTCTCGAGAGTGTTCATAAGATACTGACACTCCCGAAAGAGAGAGGTGCAAGAAGAGAAGGGGGAAGAAGGAACAACAGAGGATAAGGGAGCAGAAAAAGAACCAACAGCAGAGGAAAGATTGGCTTGTGCATGCACACTGAGGAACAGACTACTAGCCGTTGGTTAACGGAACAAATCTCTACTACTAGCTTCTTGGTTAACGTCGCTAGGTGCTTAGTTAGATTCATACATTTTTCATGTAATGCAATCAATTCATATTTTAGTTTTTCACAATTATTGCATGGTGAGCTAACAGGGTCCTTAGAAGCATACTGAGCCATTTTATTATTGTGGTCAATCAATTCTTGAAACTGTTTTGAGACAGATTCAAGTTCAGCAGTTAACTTAGGACAGTTCATACAAGAAACAATTGGCTCAAGTAACGAAGCTTGTAAATCAGCAATTTTATGATCTGCTCATTTTAGGTTCATCTGCTTTCACATATCTCGGGCAGATCAAGCAACATGGTATAAAGACCTTTAAAGGCATTGTCCTTATCCTCACATGAGGTGCAAGAAGTAGTCTCTACAATAGTCGATGAAATAGGTGCTACCCTACTCATTTCTAGTTCAGCAAGCAGACTAGCATTCTCCACCTTAAGTTTATCAAGCTCAGAAGTTAGACTATCATGTGAGGTCCTTAATTTCTCTATGTCACCAATCAAGACACAGCAAGTATCACAATCATCACGGGAGGGAGCAGATCTAAGTGAAGTAAGCTCCCGTGATAGTCTATCTACTTCCTTCTCAAGATCAACAACCCTAGCTCTAGATCTAGCATAAAACTTTCCAAGCTTAAGAAATGCATCATTGAGCTGGTCGTAGGAGGGACCTACCTCATCGGTCGCCAGAAGCTCATTTGTCACGACGCCGGTTCCGTTGGCCATGAAGCACATGCCGATGAAGTCGTCACCGTCCTTGGGATCTTGATCATCCTTGCCCTCGTCGTCGCTCTATCCCTCCACGTCGCTGAAGTTGATGTCGTCGAAGGCGGTGAGGACGCGATGAAAGAGCTTCTTGGCCTTTCCAAAGTTGCGGAACTTCTTCTTGCCTTGAGCACGTGCTGAGGGCTTCGTGTTGCGGTTCTTGTCGATATAGTCGTTCTTGCCCGAACCTCCGTAGTCACCTTTTCCCTTCCCCAGCTTGGGGCAGTTTGCTCGGATGTGGTTGGGGCCACCACACTCGAAGCAAATCACGGGTCCTCCTCTTTTTCCATCCCTCCTCTTGTAAGCATGGGAAAACTTTCGAGCTAGGAGGGCTAACTGCTCATCCGCAAGCTGCTCTAACTGATTATCAGTTATGTCACAGAGAGCAGCCAGGGAGAAACCGCAAAGCGACTCAGAAGCCGATGATCCAGAAGTGGGATCGGTGACTAAAGCCATCGACTGTGACTTCGACCTTCGAGAGACTATGTCAATCTCGTGAGTCTTGAGGCGCGAGTAAAGTGCGTCAAGAGTCAAAGTCGAGAGGTCCGTGGTATCCTTGATGGTAGTCACCTTCATCTCCCAAACACGCAAATCAAGAGCTGCGAGCATCTGACGAGCATTGTCCGAGTCGGGGTATGTGAGACCGACCGCTCGGAGGTTACTCAAAATCTTGCGAAAACACGCAAAGCACTCATCAAGGGACTCGCCAGCGAGCATTTCAAACTTGTTGTAATCTTGCTTGAATCGTCCTCTGTCGAATCGTCTTGATCCGGTGGTACCTCATGGTATGCATCGAGGGTCACCCGGATGTCGTAAAGCCGACGCCGATGAGAGATGCGATCAAACTCGCTTCGGCTCAACCCCTGGATTATAATGTTCCTTGCCTTTGCATTGGCCTCAACATTGGGCATGTTCCCCACATTGATGTTTTCATCGGCAGGAACATCGAATTTGACCTTCACCTTCCGTCAGATGGCATACCCCTGAGCCTGGATGTATGTTTTTATTCGGCTCTTTCAGAAGGGGTAATCCAAGCCATCAAAGACGGGAGGCTTGGTGTAATACTTATCCGTTTCTATGGCTCACAGACCGGTTAAAGATCTATCGAGAAGAGCTAACCGGCTCTGATACCAATTGTAGGACCGAAATGGCAACAGAGGGGGGGTGAATGGTGCCTTAAAAATTAAGATCCTCCCCACTCAAGTGTCCACACAGCAACCCAAAACCTTCTGATAATCAAAAGACGGGAAGTGAATCAAATCCAAGAAGTTAAACAAAATCTGGGCGGTTCTGTCAGAAATTGAAAGTTCCAATTAACCCTGCGGTAGTTCCGTTCTCCCAGGCGGAAGTTCCCAAATTTCTGGGCTGCTCTGTCGACAATCGGAAGTTCCGGTCTTCCAGTGCGGAAGTTCCGCACGCGGTAGTTCCGGCGTGTAAACAGCGGAAGTTCCGATTGCTACAGACTGAAGAACAGAGCGTACTGGAAATTGCGAAAAATCCGAAATACTCACGATTTGCTGCTCTTCTCGGGTCAATTTTCACAGTACATCATCCTAAACATTATATTGACCTCATTGAGAAGAAATTTCAGACAAAGAACCACTAATCAAAGGAAAATCAGATTTCTTGAGAAAACTTGGCAGGAGAGACAAAAAACCGAAATTCACAAGATTCTTTGATCTTTTGGCAATAAAACTTTGAGGATATGTTAGCAATAGCCAAAGGACTCTAGATATCAAGTTTCATGCCATCTCACAAAAGGAATCAGAAGAACATCAAAAACCTAGATATTCAAAAACATGAACAGAGAGATGAACTTCAACCAAAACAATCTCATATTGATATAGAGGATCATAGAGATGTTTCCATACGCATGTACATTCGAAAGTAAAGATTACATGATTCTCAATCCATCCTCTCCCTCTCCATACACAAGAACACACAAGATTAAGGGAGAGAGAGCACCAGGAACAAGAAGAGAAGACAGGGAGAGAGACTACGAAGGAGACATCTCCTGCTCTCTTCTACACACTTCCAACCACTAAAGCCACCAAGCAAAACAACCTTCCAAAGCCACTTTTGACTCTAACAAACCCTAATCCTCTCTCACAAAAATTGTCACCTTACAACCAGGCCTTCACCTCTATTTATAGCCCTTGGCTAACGGGTCTCCAACCCGTTACGCCGGCTAAACCCGAACGGATCCCGCTTCCACTTGTGCCGCCTTGCGAAATTACCCTTTCGCCCCTCGTGCACCTTCTGGAAGGTCCCGCATTCCTTGTTGTCCACGACTCGCAACCACCTCGAGTGCACACCGTCTTCGACACATCTTGACCGTTCTGACCTCAACGCCACCTGTGTCTAGTCCGGTCTCCACGTTTCTCACCACGACTCGCCTCGACGTCCTGCAACCAGCACAGACAAGAAACACGTCACATAGCATTGCTCTAGATACTAGAATCAACATTTGTATTAGACTCAAAAGCATTCATGAACCACACAACTCAAAATCAAAAACTATGCGCCATCGCTCGATTCTGCGCACAAACGGAAGTTCCGGTTTCTCCATGGCGAAGTTCCGATGATCGGTACTTCCGCAATCCCAGCGCGGAAGCTCCGCACATTACCAAATCAAAACACACTGCTCAGGTAAATCGAAGTTCCGCTTTCCCAGGGCGGAAGTTCCGATGATCGGTACTTCCGTATTCCCAGGACGGAAGTTCCGCACAGTATAGAATCAAAACAGCAGTGAACCAAATCACAAACTTGTCAACAAAAGTGTCAAATACTCATCACTCGCTTGGGGACACCTCTCACATGGTCTCTCACTAGTACACCTTCCCAAGAACATGTTTTATAACCCCTCCGTCGGGTTCCATTCGGTTACTGTGCCAAGGATAAAACTCCATGCACAAATTCTTGGCCTGCATAGCGGCTAGGATTCAAGGAAGCAACCTGTAAGCCCCCTTCCAATCACCCTACATTAACTGCATCGCTCTCTGCTTTGCCTTCTATGCTTTTTCCTACTTCACGCAGTACTTAATGAAGCCAAAGATAACCTCAATGAGGGTGGCGACAGTCACATCAGGATCGACGGCCACAATCTCAGTAATACACCTTGGAATGAAATTAGAGGTCGCCTGTAGGTGCTCTCCGGACACTCGTGTGGTCCCACAAGAGTGAGGCTACTTCACATTCACTATTTTCCATTGTTTGTCCCTAGTTTTTGTGCCCCCATGCCTTCTATCCGCACCCCTTTCACACCTCATGGTGTACCTCTTGCTCACATCAGAGTGTTGCACTACAAATCGACGATGATGCCGCACATAGTTTTCTTGCAGCCAAACCTTCATATCCTCCATGTTTGGAAACAATATATTCTTGCGTATTAGCTCATTCTCCGAGTCCGCAATGCCATTTCTGCTCTTCAACTCATTTGCACAGACCGCGTTATCAGTCATTCTGACATCATTGAATGCATGCACCTACGAGACCTCACCCATTACACTGCGAATAACCCAGTCTTCCTTAGAGGAGAAAAGCGGTGTGGGAGCTTCATTTTCGGTCGAGCTCCATCCTTCATCGGACTCCATTTCCCGGGTTTTTCCATCTCGGAACACCTCCTCTTCAAGCTCGTTGTTCATTACAGCGTCATTGAAATCAGTCACGGGGTCAACAACATGGTGTGACGAAGAAATAGGCACATATGACAGATCCACCAACGGGGGGAGGGGCATCGTTGTCCAGACCAATGCCAATGGACTCTTAGGAAGGTAGCTCCTCCATTGCGGGGCTGTGCAAAAGATTGAAAACGGGTACTAGTTCCTCCGTGTTGCTATCAACCACATCCAAGTTGTTCCGCAAATCCTCAACAACACTGGTCTGCTCCACCACAACCTCCAACGACCACACCTGGGATGCGAGCACAACCTCCTTGTAAGTGTCCCAATCATCGTGGGATGAGATTGGCATCAACAAGGCATGCACCTTAGAACCCAGCCCAGCGTCATATCTCCCTTGCATTCCGACAAGAACCCTAGGCTCATCCCATCCAAAGGTCAACTTAATTATAGTCACAAGAGTACCAAAAGATGGCGATTCTCGAAACACAAGAACATTAACTCCCATGCCACCAAAGTTCGGATCAATACCCGTTTGGCTAACCGGCCCACCGGTGCAAACACATACAACTTTATCCATCTACATCCAACAATTCAAACAAAACATTGCATAGTTAGCACAACATGAGAAGTTTTTAAGCCACAACCACTACTGAAGTATAGTGTGCAAGTGGACCAAATACTAGTGTACTTCTGCATGAGAAGTAGGAAGATTTTAAACCTCTACCACTAGCGAAGTAGAGTGTGCAAGTGGAAATACTACCTTCAGATATTAGAGTGGCACTTAAGAAACTAACTATAAATCTTCGTATACTCTCATCACATACAGTTTTGACAATTTAGCAGAATGGAACAAACCATGTAAAATGGAAAGAACACATTACTGCATTAGTTGAGCCTACATGAATAATCCAGTTACTGAGAAAGCATGTGAGCTCGTGCAGTTCCACAATATTCCAAATTATTACAGGGTAGAAACACACTAATGTGTAATACAAAAGGTGAGGTGTTCGATAAGGAGGGAATAATAGGAACAAAAATCCAACTGATTTGTGAGGTTTTAGGCAGTAACCTACACTGCCAGATAGTCTGATACTAATAGTATAACACGGATAGAGTGCATGCTGACTATCGACTTTAGGATTGATATGGCTTGAGAGGAGTGAATCCAGCCGTGTAATCCAATTTAACAACAGCTCTTCACAAACAAAGTCAACCTTTTATATAAAAATTGGCCGCAAAATCAATGGTGCCAAGCAAAATTCATTCCCACTTTGATAATGTATTTCTCATTGTAAAATTGCTTCATAATCATGCCTTATTCAGCCCCCAATCTACAACCTTCATCCCTTTTGAATTCCAGTCGTTCCACTAAAAAAAATTGAGAAGTTGTATATAAATATGACACTTTTAGCGGGATCATTTAAACATTCCACTAAATGGACAAATTCCTAGCAGGATGATTTAAACATTTCATATAAATCCACTTGTGAGTCTCATGAAATATGTTCCTTGCCTGCAATTGATTTTAAGATTTTGCAGGTTTCAAATAGAAACATTCTAGAAACTGTAGGAACTCCTGATTATTACTTGAATTTTTAGAAAAGGGCGTCTAGTTCTTAACAAGAAAATGCTCACTGATTTTTACTCCTTAGGGAGAAAATGCAAGATATAATTTCACCCTTACGGGCTTCTTGGCTCCTTGAAGTGGTTTTATGATAGGTGAAGTGAAAGTTTGCAGTAGAAAACAAAGGTTCTCTTTCAAAACATAGGACTGCTTTAGATGACAAAATGTACTGGTTTCTTTCTCAATGAAGCAAACCATAGGATTAGGAAAATACTGTGACGTGAAGGAAAACAAAGTAAAATCCCGTGTGTGCTAAGACCTTCCGAATGTAAAAAATGATAATATCTTTCGAAATGAATTTTTAACACACGACCACTTTACACAAATTCAAATCATGATCCATGCTACTATATACATATTGAAGATGCTTATGCTAACTACCGCAAACACATACCTTCGGCCGACGGGGGACGAAGATCGGCAGGGGGATGAAGACCGACACGAGAGAGGACTGCCGGTGGGGGGGGGGGGGTGAAGTCCAATAAGGGGACGACGGTTGACGGCGGGAGGACAATAGGCAGCAGGAGGACGGAGGCAACTAGGTTGGGAACGGGAGTAGAGAGAGGCACACGAGAGAAGATGGGGAACTGGCTGGGCCAAAACTCCTAAGTATCCCCTGTCACGCCACACATGTTGGCGTGACAAGCTTACTCGTCACGCCGTAATAGATGGTGTGACAGCTGCCACATAAGCCCTCCACGCTGGCACGACGCGCCCGCGAGTGTTTGCGTGGCAACTTTGGTCACGCCGCTATAAGTGGCGTGACAAAATGTTTTGGTTACGCCACGGGTAATGGCGTGGTCAAAAAGGTCATAATTAGAAATAAAGTTAACAAGAGCTAAGTTTAAAATATTAATAAAAATAATTAAATAAAAAAATCCATAGGCTACTAGCAGTAGGATGGCACGACTGATGGATTCAAAGTAAGCAGCCGTTTACCAGTACTACTACTTGGTGCCAATTTTAAAATTTTATTTCCACGTAATAAAGCAAACCATGTTTGGAGAAAAAAAAACACACAGTAAAAGATAATGACCATTTATATCCATAATTTTACGTAAATAAAATTAATACATAAAAAAGATAAATCCACACATGCATAAGTGATTGATTTTTTCCCCCTTTTTTTGGCGGTTTACAATACGTACACAATGAGGACCTTAACTTGTAAGGAACACACCCCAAAAGGCCCAAAACTAATAAATTTGAATTTATCGGTGGCTCCCATTTCCCTAATTCCATTCACCAGTGGAAAACAGGACAAGCCGCGTACGAAAGAAAGGAGAGAAGAGAACAAGAGCTACGAAGACAAGATTATTAGATAGTAGACAAAAACAAAGGAGGAAAAAAAAAGGACAATTAATAGAACCGTCTTCTAATCTTTGTCATTATGTAGATTGCAATTTGTTATTTAGCACTTATAATTTTCAATTAATTTTTTTGCCACTTTGAAGTTTTTATGTCAATTTCTATTTTTAAAACCATTTATACTCACTGGAAGTTACCGAAATGCCCCCACCTCTCTCCCTTCTCGCTTCCTCCTCCGCAGCTTGGCACCACTCCGTTCCACCTCCCCCACCACTAACCTCCACTCCCCTCCTCTCCTCACCGCACTCCGCTTCCTCTCATCCCCGCCTCCAACCCGCAATTTGCACCGGCGACTCCCTGCTCTCGCCGACGACGGGGACTTTTGTAAAGGTGCTCGCGGATCGGCGTAGCCATGCTCCAGAAGTTAGCGCTTGCGTTCAAGACCAAGACCATCGACTTTTTGGGGGTAGGGGTAGGGGCGCCCGCGTAGCCGAACAGGAACAATGGGATAGTGGTGTGGTGGGCGTTGCCGGGGAGGTTTTGTCCAAGCCAAGGACGGAGCGAGCACTTGCGCCCTGTCGCGTAGCGCGCTTTTAAGCACCACGGGCGTCGTCTTCCCCGTGTCCCCAAACCGATTCTTTGGACGCATCACAAACGGCTGCTAACCGCGCCTTCAATTCCCGAACCCCCGCTCCCCGCCTTCACGAGCCATCAGTCGGCCACACCGCACGCTATCAAGCGCTTTTGGACCCTTTCCCGCATGCGGGCGCGTCCACCTCCACCTCCACCTCCACCTCCACCTCCACCTGGGTGGGTTTACGCGGGTTGGTTTTCGAACCCCAACAATCCATTATCCAACGCGACGCGGGCAGCTAGTGACCTCTCGGTTGTTCCCACCCGGCTTGGACGCTAACGCGACGGGTGCAAATGCGCGACGAAACGACGCGACAAAAGGATAGGAACAAAGGCAAGCGCCCAACCGAAAACCAGAGGGGCTTTGGCTTGGCTTGGCCAGGTCGGTCCCAGTGCGTGCGTGGGAAAACAACAGGCGAGGGGAGGGTGCCTCTTTGTCTCGGGGGAGTTTTTGGTACAGCGCAGCGCAGGCAGGCAGAGCAAAGCAGGCAGCGGGGGTGAGTAGGCCGTGGCGTGGGCGGGATGGAGGCTTTTTCTTTGTTTTGGACCCGTCGTCCTCTTCCTGCTGCATTGCATTGCACCAGGCGCGATGCCAACTGCCAAAGCCAACCTTGTTTGTCCTGGGTTGGACTTGTGGTGTGGTGCCACCGCAAGGCATGGATCATCCGTTCGTCCATGGCGTTACGTGACGGGAGGGCTTCTTCTGCTTTGTCACCATTCGCCAAAGCGGTATGGCGTGCGATAGTTTATATCCCCCTCCCTACCTCTGACGTTTTGCTCTACTGCTCTTAATATAGTACGGAACTCCAATCAGTACTACAACACGATATGCCGTGTTAACTTATCTCCATTCTTATTTCTGATCAATTGTTACTACTGGTCAGATTGAAAAGAATAATAGCGCTGTATGTTGCAAGATGAAGCCGGTTTAAACAGTGCTTACGCACTGCTGACGATTCGTTGAGAGGGAGAGTTTGAAACCTGATTCGGATGCACGCGTGGCCGCCACAGCAACAGCCCGATGATGTTACGTCCCGTTCGCAGCCGAATCCATGTGTAGTTCCCGGGCCAACAATTTTCTCTGGTACGATTTTCTGGGAACAAAGCTGAAGGGCACCTCTCTAACACTATCGTTTTTCGAATGATAAATAGTGTTTACTATTCATCCTCCGTATTCAATTCGTATTTGCAATTTGCGGTATTTTTAGAAAATTTTCAAACTTCTTTCAGCTCAGGTTTGTGTTTCAAACATTCTCGCGTTTTCAAATTCAAATCTTCTGCCTTCTTTTCGGTTTGGAACTCCTGCCAGTTTTGGCAATCACTATTTTCTCCCCTGGGCTCGGCCCACTCTCTCCCTTCCCCTGCCCTTGGCCCAACCGGCCCCTCTTCTCCTGACCCGTCTAGCTTCTTCCCCAGCCCGTTTGGCTTCCCCTCCCTCCCCTCCTGCCATGGCCCGTGCCCTCAGCCCACTCGCCCTTCCCCCTCTGCCTCTCCCTGGCCCGGATCTGGCTTTGGCCTGCTGCCCCCCCTCCCCGACTCAGCCCTGGCCCAGTGCTTCCCCCTCTCTCTCCCGAACCCTCTTCTCCCCCCTCTCTCTCATGAGCGCCGCCCCTACCAGCTCTTCTCTCTCTCCCGTGCAAAGGCCGACGCAAGCACTGCCACCACCGGCTCCTGCTGCTCCCATCCCCTCTCCTTTGACCGGCCTCAGCACCACCAACTCCTGCCACCACCATTCCTTGCCCATGCTGCTGCCACTCTCCGCCCGGCCCGAGCAACGCCCCTGCACCACGCGTCTCCATCCGGCCGGTCCAAGCAGTGTCGCCTGCGTCAACTTCCTGCACACCGTCGCCTGCTTGCGTCAGCGGAAGCCCCCAAAGTCGCCTCCACCCCATGCCGTCGCTCAGACGCCCCATACCGAGCTCTCAGGACTCAGCGCCGCCAAGCGTTCTCTCCATCAGCTCTCTCTCATCCCCAGTGCCTATATAACCCCAGAGAAGCTCCTTCCACCTCCCCACTCTTCCCCCTTTGCTCCCAGGTAAGTGCACTTGAAAACTCCCGTGCTACCAGAGCCCTCCAGTCCGGTTGAGCCACCTCCGCCGCCGATCTCCCCCTCCGGTGATCTCCCGGCGCCACCACCCCCGTCACCACACGCCACCGTCACCCAGGAGCCTCCCACTCCAGCCCCGCCACCTCCGGACCACCGCAGCTCCAGATCGGCTCCTTCTTCCTTGCTTCCGGCTGGCTCCTTCCTCGTCGCCGTTCTCCCTCAGCGACCATATCCAGCCGCCATTTTCGGCTAGGCGAGCTGTGGGGGACTCCACCGACCTCATGCTCCCCCGTTTCTCTGGAGCACCGCGCCCAGTCGCCTTTTCCCTCTCCGACCGAGCTCCCGCCGCCGCCTTCCATGGCTGGTCCCTGTTTATTTAGCACTAAGCATCCCTTGTTCCGCTGGCGCGTGGGCCCGGCTGCACGGTAAAGCACCGAGTTAACCAAGTTTTAAAACTTTGAGGCTGACAGGTGGACCCGCATTACTGTACCGTGAGCCGATAGACCCATGGACCTGGGACTGTGCGTTGGCCTCCGGTCCACGCTACAGTCCCCATGAACCAGCACCCCTGTGCGTGGTTGACACGTGTCGGCTCCAGAATTAACCAACTTTTCGATTTTCCATTCAATTAAAAATCCTTTTAAAACTTAAAAATCCATGACTTCCTCATTATAGCTCCAAAAATTATGAATCTTTTTCCTAAAATTTTATAAAATCAAGATCTTGCTAATGGCACTGGTCTTGTTTAATTTGGAGTTTATTTGCTTGGTGATTTGTATTTATTTGCTCTCTTTTGCTGTTGTGACTTTTTTCTAGCATGTCCATCCAATTAGGGTTCGAAGACGCAGAAGACCTCCACGTAGGGCAAGCTCAAGAAGACCTAGACCCTCCTACCTATAACCAAGGCGAGTCAACACTTTGACCACGTTGATCCTACACTTTATGCCAATTATGTTCTTTTAAAGTACCAAATTGCATGCTTTAATTTCCTATGCAAATGTATATCAAACACCCTAAGGTAGTTAAATGTCTATTTGATGATTAAATAATAATTATACCATGTCCTTGATAATTGAACTCCCAAAACCCTTGTCACCCTAGTAAATATATGGTAACCTACTAGTTATAGGTCGTACTTAAATGCCATGATAGACTTGTTTAAGTACTGGAGTATTACTTACCCCAAATCATCATCCTTTAAATCATAACAATTGTTTTGGGCAGTTATTGGGGAGAATGACTGAATTGGTTGTGATAATTTGTTTTATACTACTCCAAAACTCTAAAAACTTGATAATACCCTAGCACCGGGTGCAGTGCCGCCTCCTCGCCGCCTACTGTTGTAGAATGTGCCGCCTTCCCCCTCCACCACCCTCCGTGACCTGGCACTGGTCAGGTGTTCCATTGCCATGATATAGTTGGATCGAGGTGATGAAGGAGGTTCAAACATTCAAGATTCTGGATTTCTCCCTGATACCTCTGAACTTATTTTGCTTGTTGAGAATGGTTAATTCTGATTGCTGAATGGTAAACAAGCCATTTTCAGCATCCAAGAACTACTATATGGGTCATCTAGAAGTTATTGATTGCAATCTTGCATTCATGTCATCTAGAAGACCAACAGAAGCAGCAGCATGACATGTTCAAGGAGGACGATCTCAGATTAATCATGGGTTAATTAGCAATTAGTACAAGCAAAGATTTATCATCTTTTCTTGTTGTAGTGAGTTAAAACTTACTGAATGTATTCACTTTATTGATTATCATAATGTGGTATTCTCAGGACAATGTGAATGTACTATTGTTAAAACTGATTGAATGTATCAGGTTTCAAAATTGTTGTTGTCTACAAGCATCCGTGAGAATGAGTAATAGCTTTCAAATTGTTGTTGAATGAAAATAGCCAATTGCTGTCTTTTTTCTAAAACCATGTCTCTTGATACAGGTTCTCATGCAGTAATCAGTTTTCTAATTGTTGAATAAAAAGCAGTTTTAGCCAACACTCATAAGTCAGAAAATGCAGTATCCAAAATCATTTCAGCATGATTGCAGTATGGCATCCAGAAAATGCAGCATCCAGAATCATTTCAGAAAATGCAGGAACACCAAAACATCATGATTGCAGCATCTTATATATCTATATAGTGTATATAGTGTATACACCAAAACTTGCTTTCGGACCTAGACTCTACTACTGGCCTGTATATAGTGTCATTGCAGTGTGTATATATATATTGCGCAAAACTGCAAATGCGCAACTCTTCAGTGTGCGTGTGTATTGCTGTACATTGGAACAGAATCCTTGTGAATTCTGATGTATATAAAACCTTTGTGTTTATGTGGAGTTGGTTTTGGCTGAACATTTCAGATGCTATTAATTCTGTCGGTTGTGGGTAGTGATTAAGCACATTATGATGCATCACCAGAATGCAAGCATGAATTATATCACCAGTTGTACAGATCTTCAGGAATGTAGCTCAAGCATTGCTGCACATATTGCTAAAACAGTGTCAAGAACAAAAACAGTGTCAACTATGATCTTCGCTGGTGACATAGAACATCACATACATACATGATGGCCATGCTCATCCCATCAATACACATGCAGCAGAATATCACATAACATGATTGGCACAATATGAGACAGAACGTTAAACAGCTAGCAATTTTGGTTAGCATCATAGTACATATAGCATCATAGCACATATAAATTCATAAGGTTCTTGAGTGAACATAGAAATTTATAAGGTTTTTCAACAATACACACAAGAATTTCTTTAGCTTCTTGAGCCATACACAGAGCATAGAAAATGAAACATCATGAGTACATTAGCCTCCTTCCACTCAACTCCTTTGCTTCACATAACATAGAACCTTAATCACCGTGTTGCACTCCTCAAAATGGCAATTGGATACATCAGGATCCATTCACCAATAAAGGGCAATTGCGGCTGTCATGGTACACGATCCATTCCTCAAAATGAGTACATTACCTTGCTCAATTTGTTGCCATCCTCAAATGGCAATTGCGGCTGTCATGGTACACGATCTCTTTACACGACCTACACATGCGTGGCTCCTTTGTTTTGTTCTCCACATTCTCATCTTTCTTCTCAACTGTCTTTACCTTCTGCCATGACTTTATTCGCTTGCACCTACCCTTGGAGTTAACATCGTTTGGTGGCCCATGATGCGCGAATCCGGTATCGATTAGCCAGCCACTCATTGGATTCCAAACCAAAATCAGAAATAATGGAAGAAAATTGTTCCTCAAATTCCTCCAGAGTTTCTGAGGCCCACACACATGAGTTAACACGTTGGTACAATAAAGGGTTTTCCCTCAAATGTGGCGGTACCTTCACTGGAAGCTTTTGCAAAATGTGCCACATGCATAACCTATGCGTGCTATTAGGGAAAACAGTGGAAATTGCAGACTTCATGCCAGTATCTTCATCAGTTATGATAAGCCTAGGTGCAACTCCTCTCATTGCTTTCAAGAATGTACGAAACAACCATATATATGTCTCAGCCTTCTCATTGCTTAATAATGCAGCTCCAAGCAAGACACATGCCTTATGGTGATTTACTCCAGTGAATGGTGTGAAGATCATGTTATAATGGTTGGTGTTATATGTAGAATCAAATGAGACAAGATCTCCAAAATGGACATAATTCTTCCGACATGTACTATCCGCCCAAAAAACATATACCAACCTACCATTGTCATCAACAACATAATCAAAGTAAAATGAAGGATTTATGTCATTCTTCCTACAAAGGTTGTCAACAAACATCTGAGCATCTGATGACTTGATACAGCTTCTCAGCTCTTTATGATAATTCTGCAAGTCTCTCCTCATGCATCCTACATTATCAAATCCACCCTCACTAATACGGAGATATCTATATGCCCCGCTTGTGCCAATGCCTCCTTTATGACATGTGATTAATGCACGCTTAGCCTTCTCTGTTACTTTCCTATTAGACCTTATCAATTGTTGTTTGCTAGGTGATACCAAGTCATGTGTATGTGACTCAACAAATGTCTGCACCCTAAACTCCTTGTCACAAGTGTGTTTTACAACTAAAATTGCCTCGCAGCCACACCTAGTTAACTTTCTGACATATTTTCTTTTCTTTGATTCCACATTGTCCTTATCTTTCTCAGACCAAAAGCCTTCTCTTGAGCACATCCATCGCTTCCATCTCGTAACACCATTGACAACCGTATGTTGACCAACACGGACTCAAACCCGCTGAATGTGCATAAGTCTTGTAGAATTCCTCAGCAGCGTCTAAGTCACAAAAATCATCCCTTCAAATGGCTTGATAGTTGGGTCAACACAAGGTGTATATGAAGAATCCTGCAATGCCAATGATTAAGTGTCAAGCATGATGAAATGACTGATAGAATCAAATACATGCACATAAAAAGATACTTACTACGAATGGGGTGCTTCCGCTCTTTTTTGGGGTACCAAAATCAATTAATTGTTAGGAAGGTGAACTAATTTGAGCGACAGAATGCGCATCAAGGCTTCCTTGTCTTGGCAAAGCCTCGGCCATGCTCTCATTGCCCACAGATTCCATTGTGTGTACCAAGGTTTCTGTTTTGTCGACATACAATAGAATTGGTCTCAGATTTGCAATATGCTATCCAGAGCAACTAGGGGGCAGAAAGACAGCAAACAATATTTCAAACCATCCCAAATATCGAACTAAAGACCAGATGAGACAACAGAGCAGCTTCTGGCATAAGCATGCATAACACCAGACCAGGACGTGCATGTAGTATATACATTAACAAGCAATCAAGCAGCATGTCCCAAATACCCATTCAACTGCATAAAGTTTGCAAAAGCTACTCGTCTAATTGTCATGCAAGCACTGGTACGGAATTGAAAGCCTCATCATAGGTTCCAAATCCCCGACTCAAGAATATGAGCAATACTGTGCTTCGATCCACTCGTCAGTTGCATGAAGCATACTAAGCATTGGCTGAAGAGGGTATGAAAACACACCAAGGGGGCAGCCGGCAGCGTCCACTCGGCTGTGCTTCGATCCAGCCGGCCGGCTCTCCAAACAACTAATAGTGTGTGGGTCTTCAATTGACTACATAAGGGAACCTCCATCAGGAAGCAAGAAGATGTTGATATGAAAAATTAACTTCAAATGTAACACACAAAATGGCAGAAGCCAACCCAAGCAAATTTAAACCAAAGCAAGTAGTAGGCCACAAGTGGAATAACTGAAGAGCTCTAACAAAGAAAGTTATAAATTGCCACATTTTGAAGAAGAAAGCAGGCTATGGATTGTACCATGCCTCTAGGAAAATGTATGATGGCTTCAAAGTTTTCCCGAGTACAAAGTAAGCCAACTAACCCACTAATCAACAGCACCAAACAGGATAATAGCATATGATCGATAGCCAATGTTGGCCCACAAATCAATAGAACCAACTTGCATGCTGTCGGACCCTAGATTTCTGCATCTGGATCCTCTGTGAAATTACTGTGCTATTCCCTGGATCAGTAGCTAGCACTCCACAGGTTCATTGCTGAATCAAACCATACATGGCGCAAAATTATTTCATTCATTAATTTACACATCAGAGTTTACATAGACCGCTTCGGGCCAATTTTTACAATAAGGGCCGGACAGGCCAAATGAATACATTACAAAAGATAGCGGAAGCAACAACGGAAGCAAAGGGGTGAGGGCACATCTTACCGCAGACAAGTGACTGGGGAACCCGTGTACACCCGATATTATCCGAAACTTCGAACAATATAGGAGGTACACAAGAACCGACGGAGTCAGCTAGACTAGGGTGAGACTAGAACAACTAAGGACTAAACTATGCTCCAACGTTTCCCGGGTCTTCAGACTTCTGGATCCTTGATGCGCTTGATGACTCGTGGTTCCTGCTTCGAGGGTTTAGGGAAAGAACGAGGATGAGCACAACTATCGTGCTTTCATGAGCCAACACACACAGATGCAATAATATACATGCAAGGTGTAACAAGGATGGCTCGGGTTCTTTTATTTGCGTAAAGCAGCATTTGTAAATACAAATATTAGAAAATCCTATCACTTAGCATTTGGACCAAATTGCATTTTTAAAGAGATTAATTGTGCAATAATTAATAAAAGCAGAGGCTACCTCCACCTTCATGCTTATATTTTGTTGGTGGTCATACCCACCTATTACCAACACTGGGTAAGAATACCCAGAAAAATTCAAATCAAGGGCTAGGTGAGCCCCGCACATTTTTCATCCCAACCACAAAAGTTTTTGAAATAGAACTATATCTTGTAAGTTCCTTTGCCCGCCCTTGACCGTGGGCACGGCTGTTCGAACAGTTTTTATTCTCTGCAGAGATTGTACATCTTTACCCACAAGAGATAATCAGCTTGATATGTACACACGTTTCCGTAGACATGTGAATCAAAGGGAGATTATCACAAGGCCTTTACAAGGCATCCCTCATTGTTCATTGCACCCGCTAAGGTTTCATCTGAGAGTGGTTACGCTCTCCCTTCGCGTCAACCATGCCCCCAAACCCCCTCTTGCGCCACACGGCGGCTTATGCCGCGTCACACGACCGTGTCCACGACGGCTTAAGCCGCCGACACGACTCGTGGGTCACTCCGGTGGTCCAACTCACAATGGTGGATACAAATTAGTCACCAGTCGACACCATTATAGACTTGTGGTTGTACTGTTTTACAATAGGAGGTCATCACAGGATTAGGTCCTTAAGATCATCTGGGCGGTTCTTACCACATACCATCCACAAAAATATCCTGGGCTACATTAGCACCCAACCATTTACTCGCCAGCTTACCATCCGCCCAGATGTGTATTAGCAAATTTTAGAGTTTTGGAGAGGTATAAAACAAATTATCCAACCAATTCAGTCATTCTTCCCAATGACTGCCCAAAACAATTGTTATGATAAAAAGGATGGTGATTTGGGGTAGATAATACCCCGGTACTTAAACAAGTCTAGCATGGCGTTTAAGTACGACCTACAACTAGTAGTTACCAGATATTTACTAGGGTGACAAGGGTATTGGGAGTTCAACTTTCAAGGGAATGGAATAATAATTTATTAATAAACAAGTAGGCATTTAACTACCTTAGAAAATTTGACATACATTTGCATAAAAATTAAAGCATGCAATTTGATATTTCGAAAGGATATAATTTGCATAAAATGTGGAATCAATATGATCAAAGTGTTGACTCGCCTGGGCTATTTTTACCGTGGCCTTGATCTTACTCAAAGCCTGATTAGACAGAGGTTCGAAGTTTTGGTCGGCGTCTTTGCTTGAATCTTGGATCTGCTTGAGTCGTCGATTCTTCTGGACTTCGATTTCTATTTACGCAATAACGATTGAAAAACCAAATAAATACAAAGAATCCAAGAGACCAAAGAAAACACAAGAGCCTCGAAAAGATTGCGGAGGACGACTTGAGAGAAGGGTTTGGGCGACACTGGAATGTTTGACAGAGTCAAACGTCCAGTTGGGCGAAAGGAGGAATGACAGAGAATTTTCTGCCATGAGGGAGGATACAAAGAGGGTAAGGTCGAAGTAGCTTTTGCCGGAATGCTCTACTGCGGATTTAGAAGACAGCACGACTACCAATACAGGCGACAAGGCAACAAAGCAACTCGACTACCGGTTCTATACCAATCTAGAATACTCGATCGACACAAAATCCAATGGCAATTTAATAACAAACTCCGCTGCCAGATAATACTTATCGATTCAATTGCTGGCTACTCAACTTACTACTACAATCTACTACCAAATCAAGACACAGATTCTATTGCCAAACCATAAATCATTTCCAAACAATACGAATTGATAAAGTAATCAAATCAATACTTCCAGCTTTCACTAAATATCATTACTACCGACAATCACTGACCTACGGACGAAACACTAACCAACAACTAATAATTGATTAACAACTCCAATAGATAATACTGCACTGAAGATTAAAATTATCCTTAATAATCAAGATCGCAATTAATAATTCAATTTACTGCCAAAACACTTATACTGCGGATCAGTAATCATAGACAATTAATCAATACTCAACAATACATTCTACTAATCTAGTGCAACATTTCTTAATCGTTGGATCGATTGTAACCTCAATGCTACTGCTACGAACAGGGGAAACAACTACGAATCAAATGTTGACAATCGAAATATATAAATAACAGATTCTACAACTCAACAACTCGATTGACGGATTAACACAACCTCAATTATCGATTGATCACAGACTTTCCAATTGCAAGCCATACAAATTAATAACCTAATGCATCACTTCATAATCGCCAAGTTAATACAAATTTTCAAATGACAGAGTGCACACAGAGATTTCAATGGCAAGACTTAACACTCAAAGCTCAATTGGCATATTACTCTATTCACTGACATACAAATGATCACATACAATAATCACAACAAAATTAACTGTTAACAACCATTGTTCAATAATCAACGATCAATGACAATCACAAAAGATTCATTATACATGACAGATTACGACAATCACTACTAATCAAAATACTGATCTGGGAGAGCTATAATCAAAATAATCATCCCAATGCCTTGACAGCAATCGCCTGAAGAACAAAGTTCAGCACCAGCTGACAACATTCTCAATCAACCATTCAACACCACAATCAACAATTGATCTCAACAAGATGGGAAGACTGGCAGCCAACACTCAACTACTGCTGTCCATTTTTGGATCGCCAGAGGAGCAGTCAGCCGAGAGGGTAGGGAAAAGGGGAAGCTCGGCCATGTGAGGGAGCAAATGGGTAGGGGAGCAGGGGAGAAGGGGGCTCTGGGGGCCGGTCAGACCGGGAGACACAATGGTCCAAGCCTGGGCGGCAAGGGCTCGAGGCGGTGGCAGAGTGCGAAGGCGACTAGGGCCGGAGGGAGGGGAGTGGAAGGGTGGAGGTGGGAAGCTCACCGAGGGTTTTGACGGGGCGGGGAAGCACCGGAGAAGGGTCGGAGTTGAGGGCGGTGCGGGGAGGAGCCTGGCGACGGCGGTCCCGAGGAGGCAGGGCGCTGCACTGGCCGATGTGGTGGCACTGGCGCCGTGGCGCCCAGCCACGGCGACCGGGCCTGGGCTCGAGGCGGTGACGGGGCGTGCAAGGCGGGGGCTTGGTCGGAGGAAGAAGAGGCCGATGCCGGGCTTTCGCTTGGAGGACTTACCAGGAGGAGAAGCAAAGCGGGAGGAGGTGGAGGCACGGGTCCTCTTTATCGCCTGGAGAGGAGAATGGAACCGGGTTGATGGAGGCGGCATGGGCGGCCATGGCGCCGATGGGGACGCTTGATGGCATCGCGGAGTGGCGACGACGTGGGTGCGGCATGGCGGGGCGGCGGGACGGCCGCAGGCGGCGGAGGTGGCGCCGCGACAGATGGAGTTGGTGGCGAGGCGACCCGAGGTGGGGGCGACGCTGCAGTGGAGCAGTTGGAGGCATGGGCGACACTGGAGAAGACGGGCCGGGCCGAATCAGAGGAGGCGAGGCCGGGCTGAAGGAGACGGAGGGGTCGGCGGAGGCGGCGCAGCCGAGGGAGACGAAGGGTGAGACGAAGCAGCGACGGGAGCGAGGAGATAAGGGAAGAGAGAGGGGCGGGCGACTGGGCCGTGGGCCGGGGAAAGCGGAAGAGAAACAGGCCACGGGCTGGGCCGAAAAACGGGGAAAACGGGAGGTGGGCCGGTCGGATCGGGAGTTTTGGTGGGCCGGGCGGATGAAGTCGGCCCGGGAAGGGGAAAGAAAAGAAAGAGGGGGAAGAAAAATAAGTGGGCCGAATTTAAAAGGGTGGCCCACAAATAAGGGGCAAGATTTTGAGAGGGGTCTAAAATCCGAAAAAATGAATTCAAATTTGAATTTGGAATTTGAAATTTCGAGGGGTTTGAAACACAAACCCGAGCTTTAAAGAGAGCTCAAAAATTTTGAAAATTTAAGCGGCAAACGAAAATCAACGAAAATCGAATTTAAATAATCGGCGCTATTTGCTATCTGAAAAACAGGGTGTTACACATGCTATGCACTACATCCAATCAGATCATTGCTGAACTAAACCATGAAAGAACAACCACACATATAGCGCAGTCATTGCCTGCCATATCGCGGGCAAACCTCAGCCCGGGGGGTAGCCGCCGTCGCCGTCGCCGTTGCTGGGGTGCGCTTCCGTAGGTCGGTCTCTGGATTGGGATGGAGGGCGACGCAAGGGGGGCAGCGCGGGTGCCGAGCGTCAGGAGGAGGAGGCGGTCCAGTCGGGGCTCGGGAGATTGGTCTGGGCCGTCGAAGCCAGGAGGGGGCGATCGGGAAGGAGAAGGAGGAGGGGGCGATGACGGGCGGCGAAGAGGCGCGGAGGAAAGTGCGTGCGTGGGCGGCGGCCAGGGGCGGAGAGGCGAATTGGAGGGGGCGGCGAGTGGACGGCGAGTGGGCGCGGGAGGCCAGGCGGTTTCTCTGCGATCGAAGAGAAGACGAAGGGGTACGGAGGGAGAAGGAGGCGAAACAAACGTGATTGCAGGGGGTTTTTTTGAAAACTGGTATAAGTGATTCGGGGCATTCCACCAACCTGCATCCAAGCCGTTCGCGTGAGATCCGATAGCCAACGGCAATGTTTGCATGTTAGCACTGAATAGTCCGTTTGCACTGGATACGTTCCCCTTAACAAATGTATCAAGCACAGACGCGGCATTGCATACATAATATTCCAGAGAGTGTAGTGTAGCATTGTGGAAGCATTCATCTGCAGCTCCATGTTTTGACAGTTGTTAATTATTCGGGAAGGTGATCGGGTATACAGGCTCCTTGTTAGGGTAGAAGAGCCCAAAGTTCCTCTCGATGTCATCCCCTGGCTTCTGGTTCTCGTTGAACATGGCGAATATGTACGTCTCGATCGGCCCTGACCGCTTCGGCGTCCCGTTCGGGACGTGGTCAATCAGGCCCTGGTTATAAGTCCTCGCGTTGTCCATGGTTGCCGCAAACCCACCGGCCGACGGCCACCCACTCTCTGACACGACGACCCTGACGTTCGGCGTGCCCGCCTTCTCCAGCGCCGCGTAGATGGAGTCGACCATCGCGTCGAATATGTTCGTGTAGGTCAGCCCGTTGTTCGGGTCTGGCACCGTCGTCCCCGGCTGGAAGGTGGCGAAGTTGAGGTTGATGTTTTGCGGGTCGCCCTTGTAGGCGAAGTAGGGGTACACGTTGGCCAGGAGCGGCGCGCCGGTGCTCGCCAGGAACTGAGCGATGGGCGTCATGTAGGAGTCTTTGAACACGCCGTTGGAGGGCGGGGAGGAGTTGGTGATCACGTCGAACCTCACCGCCGTGGACACCTTGATGTTGACGAGGCCAGCCGCGGAGAGCGCGTTGGTGATGTTCTGCATGGCCGGGAGGATGTTCTGAGTGCCGTCGCCGGTCACCTCGTTGCCAACCGCGATGTACAGGATGGGGACGTCGGGGTAGTAGGGCTGGACGTTGTTTTGGACCCAGGCGGCGGCGGCGGAGGGGTTGTTAGCGAGGTCGCGGACCGCGCCGACGTCGCCCACGTCGAGGATGAGGCCGATGCCGCTGCCGCGGAGGGAGGTGAGGGCGTCCTGGTCCGGGTAGTAGATGCGCATGCCGTGGATGTTGCGGGACTTGTACAGCTGCACGACGTCGCTCCGCGAGGGGAGGTTGTCGCCGTTCACGCCGTAGCAGACACCGTGCACGACTGCGGTAACGCAAGTCAAAACTCAGATCAAATGAGAATTAATTGGCAAACAAGACATCAACAAAGGAAGAACTGGCTAGGTGAGCTTAAGCGATACTTTGATCCTGTGTTTGTACGAAGTACACCGTTAATGAAGACGCGAAATGCTTGAAAGAAATTAAACGAATAGATGCAGAGGAAACAGTAAGGAAAAGAAATCTATACCTCCCATTTGCTCAACTCAAAGGTGTTAGCTCGGTCTCTGCTTGCTCAAATAGCCTCATGTGATTCCCAGGAAAAGCATAGCCATTAGCCAGCCCTATGTAGTGTCTGGTTTGTGACTCGTTCTATTAGACGTCCAGTTCGTGTGTCTATTAATTGTCAATGGTGCACTTCGTTTTCCTATTTAATAAACAAGTGACACTTCGGCCGGTTTTACCGATTACAGGGCTGCTAATTAATGTGCAAAATTTTCCCTTTATATACAAATTTTGGTTAACCTGTTGGACTTTTCGTCGACAAGTAGGATTGATCATAGACTTGACACGGATGGCGTTATTAGGCAAGTATGCCCCCCGTGGATAGGTACTTGAAACCCACCTAGCTTGTCGTGGTCTCAGCTTGGCCACCTAAGTACATTCATCATGTGCAATGTCAAGTCTGTTTGGTGATATCAAAGATGAGTAGATAAGAAGATGTGGATAGATATCTTAAATGACTCTTGATCGGCCTTGTCAGGTCAAAGTATAGTACATGGTAGATACTGACGGGAGCTAGGCTAGGCAATCAAGCTTGGATGATTGGAAGCAGTATTAGTGTGTGCATTGAAACTTCAAATTGTCTTGCTTGCCCGCGTCAAATTCTTCGTGGCTATCTAATGATCGATCGTGCACGACATTGATCACTTCACAAGTTAATCGTCGTCGTCATCTCTAAATCTCTTAATTTATTAAAGCGCCTGGATTCCGCGTGCGCTCGTGCTATCCACGTCGGTCCGAAAAAATGTGCCGGTCCGATCGTCTCCGGACCGCTGCGATCGCTCCGTCCCTTTCTGCGTCTTCCGCGCGGGTGCTCGTGCTGTCCGTCAGCGAAGGGTCCGGTTGCGTCAGTGCAACTGAGCCTTCGATCGCTCCGTCCCTTCCTGCGTCTTCCGCGCGAGTGCTCGTGCTGTCCGTCAGCGAAGGGTCCGGTTGCGACGCGCGGACGTCGAATTCATTGCCATGTCTTTTCAGCGGCTCTATGCTGTCTCCACCCCGGTTTTTGCGCCTGGTTCGCCGCGGTCGCTGGTTGGTTGCCCGCTGATCTCTCTCGCTTCCTGTTGTTTCGATTTAACGTCGTTTCGGTGTCGTCGGTGCACCTGAGCCTTCGTCGGTGCGATGCTCCGATCTGTGGCGAGCGGAGCCTACGAGGAGAGCATGTGCCGATACTGTTTGCCAGACCGTCGCGGGCGGAGCCTGCGAGGTATATATTTCTTCCGTGCGTGCGCTACGGCCTCCTTTCTCCGTCTTCTTCTTTCATTTCCCGTTGTCATCTGCCTCTCTTCCAGGTCGAGGTTCACCTGGGTGCGGGTGCTTTGCCTAGCGGGGAGCCTGCCTGCCTGCCTGCTTCGGGTTTGTTCCTGCACTTTCCTTTTGCGTCTTCTTCTTTGTCCTTTTTTGTTTCCTTGGTTTTCTTGCTCTTTCGGATTGAGTCCCAGTTCACCGTTTGTTTGTCGCTTTCTGCCTTGTATCTGTTATTTGTTGTTGTTGATGTATCGTCTTCTTCCTCTTCCTTTTGCTTTCGGTGTGATTGTAGCTTATTCGCTGTGACGGTTTGTTGTGGACGATTTTGGCCCGGCCCAGGGACCTGCAGGCCGAGTTGCCGTCCTGCCTTGTTCTTGGATTCCCCTTCTCGTGCGGTCCCCTGTGTCTCTTTCGCTCCCCCTTATCTCCTACTTCTCTCTGAGTGGCGATGGCGGCGCAGCCGGCCGTGCGTGACCAGCGCACCCGTTGGCCTGCGCCTCTCCGTCGGTCAGCAGATCGACTTGGCCGTGACCAGCGCACCCGTTGGCCTGCGCCTCTCCGTCGGTCAGCAGATCGACTTGGCCCTCCGCCTCGCCGTCGCTTTATTTTTCCCGTCATCCTTCGGCTCCGACGACAGTGTAGGGCTTAGCCTCGTCGTTGCCGCTGTGGATAGCGCCACCGGCCTCCGGCGCCGATGGGCAGCGTCGGCCTCGGCCTTTCCGTCGTCCGGCATGTCGGCTTCGCCCTTGGCCTCCTTCTCCGCGTTTCCGCTGTCCAGGACCTCAGATTTCGTCCAGATTTCAGACACCGATTTTGGCTCTGTGCCAAAATTTTAGATCAAAATTATAAGATTTTGCTGGTCTTCATGGTTTCGTCGAAAAACGTTTTCCTTGATTCTCTCACGATCCTTTTATTCTGTATTTCGTTGTTGATGCCGCAGTTTCGGTTTACATGGTGTTTGTGAGCTGCTCGACGAAACTTTCAGCATCTGCTTTGGTCCTTTCCAGGTAAATGATTTCTTAAGTCTCAGATAACTAGCATGTATTCTAGAATGTCTTTCTGTTACAATTCTCAGATCTGAGATAGATGGCATGTACCCTGGAACACTCCCCTGTTGTGGTCAAGTGAAAAGCTCAAACCAATTTGGTTCATAACCTAATATTAGCATCGGTTTGAATCTTCTTGATGAGGCTTTCGGATAGCATAAATCCTTTTGTATTGAACCCAGTTGCAACCAATCGTGCTGATGATTTTTTTTAGCAAAATCATCCGATGACATAAAATTTGTTCGTGCAATTTTGTTAGTGTCATGTTGCATTGTCGTGTGTGTGTTTGCAAACCATGTGATTTCAGTGCATTGTCCAGAAAAATTCAGATAACTTTAGCAGTAGTTAATGAGTGCTTTAAAGGTGTAAAATAAACAAATTTAGCATACTATTGATGATTTAAGACCACCACACAGTGTAGCACCTTAGCTTTTTAGCTGAACGCCAGTTTTCAATTTTCACTAACTATATATTGGATGTGTGATTTATGCGAATGTTTTACTGTAATTTATTAGGATTTAAACCATGACCGGTGGACTTAAAAATTTAGATGTTTCATGTTTGTACTGTCTAAACCAATCCTTTTTTTAACCTCTTGCCCAATCAATTGGACTCGCATGCAATGGAAATCTACATGTATTTCATGGTTGGTGCCCAGGCCGGGCATTATGCTGCAATATCTCGAATAGTAGTAGTGCTAGCAAAGTACTCTTCCACTAAAAGTTATTTTGCCTTTCTGTTTGAGAGAATAAAAACATCTCCATTCTTGTCTGCTAGCTTGGCAAGTAGATTCATCTGGGATCAGTCTCCAAAAATGCACCTACGCCTCATTGAATTCCAAAATTGACATTTCTATGCAGTTTGCAGGCTCCTGTTTTTAAGGTTTATCTCTTGTCCTATTGAAGCGCAAATGTGAAATGTAAAAAAAAAACCTTTTATATTGGACCCAGTCACAACCAATCGTGGTAATACTTTTTTAGCAAAATCATCCACATCATAAGAAATTAGCACTTGCTGTAACCATATCTGTTGGATCGCCCTTTTGTATTGAACCCAGTTGCAACCAATCGTGCTGATGATTTTTTTTTAGCAAAATCATCCGATGACATAAAATTTGTTCGTGCAATTTTGTTAGTGTCATGTTACATTGTCGTGTGTGTGTTTGCAAACCATGTGATTTCAGTGCGTTGTCCAGAAAAATTCAGATAACTTTAGCAGTAGTTAATGAGTGCTTTAAAGGTGTCAAATAAACAAATTTAACATACTATTGATGATTTAAGAGCACCACACAGTGTAGCACCTTAGCTTTTTAGCTTAATGCCAGTTTTTAATTTTCACTAACTATATATTGGATGTGTGATTTATGCGAATGTTTTACTGTAATTTATTAGGATTTAAACCATGACTGGTGGACTTGAAAATTTAGATGTTTCATGTTTGTACTGTCTAAACCAATCCTTTTTTTAACCTCTTGCCCAATCAATTGGACTTGCATGCAATGAATGTTTTACTGTAATTTATTAGGATTTAAACCATGACTGGTGGACTTTAAAATTTAGATGTTTCATGTTTGTACTGTCTAAACCAATCCTTTTTTTAACCTCTTGCCCAATCAATTGGACTTGCATGCAATGGAAATCTACATGTATTTCATGGTTGGTGCCCAGGCCGGGGCATTATGCTGCAATATCTCAAATAGTAGTAGTGCTAGCAAAGTACTCTTCCACTAAAAGTTATTTTGCCTTTCTGTTTGAGAAAATAAAAACGTCTCCATTCTTGTTTGCTAACTTGGCAAGTAGATTCATCTGGGATCAGTCTCCAAAAATGCACCTACACCTCATTGAATTCCAAAATTGACATTTCTATGCAGTTTGCAGGTTCCTGTTTTAAGGTTTATCTCTTGTCCTATTGAAGCGGAAATGTGAAATGTCAAAAAAAAACCTTTTATATTGGACCCAGTCACAACCAATCGTGGTAATACTTTTTTAGCAAAAACATCCACATCATAAGAAATTAATACTTGCTGTAACCATATCTGTTGGATCGCCATTGTAAGTTGCAACCGAAATAGATGATTTACTCTTCGCAATGCATTAGCTGGTTCGTTATCCTCACTTCTTTTATATTTGAATTTGTGTTGGAGTTCGGTTAACTTTATCATGCCCTCCTTCTGTAGTTCTGATGTTAACCTTTGATCCTTCCAATGACATAAAATTTGTTCATGCAACTTTACTATTGCCATGCTCCATTGTTGTATTTGTGCTTGTTTGTTCTTTCGCTTGCTTGTGTAACTGTTGACATGTTGTTTGTGTAGGAATCACTGGGTTACCATCGTCTTTCCATACTCATCTGCTCTTCTGTTTACAGTGACTTTCAGGTATTTGTTCATGCAGTTTCACTATTGCTGTGTTACATTGTCATGTGCATACTTGCGATTAGTAGGTTTCATGACTTTAGCGTGATTGCTGTTATAAGCTTTTATATTGATTTTGGCTTTGTACTGAAATTCCATATCACAATTCTGAAATTGTATACTTAGACAAACCATGTGATTTCATCACATTGTCCAGGAATTCTCGGTTAACTTTAGCAGCAGTAGATGAGTGTTTTGGAGGTAAAAAATAAACAGATTTAGCGTATCTATCAATGATGAACAAAATCACATTGTGATCCTCAAATTTACATAGATCATCAACAAAATCCACATTAATATCTTGCCAGGTTCCTTGAGATGTTGGTGCTGGCTACAGTCAGCCCGGTGTCTTATAACGTTTGCACTGTGCTTGTTGACAAACTGTACATTAACTGACAAAACTTTCAGTATCTTGTTTCAGTCCATTCCAAGTGAATAATTCATTAAGTCCTGCATAACTAACATATGCCCTACAACATCCTCCTATTGCAGTTGAATGAAAGGTTTAAATAGATTTAATTTGTAACCCAGCGTTGGCACTAGCCAAAATCTTCTTGATAAGCCCTACAAGTAACATAAATCCTCTTTCATTGAACCCAGTCATAGTCAATTTTGCTATTAACTTTTTACCAGAATTGGCCACATCGTAGGAATTTTGAATTTCCTATGGCCAAACCAATTGGACCACTCCTGTACCTTGCAACTGGAATAGATGCCCTGCTGTTGACAGTACATTAGTTGGTTTATTGTCCTTACCTCTTTTATATCAAAACTTATATTAAAATCCCATTAACTCTGCCATGGCCTTCTTCTGCAGTTCTGAAGTTAAATTTTGATCCTTCAATTGACATAGAATTTGTTCTTACAGTTTTACCAGTGCCATGTTGCATCGTCATGTGCATGCTTATGGTTACTGGGTTTCATGGCTCTAACATGGTTGGTATTTTTACCTTTTTCACGTGATTTCTTTGTTTGCTTTGTTCGCTTTAGTTTCGTGTTCATGTTTTGGTTCTGTTGAATAGGTGTTCTTTGCCTTCGTGTGATTGGTTAGACCAACCTCACGCATTCTCTTTTGAATTCTTGGATGCCCTCTGCTTGGTGTCAGCTGAGTTCTGATCGACCTCAGACACCTTTCGATGCCAACAGCCCATCGGCGCGTCCGTGATTCTGGTAGGTTGTTCAGTAAGGACGCGACCATGTGCTTTTTATTGGTATCATATTGCTCTTCTATCTTCTTTACAAACGCTGATGCTTGTTTACGCTGCCCTTATGCTAGCTCGTGTAGATGACCTGCCAGCGCATCATGTGTTGCCTTCACTCCCTGTATCTGCATTGCAGCTAGGTACGTTTGTGCCATTAGCGTGCGCTCTGCCAATTTGTCTTATCTACCAAACACTCAGTGTTCCTCGCTCATGTTGGCGCATGCTATGCTCGGATGAGTTATTCTGTGTCCGCCCTTGGATTGTTCTATGATTGTTCTTTGCTTTCCCTATGTTTGTGCCACTCAGTGATTCGGTTACCTTATTTCCCTTTGCCTCTATTCCCTGTCGTCTATGCCGATGCTTCCAGCCCAACCTATTCCATCAGGAGTTGCTGCACATGCACCAAACAGTATTACTCCCTTTACATTATGTTGTCCTTTTATCTTTCTTTCATAGCTTCGCTTGCTTCATTCGTGTTCCATTATTCCCTTCTGTGTTATAGGAGATCATTTCTGTCCTGTTGTACGTTCTTCAGTTGCACGAGAAAATCGTAGAAGAAGGCTCTTGTCCAACAGATGTCGAGCGTTTAGTCTTCAAGGTTATATACTGCCCTCAATTTTCCTGGAAATCATCTCTTGTACTTCACAAATAATTTATCCTATTCATGCTCAGTATGTTTCTTCTATGCCTTTTTTGTTTCTTGGTTCCTCAAAAAAACACTGTGCAGCCACGATACCCAGAAGCCCATCTGTTATCCCTACACTTTCCTTGCCAGCTGACTATGTCCAAATACTTAAAGGTTAGCTTGATCCTTTAGATTTGCTTATTGTTGCCGATTATACCTTCCGTTCGTTTTATATGGATTAATTTTTTTTCTTACCTCCATTTTCGGATGGCATTTATTTACAGCCACATATTCAGATCGTTCTTACTACGGTGCTCCCAACTATGTGTGCACACATTGTTCAGCTATTTATTGGTATCAAGAAAGGGTTTCTGGTCAAAGCGCGCTCACTCACAGGCGTATTTCTTATAATCTATGCTGTCGAGCTGGAAGAATTTCTCTACCATCGTCCAGGCCATGGCCATCACCGCTGCAGGATCTTGTTTGTTTTAATGGTGGGCCAAGGTCTAATCAGTTCATGCGGTTGATCAGGGAATATAATGCTCTCTTCGCATTTACTTCCCTTGGAGTTCATATTGATAGAAGTATCAATACTGGTGCTGGCCCTTACGTATTCCGAATAAACGGTGTTGTTCATCATCGTATTGGTTCACTTCTACCAGCTGATGGGAAGCGCCCTGAGTATGCCCAACTTTATATATATGATACTCAGAACGAGGTACAGAATAGGCTCGCTATTTTCCAGGATAGTCCATCACACCGTGAGCAGCCAGATCCTTCGATTGTAGCTTCTCTCATTGATATGCTTGACAGATGCAACCCATTGGTTAGGCAGTTTAGACTGGCGCGTGACCGTTTGTTTTCTCCAAACTCTCCAGACATTAGCATCCACCTCATCGGCACAGACGAATCGCATGGCAGTCGGTATAGTCTCCCATCTTCCTCAGAGTTGGCTGCTTTGATTATTGGAGATTTCTCTGGTGATGTATCCACATTTGACATTGTTGTGCAAACACAACATGGTGATTTCAAGCAAGTATCACCACTCCATCCAGCTTTAATGTCTTTACAATATCCTCTTCTATTCCCGTACGGTGATAAGGGTTTTCACCTTGGCATTAAGTATCGTGAAACTGATGATCTCCGTGCTACAATTCGCGAAAATGTTTCCATGCGTGAGTTCTATTGTTACTACCTGCACTATCGTACAGGAGAACCTAATGTTTTTACCTGCTCTGGTAGATTGTCAGATCAAATAATTGTCAATTCCTTCTCCTGCATAGAAGCGAATCGGCTTTCTTTTCATACTTTCAATCAAGATAAACTTAGGTCCGACACATACCAAGGTATAACAGATGCTGTTGCTCAAGGTGCCCAGACTGGCAAAGATGTCGGTATTAGGACAATATTGCCTGCTAGCTTCGTTGGTAGTAGAAGATATATGGCTCAGAACTATTATGATTCGATGGCTTTATGCCGGTCATATGGTGCTCCAGATTTATTCACTACATTCACATGCAATCCAAAATGGCCGGAAATCATTGATGCACTACGTCATGAACCTGGCCAGTGCCCTTCTGATAGGTCTGATATTGTGACTCGTGTTTACCATATGAAATTACAAGAATATCTCACCGACATTAAAGATGGGACCGCTTTCGGTCCCATTCGAGCAGGTGTTTTTCCTTTGTCCTCCTATCTATTTGCCTACTCAATTTAAAAAATATATTTCTAAGTGATCTTTCAATCTTTTGTTCTTCGTAGTGATATATACTGTTGAATTCCAGAAAAGAGGACTCCCTCATGTGCATATACTTACATGGCTCAAGGATCGAGCTGATGGACCCACACCTGCTTTTATTGATAGGCTCATTTCAGCAGAAATACCAGATATTTCTCATGATCCACTTGGCTATGCTTTGGTAGAAGAGTTTATGATGCATGGTCCATGTGGAGAATTTAATCATAAATGTCCTTGCATGAAACGAGGTAAGTGCTCAAAATGGTATCCGAAGCACTACCAAAACGAGACCACTGTTGATGAAAATGGCTTCCCAATATATCGTCGTCGTGACAATGATAGATTCATTGTCAAACATGGTGTTAGACTTGATAATAGATGGGTTGTCCCACATAACCTGCCGATGCTTAAAAAGTACCAAGCACATCTTAATGTAGAATGGTGTAACAAGACAAATCTTGTGAAGTATCTTTTCAAGTACTGCATGAAAGGTCATGATTGTGCTTCTTTGTCGTTTAGTGCTACCGACACTTCACAGCCCTCTACAAGTAAGGTGAAGAATGCTTCGACTGATGAGATTGCTGAATTTGTCAGGTCTCGCTATTTATCAACATGTGAGGCGAGCTGGCGATTGTTTGGTTTCGAAATTCATGCTCGGATGCCTTCGGTTGAACGCTTGGCTGTCCATTTACCTGGCATGACCAGGGTTTCGTTTACAGAAACTTCAGACTTAACCAATGTGCTTCATGATCCTAACGGGTTTAAAAGCACTTTGACTGAATGGTTCGTAGCAAACCAACGCCATGTAGAAGCACATAACCACACTTACTGTGAATTCCCGACAAAATGGACATGGAACGTTGATCGTAAAGTGTGGTCAAACCGTAAGAGAGGTACTAAAGTTGGCAGGCTCGTGCATGTTCACCCAGGCACTGGCGAACTTTTCTATTTGAGGATGCTACTCATGGTTGTGCGAGGTGCCAAATGTTACCAAGACCTGAGAACATATGAAGGTGTCATGTATGCAACATTCAGACAAGCATGCCATGCACGTGGCCTCATCGGTGATGACGTTGAATGGTTTTCGCTTTTTGACGAAGCTATTGTATGGGCAACATCTTCGCAACTCAGGCATCTTTTCATGTCTGTTGTCCAGTACAATGACGTTGGTGATGTACGTATGTTGTTTGATAAATACTGGCGTTGCATGGCTGACGACATCGCATACAAGATGTCCCACTCACTTGGTACGCGTCCATATACAATGCCTGATTGTTCGTTACAGGTACAATTGTTAAAAGAACTGGATTATCTTTTCGCTAATAACGGTCTCTCTTTAACATCCTACAATCTCTCGGTGTCGCTTGACGGACTTGAACAAAACCATGGTAATAGACTTATTACAGAAGAGCTATGTTATGATAGATTCAAACTTGAGACACAGTCAGCATCTATGTATCGTAGCCTAAACAATGAGCAACGCTTTATCTACGATCGGATCATGTATTCTATCTCAAATGGTCAACCATGCTTCTATTTCGTATCTGGACATGGAGGTACAGGTAAAACATTCCTCTGGAATTCAATCATCTCCCGTATTAGATCCGAAGGCAAGATCGTGTTAGCCGTTGCTTCATCGGGAATTGCTTCTTTGTTGTT
The DNA here is from genome assembly GCA_036346395.1 of Hsuehochloa calcarea. Lineage (NCBI taxonomy): Eukaryota > Viridiplantae > Streptophyta > Magnoliopsida > Poales > Poaceae > Hsuehochloa > Hsuehochloa calcarea. The sequence goes on along the minus strand of CM070593.1, from coordinate 65,369,829 downwards.
ACCGGGTGGTCGAACCGCACACTCACGCTTTCGAATTCATCTTGATATAGATGATTGGAGCATTTGTGATATTCGCCGTGGCACGATGCTTGCAGAACTTATTAAAAAGAGTGCCTTGATTTTGTGGGACGAAGCCCCGATGACACACAGACGATGCTTTGAGGCACTTGATCGTACTATGCGAGATATCCTTTCCTCCGATAATCCTTCAAACACAGCTATTCCATTCGGTGGGAAACCTGTTGTACTCGGTGGCGATTTCAGGCAGGTGTTACCAGTTATTCAAGGAGCTACACGCACAGAAACTATTGCTGCTTCTCTTATCAAATCATCGCTATGGAAATATGTCCAGATCCTTAGACTTACCATAAATATGCGTCTTACCACAGCGTTTTCTACTACTGGTGATCAAAATGATGTAGCAGACTTTGCGCAATGGGTGCTTGCCATTGGCGAGGGTCGTGTTCCGATGGAAAAACACCCAGGAGACACACATGCATCATGGATACAAATACCTCCTGAATTATTGCTTACACCGACTGCTGATAACTTAAATGTAATTATTAATACCGTTTATGATGATTTCGATCATAACTACAATTCAATTCCCTACCTATCAGCTCGTGCCATTGTGTGTCCACTGAACACTTCAGTTGACAGAATTAATGATTCGGTACTTCTAAAGGTACCGGGAGATTCTAGAGAATACCTAAGTTATGACACTATTGGTGATGCTCTTGACCATTCATCCGATCTCGAGCTGTTGTATCCCACTGAATTTCTCAATTCAATAAGTATCAAGAATTACCCAGAACATATTCTTTCGCTCAAAGTTGGAGTACCCATTGTTCTTCTAAGAAATATGAACCAAACAATGGGCCTATGCAATGGTACACGCCTTCTGCTAACTAAATTAGGAACCCATGTACTTGAAAGTACAATTATGACAGGAACACACATTGGTGAAAGAGTTTGCATACCGCGAATAGTTCTTAACTCAAAAAATAAAAAATGGCCGTTTACATTACGACGACGCCAATTCCCAATTAGACTATGTTATGCAATGACAATAAATAAATGTCAGGGACAGACTCTTCAGAAAGTCGGTATTTATCTAAAGAACCCGGTTTTCACTCATGGCCAACTCTATGTTGCTGTATCAAGGGTAACATCGAGACAAGGATTGAGTATTTTGATTGAGAATGAAGATGGTTCAACTGGATCAAAGACAAGAAATATTGTATATGACGATGTTCTAGGATTTTTGTAGGTACTCCATTTGTTTGCCAACGTTTTCCTTTTTCCCCTTACTGACATTTGCTATCAATCTAACTTGTACTAAACATACAAACATGTACGCATAATGCAGTTGACAGCTTCTACTTGCATGTAATCTATTTCTTTTGTGTATGCTCATGACCATACTAGGTCTTGCACATTCCAATTATTCGTTGATGTTTGCGTAGCCATGTTCGTGCATTTTGCTTTCGTACTTGTTGTTACTAACAAAAAATAAATAACAAGGTGCTTTGCTTTACTATACCTATTCCTTTACCAAAGTGTTGATGAACTTACTTGTTTAAGATACATATTTCACTACAGATGATTTGTGCTTTCTATCATATGCTTATTTACTTATACATACATGTGTGTGTATGTAATCATCTGCTGCCACAAAATTATAACATTTACCTGTTGTTGTATATTCCTTTTTTATTATCATATTTACCTTCTCGTGAGGAATCATAACTCTTTGATTCATCTAAACACATTTCGTCAAAGGTTCAAACCAAAGAAATTGCTTTGGTAATGAAAAAAAGTTCACTACTGTTATAAACTATTCGAATTGTCTCAGTTAGGCATATTTACCATTTATTTTGATATTGTTCTCTCTTTGTAGAGCCCATCTATGTTTTCTTTGCCTTTCCAATATTCTAACATGCCAGTACCACATAAAATAATTCAGCGCTTTTACATTTCCAATTTTATAGTACATCTGTGCCAAGTGCAACTGAACATTATAGATAACAGTAGTAAATTGTTATTCTTTTATACTTTCAGCCAAATTTTTTTCCTTTAAAAAACTTATCTCATATGTTTATGCATACCAAACAAATGTTTTATCCAATAACATAACAAACTGTTATTTGTGATTTCAGGTAAAACGATCTCTTAATTCAGTGACAGATAACTGGATGCAGAGGTATTACAAAATGGAACATATTTCTATGATGATTTGGCTACTTTTGTTCAGGAAACGTCTTCTAGCATGTACAAGCAGTAATCTGATTTTCATACTTTATCAACACTTTGCTAAGTATATTACATATCCTGGACCTCCCTCATTTAAACATGCGTGCCATTTATTAGATACTGTTCTCTATCTTTAGAGGTCATTTCTGTTTTATTTGCCTTCCCAATACTCTAACATGGCAATACCATGTAAAATAAATGAACAAATTTACAATTCCATTTTTATAATACTGGTACAACAAGTGCAGGTGAATAGCATAGTTGCTGATACAAAATTATAATTCTTTCGTACTTCCGTTTAATTGAAATAAAATACAACCTGTCTCATCTATTAATATGTTCTAAACAAATATTGTATCCAATGACATGATAGCCTATTCTTTGTTATTTCAGAAAAAAAGATCTCTAAATTCTGTACCACACGTCTACATATGAAGTATTACATAATTGAACATATTCCTATGATAATTTAACTACTTCTGTTCAGAAAACACATTCTGATGTATTCAACCAATGATCTGATTTTAACACTCTAATTACACTTTTCAACATGTGTTACATATCTTGGATTTCACCGGTTTCTCGTTCGGTAACTCTTACTGCATGAACATCTATGCATGTTTACAGATTACGAATTCACACAAGCTACACATCACTGCAGCATGTAAAGAAATAGTTTATCTATTCACTTGTACTATGAGCAACCATTATGTGAACATGCCTATCTCCAATGCACTACTCATTTCCCATTGCGATGCTCATGAAACTAAGTTTCCTCTTTATGGTTCATTCTATCCAGATGGAATACGCTCTACTAAAAGATGTGACGCAAGAATCGCACCGTTGGCGTGTACGTGTAAGAGCAACTCGTTTCTCCGAATATGCAGATGATAGTACTCCTAGAAAGGTCCTTCGTCTTGATTTCGTTCTTTTAGACGAACAGGTCAGCCTCCTTTAATACATGTTATTTTCTCTCGCACACCATTGATCACATATTTTCTTTGCTTATCTTAACTGATAGGGCAATACCATGGAAGCCCAGATTCCAGGAAGACACCTTTCCCTGTTCACCTTGGCCCTGAAAGAAAACGGCGTTTACTTTATTGAATATTTCGAAGTAGCTAATGCTAAAGCATCTTATCAGGCAGTTAATTGTCCTGTAATGGCTAGATTTACCAGACACACAAAGATCAATGAGGTGCCAGCTATACCAAATGATTTCCCAAAGTATGCATGCACAATTGTTTCTTTCGACATACTACGAACACGTTTAGGACAAAACCAATTCCTTTCAGGTTAGCAACATCTCATGAATCCCTCTTTTAAAACCACAAATGATTTATCATTGCATCTATTTACGTTTAACTTTCATACATATTTATGTTTTGTAACAAATGTTGTTAATTCCAAGATACCATTGGCCTTATCACGGGAATCTCTCATGTTAAGACGATCCTGGCAAAAGGAATCACAAAGACAATTCGTAACATCAACATCACTGATGGCAGGTATTTCTCAGTTTTTCGATCTTTATACTTAATGCCTAAATATCGCTTTCTTCATCTCAAAAGTAAACACTTTCCAATAATAAAATATAGGGAAACAGCCTGTGTCACTCTATGGGGAACACACGCCAATGAATTTGATGCGCCTGGACTACAAACTGCAGCAGAAAACAAACCCATTGTTATACTCTTTGTTGGCCTTACTGCTAGACTCTATGAAGGTACAAACCACATTTACATGCATACCTATATCCACCATACACAAACTACAAATATGTATTGCCATCACACAAAGATCTTATTAACATTTAGAAAAACTGTACAGGTCAACTGTCACTACAGGGCAGTACCATCTGCAAGTGGTATACTAACACTAACCTACCTGAAGCACTTGCTCTCCAGAACAGGTCAGCACAAAACAACTTTGCTTCATTGATCTTACAGTTTTAAAAATTTTGTCAGATTCATGGCTATACAACAGGTTAGCTCTAATGATTTTGCCAGAATCAGTGAGCCATTCCCCCCCTCCCCCCTGGCTCCTCTGTCTCCCTTCCTGAACTTGCTCTACTTGCTATCTCTTTATATTTGTTAAATATGAGTAGCTGACAATGATCCTCATTCTGTTAAGGTGCTTAGCAATTGTAACTTAGGATGACAAGAAAAATTACTAAGTAATTAGTATAGACTACATGTTCAGAGTCACTGAAAATTCTAAATTATTCTTCCCAAACATTGAGAATTCAGATTTGACTGAATTCCAAAGAGTTCGGAGTCTTAGTTTATCTAACAAATATGACAGCAGAGCTCCATCAAATTAGATAAGCACTCAAATTTGTTGAATAGCACGTGTCCAGTTAGCAAAATACACTCATATTGACTAAGGGCTGATCAAAGATGATTAGTTAGGAATTGTTAGTCAATGAGCTACCAAGTATGATGCTTAATAGTGCCCTTTTCATCTATGCTATCAGCATTTAAATAAATTACAAAACCAGATTGGGTGAACATTAGTAAACAACTGTCAATGGGCCTTCCCTATGTAGCTCCATGTTCTTTGTGTAGGATGAACCAATGTATGGCAGCATGCCCTAACTAATTATAGATTTATGATGATTATTAAATTAATTCAGTAATGAATATCTCAGTTGACAAAAAAGTATTGTGATTAATTTAAGACCTTCGGTTAACAAGAAATAATTAGTTTGGTAATTAGTTCGCCATTTACAAACTATTAGTAAATTACTTAGCTACTTGCCATTCTATTGTCACGAAACAGATAATGTTAGAAAGCTGGCAGTGGGCCTCATATTAATATATTTATTCCACAATTGTTATTACAAGATCCATTACTTACTACAGTCTTGCAAACCAACTTTCAAACACACTGTTCTTAATATTTTATCATCTTTGCCATCAGTTTTTCAGGCATACCACATCAGATTAAATGGTTTGGCCAAAACCAAACTCAAACAGCACCAACACCCATGACAGTCCATGAACTAACGACTTTAAATGCGCACGAAGCTGTGGTATGGTACCCTCTGCAGAAATTAACAACAAAATTCCAGTTTTTTTTGGGCATATTCAATCACATCTTCGCACTTATCAAACTACAAATGACAGGGACGCACATACACTGTTGCCATCGCAATCAAAGAACTCACTCCAAATGAAGCCTGGTGGTACCTAGCATGTGGCGGTTGCAAAAGGTCTGCAGTTCGGACCATTGAAGGCTACAAATGTGCAAGGTGCAACGACATGACAGCTGAGCCAAGGTTCTTGTTACAACATATTTCCAGTCCTTTGCATTTTGCTATTATGCCTATCTACTCATTGCACTCACCTGACATAATATACTTTACACACTTAAATGTAGATACAAGATTCCTGTACGTGGTGTCGATATAGCCAATATTGACAAAACTAATGCACCAATGGCAGAGTTTGTGTTCTTTGGAGATATAGGACAAGAATTGGTAGGAATCCCAGCACTACACCTTACAGCATCTGTTCCAACCATTACTGGTTTCATACCACCTGAAATAACAAGACTCTATGGACATCAGTATAACTTAAAAGTCAGTGGATCACGTGGATCACTTCAAAGAATATCTGCATCGTTCCAGGTTGACAGCTTCAACGTTATACCAACAAAGCCTTTGGCTCCATTCCTTCTCGCAAAGATGCATCGACCTCAAAAGATATTGACCGCTCACAACCGATCACTAACCCATCAAGCATACAATCAATAAAGAATCGATCTGCATCAGCCCGGCTTTCAAAGACAACCGAACACATTCCATCTCTAACTCCAGCAACCAGCATGACTATGCCACGAGCAATACCAGATCAACTTGGATTGCACACACCTCCATCCCCACAAATCAGCAAGGTTAGAATAACCATCACACAACTAACAAACATTTACATTTCCATCTGTACAAACCCTCTACTACCATTGAAAACTTTCTTCTCAAAGTATGAAATGCAACCAAACAGCTGGTAGTATATTCAAATGTAGCAATGCAATATTTTTGATGAACATGCCAACTGACAAAAAAACATATAAATTACTTTGAGGCACAATTTACTTGCCGCACATGTTCTGCATGTCTTATATAAGAGAGAGATGAAGTCAATCTTGTTTGGAGCACCCCATTTTCTAATAACCTGAAAACAATACATGCTCAAAATTCTTAAAATGGGTTAGAGCAAAAGCTCCAACTTAACAAAAAATCATACATGCTTACCATTTTATTATGCTTATACACAAACTAACAAACCACTATTACAGACCATAAAACGTGCCGCCAGACGGTAGCAGTTGTTATCTTGTAACTCAAGACAAGCGCAGGTAATTTCTCTCAAATTACTGTTACAATTCATTGAATCATTGCTGCAGCTCTTAACCACATATCAACTTGATATTACCTTCATTGCAACAGCCTGGAACGAACAAAGAAACCCTTTGTTATTAAGAAAATCAACATGGATGTGTTGGCAGATGACTAAAACAACAGGTTAACGAAAGGAAAATCATTCCTTATTGTTAGAAATACTAACTAGCATACTAACTCTTCTATACCAAACTCCTTTTTAGCAGGCACACCATATGCGGGAGTAGACAGAGTTAAATCAGTACGCAACACCTTTTGTAACTAGCAGCTGTGCTAACGATGCTTTGAACAAACATCATCTACCTTTTATATTGTTTCCTATCCCCAGTAATACTACCTGTACATGTCTACCATCGTTCTCAACTGTAATGTAAATTACAAACTATATGTAGTACTCATCTACCGCCAACATCTGTCTGTACAAACTAAATTATAATCAGTCCCCAGGTTTGTCTTATAGCATATTACTTATTGAATCACTCTGCCTATTAACATATCTATTTCTCTTATTCAATTTATTACAAAATACTTAACTTGTGCCAAACCTGCATTATGGCAAAAAAAATATGACAATCTCCTTTCTATCCCTTAATAAAACTATTCACTACAGATTACAATTATTACCGTTTATGCTGATTTGCACAAGAAATAAAACCATCAAGAACAAACGCGGCGCAGCGCAGCGCGCATGCCGCCCTAGTCTATATTAAGTAGCGGGAAATTGGAGCTGCCTGCGCGCATTGTCGGCAGTCGATCGATCGTGCGTTCCCACGATGATGGATCGAAGGGAAAACGTTGTTTTATTGTTACGTGTCGGAATTATGAGCATGGAGTCATGGATGTTAGATCGACCGAGACGTATTTTTATGTTGGTATGCTATCTTCAATATATCGGCAAAATGTCATTGTCAAAATTATCTATGAAGAAAGTTAAGCTTGATCTATATATCCATTCTCCCTGTCAAGGAAGCCGGAGGTAAAAAATTAGAGCTACCAACACTACGGGAAACACGTGATTTACCGAGTGCAAAAATCTTTGCCGAGTGCCAAATTGCGGGCACTCGGCAAAGACCTGCTTTGCCGAGCGCCGTACTCGGCAAAATATGGCACTCGGCAAGGCACTCGGCAAAAGACTGTCTTTGCCAAGTGCCAGGCACTCGGCAAAGGTAGACACTCGGCAAAGATTGGTAGAGGCCTAACGGCATCCAGCGGCGTCCTCTTTGCCGAGTGCCCCCCGTTTGGCACTCGGCAAAGAATGTATTTTGCCGAGTGCCAAAACTTGGCACTCGGCAAACTATTTTTTTTTTTTGGTTTTTTACCACCAATTTTTTTTTTGAAGCTTTAGTACACTACCACAAACAACATGTTTAAATTTGGGACATTTTCATTGCCTTTTGGCATATTTCTATAGTTTATTTTGTTTTGTTGAATTTTTCCAGAAAATGTAAGTTTGAACTGCAGGTGCATCGAATGATGGATTACATTCGTTCAAAAAATGTTATTGTTGTTTCTTAGTGTAAATTTAGGCTAAATCCAGGAACTGTCTCGAAATTTCGATCAACGTGCTCACGGGGCAACGCCGCCAACTTGCGTGGGAGTGGTTTTTTAATTGTATAAAATGCGAACGAATTCCGAAAATCATGAAACTTGTCGAGTTGTTGCCGTATCGTATGCGTATGCCGTGGAAAAAATTTGAAAAAGTTTTGAGCACGCTGTCACGTACGATGCTCACAAACCAGGACATCTCCACAAGAGGTGTGATCACCTGTGGAGCATGTTGTCACGTACGATGCTTGCAAACCTTAGAAAAACAGAAGAATACGTGACAACTTCTTCGGAGATTCTTCGGTTTGCAAGCATCGTACGTGACAACTTGCGCGAAACCTTCTCAAATATTTATCACAACCTCCACATATGATATCATGACATCTTCCCAAGTTTCATGATTTTCGGACTTCGTTTGCTTTTTATACAATTTAAAAACAACTCGACCGCAAGTTCGTGGTCATATTTCGTGAACAAGATGTTCAAATTGGTGGTCATTCCTCGTTCTGACCTCACATTATACTAAATAACATGAATATCATTTTTCCATTCATTTTTTTCATTATTGAATGACTAGCAGTTATAATTTGAATTATCCAAGAAAATTCAATTAATTGAAATAAATTAAAGAAATATAGAACAAGTCCGAGAAATGTGCCACATTGGAACATGGAGTACCAGGTATTGTATAAGGACTGCAGAAAAAGTTTGGAGGTCAAAAGTGGAAAAAAATAGTTTGCCGAGTGTCAAAAAATGACACTCGGCAAAGGAGCCTCTTTGCCGAGTGTCAAAAATGACACTCGACACAGAGTCTCTTTGCCGAGTGTCGAGAAGACACTCGCAAAGGAGTTCTTTGCCGAGTGTCATTTTTTGACACTCGGCCAAGAATTTTAATTTTTTTAAAAAAACCCTCTTTGCCGAGTGCCAGATCGGGGGCACTCGGCAAAGGGGGGATTTAACCCCGCGCCGGCCCAGCCGGCCCACACACACCGCACACACGCACACACGCACGCCGCCGCCGCTCCTCGCTCCCCCTCCTGCCTCTCTCGGCCTCTCCCTTCGGCGCGACCGAAGGCGGCGCCGCCACCTCCTGCCGCCTCCTCCGGCTCCTCTACGCCCGGCCGGCTGGCTGCAAGGCTCCTCCCTCGGTTCCCTTGCTCGGCTCATTTGCTCCCTCCGGCTCTTGCGCGCCCGGCCGCCGTGTTCTGCGCTCCTCCTCCGGCCGGCTCGGCGCTGGCGCGCCGCCAGATCTGCTCCTCCCGGCTCGGCCTACTCGGCTCCTCCCGCCCGACGCGCCGCCACCGCCTCCTGCCCGGCCCGGCCTACTCGGCTCCTACTCGCCGGACGCCCTTTGCTCGCCACCGCCTCCTGCCGGCCCGGCCTCTGGTCTGGTCCGGCCCGCCTGTTGATTGCCGCCGCTCCTCACACCGGCCTGGTGGTTCCTCCTCCTCTACCCCTAATCCCTATCTCTACTCCCCGATCCTCCCTTGCTCTGTGATGGGATGAACCGAGAGCTATGCTTTGATGCTACCGAGATCTAGTGGTTTGTGTGAATGATTTGGATGGTTGCAATGCATACCGAGGGTCTTGGGTTTACCTCTTGATGAATCTATAAAGAAGAAGAAGCAAAGTTTATTGTCACTGCCTATCATTTGTATGCATAAAGGCATAAATCACACTATGGTAGTGTTCATATCCACATAGCTACTGAGATCGATCTTTTGATCCGAGCTATATAGCGATTGAAAATTGACAACATACACACTAAAAACTAAGCCTAAAAATCTAATATGTCAAATGAGTAACTTGATTGACACATTATGAAGCAAACTTTGAATTTCATGTCTGCTTTCAAAGACCGATCGCTCCTGTCCATTTTCGGTTGACTAGCAAGACACAAACAACCTCCTTATTTCTTGTTAATTGCTGTTTGCGAATGATGAGTTAACTTCCTAATCTAATTATGAATACTCTAAGCTAAGTATAGTACTTTACTTGTGAACTTTTAGCTCAGCATATTGCATTTGGTGTATGTTCATTTGCTTTTGAATCTTGCTGCATTTGCTTGAACCGGATCGGTAACTAGTGTTAGCTAATATTAATGAAGAGCTAGGTTTTAAAGTATACTCCTTTAACTGTTAATTGATCCCACCATATCAATTTTTCATAGCCGAACATAGCAGCAAATTTATTTTTGATGAGTCGGTCTCGCTTTTGATTTTAATCAAGCTGTAGTTCCATTTCAACCAAATTGGGATGAGTAGTGTTAATGGGTGTTAAGTGACAAGATAAACTTTTAGTTTTACTTGTCTAGCTGTAGCTCAATTCAGTATGTCAATTTGTTATAGTCTAATGGAGCATCAAATTTTCATCCTTAAATCTGTCCAGATTTTCTGATTTCAAAATCTGACATCTGCTATTCCAAGTAAGCCTCCAATTTTGATGACTGCTAGTAACTAATGCTAAATAATAAGTTAGGATTTAAGTTTTGCTCCTTAACAAGTAACCTAAGTAAAATCCTTAATTTGTTCATTGTAAAAATCAGCAAAGCTTTATTTTGCAACCTATCCAAATTTCAGTTTTGCTATACCAAATCAGAGTACGATCTAACCGAAATTGATTTTGGTTGATAATCTGTTAGTTAGTGATGAACTAGACTTGGTATATTTCTCAATTAATCGAGAATTAATCCAGAGTATCATTTTCTTCTAATATCCTAGTTCATCAATGTGTTTCTTTGCTATCTGTCCGCAGTTGCTTTGGTCAAAAATCAAAGCGTAGTCCGATTTTAATCATTCATGTTAGTGATTGTTAGCTGATGTTATGTGGTGAGTTAGGTTTTAAATATTACTCAATTAGCCATGAATTAATCAATGATCACATTTTGTTTAAAATCAGGGCTCATATATCTCGTGTCTTTTGAAATCATCCCATTTTCAATTTGCTCAAACACGAGACTTTAGAAATCTGCATTACCCTTTTCTTGTCTTCGCTAATGTTGTGATCATGTCGGCGATGGTGCTAACACAACAAAGCACCAATTGTGGGCGCAATGGAACTTTATTAATTGTCACCAAATTAAGCATAATTGCACATTATTCAAGATGTTGAAACGTTTTATAGGTTCCTCAATTATCACTTTGTTATTGCTATATCACTTTGTTGAATGCCATTCTCGATTGGTCGGCCCGCTTTATTCTCTCGGTTAGGCGTAACCTAGTTAGGCGTCTCCGTTCGAAAGAGATATCGTTGGAAATATGCGAGATCTTTGCATATCTATAACCGTATCTGCTTCAATTGTCCACGTTTTTGACGGCTGAGGATGCGTAGATGGGGTTAGTTTCGTGGTCTACTCGATCCGTGTGAGTTTGGCAAGATCTCCTGTTGTTCTCCGGATACACAATCTCCCTGCCAGGACGTGTATTTGGAGAACAGCGGGGAGGTGCTGCCGAAATTCTGTCTCGGATAGGAGTAGAGCATGGAAACTAACCTCATCTACGCATCCTCAGTGGATTAGGACCTATCTTCACCTATTAGATAGGAGAAAGATCGTGTAGATGCATTTGATTCTTATATTACTCCCTGATATGTTAGAGGATGGATGACCGTCATTGGATGTACACGGGCCGGAGAAGTCAGAGTGATTACACCACGGAATGGATGAACAAGACCGATGCTTTCTTGAACCGTGCATTTGGCAAGGCTGCTAAAGGACATTGTCTAGTTTTGTGTCCCTGCAGCAAATGTGGAAACAGGAGAAGGGTAAACAAGGTGGACATGGGTAAACATCTTTTGAAGAATGGATTTACACCGGACTACACCCGGTGGGTCCACCATGGTGAAGCCCATCGTATGAGAGAGGAGGTGGTGAGACCACGCGTCGAGGCTTATGATGCTGATGCCGGGGTAGCAGACATGTTAGATGACTTTCACCAAGGACAGTTCGATGAGGGACGTGAGAAGGAGGAGATGGAGGCAGCCGCACAGGCGTTCTACGACATGATGGACTCGACACGAAACCCCTTCACGATCGGTCAGCGGTGTCTCAACCGGATGCCATTGGACGCTTAATGGGGTTGAAGTCCGAGTTAAACTCGAGTCGAGAAGGCTTCGATAAGATGTTGGCCGTGATTGGCACCACGCTCCGAGGGCCACATTCTGCCAAAGAGCATGTACGAGTCACAGAAACTCCTTCGTGCACTTAAGATGTCGTATGAGCAGATACATGCTTGTTCGAAGGGGTGCGTCCTATTTAGAAAAGAACACAAGGATGCAAAGTACTTTCCAAAGTGTAAATCCTCCAGGTACCTGGAGGTAGACTCGTGATGGCGGAAGAGCGACTACGATCCCCGTGAAAATCCTACGGTACCTTCCGTTCCTACCGAGGATCCAACGGCTATACATGACCGAGGAATCCGCGAAACAGATGACATGGCACAAAAATGGCAAACGGTACAATCCTGACAAGATGGTGCATCCATCCGATGGTGAAGCATGGATCCGCTTTGATGACAAACATCGTGAGAAAGCATATGAGGCTCGCAATGTACGTGTCGCGCTGGCAACAGATGGGTTCAATCCTTATGGACTGATGGCTGCCCCATACACATGTTGGCCCGTGTTCGTTATCCCCCTCAATCTCCCCCCCGGCGTCTCCTTTCAACGACATAACGTATTCTTGTCGTGGATAATTCCTGGACACCCGGGGAGTAATATGGGTGTGTTCATGGAGCCCGTGTTTGATGAATTGGTCCGTGCTTGGGACGAAGGGGTATGGCCATACGACCGAGCTACAAAGACAAGCTTCAAAATGCACGCTTGGTACCACTACTCCTGCATGACTTCTGGCGTATGGGTTATTCTCGCTACCGTGTGTTCACTTGGAAGTTCCCATGCCCAATATGCAAGGAAGGTGTGAGGTTCATTTGGTTGCACAAGGGTGGCAAGTACTGCTGCTCGACGGACATCGTCAATTCCTCCATCTTGACCATCCATTCGGACAAGACATCAAGAACTTTACTGAAAGGTGTCGAGTGATGCACCGCACCGCGGATGATGATAGTGCCGAGGTTCATGCTCACATAGATGCTCGTGCCCAATCAAGAAGGTGGTTTTGTGGGATATGGTGAGCAACATATGTGGACTCATAAGTCGGGCTTGACTAGGCTCCCTATTTCGATGACCTTCTTACGCCACATAACATTGATGTAATGCACACTTGAAAAGAATGTCGCCGAGGCACTTTGGGCAACACTCATGGACACCTTTGAAAAGTCTAAGGACAACCCTAAGGCTAGAGTGGACACGCAACGTTATGCGATAGACCAAATCAAGAGATGCAGACCTCTAGTCGCGGCAAGACATGGAGAAGGCCTAAGGCCGATTTCGTCTTGAAAAAGGACCAAAGGAGGAAGTACTTGAATGGATCCAGACGCTAATGTTCCGGATGGGTATGCAAATGAATCTGAATAGGGAGTGAACTTAGGCACTCTGCGAATCAACGGGATGAAGAGTCATGACTACCACATATGGATTGAGCGGCTTCTTCCGGCGATGGTTCGAGGCTATGTCCCTAAGCATGTCTGGCAAGTGCTGGCAGAGTTGAGCTATTTCTTCCGCCAGCTTTGTGCCAAGGAGCTATCTCGGACCGTCATTGATGACTTGGAAAAAGTGGCACCCGTGTTGCTCTGTAAGTTGGAGAAGATCTTTCCACCCGCCTTTTTCTTGGCGATGCAAAGATTTGATTGTGCACCTCCGTATGAGGCACGTATGGGGGCCGTGCGAAGGCCGTTGGTGCTATCCAATCGAGAGATGTCTCAAGACACTTCGCAAAAATGTAGAAATAAAGCCAAAATTGAGGCTTCCATTGCAGAGGCATACATTCTGGAGGAGGTGTCAAACTTCACAGAGAAATACTACACTAAGAACCTTCCTAGCGTTTATAATCCACCCCCTCGTTACAATGCTGGCGAAAATGAATCGAACCTCAGCCTTTTCCAAGGGCAACTCTAAGCGCAAGTGCATCGACCACTAAGCAATTGAAAATGAAGAGTGGCGCGAGATCATGCTATATGTGTTGACCAACCTTGTCGAGGTGCAACTGCTCATTGGGTAAGTTTTCAACGAACTTGTTTCAATACGCCGTCACTCCTTGTTTCTTCATCCAACCCCTTGTTTCTCGTTAGTGTGGAATTTCTTCGTCAATCCCGCATGAATCAAGGGATCCTACCCCAGAAACCGATACCCTTCTTTCACGAGTGCGGGACCGAGGAGCCCCGATTTCATTTCTTGGTTCAAGCGTAAGTCTTGTCAATTTAGCTCGTACTTAGTTCGACATTCCAAGTTGATCGTGACGTTCAATAATATAACGATCTATCCCGCTTGAGCTTGCGTGCCCAAACCGATGCGTCTATAAGTGACGAGTTGAGACAAAGTTGCAAGCGGTACGTGTCGTTAGGGTCAAGTTATTTACGGTTATGGCGTGAATAGATATCGTTTTCACACGACAAGCTACGAGCGAGTCGGCCCAATCGAAAAACCACAAACAATGGAGTTTTTACGCCCAGACCGATGGCCTCGACTATTATGGAAGAATTGAAGAAATCTACGAACTTGCATTTTATGGTTCCAAACCTCTTAATCTGTCATATTCAAATGCCACCGGTTTCATCCTCGAGTAACGAGACGAACCCTAAGCTTGGGCTAGTCGAGATTCGACAGATTCCGTCTATCCAGAAAAGATGTCTACATTGTGGCTCAACAGCCGTCGGGTTTATTATACGCCATACGCGTGCCAAGACAAAGAGCATCTTAAGGGTTGGGCTATTGTGCACAAGGTATCGCCACACGGTAAACTACTCGTCCCAAACGATGAAGATTACAACTTCAACCCAAACACATATGATGGAGAGTTCTTTCAAGAAGAGGGGCTACAAGGAGGTTTGAGATAGACTTAACCGGGCGATAGGAATGGAAGTAAACAATGAAAGAGTTGATGACGAGGGCGCTGGAGACGAGGTGCGAAATGTGAAGGACTTACAAATGCTTGAGCGATTACGCTTAGGCAATGACAATGAAGACAACATTCCTCCTTCGGATAGTGTTGATGATTTGGACAATGTTGATAGTGATGACAAGACCTATGATCCAGCCTAATCCCAATCATGAAGATTATTTCTAATACATGTAATAATATGTTTTTGTAATTATGTTTTGTTCATTTTGCATCTATTTCTAATACATGTATTACTATGTTTTTGTAATTATGTTTTGTTCATTTTGCATCTATTTCTAATTACGTCTTGCTTATTCTTTTTAATTGCGGTGAGTGAACAAAGATGGCGAGGCGACCGTCAGAGGGCCGTGTCCTCGCTTTACTGAGACCACGACCGCGGAGGAGGAGGCGGAGGGTCGGACAGAGGAGGAGGAAGAGGACCGCCGGCCGCAGAGGGCCGTCTCCTCCCACGCCGCGTGAGGAGGTTTGGAGGAGGAGGTGGCGCCCGTGGGACGAGTTGGACGAGGAGCCGTGGTTCGCAGACAGGCGAGGAGGAGGTGGCGCCCGTGGGACGAGTTGGACGAGGAGCTGGTTCGGCAGACGGGCGAGGAGGAGGGGCGACGAGGACGCACGACGAGGCGGTAGGCACGGTTCCGCTTCCTCCTCTTCCTCTTCGAGTGTCTACTTGCGAGGTCCCGCGAGCCTCCTCGTGGTCCGTGATCCTCACCGACGTCCCGTGATTCGCCCAAGGGAAAAAGTAAGTAACTTTAGATGTTGTCACCACTACTTCATATGATATGTTGAAAAAAAGAGAAACTAATAATTTTTCTTAATCACTTGTGCAGAACGGGTGGTTGTGTCGGTGGTAGCGCACGCCCGCCAATGGCATCTGGGTCTTCGTGCGAGCAACACTACCCCGCATTGTCACGTCGCCGGAAGACGGAGCCGGCCTACTCGCTTGACCACTACGCCGTCGGCCCCGATCTGAGTACCCCAACAAGGCGGCGCGGTGAAGGCGGAGTTTTGGGTAAGTCTCCCTCGCACAACATTGCTCAATACATCGATTCATTGGACTTTTCTTGAAATAATGAATGGATACATTGCGTTTGTATGCGGACTTATTTCGAGATGCGATGAGGATTTGAGGCCGAGGCGGACGGTGGCTACCAAAGCACGTAAAAACTCATCACCGACATGCATCACGAGTGCGCATCCAGCCATCGTAACCTACCACGGGTCGGCTTGAGAGAAGGTCACCAAGAAAGACGCAAGAAACATGACGACCGGGACCAAGACCTTGAGGTAGATGAAGAACATTAATATTGATTCGCTTTGAGATTAAAACGCGTTTAATTTGATCTTCTTATATGTCAAATACTTGATGACGTAGATGATTCCTGGTGGTGCCAATCGTATCCCGAGTCTTTGGCGATGATCGTGGACAAGTGGTTCATGAGGAGTATCTCGGATGCACAGTGATGCGGGCCCGTCGTTTGATGATACAAGGTCCAAAGACACCATCAAGGCGGCCGCGACCTCTCCGCATACAAACAAGCATGGGTACACGAATTCATTTATCTATTGTGACGCTAATTTCGCACGATTTCTAATTATCTTGTCGTTTTTCTCGCGATCGGCGTCACATAGTGGCCACCTTGCTCGGACTTCGGGCATGGTGTATGGCCCACAAGGTCAAGGCGACGTCCGACGTCTCCTTCAACTGGAGGACCCGCCCCAGCGTACACGAACCCGGCGCCCACACCGCATCGCGGTGAGTACGTCGGCGGCAAGGTCGGTCCATGGGCGGACCATGATCCGAGCACCCGGGACTTTGATGGAGAGATCGCCATGAGGGTGGGACAAGGCAAGAAGCATGGGCGGTTACGCTTGGCGACGGCCTCATCGACACGGCCTCTACTCCATCTCTCTCCCGATCCGAGCACGAGCACGAGCGAGAGCCGACCATACGCCCACGGCAGCCATCACGACAAAGACCGGTCGACGACTCGAGGTTATTCTGTTTTACTCGTCGATATTGATCTTTACACACCTTAATTAGCTTTGCATTATCAAACATTGGAGTGAAATATTGCAGCCCAGTTGGAACAAGAAATGAGGCAACGTCGGGAGCCGGAGGCCGAGCGTGAGAGGATGTCGGCCAGTGGAGGCCGAGCAGCCGAGCGGCAGCCCAGACGCAGAGGTGGCGGACATTACGGAGTTCTGCAAGGTCTTGGGCAACATACGGGCTTTCTTTGTGCCGGTGGTGTTGGCTCCACCTCCGCCTCCGCGCCCTGCATTGCAGCCTACTCCCGTGAGTATGAAAGTTTTTGCTTTCGCTTGTGCTTTGCTTGTATGACCTCTACCTTCCTAGATTAGGTATCTAATGTAATCTTGTCTCACATGCAATCTCTTCTCCTTTGTGCGGCCTCAATCGGTGGGTTGAATAATCCACCTCATGCGCCTCGAATGATGGAGCTTTTTCTTCACCACGATCGCGGTGGCCACCTTGAGATGAATGGTAGTTGTATTTTCATTTGTTGTTCACTTGGTGATGGACTTGTGATATACTTGTGATGCACTTGTCATCGTGATGAACTTGTGGATTTGTTTGGATGGACTTGAGCACTTATTGTTATATATGTGATATATGTGATGGATGTGATAAATATGTGATGGATGAGATATATATGTGATGGATGTGATATATATATGATGGATGTGATATATGTTTGGATGAATTTGTTTGTCGTGATGGAATGTAAAAAATAAATAAAAAACACAGTTTTGGGTCACTTTGCCGAGTGCAACACTCGGCAAAGGATTTTGCCGAAAGTGCCATGACCATGGCACTCGGCAAAAGCGGGAATGTGGGTGCACGAACCCAGTTTTCGGCTTTGCCGAGTGCCATGGTCAAGGCACTCGGCAAAAAAGCTGAATATGGGCGCCTGAAACCCCAGTTTTCCAGCTTTGCCGAGTGCCATGGTAATGGCACTCGGCAAAGCTGCCAGCGATCCGACTCTCGGCAAAGAAATTTTCAAAAAAAAAACTAAAAAATCTTTGCCGAGTGCCGGCCGGGTTGGCACTCGGCAAAGAGGCCGTCAACGGGGCCGGCGCCGTGATTGTGTCTTTTCTTTGCCGAGTGCTGACTCGGCACTCGGCAAAGCCTTTACCGAGTGCCCGACAAAAGGCACTCGGCAAAGGTTGCTTCGCCGATAATTTTTTTTCCGAGTGTCCTTTGCCGAGTGTCGCACTCGGTAAAGTTTTTGCCGAGTGTAAAAGAGCCTTTGCCGAGTGCCTGAGGCACTCGGCAAATAGCCGGAATCCAGTAGTGCAAGCTGTCTTGCTTTGGTTGGAACGTGACTTAAGGGATCTTCTATTTTGATCACAGCGTACCCACGAGAATTAGCTGTGCACTGCACTCCTACTTGCATTCATTTTTTTAGAGAGAAAAAAAAGGAGACATGTGCACTATTAAGTTAACACAGAATAATGCTTACTTCCTCTCATAAAAAATAAGAACGATGTTTACTTAACTAAAAAATGACGACATATAAGATTGAACAACCAAGTCAATACTCATATCATCACAAGGAATGTGTTGCTTAGGAGTTCAAACAAATATCAAGTTCCGACCTAGTTAGGCTAATTATTACTCCTCTTGACGAAATTAGTACGAGGAATTTTTATATATCTATTGAAGGTAGAGTAGGTAGATTAAATTCCGAGCGAACATGGAACATGGCGATATATATTCCCTCAAGATATGCAATGTTGGCGTCCCCAGCAGTGTCCATGATGGCGTCCTTATCACCGTTGATACTACTACATAATATGCTACACTGGACGTTTCATCGCAGACAATTCTCAGAAACCGTATGTGATATAATTATTACAGACGGTTGTACAAGTTGACCGTCTATATTGCTAGCGATGGCTAGAACTGTCTGTGGTACATAATTATCAAAGATGGTTCTTTTTAATAATCGTTTGTGAATATTCACAGATAGTTTTAAATACAAACAGTCTACGAGGATGATCGGGGCTAGGCTTGGAAAGCTGGGGCCCAAAACGATCGATGATGTCAAGTGAAGTCATTGGACTCAAGCATGTCGCAAAATGGATAAGGATGACCGAACGAAAAGTTCAGTGCGACGGGTTGTATCAAGCGACACGGGGGTTTGTGCAAGTGTCATGGTGGTTTCGGTGGGAGCTGGATGAGAAAGACTTACCGACAAGAAGAGAGCCGTTGATCAACCTACACGTGGCGAAGTATGGGATTACTTCATGAAGATTGGATAAGGTCTTTGGAGAAGGATCGAGAAGGGGTATTTTTGTAACCTCACCAAAATACCGTCTTGGTGATATTTGGCTAAACCATGACGCAAGACGGCATAAGGAGAGGCGGTTTAGATCAAGTGAATATAAAGATCACGAAGAAACAGATTCGGCAAGCCCGGTTCATCTCCTGATTCGAGAACCGTGCGTGAGTGTGGACTCGTTTATGTGTGGGCTTAACGGACGCCCGTTACGGTCTTCTCTCTCAGCCTAGCCTCCATTATAAAAGGAGAATCTCCAGATGTGGAGTTCTTAAGTCCTTCCAAGAGAAAACCCTAATTTGTGATTTGAGAATTTTGGAGTGGTTGAGGCTAGGGTTTGTGAGAGATAGATTGATTGTGTGCTCAAGTGTTGAGCTTTTATCCTCCATGGCGGAGTGGCTGTAAACCAACATCTATCTTAAATCAATGCAAGCAATATTTATTCGAGATGGGTCTCTTCTTGCTCTTGCTATCTCTTTGGTGACTTTGGGGATTTTGGTGATCCTTTAGTTTTACTTTGATTTCTTGATGTGATCTTACTTGCTATCACATGTGGGAATATATCTAGGATCATCTTGATCATCATATACCCACAAGTAAGTTTTTGGATCAAAGTTTGAATCTCATTGGTTCTTGAACCATTTTTTTCCTCATCTGAGAAATTTGTGGAATCTTAGTCTCGATCTTTTCGATCGTTAATTGGAATAGTTTTCTAACCCTCTTGATGAGGTATGGTTAAAATTTGAGTGCATTTGGACAACCAGATCAAAAGTTGAGTCGAATTGTGTTTTCTGAAATCATATTGATTTTATTGTCCATCATACGAGAGGTCGGAACGCCCCCCTTAGAGGACTGGCCGGTTGGCCATCGGTCAAACCGCCCATCCTGAGAGGTTTGACCGCCTAACTCACCTTGCTTTAAGTTTTTCATGAATTTGGTTATTGCGCTTCAAGGTTTCGATTGGATTCAATACAAGATTTTTGTTGTGTTTGTACCTTATATCTTGATAGTTTTCATAGTTATTGAAGTGAGAATGAAGTTGAATCCGATCTAGATGCAAAAGTTGTGCTCTTATTCACCCCCTCTAGGCGTCGTTTCGGTTCAACGAGATTATAATCCGTACATGGGTAAGAGTCCTAACGGGTTTCTAACATAGAGATCCGTTCGGGACTCTTTGTAAGGTGAGCGCGTGGGGTTTTTTGGGGGGATTTTGTACCACCCACTGAAACCCTAGCTGTCACCTCCCTGAAGGTCCAACCGTACGCGCTGGTGTTAGCACACCTGCTGCGATCACTAATGTGCTGATCAAGGACAATCCACGACATACGTAGGGAACGTGAGAGACTGCTGGAGGAGACGATCGGTGGCCAAGGACTTTGGACGATCGACTATTTTCATTATATCGACGCATGCGACGTTGGACCGGGCTGCTCCAACTTTTCTTCTATTTCACTACTTGTCTAGTGGTAACATTCTATGACCTCTTACTCGCATGATTTTTTTTATTTTACATGGTAGAAATTGTTAATTACACACTAGCATGGCCCACTCATATCCTAACATGTGGGACTCCTTCTGCTACACCAAGCATATCGACGTGTCCGTGGAGCTCAAGGAGCTCATATTCCGGCAGATCAAGGTCAAGGCGAACAACACCAAGGATCAGGCTAGCTTCCAGCGGTTCGGGGATCACCGCGGGCAATGGATATTGGGTGGGGCATGGAGGTCGAGTTCGACGAGAGCATCCTCCTTTGGCACATCGCCACCGACCTCTGCCTCTATAACGCACACAAGGATGCTGCAAGAAGGACGATGGATGTTGTGTTTCCTGTGGTTGCATTGGCAACTGTTTCACTGGCTTGCGCAATTCCGCGGACGTCAACAGCGATTACCATGTTCTGGTCAGCAACCAAAATGTCACGACCACAGAGAAGATCAAGTCTCAGTTCAAGGCATGTTGCTCGCGCACCAACTCGTGGCAATGCTCCCGGCATAAAAAATCAAGAAAAATCTCAAAGACTGCTGCTTCTTCCACCTGCGCCGACTACGTCGATGCTGACGAGGTCAACTTGGACACCGACCAGCTACGGAAGGCGAGCAAGGAGATTTCCAACTACATGTTGTTCCTCCTGGTGATGCGGCCGTTCATGCTGAAGGCGAGCATCAGGCAGATCCAGTTCGGCGACACGTACGCGAAGACCAAGAACTTTTTCCACCGGGACAACAAGATTAGAGTTGAGAAGGAGGGCGCGGAAGCGCTCAAGGCCGTGACGATGGACATCGAGCCGCGGCAGGTGAAGAGAGACCGGAGCAAGTCAGTGTTGTTCCAGGCGTGCGGGCTGGCGAAGAAGCTGCGGGGGCCGGAGGAGGGGAAGCGGTGGAGTCATAGTAAAATCTAAAATTACAGACGGTTCTTAATACAAACTGTCTG
Source organism: Hsuehochloa calcarea (assembly GCA_036346395.1). Classification (NCBI taxonomy): domain Eukaryota; kingdom Viridiplantae; phylum Streptophyta; class Magnoliopsida; order Poales; family Poaceae; genus Hsuehochloa; species Hsuehochloa calcarea. The sequence goes on along the minus strand of CM070593.1, from coordinate 65,347,888 downwards.
TCATGAGATACTTATCACAGACGGTTCTTAAGAAGAACCGTCAGTCTGTGATACTTCACATACGGTTGTATTTAGAAACTGTTTGTGATAGGTCCATATCACAGACGGTTTCAATGAGTCGTCTTCTATAGCTTGTTTTGTAGTAGTGAGAAGATCGAGAAAACTCTCTCTGCCTTTCACCCAAACGCGGTGCAATCCGCACGCAACTATCGTCAGGGTGGCTACAAGGAGTATGTCGAACTGATTGACATCATCCAAGTTGCGAAAGCTCAAGATGATGTTCTCATAAAGAACTACATCTCATAGCCGCCTAGTAGCAAAGTTGGCCATGAAGTCAATACAAGCAGCTACAAGGTGAGGAATCCTCACTCAAAAGAAAGAGGCAAGAAGGGTAAGGTCATGGGTCACAAAACTAAGCAGAATGCTCAAGCCAAGAAGAACTAACAAAAAAAGCACAATGAGAAGCGTTATGGTTAGCAGGACCAAAGTTGCTACAATGTGGCACTTGGGGACATTGGTCACGTGTTTGCTGCGAGCCGCAACACGTGATTGATGCTTTTAAGGCTAAGAAAAAGGGTAAAGAACAACATGAGTCACACCTTGCCATTGTAGGCACAGAGGATCCACAATCATGGGATGCACCCATGGATATGGATATCTCAGTAGCAGCCCCTATCACACCTTCTTTGGATATCACAACGGCGACAGTTGTTGTTGCCGAAGAAGAGAAGCTGGACATAGAGCAGATCTAGGCAGAAGTTTATTCATACATCGCTAATTTAATCTAGTGCACGCATTGCACTTAGATTTTATAGTCATTTGCAGTTTATGGTTGTGATGGAATAATAAATTTTGAATAATGGTTGTAAGATCTAGGAGAGCAAAGCAATAAATTCTTATGATAAGTCCTACAAAAAAGTTCGTATTAATAAAAGCATGTTGTGTTCTATTTTGAAATATTTTACTTATGTGTGTGGATTGCTTCCTACCCCATATTAATAAATACTTTATATATCAGAACGTGTATGGCGCCGTATGGAGGAAGTGTGCTTAGCAGATAGCGGCACAACGAATACCATATTGAGAGAGACAAAAAAAATTCAGTCGATCAGCAAGAATGCTGGTAGTCTTACGACAATCGTAGACAGCGATACTTGTATAATAGGCTAAGAAAGAGCCACAATTATACTCTTGATGGGCACAACATTGGTCATTGAAGAAATCTTGTTGTACCCATAATCGATTAGAACTCTATTAAGCTTCAAAAATATTCGCGCTAACGGTCTCCACGTAGAGATTGAAGAAGAGTATGGTAAGGAATACCTGCTCATTACAAAGTGCGAAGAAAATAGAAAAAAAGGTATTATAATGATTTCCTTCATATGAATCTGGGCTATATTACACTCACAATAAGGCACCTGTAGCCTATACTGTCCTGAAAACCACTTTTAGAAGCTCTGAACTTTTCTGTCTCTGGCATAATAGATTAGGTCACCCGGTCTTAGAATGTTGAGAAATATAATTACTAATTCTCAGAAACACAATGTCAATATAAAGTATTTCCCGAATCAGAAAGATTTTGTATGCCCCGCATGTGCCACCGGAAATTGATTACTAGACACTCTGCTGAAAGTAAATGTTGAAATCCCTGCATTTCTGGAGCGTATCCAGAAAGATATTTGTGGTCCTATATAGCCCCTGTTAGGGCTATTTAGGTACTTTATGATGCTCATCAATGCTTCCTCGAAATGGCCACATGTATGCTTATTATCTACGAGAAATCATACTTTTGCAAAGTTGATCTTGCAGATAATTAAAATTAAGAATGATTTCCATCATCATCATGTGAAGTCCATCAGAATGGACAACGCTGGAGAATTTACTTCAAAGGCATTTGATTATTATTGTATGGCAATGAGAATTACCGTTGAGCATTCCGTACCACATGTCCACACCCAGAATGGACTAGCAGAGACATTAATTAAAATAATTAAATTTATTACCCGACCGCTCTTGCAGAATTGTAATTTACCAACCACATTTGGGGACACGCAGTACTACACGCAGCAACTCTCATCAATTTTAGACCATCAGCATATAACATCTATTCACCTATGCAACTAGCGCAAGGGTCAGCACCGAAAATATCTCATCTACGAAGGTTTGGTTACAAGATTTATGTACCTATACGACCACCATGGCAAACTGCAATGGGCCCCCTCTGAAAGTCTGGGACATACGTTGGTTATGAGACAGCATCCATAATCAGGTATCTGGACCCTATAACTGGAGATTTGCATACAGCCTGCTTCGCTGACATCATATTGATGAGGATAGTTTTCCGTCATTAGGGGGAAAATCAACCCCTTGATGAAAAATATCAAAAAATAACGTGACAAGCCACGAGAATCCATGCACACAACCCACGCACTAGTGAAACAAATAGAGAAGTCTGTAAGATAATTGATTTGCAAGCATTAGCGAATCAACTGCCTAACCACTTTAGTGATTTGAAGAGAGTGACCAAGTCGCATGTGCGTGCACGCAATGCGCCGGAGAGGGTTGAAATACCAAAGAAAATTGAAAGTATCCATAATCCCGTCCAGATGCCTCAGAATAAAAAGACGAGAACTCCAGCGTCTCGAAACCCAAGTAACCGAGGACACCTAGCGAAAAAAGATAAGAAGGACTTGACACAGCCGATCATTGAAGTTCCCTACAATTAGAAGGGGAGCCAGTTGAGACCTGCCACCAGTATGGAACATTCAGTAAAAGGCATACCGGATTTGAATATTCCCATGGAGAGAGACATCAGCATGGATGTATGCGCACACGTTGGAGCTGAAAAGCTAAAGGGACTTCCTGTAATTGGAAGCAGTGGTGGGCAAGTAGAAGCATTAGCAAAATCGTTCCATGAAGAAATAGCTATAAATTATGTGACCACGGAGAATCTATGAGTAGAACAACAACCAATGTTAACATTTATTTTGCAAAAAAATTGTCACAATCATCGATCTCGATCCAGAGCTTGCATCGCTCGCTGAATGTAAGAAAATATTATATTAGAAAGATTGGAAGAGTGCAATAGAAGCAGAATTATTATCCCTGAATAAAATAGAGGTATTTGGTCCTATAAGCTGCACGCCTCCCCATGTGCACCCCGTAGGGTATAAGTGGGTATCGAAAGATAAATGAAAACAATGAAGTTGTAGGACATAAAGCAAGGCTTGTTGCACAAGGTTTCACTTAGCGACCAGGAGTCGATTATGAAGAAACTTATTCCCCGGTCGTGGGCGGAACTACCTTTAGATATTTAATATCAATGGCAGTAAATTTGAATTTAGAAATAAAATTGATGGACGTGGTAACTGTATACCTTTATGGGAACTTAGATTCATACACTTATATGAAGGTACCTGAAGGTATCCCTATCCCGAATCAAGACAGAGCAAATAGAAATCTGTATAGTGTGCAACTCAGAAAGTCACTGTATGGACTGAAGTAATCAGGTAGAATGTGGAATAATCGCTTGAGCGACTCTCTACAAGAAATGCTACACGAGCAATGAGGATTGTCCCTATATTTTTATACGGCAATCTCAGGATGGATTCTGTATAATCTCAGTATATGTAGATGATCTGAATATCATTGGGACCCTGGAGGATATTAAGAAAGCAAGCTCTTACCTGGAGCCGGAGTTCTAAATGAAGGACTTGGGTAAAACCAAGTATTGCCTAGACTTGCAGCTTGAGCATACCCATGAAGGGATTTTAGTACATCAATCAACCTACACTCAGAAAGTGTTAGAACGGTTCGGTTTTGAAAAGGCATATCCTTCGAAAGTACTGATGGTCGGGAGATCCTTGCAGCAGGACAAGGACCCGTACAAACCTAAAGAAGAGTTGGAGGAAGTTCTAGGACAGGAATTCCCGTACCTAAGTGCAATAGGAGCACTCATGTATTTAGCAAATTGTACTAGACCGGACATTGCATTCGCAGTGAACCTACTAGCAAGGTATAATGTAGAACCTACCAAAAGGCATTGGCAGAGAATAAAGGACATCTTCTGATACCTCTAAGGAAGTAAAGATCTTAGTCTGTTCTACAGAAAGTACCAATACCTAACTATGACTGGCTATGTAGATGATGGGTACCTGTCAGACTCGTATACAGCTAAGTCGCAAACAGGCTATGTATTCCTATGTGGTGGAACTGGAATTTCATAGAAATAGTCTAAGCAAAGTCTTGTATCTACTTCGACGAAGCACTCAGAAATCATAGCACTATACGAGGCCTCACGAGAATATTCTTGGCTTCGGCGGATGATTCACCACATCCAGCAGTCATGTGGATTGAATATCGCGCAAACCTCCGCTATTATCTATGAAGACAACGCAGCTTGTGTTGCACAAGTGTAGATGAGTTATATGAAGAGCCCTATCACAAAGTATATCAACTACAAGTTCTTCTATGCTTATGAATGGCAAAAGATAGACGAAATTAAGGTACTGCATACTAAGTTATGTGAAAATCTTGCATATTTATTCACTAAGTCACTTCCAGCGTCTAGCTTTGAAAGATACACACGTGAAATTAGAATGATGAGGCTTAGAGAAGTGCATAATTCAAGGGGAGAATCTTCACGAACTCATTATTAAGGCTTGATCGCGAAGACCGAGTACCCAAAGAATAAATCTTAGAGATTAAATAAAATTAGGTGGATTGTAATCTTTTCTCTTGACGGGTTTTCTAAAGTTTCTCGGTTAAGATTTTTAACGATGCAATTCGTGCAACACAGCAGAACGCTTGTCGTGTACTCTTTTTCTTCAAATTTTTCCCACTGAATTTTTATGGAGTTTTGACGAGACATGAACACGTCGGATGAGTGCCCAGGGGGAGTGTTAAGCAACCGGACCTAGGACCGGAGAGTTCTAGCCCAAGTGGGTTCCTCATCCATCCTATTGCCTATATAAAGGAGGGGTGACCCTCATCATTGTACACGTTTTTTAGAAAAGTAATAAAGAGAAATCTGAAGTTATCTCATATCTCTTTGTTTAATTTACTATTTCGTTCTTACGTTCTTGTATTATTCTTACGATTCTGAGTCTGTCTACGAAATAATTGCTTGGATTAAACTCACCTGCAACGGTTCCTCAACAGATGTAACATCGTTAGCGAAACAAGCCGTTGTCAAACGACAATGGAGAAACCAACAATTAAGGACATGAAAGAAATACACCAACGGATTGAACTCCAGCTGCATCTTGTCGGAAAGAGGCAACGCACTCACTCACTGCACCGACAGATGGGTGATGAAAAACAAGAAACAGCTTTGCTTGTTTAACCATCGATCCAAAATCGAAGTAGCAATCGAATCCAAGCCATCCATCACCTCGTGCTTTCACATGCGCTGTGGATTCACTCCCGATCAAGTTCATCGTCACCAGATATTCGGCGTTATGCGGCGAGCCCACACCTCCGTGCTTTGGCCTGCGCCGACGTGCCGCGCCCGCCTGAGGAATTAGTCGTCGCAACGGTCCTCATGCTCTTCCTGACGTGGCAGAGCACCCAGTACTCGTCCTCCTCACCGTCGTCGGCGCGGCGGTAGCACCGCGGGTCTGTGATCTCGTACTCAGCCATGACCCACCCGGTGCTCCTCTGCCCCATCTCGTCGCGCACGTAGAAGCAGAACTTGACCCTGCACCACCGCACCACGACGCCGAGGTCGGTGACGGACCTGCCGTTCTTGGTGGAGCTGTGCATCCAGGCGCCGCCGCCCGCGACGGACCGCCTCACGAAGGGCTTCTTGCGGCCTCGCGCCGCGAAGAAGTAGCCCTGGTCGTGTCGGCCGTGCCGCGCGAGGAGCTCCCACGGCGCGGCGCCGCAGGGGTCGGTCTCCACCACGGCGCCCGCCACGCGCGGCGCGAACCCGCGGAGCTGCGGGCGGAGGAAGTGGAGCACCAGCTCGTCCTCCGTAGGTTCGAAGCTGTCGCCGGCGAGGTCTTGTTCTTCGGCGCCCAGATTTATCTCGTCATCCATCAAGAGCACTTGGTTAGAGGTCAACACTGGGACAAGATGCTGGGGAGGGACAGCCTGAGAGGTAGATTCAGAGAGGAGAGGCAGAATGCATTGTTATGTCGTGCTCGAGTCAAATGAGCCTAGCACAGCATTCTTCGGTTCAGCCCGCCCAAATACTAGCAGCATTTTTTGAGCCCAAACAGAGATTTTTTAAAAATTACAAAAATAAATAGTCGACTTAAAAAATAACAAAAATAGTTTCCTGTCGCTGGTTGAACTGGCAACAGGTACCCTACCCCCCACTTATGATCGGTCCAATTTCCTGTCGCTAAGAACCAGTCGTCATTTGAACTGACGACAGAGACTCTTTCCCCTGTAAAAGCTATATGAAACTCTAAAATTCGGCACATGACTTATTTGTATTCAGAAAAAAGAGAAAGGAAGGGAGAAAAGTAGAGGGGGGGGGGAGAGAAACTAACGAAGCGATGCTCGTCCGGTTACCCATCTGTGATGTAATTTTTTGAACCGGATGGATTACATAGTTTTGGATGTACGGTTGTGTGGTGCAGTATGTTGTTCATAATTCTTTTCGGTGGGTAGTCTTGTTTTAGATATGTGGTTAATTGTGAAAATATTCTTTATGGTGCAGTGCGCCAATTATGTCAGACGTCACCAATTTTAAAATTTACTACGGTCCAGGAATTATTCTAAAGGGTCCCGAGGGGATTGATCTGCGTTATTTCCAATCGACGACCGTGCTCCTGCCAAGAGCAGAGGGGCGTACATGGGGCGCTATGATGCGATGATTGTTTCACACATTCCAAGTGTACCGTGATGTGTATGATCTGAGATTGAGTTGTCTTGCCCCCTGAGCAACATAGCCCACATATTGAGAGTCGGTGCAGCTGAATGGAACAAAGTCAAGACAGTCATATCTACGCGTGGCGAGGGAAGGAGGATGAGATTTGGTCCTTATGGCCCAGTCATATGCCAAGCCCACTCTTGCATCCGCGGCTGAATAAGGAGGGGGTAGTGGTGTCGAAGAAGAAGTCGGTGACTCCAGCCACACGCAGCGCACACAGTGCTCGAAGCTCCCAGAGTTGCTGATGCTGTCGACGAAGACCCTGGAGAAGTAGCTCCTTCAGTCTGGGTCCACCATACCTGAAAATTCAGTGCGAACATTGTAAATACTATGAAATATGTAATAAGGTAATAAGAAGCGACATTAGCAAAAATAATTACCAATCACAAATAGAAATCAAATTTATGCGACAAGTCATAAAACCATGATTACGTTCTACCTACCCTACGGAGCTAAATAAAACTGGAATTAGTTCGATTATACTCTACCTACCCTAATTAGTTGCTCTGAATTTTCATTGTAATTTTAAAACGTGTCATGCTATTTCCCTAGTTATAAATTTATTTTCAACATTAACAATATAATTATCGTACACAAATAGGAAGCTAAATAAAACTACGATTAATTCGATTAGGCTCTACCTACCCTAATTAGCTGCTACATATTTTTCTTTCAATTTTAAAACGTGTTATGCTATTTTCTTACTTTAAAATTATTTTTTTGGTATTAACAATATAATTACCGTGCACAAATGAGGAGCTAAATAAAACTGGTATTATTTACATTATGCTTTACCTACCTCGTCAAATCCTAAGAGTTTTAGGCCTCCACTATAAATAGGAGGAGATGGTGGCTGCACCTCTCTCTCTCGCCTCAAATGATATACTACATAATTGGACTACATTTATCTAATCTACTAAATTCCATGTCTCTATTTTTGTTTGCTAACCGTCAATGTTTTAACATAATGTACAAAATCCTAAAAGATGTACCTGCAAGATGGACGATCGGGTCTGATACTATATTTATGTCTCCTCATCGACGAACTAGCAGAGCTTCGCTACCTGTCGGTGTATTAGAACCGATCTTACATAAAGATTATTTGATTCGGGGGGTCTCCTAGAGATGAAATCACGCAGAGTGGTTGACACGGGATGTTTAGACAGGTTCAGGCCTTCTCCGGGGAGAATAACAACACTACTCCTGTGTGTGTATGGTATTGACTGTATTCTCGATGATCAAGCAAGAAACTAAGACTATTACAGAGAACAGTACTTGTGTTTCTCCTTGACTCGCTCTGTTTTGCCCTCCCTTTCACTCTCTGATTGATGTCTTTATATAGTCGTGAATAAGTAGCCGTTTTGTCCTGCGGAAGAGGCGCCTTAATTAAGCCAGTAATGGGCGCATGATGGCAGTAATTACCGGCGCATTGGCTTCTTCACGCCGTCTGGCAGTTATCATTAAGAGGTAATGGGGTATTTAAGCACTATTACTACGCAGAATAATAGTGCGTGTGGACCGTTCGTATTCCTTAATCAATTGGACCCACTCGCTTGTAGGTTTGATTATAAGGTGGCCGTGGTTTATTTGGTCGTAGTATGACTTACGACTGGGTATAAGTCGTAGTAGAGCTTACGACTGGGTAATAGTCGTAGAAAGACTTACGACTGGGCAATAGTCGTAGAAAGACTTACGACCAGGTAGTGGTCGTAGAAGGACTTACGACCATGACATTGTCGTAGTAAGACTTACGACTATGGGGGTGATTGTAGAAGATCTTACAATCGGAGAAAAAAAACCCTTCCGATTGATACTTCCTTCGACCAGAAAGACTTGGTCAAGAAAGTAATTTCGCTTCAAGTGGAGGTGACAAATGGACGAACTTAATTTTCCCGAAAAACTCTTCGACATTTGAGTGCTACTTTGACGGGAATTGCAAGGTTGCGACTCCCGACTATGAAGTCTAGTTGATGATCGGAGCGATTGTTCGACTCGAAAGCGGTTGCAATCGTGAAGATTGCTTACGGGAATTGCAAGCGACTCCCGGATCTATCAAAAAGTCGTTGTAAAAACCCTACGACCATGAAGTGGTCGTAGTAGAGATCGGAGAAAAACCCTTCCGATTGTTACTTCCTTCGACCAGAAAGACTTGGTCAAGAAAGTAATTTCGCTTGGGGTGACAATACGCACCTAATTTTCTCGAACGGACCATCTGGGGAATTGCAAACGACTCTCACAGACCTGTCCGATGAGGCGGTTCCCGAAGCGGTGCAACCAACTCCCATAGACCTATAGACGAGACGGTTTCCGAAGCGGTGGCAATCGTGCGGTTATAAAAACTCACCAGGAGTTAGACTTGGATTTTACCTTTTCCTCAAATTGCTCTTGTTCTTCGAGTTCTTGCTTTCTCCGTCTTCGACTAGGTTTCATCTTCTCCGCCAACCCAATCAAAAACTTCTTGTTTCTGAGCGAAATGGCCAAGAGAGTTTCCGAATGGGAAGAATCGGAGATGGATGCGGCCAAGATCAAAATCTTGGTCGACGCCGGGAAGATTCCAGAGAAGGCTCTGGTGAAGTGGATTCCGGCTATTGGGCAGCACTGGCCGTCGGGGGAAAATGGGCAAATCCCCGTCTTCCAAGCGTATTGTGAGTGCGGCCTCCGACTGCCTGCTCACCCCTTTCTTACAGTGGTACTCGAGCACTTTGGGGTGGAATTGGTGAACTTAGGTCCTAATTCCATTACCATGTTGAGTGTCTTCGTGTACCTGTGCGAGGCGTACCTGGGGATTCCGGCGGATCTCGAGCTGTTCCAATATTATTATGGGATGGCTCGACAAACCGGAATCGCCGGAAGCTGCGGTCTGAAGCTCCACGACTCGAAGTCGAAGGAGTATATTCAGAGTTTCACCCGGTCTTCGTGGCCGGGATGGAGGAAGAGGTGGTTTTACTGGAAAGTCACCTCTGAAGACAGCCTCTCTTTTGCGGGGAGGGCTGCCGAAAAGAAATCTTCATGGGATTCGACTCCTAAAGATATCAGCCGGATTGCCCCCTATATTCAAGCCATCAAGGACTTGAAAGAAGAGAGGCTGACCGGATGGCATGTGGTAAAAGATTTTATCACACGCCGTATTAGTCCCTTGAAGAAACGAGGATCTCCTATGTGGAGATACTGGGGAGAGGAGACCCAACCAGAGATTACGACGAGGATAAGTAACTGTCGACTTAGCTTTCGGTTTGGTCTTCCTCAACATTGTCTAAAATTCTTATCTGTTTACACAGATCTTTCACAGGCCGAGGTTGACTCTAGAGTCAGACTCATCTGTGAGAAATCTCCGCCACTCCGAGTGGCGGTTCCTCAAATCATTGCGGCTTTGTCCGCAGATGAAAAGATAGAGCACCTAAAGGTAATCAAAAAGTTGATTCTTTCTTTAGGACTTTATAGTCGTAGAAGATACTTACGACTAATGGTGATCGTAGAAAGTCTTGCGATCAAGAAAGTGTTGTAGAAAAACTTACGACTTGGCACCGGTCGTAGAAAAACTTACGACTGGTTAGTGACTTCTTTTTCTGTTTTGCGTTACAGAAAGTAGGCATGGAAAATCGTCAGGACGACGAGGAAGTCGTACTGATGACTATTGGCCGAGGTTGTCGAAGGCGAGGCTCGACTCCTCCATCTAAGAGACGTCGACTTGTAAGATCCGCCGACAAGAGAGGAGCAAGTTCGAGCTTTGGTCTTTCGACCAGACCCTCTACACAGCCTGCGGCAGCCATAGCCGAAATCGAAGCCGAGGCTGCAACTATCGAGGCCGAGGAGGTTGAAGCTGCTGAATCTCTTAAGCGCAAACCTCGCAGGGCCAAGGTACCCTTCTATTATGACAAGGAATCTTTCGCAGTTGCTGCCACTCCTAGTTTTGTTAAGCAACTGGAAAAGGAGATCTGGAAAGATTTTATGTCTTTTATGAAGGACGATCTCGCTCGGCAGACAACTGCGATTGAGGTAGTCTTTGCTCTTGGAATGGTCGAGACTAATCTCGGCCATCTAGAGAACCAGGAGACCAGAGCCCTGGTTCCTGTTCAAACTCTACGACCAGACGTGGTCGTAGCTGGGCCAATTGTTGAACTTCGACCAGACGTGGTCGTGGAGAAGAAAAGGTCCTCCGTTGGGAGGATTGCTCCTAAATTCCTTGTTAAAACCAGGGTGCATAGGTATGTGAAATGTACTAAAGTGTAAGAACAACATTTACCTTTTTTCTTTTCACAACCTGATTTGCTTCTCTTTATTTTAGTCCGACTCCTTGACCCGGGGATGCTTAGTTGAAGCTCATTATTACTTCTTGATTCTTTGAAGAGGTAACAATGGAAGTGGTTGAAGGAGCTTCCTTGACCAGTGGCTCCCAGTGGTTTCTCCAAGCTGCGTGGTCGTAGCTACAACTCATGAAGTCATAGCTACGACTAGTCGAGAAGCTACGCAAGTCGTAGAGACCCAGGCATTGCAAGAGCCCCCGGTCAAGATGATGATGACTCTGCACACCGTACCGGAAAGGAAGTCGTGGCAGACATTCCTTCCGGTGTCCAAAGAGAAAGTGCAGCCACAGAATCAGAGGATGAAGAACCTTTCAACTTCTGTGCTGATTTCTTTGGACCTGCTTCTGTCATAGGGTCTGCTGCTTACAGATCTCGCGACCGAGTCCCCCATCCCAAGGATATTCCAAATAGAGAAAATACCTTTGACAATGAGCGCCTTGAGGAGGTGTGGTGGGATAAAGTCGCAAGGATAGACAAGCTGCAGAACCCGGAGTTTGTGTATTCGACCTTTGCTAGGTCGACTATGAATGTAAGTATTTTTAGAATACTTATATATGTGGCTTTCCTTTTCTTCTCACTGTCTTCTTTTTGCAGAAAGCTCTGGAGCAAATTGCCGTTGTCGGTGAGTATCATCGACAACTTTTAGAGCTGCGACAAGAGAAAGAAGAACTCTGCATACAGGCAGAGAGATGGTAAGTTACTGTTATTCATAGTCGTTTTCGATTTAACTACTCGTATAGTGTTTTACGAGAATAGTCATGGAAAAAACTCATGACAAAGTACCGGTCGTAAAGAGTTTACGACTACTTACGACCAGGTGGTGGTCGTAGAAAAACTTACGACCATGACATAGTCGTAAAAACTTACGACTAGGTCGATGGTTGTAGAAGGACTTGCAACCAATCGGCTGATGTTTATCTCCATTTTTGTCCTCTGTAGGCTAAAAAGCGACACGAAGACCTTAGCTGACTCACTCGATTATGAAAAAGAGGAGTCGAGAAAGCTAAGAGAGGAAGTAATAGTCCTCTCGGATAGACTTCGAGAAGCCATCTCTGCATCTAGAAGATTGCAGGAAAAAATAAACAGTAAGTGATGAACTTAAGACTGCTTTTATCTTTAACCTTTACCCAACTCTCATTTTTTTCCAGAAAAAGAAGATGAGATGCGGAAGCTCGGACCGAAGTTGAAGAAAAGGCTTTGGTCATTCAGGAGTTTTCTCGCATTACCAAGAACAAGGATCAGGAACTCGAGGGTCTGAGAACTCGAATAACAGGTAAGCAATTCTTTACCTGTTGTCCTTTTCGAGTATTTTCCCTTTTCTAATGCTAATTTCTTGTTCAGAAATTGTTGCCGAGTTGAGAAGCCTCGAGGCTGAAATCCAAGAGAAGACTCTGATCTACAATGAGTCTGTCCGCATTTCTAAGATGAATGCAGAGGACATCAGATCATGGGAGAAAAAGCACGCTGAAACCATTGCTTCCCATGAAGAAGAGGTCAAGAAATTGGATTCTCAACTAGTAGGTAAGAAATGCTTTTACCTACAATTATCTTTGTGTTATCTTCCTCTAGAAGTTTATTTTTGTTTGACCGGTTTTATTCTTTTCAGAACAAGTGGTCGAAAACAAGAAACTTCAAGAGGCTTCGACTCGTACCCAACAGGAGATGGAGTCGATGAAAACTAGTCTTCAAGGCAACATCACACTCCTGAACAATGTACTTGGTGAGCTACATTCTGAGGGAAAAACTCCTCGAGAAGATATTGTAGCTGCTCACATAAGTACCATTGGGGAACAAGTCGAAAACTTGCAAGAAATGGTGACCACTCTGAAGGCTAATCAAGCCGAATCAATAAGGGAGGCAGTCGAAGCTGCAATAAGTTACGCTTTGGCGAAACTTAAAGCTCAAGACCCCCGCCTTAATGTGCAACCAATCGAAGCCGACTTCGACTGTCCTGAATCAGAGGCAAGTCGTCTGATTGAAATCTGATCGATTGGCAAAAAGGTGGCGGAGGAAATGCAGCTAGGCACTCCCCCTTCAGAGTAATCTTGTAACTACTTTGTAAGGCAGACAGTTTCTGTTGATGAGAAACATATGATCCAACTTGTTTCCTGAAAATCATCTTGTCGAGTAGTTAGTAACTCAAAAGATAATAGACGAATGAAAAACCAAAGACTGAAGTTAAATTAATAACTTTATCCTAGGCCATCTTGTTTCCTGAAAATCATCTTGTCGAGTAGTTAGTAACTCAAAAGATAATAAACGAATGAAATACTAAGAATTGAAGTCAAATTAATAACTTTATCCTAGCCCCCGACTATTTGCTTAGCTTGTTTAGACAATCTAAGTAAATAGTATTTGAAATGGGGTTTCTGAAAACAGAGAGAGGTTTATTTAACTTATAGTTTTTGTTATGGTTGTCAAGCACTGGTCGAAAGAGTAGAAACGACTCACGTGCAGAGAGGAAAGGCTTCGACTAGGTGATGTTACCATCTCCGACTGGTTTAATCGAACCAAAAACAGCAACTTGAGTTAAGCAAACGTTTTAGAGGACTTTAATAATTCGTTCGCCCTTTTTTGGTGGACTCGATAAGTCTTTTCTAGTAGCAAAAGTGGGAGACTGAGCGACGCTAGGAAGTTCCTTCTAGTGGGCAGGACCACGTGCAGAGAGGAAAGACTTCGACTAGGTGTGTCTCTTCCTTCGACCAGTTTAAAACGAATCGAGTACACCAAAGGTGGTCGAATAAATATAAGAAAGTGCACTCTACTTAGAATATTTTTGAAATTACTGAAAAAATAAACTAAGATGGGAAGAGTTGGCTTTGAGAACATTTCGACTAGATAGAACTGAGCTCTGATTGGCAACCAAAGTGAGTAACGAGTCGATGCTAGGAAGTTCCTTCTAGTGGGCGGGACCACATGCAGAGAGGAGAGACTTCGACTAGATGATGTTACTTGCCTTTCGACCAGTGTAAAGAAAACTGGGCATTTTTGGATCTTAGTCGAAAGATTATAAAAGCACTACTCAAAAATAAGACAAAAGAGGTAGAAGGAACCTGGACTTTTATTGCCTGAGCGGTTGGTCACACATAGAATTTGCGTAACTGGTCGATGTTCCAAGAATTTGAGAGAACATGTCCGTCTTCCATTGCTAGTCGTCAGACTCGCCGAAAGTGACTTCGACCCCTGTGTAAGGACCTTCCCACTTGGGAGAAAGTTTATTCCGATTAGACTTGGTTTGGCAGAGCTTCAACACCAAGTCACCTACAGCAAGGCTGCGAGGCCGGACCTTACGATCGTAGTATCTGCGTAGGGCTTGTTGGTAGACTGCTGAACGGATTAAGGCCATGTTTCTCCTTTCTTCGAGTAGGTTAATGTCATCTGCTCGAAGTTGTTCCTGGTCGGAGTTCTTGAAGGTTTCAACTCGTGTCGACCACAATTTTAGCTCCGAGGAAGCATGGCCGACTCGAACACTAAAAAGAATGGTGTTTCTCCTGCCGCTCGACTAGTGGTCGCATCTAACCGCCCATAATCTGAAGGTAATTCTTGTACCCAAGCCCCCGAGCGCTTAACAAGCTGGTCAAAGACTCGGGTTTTAATTCCTCGCATTATTTGGCCGTTTGCACGTTCGACCGCCTCGTTGCTTTGGGGATGTGCAACAGAAGCATAGCATAACTTGGTACCCAACTCGTCGCAAAATTTCTGAAATTTTGCACTTGCGAATTGTTTACCATTGTCTGTAATTATCCGACTCGGAACTCCAAATCGGCTAATTACGCATCTCATCATGAACCTTTTTGCTGCTTTCGTTGTTATCGATTCTGAGTTGGCCGATCCACTTTGTGAGCGTGTCAATGGCCACAAAAGGAATTGAAACCTCCTGGTGCTTTGGGAAACGGTCCTAGGATATCAAGACCACAGGTCGCAAAAGGCCAAGAAAGAGGTATTGTATGTAATGCTTGAGCTGGTTGGTGTATCTATCTACCATGAAACTGGCATTGGACACACTTTTTAACCTCCTCTTTGGCATCGTGACTGAGTCAGAGGCCAAGAGAAACCTTGTCGAAAGGCTTTACAGACCAATGTTCTCAGAGGAAGCATGCGTCCACAGATGCCCTTGTGTATATCATGAAGGAGTGTTATTCCTTCGTTCTGTGGAATGCATCGCATGAGTATCCCTTGGGTTCCTCGTTTGTAGAGGACTCCTTCGACCAAAGTATACATTTTGGCTTTTCGGGATAAACGATCTGCCTCAAGATCATCTTCGGGTACGGAACCCTTGTGAAGATACTCGTAGATGGGAGTCATCCAGGTATCCTCGTAGTCTGGTTCTTCGACTAGAGACGGCTTTTGGAGTTACTCCAAGAAAACTCCTTTTGGTACTGTAGATCGGGAAGAAGCCATCCGAGCAAGTTGGTCTGCGAGAAAATTATCCTTTCGAGGGATGAATTGTACCTCGAAACTTAAAAAATGCTTTTCTAGCTTACGTACCTCCGATAAGTACCGAGACATTGTCGAGCTAGAGCTCTGGTACTCTTTCCCGACCTGATTCACGACTAGTTGAGAGTCTCCTCTCACGAGTAGTCGACGAATCGAGAGTGCTTTCGCAGCTCGTATGCCAGCTAGCAAACATTCGTACACCGCCACATTGTTAGTGGCCTGAAAGTTTAATTGTATGGCATACTTTAAAGTTTCTCTGGTAGGAGAAACCAGGACCACCTGACCCCGAGCCACTTAAAGTAAGTGACCCGTCAAAGTACATCATCCAGCGGTCGTGGGAATCGTGATGGGGATCTGAAGCAGTTCATGATTTGTCCATTCGCGACAAAGTCCGCCAAGATCGGGATTTTATGGCCGTTCGGGACACGAAATGGAGGTCGAACTCCCAAGTTCGACTAACCATTTTGCCATGCGTCCATTGTTTCCTTATTATGGAGGATTGCTCCCAAAGGAAACTCAGAAAGCACATCTATTTTGTGCGCCTGAAAATAATGCGCGGTTTCCTCGAAGACATGAGGAGGGCATATAGAAGTTTTGGACACGAGGGTAACGCTCCTTAGGCCCGTAAAACTTCAGCGGCGTAGTAAACCGGTCGTTATGCGCCACGTTCTACGACCGATCGCGCTTGTTGCTCGTGGCGTGGCGACTAGGTAAATTAAGAGCGTCTCTTACGGCTTTGGAGAAACCGAGCAGAGCACTCGAAAGGTACCTCTTGACATCCTCGAAGGCAGCGTTTGCCTCGTTCGACCACTCAAAACCTTCATGTCTCCTGAGAAGTTTAAAGAAAGGTAGTCCTTTTTCTCCTAGTCGTGCGATGAAACGACTTAAAGCCGCCATGCACCCAGTGAGTTTCTGGACTTCCTTTTTTGTGGTCGGAGGACGCATCTGGAGGATGGCCTTTATTTTTTCGGGATTTGCTTCGATTCCTCGTTCAGATACTAGGAATCCAAGCAATTTTCCTGAAGAAATTTCAAACACACACTTCTCGGGATTAAGTTTTAAGCGGTGCTTTCTGAGATTGTCGAATGTTTCTTGTAGGTCGGTGATATGATTAAATTTCTTAACGCTTTTTACGACTAGATCATCAACATAGGCTTCAGATTCTACCTAATTGAGATGAAAAGTCGATTGCATTAAGCGTTGAAAAGAAGCACCAGCATTCTTTAGACCAAATGGCATTTTGACATAGCAAAAGGTACCAAATGGTGTAATGAATGCGGTCTTTTCTTCATCGTTCAGACACATATTGATCTGGTGATATCCAGAATATGCATCTAAAAAACTTAATATTTCACAACCTGCAGTAGAATCAACCAACTGATCGATACGAGGTAAAGGAAAATCATCTTTTGGACAAGCTTTATTAAGATCGATAAAGTCTACGCACATCGCCATTTGCCGTTTGACTTTTTGACCATTACTGAGGTTAGCCAACCACTCGGGTGGTTGACTTCTCTTATAAAGCCCGCTTTAAGTAGCTTATCAATTCGATTTAATAGCATCTAAATCGATCAGGGCAAATCTCCGTAATTTTTGTTTTACGGTACTTTATCGGTAGTAAAGCTAGCCTCGTGCTCGATCACCTCCACGGGACTCGGGCATGTCGGATGCTTGCCACGCCAAGACATCTGCGTTAGCTCGGAGGAAGGTAATGAGGGCGTCTTCCTATTTGGGGTCGGAAGTCTCCCCGATGCGAGCGATCTTGAGGTTTCTCTGCGTCGGAGGAACCTCTTTGACTTGGTCGTTCGGCTTTGGTGCGACTTTGAAGGCCGACTTGCTAGTCGAAGGTGACTTAAATCTCGAGTTGGTATTTGACCAACCATCTCGAGGATCGACGGTCGCAGATTATCGCCATCTTCTTGCCACAATGAATTGTGATCACTCCTTTGGGACCTGGCATCTTAAGACATTGATACCCATAATGAGTAGCCATTAAGAATTTTGCCAAAGTTGGTCGTCCGAGTATGGCGTTATATGCCGTATCGAAATCGACCACATCAAAGGAGACTTTCTCGTCTCCGAAATTATTTGGTGAGCCAAATGTTAAAGGAAGAGAAACTTGGCCAATGGGTTTGGCCGAAGACCCCGGTACGATTCCATGAAAAGAGTATCGTACCGGTCTTACCTTTGTCTTGGGTACTTGCATCTCGTCCAGGGCATTAGTAAATAGTATGTTCAAGGCGCCACCATCAACTAACACTCGATTGACCCGACGCTTGTTGATGGTGGGTTCGAGCACTGTCGGATATCGACTGATCGATTCAAGTGATCGGGCAATCACCCTTCTCGAAAGAAATGGTAACTTCAGACCACTTGGTAGGTTATTGACAAGAGGAGCATCTATAGAGTTTACTCTCGTCCGCAGACTTTGAGTTGTCGTTTCGACTCGTATGTCGATGATCCTCCGTAGATGTGCTTTACGGTATGTTGCGGATCTTGAGCGGCATCTCTTCATCATCAAGCGACTTTTGGCCACTCGTATTACCTACTTGCTCGAGAGTGGGGAGTGGTTCTTTGCCGTTGTAGTAGTCCTCGAGCTTTCTTTGGAAAACTCGGCAGTTGCGGAGGTCATGTCCTTCCTTTTTATGAAAAGGACACCACCTTGGTTTGTCGTTCCTACGATCAGGGCGCTTACCTTTGCCTTGTTCAGGGTACGACTTGGTGGTTCGGGGCTCTTTATCTTTCACGGCCAAGACCTCCTTGAAACCACTGGTTTGTGGTTTTTGACTCTTTATTTTCTTCTTGGACTTCTTTGCTTTCTTGTCCTTACCAACTTCACCTGGCTCTCGAGGAGTGTACGTTTCTCGATCAATAGTGTTGTTCCACTCGACCGCCTCAGAAGCAGTCGCATATCGATCGACCATCTCGAAGAGCTCGGCAACAGTGTTGGGAGGATTCAAAGCAATATCCTCTGTTATCCTTCTACTACGGACTCCTTGTTTAAAAGCCCTGATCACAGATGAGTCAGAAATTTCTGGAATTGAGTTACAAACCTGACTAAAGCGTTTGATGAATTGACGCAGAGTCTCGTTGTTGTTCTGTTTTATCTGGTGCAAGTCGTCTTCCTTCCCAGGGCGGTTGTATGTGCCTTGGAAATTCGCCTGTAGAAGATCGCAGAGGTGTTGCCAAGAGTAGATCGACTCGAGTGGTTGGTTTAATAACCACGATCGAGCGGATCCTTCAAGCACAGTCGGAAGGTAATTTGCCATTACATGCTCTCCTCCTCCCTGCTTTGCTCGGACGGTGTTGTATAGATCTGAAGAAATTCGATGGGATTTTGAGATCCATCAAACTTCTCCATGTTCACTGGTCGAAAATGAGGTGGCCAGCGAACTGCTCGAAGGTCAGGCGAAAATGCCCGGCATCCGGTAATTACTTCTTGACGCCTTCTTTGCAGGAAAGAAGGGTTAATGTCACCAGGTGATCGTATACGACGATACCCAGCAACAGGCTGACCTGTCCTGTAGTAGGTTTCAGCTCTACGAGGGGAATACTCCTCGTACTCCATCCGTTGCGGATTTCTTTGTTGAAGTGGTGAATGATCACCTCTCCGAGGGGCTTCTTGATCATCAGCCAATCGAAATGTATTTCTCGAGTAGGGATCGATCGACTTATGGCGTGTCGATTTCTCGTGGTGAAATATTTGATTGATCGGTGGTGAGGAAGTCGTATTGCTACGACCACCTGAATGATGTCGACGAGGTACTTCCAGTCTTGTCATCACGGTTCGAAGCCTTTGCGCAATCTCTTCAGCAAAGAGATCGTACCCTGGCGTTCGAGCAAGCTCTTGATTAGGATTTTCGAGCAAGTCGTTGATGTCACGGAGTTCTTGTACCTCCTTCGATCGATGTTGAATGCGCCGGCAGATTCTTACGGTGCAATCTTCTTAGTTGGATGGCCTCAAAATTCTCCTCATCGGATCCTTGAGGCCTTCTCAATGGAGTGCGAGAATGTCGAGATTTCCCTCGCGCTCATCAGTGTTGGTTACATCCATCATAGGTGGTGCCCTTGCCATTACCACGAGGGGCGGTGTGTGATCTTGGAGTGTTCTTATCTCGGCCTCCATGAGGTGATCCTGATTTGTGGGAAGGACGAAGACCTCCCGTTGATGATTCTCACTTGCGCTCGAGGCCTCCCCGCTTGAGGAGTACTCGAGAGACACCATCTGGCGACTTGGAGCAATCCCCTCTAGGTAGGGAACTCGGGTTATAATCGTCTCCGTCGCAAATGAGATCTGCGGAGAGGCGGTCGAATTTGCAGAAAAGCATGCTTGATCCCACCTCTCTGGAGTTACCACGAGAGAGGATCACCGGATGTTGGTGGAGTCTGGAATGGTGGCTCTCGAACTTGTGTCACAGTCGGACCGCTGAGGGGACTTGGACACTTGGAGAAAAACTCTCGTCGTGTCGTGAGTCCTCACGGGTGCGGTTACAGTCCGATTGACCCTTATCATTTGAGGGAATTGGTTCCTCTGTTGGACGTATCGTTGTGGGGGATAAGGATCCCTCCTCAACTCCATTGATGGGATGGTTTCCTGGAGAATGATCTCGGAGGCAACATCACCATCAGCGGATGCATCACTCGGCTCGTAGTCGAAACCGGCATCCATGTCGACGTCTGCGTAATCTGCCAAGTCAAACTAGTTCTCCTCGTTCCATTCTCCTACCATGATTGCATGAGATTGGAAAAAGAGAGTATGTTGACAAGAGATTACCGGAAGATCCCCACGGTCGGCGCCAACTGTCGGTGTATTAGAACCGATCTTACGTAAAGATTATTTGATTCGGGGGGTCTCCTAGAGATGAAATCACGTAGAGTGGTTGACACGGGATGTTTAGACAGGTTCAGGCCTTCTCCGGGGAGAATAACAACCCTACTCCTGTGTGTATGGTATTGACTGTATTCTCGATGATCAAGCAAGAAACTAAGACTATTACAGAGAACAGTACTTGTGTTTCTCCTTGACTCGCTCTGTTTTGCCCTCCCTTTCACCCTCTGATTGATGTCTTTATATAGTCGTGAAGAAGTAGCCGTTTTGTCCTGCGGAAGAGGCGCCTTAATTAAGCCAGTAATGGGCGCATGATGGCAGTAATTACCGGCGCATTGGCTTCTTCACGCCGTCTGGCAGTTATCATTCAGAGGTAATGGGGTATTTAAGCACTATTACTATGCAGAATAATAGTGCGTGTGGACCGTTCGGATTCCTTAATCAATTGGACCCACTCGCTTGTAGGTTTGATTATAAGGTGGTCGTGGTTTATTTGGTCGTAGTATGACTTACGACTGGGTATAAGTCGTAGTAGAGCTTACGAATGGGTAATAGTCGTAGAAAGACTTACGACTGGGCAATGGTCGTAGAAAGACTTACGACCAGGTAGTGGTCGTAGAAAGACTTACGACCATGACATAGTCGTAGTAAGACTTACGACTATAGGGGTGATTGTAGAAGATCTTACAATCACTTGGTAGGTCTCCCCTTTATAAATATAAGGGGTACTTCTGGGGACTATGTGACATCATATTTACCCATAATAAGAATTATAGATAAAAGATAAAATGAGGATTATTAGATCCTCGTCACTACCTTTCTTCTCTCCCTCTCTTCCTCTCTTTCTGATTTTTTCTGGAATTAAAATGAGGTTTGAAGTTATTTTTGGGGGATTTTATAGCTAGATTCCTGAACTGCCGACAGGAAGTTGGACTAGCAACCGATTATTTTTTTGTAATTTTCTTTCTAAAAATTTATTTAATCCAACCCCAGCCCCCCAAAAAAAGGCAAGGATCCAATTAGTCATCAAGTGCCTCCACCAATTAATAGTAGTTTATGTTTTACGACACGGCACGGATCATCGAAGAACAACTAGATGGCAGAGATTGATTTTCATCGTCGGACAATACTCGTTTTCTCAAGAATTCCAGATCAAGAAGTTTAGTATTAAGATGAAACTGTTCAAAGCGGGGAACAGCAATCGAGGCGGCACAGCAGCAACAATGCTGTGTGAATTAAATCTGTAATTGCAATGGCACAATCATCCATTTCTCATTACCCTGGAAGTGTATCAACATGAACCGTATATATATACAACATCGCGTGATAATGATTCTTACATATATATATATAAAGGGGGCATCATAGTAAGCATTATTAACCTTTGCCATTAGATCAAAACCTATATGGAAATCAGAGTATAGTGCTATATTATACAGCCATTTACACCCAAACTATGACTACTTTTATGTCTCCTTGAATCCTCTATAATGGTCACTCAGGCAGTACTGCTGCCAAACAATCCACAACTACAACCTAAACCACAACAATATCAAACAAACACACTTCACCTCAAGAACACACGATTCTTCTGATCCTTCATGTACTTTTCTTGCTGCTGCTGCTCATCGCCATTACAGCCATTGGGCACCCACCAAACTCTGATGCTCTTGTCGAGCCCTCCGCTGTACACCATGCAGCCATTGCTCACCCTGCACCAGGAAGCCTGGATGCATTTGACAGGGCCTTCGTGGCCTCTGATGGCGCCCACCTTGGCGAGAGCGCCGCTCGCCTGCCGGCGCCACAGGCCGATAGTCTTGTCGGCGGAGCCCGAGCACACCAGATCGCCGGCCACGCACAGGCACAGCACGGCCATGTCGTGCGCCTTGACGTCGCACGCGAGGCTCCACCGGCCACCCCTGCCGAGCCGGTCCCACCCGACCACGTGTCCGTCCGACCCGGCGGCGTACACGCGCCGCCCACCGGCGTCGGTGGTCACCATGACGGCGTTCCACGACACGCCGTCGCGGGAGATGAGGATACCCTGGAGAAAATGCGAGGCCTTGCCTTTCTCCCAGGCCTTGACGCGGCCGTCGGCGGAGGCGGAGTATATGATGCCGCCGTCGGCGGCGACGGCATTGATGGCGTCGTCGTGGGCGCGTATGGACTCTAGGCACTTGAGGTCGGACATGCGCCAGACCTTGAGGGTCTTGTCCCATGATCCTGAGTAGACGACGCCGTCGTGCACGGCGAGGCAGGAGATGCTGTCGGCGTGCTCGATCCAGAGGCGGCGGTGGTTGCGGCGGGTCTGGACGTAGCTCCCCTGGCGGAAGATCCTGCCCAGGTAGTCCCTGGTGGTGGGGAGCGCGGCGACGAGCTTGAACGCGTTCTCGGACCGCCGCGACACGCGCCAGACGCGGACGCGGCCGTCCTGATGCGCGGAGAACACCCTCCCCCCAGCCGCGGCGAGCGCCTTGACGGACCCCTCCCCGTGGCCGAACCGCGCGAAGCGGCGGAGGTCCGGCTGCTGCCACGCGACGATGTCGGCGCCGGTGGACGCGCTGAGCAGGAACTCCCCGCAGAGCGAGAGGCAGGAGACGGACCCCGGGTGGTCCCTCAGCACGGCGAGCGCCTTGCACGCGTCCGACGGCATCGGCGAGGACGACCCCGCCACGGCAGCATCCGCGGGGACGGCGTCCGAGAAGGAGGAGGAGGTGGAGGAGAAGGAGGCGGAGGAGGAGAAGGAGGAGGAGGGGACGAAGGCGGGGCGCGGGAGGAGGGGCGCGGACATGGCGGCGCGGTCTTGATCCGGCATTGCCATGGCCGGGGTTGGGGTTTCTTGAGGCGGATGCACGCAGAGACAGACGTTGGGGAGGCTATAATAGCACAGGTCGCGAGGCAGAGGAGGCGCTGGTGACAGAGAGGCGGGCGGTTTAAGACGACGACTCGGGTGCTGTTTTTTTAAAAAAAAGAAGGTTAAAAGGCGGGTGGGGTGGGGACGAAGGGGCGGTTCAACGGCTACTAGGCGCGGGCGGAGCTGAGGCTGAGCTGCTTCGTCACCACGGTTTCCGTTTTCTATTCAGCAAAACAAAATAGTCAGGCTAGATCGTTTTAAGTGCTTGTTTTTTTTCCTAAACATTTTTCTGTTCTTCTGTACGTGTTGCCTGCAATTGTAGTCTTGGCTAAATCGACAGTAATTCACCACAATTTTTCAAAGGCAGAGATTTGGGTGTATTATACGGATACTGAGGTAGCTAGGTCCGCGATTGCCGATTGTGTAAGGTTGTGATTAGTTTATTTGTTGCACTAATTATATCACGATGGAAATATGCGTGCAATCAGAGCCTCCGTACAACCACGATAGAAGTTTGAGGCCACATGCACGCACTATATAACGCTTTTTATTTCTTCTCCTCTCTCGTTGGGACATTTGGCCAGTTAATGGGTAGCCTTTTTCAATCCAGGATCACGAGGCACTCGGAGCAACCAAGCAATAACTTGCTTTCGTTGGAATCAGCTGTGCATATTTAAAGGGGGGTTAAAATTCATTTTGATCATGTTACACTACATTTAGCAAATCTTTTCACTTTGCATTAGCTCTTTTTACGTTTTATTTTACTTTACACCACCTCTTATTACTTTTTATTTTATTTTGCATCAAGGGAACGCCCCGTCAGTGATAGAAAAACACAAGAGGTGTATAAGGAGCTTGTTAGCAACGAGGCACGGTTGGCGGTAACCCGAGAGAGAGAGAGAGAGAGAGGGTCGTTTTGGCGTCGCCGCCGTTGCTATGGCCGTCGGCGACAATGCTTCGACTATTCTTCTCCCCTTTTGATCTATTTCATAACTCCATCTACCTCCCTTCTCTCCATCCCGTACCTCGCCGCCACCTCCTGCGTCGCTGTTCACTGTCGGCGAGCACCAAAGATGGTGTCCAAATCCTTACTCTGGTGCAAAGTGCAACACATGACAAGAAGAGGCAGTGCAAAGTGAAAAGATTTGTTAAGCGTAGTGCAAAGTGAAACTATAGTAACATTTTACGGTACAAAGTAAAATTTACTCTTAAAAAAACATACACGAAATTATTGGTGACGATCTCACAAAAAAAAAATGGTGATGTTCTTCTAGTCTGGAAGAATCATTCAACAGGAAAGCCAAGTGTCTTAACTCTCAACTCATTACTGACGAAATTACATTTGCAAAATAGATGACTCATTACACCCGCTAGTCGGCGTACGTTCGATCGGACGGAATCATTCTTCAGACTAGCTACTTTTTTTTGGCGAGGAATCAAACTAGCTACTTTAATTTTCGGTCTGGTCTAGGACGAATTATCATCACAACTACTAGTGAAATCTGACGAGAAATCTGGATGTTCTGCTTAGTTAATTAGATGGGCTCTTCCTCTTTGTATGTAATGCCCTTGAAAGCACAAGGCAAGTCCATGGTTTTGGGAGCACATACTTATGAACTGCATGCATGTCGTCGTTTCCGCATGAACCGATACCACTTTACATAACTGACACGCATCTACGTATCTTTGTAGCTGGAGTTCCCTTCAAGAGTAGTACTGGTACTTGTCTACCGAACTACAGTTACTGATGTTGGGTTGTGAATTGGTAGCTTGACTTGAAGAGAACATACATGTAATCCGTGTCAGTCATACCAATAGCTATGTTGTGATCTTCTTCTTTTAGACTAGGTTACTTGCAATCTTTTTCACATTTTAAAGAACAAATCAGGAGACTTGTTCTTAAAAATATTTAACAAAAGCAACTCATATATATCACGTGTAAAACAGCTAATGGCTGAGGAAAAAAAAATATTTGCCTGACCTCTAGCTTGCTTAATTGGTGCGTTGACAGTACGGGCTACACACGTAGTTCGTCAAAAAGCTCCTCATGATCGCATATTCTCATTAGGGTCTCACTTGGTTTGACGCATGCGTGCGATAGATAAATAATTTGAGAATCGGCCTGCTGTTTACGCTAATGCGGTAGGTTTCAAAAGTATTCAAACATTTTTTATATGCTCCAAGCAAAAGTCGCAGTACGGTATTTGGTGTTTGAGCATGGCTCACGCGCAAAGCAATTGCCGCCCCTTCGGTTGGAGAGCACCTTTTGAGTCTTAATCAAACTTCAGTTGTTTTTTCATCCATGAGCAACTAATCCACTGCACCTTCGTTACGCCATATAGCATATAGTAATTGAGTTGTTCAGGGCGGCTCCTCAATGTAACTGTCGGATCCGGATTTTTTAATCTCGAATTCTCTGTAAGTATACTGTGCTATTCCCTGGATCAGTAGATAGCACTCACAGATACATCACTGAATCATTTCATACATGGCTTAAAACTATACCATTCATTAATTTAACACATCAGAGTTTATATAGACCGCATCGGGTCAAATTTTACAATAAAGGGCCGAACAGGCTAAATGATTACATCACAAAAGTAGCGGAAGTGACAAAGGAAGCAAAAAAGGTGAGGGCACATCTCTCCACAGGCAAGCGACTGGGGAAACCTGTGTATATCTGATATTACCCAAAACTCAGATAATATGGGATCACCTAGGTACCAGCGGAGTCAGCTAGACTGGGGTGAGACTAGAACAACTAAGGACTAAACTACGCTTCAAGAACTCCTGGGTCTTAAGACATCTGGTTCCTCGTTGTAGTCGAAATCTCCAGTATTTCCTGCTTCTGAGGGTTTGGGGGAAAGAGCGAGAATAAGCATAACTACCGTGCTCGCGAGCCAACACACAGAATGCAATAGTATACATGCAAGGCTTAACAAAGATGGCTCAGGTTCTTTTATTTGCTAAAGCAACATTTTCAATTATTATAATTACAAATCTCTATGACTTAGCATTTTAAACAAATTTCATTTTCATTAAAGAGAATAAGTGCAATATTAAATAACAGTAGAGGTTACCTCCATCTCATGCTTAATTTTGATAACGGTTACGTCCACCGATTATCAGCACTGGGTAATGCTACCTAGGAAAAAAATCCAAAACAAGGGCTAGATGAGCCCAACACATTTCCATTCCACCTACAAAGATTTTTGAAATAGAACTAACTCAGGTTAAGTTCCCATGTCTGCCTTTGACCGTAGGCGCGGCTGTTTAAACAGTTTAGACTCTGCAGAGGTTGTACACTGTACCCATAAGAGATAATCATACCCGTTACTCCACATAATTCCTTAGTCATGTAGTTGAGCGATCGTCGCAGTAACGTTTCAAACTACCTTGCCCCTTCCGTCATCTCACCCCTATGGCCAATTCCATAAGTTGTGCGGGATGCTTACCACAACGACTAGCGCAGCTGGCCCCGGCCACAGCGACTAGCGTAGCTGATAACTTCACCGTTTTCGGTGTCCCATTCAAGCTAGCATACGTCCTGCTGCTTGCACACTTCTAAACACCAGTCGTGGGATGACATTCAGGGTTCAATAATTTTACTAAGCCAAGTTGCACTTTGCAGACTTGCGGTTGTACTTGTTTTACACAGGAGGTCATGACAAGATTAAGTCCTTAATTCATCTGGACGGTTCATACCACATACCAACTATTCTCGTGCTACGTCCGCACCCACCACTCTTTCCATCCATCCAGATGTGGTACTAGCAAGTTGTTTAGGGTTTTGGGAAGTGTCGGTGTTTTAGAACCGATCTTACGTAAATATTGTTTGATTCGGGGGGTCTCCTAGAGATGAGATCACGCAGAGCGATTGACACGGGATTTTTATACAGGTTCAGGCCTTCTCCGGGGAGAATAACAACCCTACTCCTGTGTATGTGTGGTATTGACTGTATTCTCAACAATCAAGCTAGAAACTAAGACTATTACAAAGAACAGTTCTTGTATTTCTTCTTGATTGGCTCTCTGTTGCCCTCCCTTTGCCCTCCGATTGATGCTTTTATATAGTCGTGAAGGAGTAGCTGTTTTCTCCTGCTGAAGAGGCGCCTAATCAAGCCAGTAATGGGCACATGATGGCAGTAATTACCGGGGTAGTGGCTCCTTCACGCCGTTTGGCAGTTATCTTTCAGAGGTAATGGGGTATTTAAGCACTATTACTATGCAGAATAATAGTGCATGTGGACCGTCCGGATTCCTTAATCAATTGGACCCACTCGCTTGTAGGTTTTATTGATTATAAGGTGGTCGTGGTTGACTTGGTCGTAGCAGGACTTACGACTGGGTACAAGTCGTAGAAGGACTTACGACTGGATAGTAGTCGTAGAAGGACTTACGACTAGGTAATGGTCGTAGAAGGACTTACGACTGGATAATAGTCGTAGAAGGACTTACGACTGGGTAATGGTCCTTACGACTGGGTAATGGTCGTAGAAGAACTTACGACCAGGTAGTGGTCGTAGAAAGACTTACGACCATGACATAGTCGTAGTAAGACTTACGACTATAGGGGTGATTGTAGGAGAACTTATAATCACTTGGTAGGCCTACCCCTAATAAATATAAGGGGTACTTCTGGGGACTACGTGACGTCATATTTACCCCTAATAAGAATTGTAGATAAAAGATAAAATGAGGATTATCAGATCCTCGTCAGGAAGGAAAACCAATTAACGCAACATACCAGTCATCTACATCCAATGACTGTCCAAAACCATTTTTCGTGTTTCACTTGGTAGGCCTACCCCTAATAAATATAAGGGGTAAAGATGATGATCGGGACATTTATTGTCCCGGTACTTAAGCAAGACTAGCATGTTGCTTAAGTACAACCTAGGCTAGTATTTACCATATATTTACTATGGTGACAAAGAATACTGGATTCAATTTATCAAAGGATGGCTTAATAAGTAATTAATCAGCAAATTACTTGGTGAGCCAAACGTTAAAGGAAGAGAAACTTGGCCAATAGGTTTGTCGAAGACCCCCTGCATACGCATTCCATGAAAGGAATATCGCATCGCCTTACCTTTGTCCCCGGTACTTGCATCTCGCCTGTGGCTTTAGTAAATAATATGTTCAAAGAACTGCCACCATCAACCAACACCGAAATGGTGGGTTCGACCACACATCGGATATCGACTGATCGACTCTATCCTTCTCAAAAGAGATGGTAACTCTCCGAACACTTCTGTAATTTATTCTAGAGGAGTATGTATAGAATTTACCTCTCGTCAGCCAGTTTTAAGTTGTCGCTTGGAGTCAGATGCCGATGATCCTGTAGATGTGCTCAACGGTATGTCATGGATCTTGAACCAGATCTCCTCATCATCCGACGACTTTGGCCACCTGTATGTCCCACCCGCCGAGTAGGATTACCGTCATAGTAGTCCTCTAGCTTTTGAAAACCCTGTTAGCTATGGAGGTCATGTCCTTCCTTTTATGAAAAGGACACCACTTTTGGTTTGTCGTCCAACGATCGTGGGCGCTTACCTTTGCCTTGATCAGGTACGACTTGGTGGTTTGGGGCTCTCCATCTCTTCACTACCGAACTTCCTTGGAACCACGGGTTTGTGATTTTTGACTTTTATTTTCTTCTCGGACTTTTTTGCTTTTTATCCTTACCAACTTCATTGCCTCGAGGAGTATATGTTTCCTCGACGATAGTGTTGTTCCACCGATAAGCAATTGCATATCGATCGGCCATCTCAAGAGTTCTGAACAAGGTTGGGAGGATTCAAAGCAATGTCCTCCGTTATCCTTCTACTACTTAATTCTTTGCTTAAAAGCCCCGATCACAGAGGAATCGTAAATTTCCTAATTGAGTTACGAACCCGACTAAAGCGCTTGATGAATTGACGCAAAGTCTCGTTGTTGTTCGCTTTATCCGTGCAAGTCGCCTTCTTTCCAGTATGGTTGTATGTGCCTTGGAAATTCACCAGAAGATCACGCAGGTGTTGCTAAGAGTAGATCGACCGAAAGTGGTTGGTTTAATAACCACGATCGAAGTGGATCCTTCGAGCACAATGGAAGGTAATTCGCCATTACATGCTCCTCCTCCTCCCGCCGCCGGACAATGTTAGAGTAGATCTCAAGAAATTGGCGGGATTTTGAGATCCATCAAATTTCTCCAATCGGCCGAAAATGAGGTGGCCAGCTGAACCGCTTCCGAGGTCAGCGAGAATGCCCTGCATCCAGTAATCACTTCTGGCTCTTTCTTTGTAGGAAAGAAGGGTTACCAGTCACCAGTGATCGTATACGACGATTCCTAGATGTGCCGACTTGCTCAGTAGTAGGTCTTAGTTCTAGGGAATACCTCGTGATCCAGAATTTCTTTGTCAAGTGGTGAATGATCACTTCCGAGGGGCTTTTTGATCTTCGCTGATCGAAATGTATTTTCGAATAGGGATCGATTCGACTTATGGCCGTGCATTCGATTCTTTACTGCATGAGAAATATTCGATTGATCGTAGCCGAGGAAGTCAGATTGCACGACCACCGAATGTTGTCGGCGAGGTACCTCCAGCCTTGTCATCACAGCTTGAAGTCTTTGCGTAATCTCTTCAAAGAAGAGATCGTGATTTCGCGCTCGAGCAAGCTCCTGGCTAGGGGTTCTAGTATGATGTCTTGGACCTCCGACCGATGTTGAATGCGCCAGCAGTTCTTCTGGATCTGCATTTTCTTTCTTCTCGACGACATCAAAATCCTCCCTATCAGGTCTTTGAGGCCTTCTTAGTGGAGTGCGAGAATGTCGAGGATTTCTCGCTCATCGAGTGTTGGTTGTTCCTCGCTCATCGACGGCCGAATCTTGCAGAAAGCATGCTTGATCCCAACCTCTCTCGAGTTACCTCGGAGAGAGGATCACTAGATGCCGTGGAGTCCCGAATGGTGGCTCCCTTAACTTGATTCTACTAAGCCGGATGGGTATTTAACTACCTTAAGCTTTAACATATCATTGATTACAAAATTAAAGCATGCAACTTTGATATTTTAAATAAACATAGTTTGCATAAAATGTAGGCTCGGAATGATCAAAGTATTGACTCGCCTGGGTCAGATTATCGCGGCCTTAATCTTACTCAGGACCTTCTCTGCCAGGGGTTTTGAATTTTCGGGTCTGCGTCTTTATCCGAATCTTGATCCTGCTTGAGTCGCTGCTTCTTCTGGACTCCGACTCCTAATTACATGATACAAGCAAGAACAACAAATAAATCCAAAGAACTTCCAAAAGACCAAATATAAACAAAGCACTTTAAATAAGTTTTGCGATGAACGAGCTGAAGAGACAAGATTCAGCGAGGCGGGGATGTTTGACAAGGTCAAACGATCAGTTGAGTACACGAGACAAGGGAGGAGATACTCTGGCGAGGAAAAACAAGGGTGAAACGAAGTCGAAGAACTTCCGCAGGGATACTCCACTTCGGATGCCGCTGATCGAGCAAGATTAGGATACACGATAATTTTCGTCGGGCTTTTAAAAAGACAGTAACACATTTTATCAAAGATGACTTTTGAACGGGGATAAAAAGGAGATAAACAATATTTGGACCGAGGAATACTGGATAGGATTACAAGATTAATTTACAGGTTTTCAAGGTAAGCTGTCGAGATTAACATGTTAATTCCGAATAGCCCTCCAAAATATTTTGAGAAAATGCAAGTTTATTTCAAAGCATTTTACACAACGCATGAAATTTGGATAAATATGTTTTAACAAAAATAGACATGATTGCGGAGACGATTACAAAGATTATTTGCATAACTTCGATTTCTTGATATTTTGCAAATTACGCTCCTAATCGATAGCTCTCAACTAAAAGCGAAAATCGGCGAGTTAACCACTAACAACGGTTAATCGATTCATCGCAATTCACAACACAATCAATAGAGAATAAATATTTCAGAAATGTTTTCGCCAAAAAGGAAAACTACTGATTGACCGAGGATTACAAAACAATGCAATACACAATCGCCATACAAACTTCAATACACAACTCATTAGTACACAAATCGCAATTATCGCTCCACGACTACCCTGCACAGCATTAACAAAATATACGTAATACAAAAGCAATACACACATCGACAATACACAGATTTTCAAATGCCAATCTTCACAAAGATTCAATTGCATACACAAATCTCAAATGATGCTCCTACTGATGCTGCTCTGCTACTCTGCTGAGGAGGGCCCACTGGCCAGAGAGAGACAGAGAGGGAGGGAGAGAGACAGAGAGAGAGAGGGGGGGAGAATTGGCCAGAGCAAGGAGAGGGGGAGCTGGCCGGTTGGACCGGAGGGAGGGGGCGGTCTGACCGAGGGAAAACAGAGAGAAGGGGCACACACAGGCGGCGGCCGCAGTGGCGGTCGGTGGCGGAGGCGTCGGGCGAGGATGCTGAGGAGGAGGTGGCCGGCCGAGACGACACCGGAGGGGGACGGCGACGGTGAGCGCACGGAGGGAGCGAGCGGCGGCGGCGGCGGCCGGAGGAGGAGAGGGAGGAAGGGCGCCACAGGCATGAGGGACGGCACGGGGGCTCACCGAGAGGTCGGCGGGCGGGGCGGCCCTGAGGCGGCGGCGTCGGGAGCCGAGGCGGTGCTGAGGGAGGCGCTTCGGGCGGAGGTCCTTGGCGGCTGGAGCGGCCGGGCCGAGGAAGCACGAGGTGTGTCGCGCGGGCGCTCAAGCGCCGCGACCGCAGGGCCGGCGTGACAGCGGCGATGGCGGCCAAAGCGGTTGGGCGGCGTCAGCTGCAGCCAAGAGAGGGAGAGGGTTGAGGCGATGATGACCGAGGGGGACTCGGCTCTTGTAGCCGGGAGCGGCGAGGCGGGGAGGCGGGGCGGCGGAGATGGGGGAAAGCGGACGGCGCGGGATCGCAAAGCCGACGGCGTGAGTGGGAGTTTGAAGTCAGCCTTGTGAGGCTGGCAGAGGAGAGAGAAGAGGCGGCGGGAGAGGGGGCGTGGAGCGCCGAGGCGAGAGAGAGAGAGTCGGGTGGAGGAGCCGTGAGAGGGGAGAGAGACCGGGCGAGGAGGCAGCGGTCGCGGGAGGGGAGAGAAGAGAGAGTGGCGGCGCGCTCGGGAGAGAAGAAAAGGAGAGAGGGGGAGAGAGAAGAAAAGAGCCGGGCCGGGGGGAAAGAAAACGGCCGGGCCGACCGGGATGGGTCGGCTCGGGCCGACTGGGCCGGGAGGGAGTTAAGAGAGAATGGGCCGGGAGAAAACCGGCACAAAAAGAAAAGAAAGAGTTTTGATTTTTTTTTGAAAATGGAGAATTCAAAGAAATTTTTGAAACCAGAATTTGAAAGAATATTTGAAACACAAACCCGAGCTTAATGGAAGCTAGGAGTTTTTGAAAATAACGCCAAATTTGAAAATTCGAATAAAAATCCGAAACCAAGGTAATTACTATTTAACAATTGAAAACGGGATGTTACAGTAACACCCCCGTTTTTGGCTAATGAATAGTGTTTACTATTCAACCCCTATTTTCAATTCGTAATTGCAATTTGCAGTATTTTAAAAAAAATTCAAACTTCTTGTTAGCTCGGATTTGTGTTTCAAATCTTTTCGTGTTTTCAAAATTTCAAATTCAAATTATTTTGCCTCCTTTTCAGTTTTGGAGCATCTACAACTTTTGAAATCCTCTCTCTTCCTCCCCTGGGCTCAGCCCACTACCTCCCTCCCCTTCCTTGGCCTATCCGGCCGACCCCTTTTTCCCAGATTCTGCTGCTGCTTCCCACGCCCGGATCGGCCCAACACCTCTCTCTCTCCCCTGCCGATTCTTCTTCTCCTTCTCTCTCTCTCTCACTCACAAGCGTAGCACCACCATCTCCCCACCTGCTCTCCCTCTCCCGTGCAAAGGTCGACGCCCGCACCGTCCTCTCCCTGTCACCACCGGCTCCGCGGCACCACCATCCCCTGCCACCACCATCCCGCGCCCATGCCTCTGCGACCCGAGCTCCCTCTCTGCCCGATCCTTGCAACGCCACGGTACAAAGCCCCCCTCTCCGCCCGGTCCAAGCGACGCGACCCGCGTCAGCTCCTGCTCCCCATCACCGGCTGCCATCAGCATAAGCCCCGGAGTCATCACCGCCCATGCCGCTGCTCCACCTGCTCCTCCGTGCACGCAGGAGCCCATGCCGAGCATCCTCGGGACTCCGCGCCGCCCCACCTTCTCCCTTCGGCTCTCCCCCCTTCCGCCGCCTATAAAAGCCCTAGAGGAGCCCCCTCCACCTCCGTGCTTCGCCCCAGGTAAGAGCCACTGCCTCACCCGAAGCTCCCCTCTCAGCCGAATCCGCCTCCGCCGCCGATCTCCACCTCTGGCGATCTCCCGGTGCCGCCACCACCACCCAGGAGACCTCCCCTCCAACCCCGTCGCCTCCGAACCACCATAGCTCCGGATCGGCTTCTTCTTCCCCACTCCCGGTCGCCTCCCTCTCCACCGCCGATCTCTCTCACCCGACCAGCTCCCATCACCATTGTTGGCCAGGTGAGCTACCGAAGACCCCACCGACCCCGTGCTCCCCTACTTCTTCGAAGTGCCGCGCCCAGTCGTCTTCTCTCGCATCGGCCGAGCTCCCGCCGCCGCCTCCCATGGCTGTGCCGCCGCTCCGGCCATCCCCCGGCACCGCCGCCACCGTCACCGGGACCACCTCGCCAAGGGGAACCCATTTTGGGTGTTCGCCGACGCCGACGCCGCCGCCCCTGGCTCTCCCCTGTTCCGTTGTTGAATGAGCCAAACACTGTAGCTAATTATTGTCGGCAATCACTGTTCCATTTAATTGCTAACCTCAGTTTAATTAGCTCTAAGTATTGCCTTGTCTCACCAACGTGTGGGCCCGACCGCACGGTTAAGCACTGAGTTAACTGAGGTTTCCCTGCTGAGAATGACAAGTGGGCCTGAGTCACTATTCCATAGACCGATGCACCCGTGGACCGGCGCTACGCGTGCTGGCCTTCGGCCCACGCTACAGTCCCCATGGACCAGTCCTATGCGTTGACGACACGTGTCAGCTCCAGGATTTTCCAGCCTTTTCTGATTTACCATTCAATTGAAAATTCTGTTGAAAGCTTCAAAAATCCATATCTTCCTCATTATAGCTCCAAAAATTATGAATCTTTTTCCTAAAATTTTCTAAAATCAAGACCTTACTAAAGGCACTGGTCTTGCTTAATTTGGAGTTCATTTTCTTGGTGATTTGTATTTATTTGCTCTCTTTTTTCTATTGTGTCTTTTTCTGATCCGTCCGTCCGAGTAGGGTTCGAAGAAGCGGAAGACCCCCACCTCGGACAAGCTCAAGAATACCTAGACCCTTCTACCTTTACCCGAGGCGAGTCAACACTTTGATCATGTTGATCCTACACTTTATGCAAATTATGTTCTTTTAAAATATCAAATTGCATGCTCTAATTTCTATGCAAATATATGTCAAACACCCTAAGGTAGTTAAATGCCTACTTGTTGATTAAATAATTATTATACCGTTTCCTTGATACTTGAACTCCCAAAATTCTTGTCACCCTAGTAAATATCTGGTAACCTACTAGTTATAGGTCGTACTTAAACGACATGCTAGACTTGTTTAATTACCGGGGTATTACTACCCCAAATCATCATTCTTTAATTATGACAATTGTTCTGGGCAGTCATTGGGGGAGAATGACTGGATTAGTTGGATAATTTGTTTTATACTTCTCCAAAACTCTAAAAATTGCTAATACAACATCTAGGCGGATGGGGAGGATGGTGGGTGCCGTCGTGCACGAGAGCGATTGGTATGTGGAATGAACCGCCCGGATGGATTAATGACTTAATCTTGTCATGACCTCCCGTGTAAAACAAGTACAACCACAAGTCTACAAAATACAACTTGACTTAGTAAATTTATCGGACCCTGAAAGTCATCTCACTGGTGGAGGAGCAAGGTAGTGCAGGCATGAGCCAGGAAGGGACACCGAGGGTGAAATCACTAGCTACGCTCGTCGTAGTGGTGAACATCCCGCACAACTTATGTGCGCAACCCCATATGGGTGAGATGATGGAAAGGGTGAGGTATATTGAAAGGTTACTGTGACGATCGCTCAACTACATGGCTACGGAATCATGTGGGGTAACGAGTATGATTGTCTCTTGTGGGTAAAGTGTACAACCTCTGCAGAGTCAAAACTGTTTAAACAGCCGCGCTTACGGTCAAAGGCGGACATGGGAACTTAACTTGAGTTAGTTCTTTTTCAAAAACCTTTGTGGGTGGTATGAAAACCAGGTCGGGGCCTGAGATTTGACTTTTCCCTGGATCGTCGTATCCAGTGTTGTTAATGTAGGGAGGTAGCTCCAATCAAATGAAGCATGAGACAGAGTTTCCGAAGGAGGGAACCTCTGCTGTTATTACTTATTGCACAATTAATCTCTTTAAAAATTCAATTTGGTTAAAAGGCTAAGTGATAGGGTTTTCTAATATCTGTAATTGCAAATGCTGCTTTACGCAAATAAAAGAACACGAGCCATCCTTGTTACACCTTGCATGTATATTATTGCATCTGTTGTGTTGGCTCGCGAGCACAGTAGTTGTGCTCATCCTCGCTCTTTCCCAACTCCTCAGAAGTAGGAAGACCTGAAGACTACGACTACTACGAGGATCCGTAAGTCCGAGGACCGGGAGTCGTTGAGCGTAGTTTAGTCCTTAGTTGTTCTAGTCTCACCCCAGTCTAGCTGACTCCGTCGGTTCTTGTGTACCTCCTATATTGTCCGGGGGTTTTCGGATAATATCGGGTGTACATGGGTTCCCAGTCACTTGCCTGCGGTAAGATGTGCCCTCACCCCTTTGCTTCCGTTGTCGCATCCGCTATCTTTTGTAATGTATTCATTTGGCATGTTCGGCCCTTATTGTAAAAATTGGCCCGAAGCGGTCTATGTAAACTCTGATGTGTAAATTAATGAATGCAGTGATTTTACGCCATGTATAGTTTGATTCATCTATGTGCCTGTGAAGTGCTATCTACTG
Source organism: Hsuehochloa calcarea (assembly GCA_036346395.1). Classification (NCBI taxonomy): domain Eukaryota; kingdom Viridiplantae; phylum Streptophyta; class Magnoliopsida; order Poales; family Poaceae; genus Hsuehochloa; species Hsuehochloa calcarea. The sequence continues at coordinate 65,311,532 of CM070593.1, read as the reverse complement.
ATCCAGGGAATAGCACAGTGATTTCACAAAGGATCCGGATGTAGAAATCTGGGGTCCCACAGAGCCGGTATCAGAGCATATGACTGTAGGAATCTTAGCTAGACTGGTCGAACCTAAGGACTTGAGTATTAATTTCAAAACCTAAGAAAAGCTTTGGCAAAATATAACATACTATTTGCTATTACTTACCCCTCTTAGTTCTCCACTTTCCTTAATTTCACTTGAGTTTTTACTCAGTTTGACTTCCGCTTGTTTCAAAAATTATAGATGGCAACCCTTTCGTCCGATGGACCGTAGGACTTGTATTCTCATGAAGAAGATGGAGATGAGTGCGTGGAACTCCTTCGCCAACTCATGTACCATCTAGACTACTACCGCAAGCCTATCTTCAGAGGCCGAAAGACTCAAACCCTAGACCAAGAGTCTTGGACCATGGAGGTTTTCCTCTATGCCAGAGGGTGAGTTCATAGCTCACACCTTTAGCTCCGGGACCACTCACAGCAGCTGTGACGAAGCGGTTCAAGACGCAGCATGCTTCGCCTGCAAACGCCTGAGCCAGATGCACATAGACCTTCTGCGGGAATCGCCCTTGTACTACTATCTGCCTCTCCTAGAAGAACAATCCGACCCCGAAGTCTGCGTCATCGTGTGGGAATAGTTAGACTAGTCTAGGTTAGCTAGCAGTGCTTGCATTAGCAGTCCTTGGTTGCAAGTGTTTTTGTTTTCTTCTTTTGTAGACGTTGTGTCTGTATCCTGTGTCATGGCTTAGTATGGCCTATATGCGGTGCTTTAGAAGTCATGTAACACATAACCCCCCCTTAATATAATGCAGTTTTCCTCGTGTGGTTTTGAGTTGCTTTTGTTGTGCCCTAGAGGGCTAGTAACCCTCATATACCCCCGCTCTAAGCTTCAGTGTTCCTTCAGATGCCGCTCAGAAGAGCCGCCGCTCCAGCTCGTGGAACCTTTGCAAGAGGCGTGGAAGAGGCCGTGGAAGTGGCCAAGGTCATGGCCAAGGACAGGATCTACCACCTCCACCGCCAGTAAATCCAACCATGGCGCAAGTAATATTTTAGCAAACCCAGATCCTGCAAGCCCTACTAAATAGTCAGCAGATTGGACCATACGGACCCCTTCTCCCTCGAGGGTCGTGGCTCCTCCCTTGTCGCCCTTGTCGCGTCTTGTAACATCCTAAATGTGGATTTGTGTTTTAAATGTAAGAAAATGAGAAGAAATTAAAACTTTTCTTGCATCTTGAAGTCCTTGATCAGTTCTGTAATTCTTGTAAAGGAATTATGGAAATCAAAAATCAAAATCCTCAATTGACTTCAATCAAAAACCTCATTGGTAAAGATCTTGTGCCAAACCCATGTAAACATTTTTCTGAGTTCTAAGGAGGCTTGGTAACACCTCTGGATTATCTCATGATTTTTAGAAATTATTTGATAATTTTGGAGGCAAGTCAAACCAAGTCAAAGCTTGGTCAAACCCTAATTCACACCTTCTGAAATTTTTGGAGAAAAATGTAGTGCATGAAAATCTCTGAAAATTTTATGTGATGTTCCTCCAACCGTCAGTAAATTCCAGTTAAAATTTCATGATTTTTGGAGCTTGTTTGCTACCTTAAACAATTCTTCAAAAATAAGTTATTTAAATTCAAACCCTAACTGGTTTTCACTGTTCATTGGGTCCGAATCAGACTCCGGCTCGAGCCATTTGACTCGGCCCAGTCAACTAACTGCACCGCCTCGGTCGTTTGGGCGCAAGCGTTGTGCGTCGTTGGATCAGCATCGAACGACCCACGATCGCGTGAACGTTCGGACCATCCGAGCGCGCCGATCCACGTGAACCGTTGGATTCTAAATCAAGGGCCCAGGATCGCGTGAACGTTCGGACCGTCCGAACGCCTCGCGCAACGTGAACCGTAGGATCCAAATCAACGGCCCAGGTTTGAGCAAGCGATCGAATCGTTATAATCACCCTGATCATTTTGAACCGTTCGATTTCAATCCAACGGTGGAAAAGTCATCTCCTTCCTCGGGTCGGAGCGCGCGCTGAGTCAAGCAATGGCGTGAGCAGAGGAGAAAGATTTGCAGCGTTGAGTCACCTCCGTGGTTGCCTTTAAACGGCTCTCTCTGCGCACATTAAATGCTCGTCGTGCTCCTCCCTCGGAAGTCCATGATTCAACTGCTCCCATCGCTCTCAAGTGCTCTCATGGCAGTATTGACCGAGGAGAAATATCACCGTTGCTCTCTGCCATTCTCAGCTATTTAAGCTTCATTACTCCACCCTTGGCTTCCTTTAGCATCCCCGCAACTCTATCTAACACTCCAGAGCTTGTTTGAGTGGCATTCAGCAAAGCCATTCTTTGCCCTTGCCAAGCCGCAAAAGTGTTGGTGAAAAGCGATGCAATGAGGTTTTCTCCTTCTAATTTCTATTCCCTCTGCTCCACCTTTACTCTCTGAAGCTTAACCCTCACTCAATTTGGATCTTTTCGTTCATGGTTGGACTGAATTTGGATTTCTCTATTTTCGGTCGAAATCCCCATTCTTCTTCACTAGAGCAGAATCAACCCTTCTCGGTGCATTCTCTGTGCTCAGGTAAACCCTTATTAGTCCCTAGTTGCTTGGCACCCGCTTCCTTGGACCACAGCAGAGCTCATTTGCCATTTTCGTTTTTGACCGTTTTCGGTCATCTCTGTCATTTCTGGCTTGCCGGCGTTCTAGAACGCCGCAGCTGAAATTGTTGGTTCCATTGGGTGCGCAAGATCATTAGCAACCCATTTTGGGCATTTTCTCGCACCGCCGCGGCCAGAGTCGCCGGTGACGACCATTTCTTCCCTGTCGTTTTGTCGGATGAAAACAGGGACGAGTTTTGAACGTGATTCAATGTGGACCGTCGATCCTTAGATTTACGGCTCAGGATCGCGCAAACTTTTGAATGGATCGCACGCCTTGATCGGTGGACCGTTGGATCCAAGATCAACGGTTCCGATTCAAATCCGCGTGGGTCGTTGGATCCAAGATCAACGGCTCATGTGCGTGTGAACGTTCGGACCGTCCGAAAGGTTCGATCCGTGTGGGTCGTTGGATCCAAGATCAACGGCTCATATGCGTGTGAACGTTCGGACCGCCCGACAGTCCTGATCCACGTGAACCGTTGGATCCAGATCCAACGGTGAGCGTCTAGGGTTTGTGAGTCGCGCGTGTGCGCGTTATCCCGTGAACTTGAACCGTTGGATCCAAGATCAACGATCCAAGTTCGTCCACGTCGTTTTAATTTCTGATTTTCCCGAAAGGATTATTTGTTAACTGAAAAATGTAGTTAACTTGCAAAATGCATAATTATTTCATTTTAATTCCTTTTCGGTTGGTTCAAATTTTGTTATTTATATTTTTAACTAAACTTTAATCTAAAAATAATTCTAACGCAGTATATCTCCAATTTGTTTTTGCTAAAATGTTAGTACAATGAATAGTAGCATTTTTATTTTTAAGACCGAGCAAAATTGTTTTGCTCATATCTTTTGCATTAAGAATCCAAATCGATTGGTTCTTGTTGCTAAATTCCTTATAAATCATGCTCTTGTTGCTGTAAAATTTTCAGAATATTTGGAGAAAGTTTGCTGTTAAGTCTTTGGGTTTTCTTCGTTCTTATCGGTTCTTTTTCGCTTTCTCGTTAGGATTCGAAGAGCACATTGATAATATAATTGATCCTCAGCAATATCTTGACCCACAGTAAACAGGAAAGCAGTTTGATCATGTTAATCCTAGTATTTTTTAAGTCCAATATATTGATTTCAACTTGTATGTATGTATTGCTATTTTATTGTTAAATTATGGTTAGTATCCTATAGTTGCATAATCTGTAGGAATTGATTATCCTCTACTACCATGAGCCTAGGTTATTTTGCTGTGATTTGAGTTCGATAGATGAGCTCTTGTCACTTAGTAGATTGCGAATTGAAATTGCTTAGAAATGCTTAGTTTCGGTAGTAATGTGCGATCATCGATTTTAGTTGATGATCTTGATCACACATCTAATTATTATTCTATTATGTCCAGCACTTGTGCTTTGTTATTTTGTAAAGTCAAAATCTAAAAATGAAACATTGTTTTAGACTTGGGCAAGTGGTTGGATGGTGGGTTATTGGGATTGTGGAAGTCTTGCCTAAGTCAACAAGGACCGAACATCTTGTGTCACACTCTCCAAGCATTTTTGCGTGCTAACCACGCGAGAGGGATATGAGACCTCTCTTGACTAAGTACTTTGGCGTGTGTTATCTCCGAGTCGCAGGAGGGGGTTGTGTGTGTTGTGTGAAAAAGGATATGCGTTCGTGTGTTGGGTGTGCGGTGGTGGAGATTCAGGGTAGGCTCTCCACCTCGAGGAGCATTGTAGTTGTCAAGGCTTTACCGAGGCGGGTAGTTGGTGAGGCTTTACAATGACTCGACACAACGTATGAGTTTCTATCCAAGCAGGCGGCTCGTAGTTAATACACAATATTGGAAATGTCTCGTAGGACTTAGTTGTCTTAGGCATACCATAGGAAGTGTGCTAATCATGTGGCAAAAAGGCGGTCTGGCGTGTGGGTACATTGGTACACCCCTGCAGGGTATAAAACTATTCGAATAGCCTCGTCCTAGGTTATGGACACGCTTGGTTAGGTTTTGCAAGAGTTAGACTACAACCTTTTAAATTAAAATTTGACATGGTTGGTATGAATGGGTAATTCATGCTATTATTGTGGTGACTAATGGTTTAGTCACTTCCAGGATTGTTGTTGTCATCTATCTACTGTTATATCATTGTCTTTTACGGTTATTTGAACATTAAAAACAGATTTGTCAACTTGCTTTTAAATGCACTACATTATTGCAAATAAAGTTTGCTTTGTGCTGAAAATGAAACATGCAGCCTCCACTTAAATAAGCTTGCATGTAGCATATGTATAGGTCTGTTACTCTACACGTAAGTCTTGCGGAGTACAATTTTTGTACTCATTTGCTTTGCTTAACTATTTGTTGCAGAGGAGGAAGGTGAGCCCCTAGGGCCTCACTTTTGTTAAATGTGCTGTGGGTACGACGACTAGCTTGGCGGTCCGGTCGGTTACCTTGTGGGTTAAAGGCACACTGATTGGCTCTTTTGTTTATGTCCATCTTATGACACTTTTGCTTCCGCTGTCTATTATTCTTGTATTTATTGTAATTTGGCCGGTTGGCCTCTCTTTTGTAATAGCTATCCTTTATTTATTTTAACTTTTGGTTTGTTGATGTGCTTCGGTTCTATGTGAATGAATGGAATTGATGCATGAATTTTGTAAAGGGGTGTGTATACTGCATTTCTGGGAAGTATACATGTCTCGAAGACACGGGTTATTTTGTTTGCGATGCTAGGGTCAATTGGTGACTAAGCATTACAAGCCCAATAATCCGGGGTCCTCACACGTCTACTATTTCCCGATTTGTACCGCTGGCTAGGACGATGGCGAGTCGGCGCTGCCCATCGGAGACGCGAATGGAGACGAGGCGTCACACAAACCTTTAAGCACATGTAAAGCTTAGGAATTCAATTTAAATCACACTCCTCTAGTCAGGGATGGAGCTTCATTGGGGCCAAGGTGGCTCCCCACAATAATTATGTAATTCTATAGAAAAACACTAGTATTTAGGCTAATTTAGTTATTAGTATTGGAAATGATCCATCTAGATTGCATAATTCACATACCATTTAGTGTTGGCCCCCTCTAATTTTGAGCTCAAGCTTCGTCACCGCCTCTAGTCATAAGAGAATATTGTTTTGGATATTGACATGATCCCTAAAGCACAACTTTAACCATTAATTTTCATCGTAATAGATTTATAAAACTTAACAAAATTATATTTGTATTTTTTGTGTTCAATTTAAATATGAAAACTATATAGATATCCAAAATTTAAAAAGTTTGTCTGTACACATCCAAAAGTGACATTCTTTTATAGTAAAATTTTAAGTTGAGTGCTGTAAGCAAATCCATCCGGTTAGCCCAACAAGTGCCCTCGTATTTATATTAATTTATTTTCCATCAATTTTGGGAGGAGCACGAGCAACCAGACAAGGTTGTAACTTTTGTATGATTTAATCTATTTTAAAAAATATTTTAAAGATAACATATCTCTAACTTTATTTCTAATTCTGACTCTTTTGGCCACGCGATAATGCGTGACGTGGCAAAAGCACATTGTCACACCACGAACCTCGACATGGCAAACGAGTGCTGTCGCGTCGCCCCTCTTGGCATGACAGGACTTAGACTAAAAATGGACGCGTGCGGGCTCGGAAGGTTATCGTGACAGTTTTGGTTATACCGTGATACGTGATGTGATATAGTATTTTTGTCACACTGCGGGTTATGGCGTCACCAAAGAGGTTAGATTTGGAAATAATAAAGTAGGTTATCTTTAAAATATTTTTTAGAAATAGATTAAATCATAGAAAATATTTACAAAGTTGAGCCTGTTTCATCTGAGCACACAGGGAAAACAACTAAATTACAAGGGCTAGACTGCAAATATAGCACAACATTTATCTGCGCCTCTCCAACAAACTTTTTTTTTGTATTAATTAACCCCCTTTTTAAATTTATTTTAAAGTTAAACCACCGCGAACTTTATTTCCAATTCTGACCTATTTGATCACGCCACCACCCGTAGTGTGACAAAATAATATTGTCACACCATAGGATAGGTCCGCTAAAATAATACTTTTTGTCACGTCACGGGTGGTGACATAATAAAACAACACTGTCACGCCACAGATGGTGACGTGATAAGAGTTTGCTGGGCTGACGTGATAGTGTTGTTTTGTTACGCCATGCGTGGTGGCGTGATCAAATGAGTTAGAATTGGAAATAAAGTTCGCGGAGGTTAATTTCAAAATAAAATTAAAAAATAAGTTAATTAATTTTAAAAAAAATTCCTCCCCAACCCGTACAGAGAAACTATGAGAAAACAAGAAAAACCAATTTGCTTTGGAAAATTACGAACCGTGCCTCACAAGTCACGACGAACGCTTACCTCCCACCAAATCCTCTCCTCCTCTTCCTTCCTCCCCCGGCGATTCCACCTCCACGAGGACGTCCGCCGCTGCCTCATCGTCTTCGGCGTGGTACGCACCCCTCCGTCCCTTCCCCTCTCATTCCTCCCCCGCTCTCGTTGACGAGATATGGGCCCGAAGGGTCTCGGGCATTTAGATTCGGAAAGGCGATTCCTTCCCGTCGAAATTTGGGGATTTTTTGTTGGCAAGGTTTATTTGCGAGCTCCCGATATCGTGGCTTCTAGGTTACGTTTCCGGTTGTTTAGTGTTATTTGTTCTGTTAATTTAGAGGGGTAAAGGCTTTTTTTTTGGACAATTCGTTGCTGGTTTTGTAATTGTAACCTCGGAATTCAGTTTGTGAATACGAGAGAAACATACTATTAGAATAGAACCCTGGTAGGACCTAGGAACGTGGTACATAGGGATATGTAAATTTGGAATTTGGCTTGAGCCGAGTGGAACAGAGGGGAACACTGATCTGTATTCCACTTAGGTGCTGAATAACTAGTTTTCTCATCTCAGTGGATGTACCAATACGCCCTGGTTCAAAATTCATACGATGTTTCTTGACCAATGCATTGGAGTAGTTTTGGTTTAACATACTAAGTTGCTCTATGATCCTGTGCCCTTTAGCTTTTGAATGAGTTGGCAGCTGTTGTAACATACCTTTCTACGATATCACAAGCATCAATTTTACTATTCCAAGAGGTCCTATTGAAGCTTGGGGTAGTTTTATTTTGCTTTCACCGTTTAGTATGGATGGAGGGATACTATTTATCCAGAATTCCAGATATCATTTATAATGCTACTTTGCCATTAGTTGCATCTTGGATAGTAAAATACTAGTTCTAAGAGTTTGTATATGAATGTTTTTTTTTGTCAGAGCCACTTTTACCAAATCATATCAACCATCAAACCCAAGGTTGCCAATTAGACATCAAGCGTGTCCAAGAAGCTTAAAGTTGTGTACCTGCCTCTTCATAACACCTCTTTATAAGGCAATACCTTGGTGATTCTTGGGAACCTTCAAAAGGACTAGAGAGCTGAAGATTTTGTGTGGTTTTGATCTGGAGCCAGTGGTATAATGGCCACAAAGCTTGTGGTGAGAGACTAATCTTTCTTGTTTAGTAAGATTCTTTACATGAATGCCTCTGTTGATGGATACTGAGGATGTGTCATTAATGTGCTTAGGTTATTGGAATCCCCTGGGATGTGGATACCGAAGGATTAAGAGAGTACGTGGCCAAGTTTGGACCCCTAGATGATTGCGTTGTAATGAGGTTTGGAATAATTTCACTTTCAGGTTAAATATCACATGCCATTCTTATTGTTTTCTTTTCCTTAATTTTACAGTATTGGGATTTTAGAAGTGTCTGGTTGATAATTTCTTACACATTTTATTCCTCTCAAGAATGAGTTTTCTTTGGAATAGATATGGCTATGTGCTAATTTTCTTTCACATTTTTCCTTTGAGGTTTAGTTTTTTTTTAATGTTTTGTGCTTTTTGAAGGAAAAATAGAGTCCTATTTTTAAAAACATAGATGTACAACACATATTGTCAATTTAAAGATGATTATATTTCACAACTATTTATCGTTGCCCTCTGTTCATCAGCTTATTGGTCATCTGTATGCTGATTGCTGTACTGATTTACCACCTTGTTTATTGCTTGTTGAAAATAACAGGAGCACTCGTCTGGTCGATCTCGTGGGTTTGGTTACGTAACGTTCTTGTCAGCTGATGATGCAAAGGTAGTAAAAGAAGAAAAAGACTCGTTCTTTCTGTTTTGACTTCAGTGACTGTCTCTCAAACCATTGGCAAAGTGGCATTTTACTCGTGGACAGCTGACATTTTCTTCAGGAATGTTATTGCATAACAAGTCTTGTACATAGGCACCTTTTACTAGGGTCCATATGCGCCAGCTGTGATATAGTTTCATTTTCAAATTTCAACATCTGAATGTTGAATAGGTGCTCGCTGCTCGTGCGATTAGGAAGTGATTTAGTAACACCTTTTTGCAGCTCTAGTCTTATTGGGTAAATTTGCAATTTGTTGACTCTAAATCATTCTACAATACTGTTTCAGATTGTTCTTGACTGTGAGCATGTTCTTGGGAACCGAACTCTAGAAGTGAAGATAGCTACTCCCAAGGTAAATAACATACAGATACTTGTTTTTTCATCTAATATCCATATGCTCTGCAGTTGATTGGTGTCAAGCTGTAATTGATTATGGTGTAATTTTCTCTGAACACACGAAGAAATGAAATCACAGGGAACAAAAAAGCTACTAGGATATTCGTTGCTCAAATTCCACAATCCGTGGACGAGTTAATGTTTCGTAGGTGAGCTATAGCTTCACTGTTTTTTCTTCATGTCGATTTACTTACTAGTTAATTAATATCTGAGCTTATCTAAACTAGTATGTTGTCTTAACAGACACTTTGAAGCCTTTGGGGAAATTACCGATCTGTACATGCCAAAGGTTAGAAAAGCTGGACCTGATTTTACATTGCAATTAGCCAATTAGTATCCGACATATAGCGGAGTTTAGAAAAGCCATGGGCGTTGCTGAACCAAGATCTGGTACAGTTGATCGGGTGGCGGGTGCTGGCCGGCGCCCTGCAGGACTAGTCCACTTCTGCGCTGTTTGCTCCCACTGGTTCTCCAGCATCGTCTGGCCTTGCGGCCGCGGCGTCATCGACCCTTGCCCGTGCCACTGGATGATGCTGCCCGAGGGCCACGACCTCTACCCCTGCCACCCCGACCTCCGCGGGTACGTCCCACTTCCTCAACCTCTCCACCGACGCCTTCACTTGCGTCCACCTCTCGCTCTTCGACGACCACATTGTCCTCGACTCGGTTGACAGCCGCCTCCTGCACCGCGACCACAACACCGCCGTACGCCTCCTCCACCCCTTCACCGGTGACATTGCTAAGCTCCCTTGCCTCGACACCCTCGGGCTGCTGATGGACCAGTACTCCGCCGACCCACGGTGCTACTACGGGAGCAAGGAACACAAGCTTGGGCTTCTCAGGATAGTTTGTGCCACTGTTACCGTCACCTCCGCTGGGGTCATCACCGTCATGCTCATGCTCGACCAGTTACACCGTGTAGCATATGCCACCGCCGCGGGCCGTCAGTGGACTCTTTCAAACTGGAAGTTGGTGCCCATGCTGAAAACATTGTCTTTCCAAGGCAAGCTGTACACTACGAAGGTTCGCCTTCACAGAGCAGAGATTTTCCAGATTGACCCACTGCAACCGGGGGAACCGCCAGTGGTGATCGCCATGTGCCCGAATGACAAAATCTCCTACCCTGTCTACCTGGTAGAATGTGATTCAGAGATCATGCTAGTGGGCTACAAGGGCACTTCTCATGCACACATGGTAGTCTACAGACTTGAAGACCTTATTGCAGGAAGTTTTATCCCGGTAACGAGCATCAGCGACCACACCCTATTCCTTTTGGAATGGGATCTATGTGTCTCCTCTAAGGTGCTTCCTACCATCTTGGGTAACTCTTGTTAGAATATGAATTCTTTTGTATTTCCTTATATTCTTTTGTATTTTCTTATATTTGTATAGCATATTCCTTTGTAATATCCTCTTATACTTCCTATATATATTGCCTATTGGGCCTTATGAATACACACACAATATTCATAACAACTCTATCGTCTGCATCAATGGCTTGGGAGTAAATCTCAGACAATTGAAAGCACGTCTTCAGCAATACCACCTAATTAGTGGCGCCTGGTCGTCGGCCAGCGATGGGGACATCACGTTCAGGCCCCCACCGAGTCCTGACACCCTCATCCATCATATTTTCACCTGCTGTAATCGTGGCTATTGGTAAGTCAAGTGCATTTATCCTTCCATTTTCTTGTATTGTTTTGAGATGATTTACTTTTCACATTTTGATCTTTTCTAGTAATAATACTAGTAGCAATGGGGCTTGAATTATATATTCTCAACTTAGCGAGCTCGTTATATTCTATCCTGCTATGCTTGTAGGAATAAAGGGATCATGTTTGCTGGAAAACAACCCCTAGTTGGTCGGTGAAGCCACATTTGCGAGTGGTAAGTCTTTTCAGTCTATTTTTCGCGTATAATATAAACATTTCTAGCTTGCCCTACTTTTATCGATGGCCGCTATTCAGGCATATAATACAATTAGTTCCATTTTATCGATGGCCGCTATTCAGGCATATAATACAATTAGTTCCATCTAATCCTTCAAAAAAAGGCACAGAAAGGTCTTGCATTTTATTACAGCTTTGTTTTTTCAATTGAGCTTGAAGTTCACATAACTGGGTTCATTAGCTTGCTCAGATTTGTACATCCTATTATCTTACTACTGACCTTTTGACTAGGTGTGGAACTTGGTCTGAATTGGATATCATCTTGCTCTTCAGTCATTTGCCAATGATGAATTATATTAATTAATTGCTCGAGTCATATTTTGGGCTTTAAGAGAGGGGCCACATGCATTCTGCCTTGTGGTAAAAGAACATTGCCGTGTAAACTTGTCCCTAAGTGTACCTTCATGTAGCCAATGGTCTTCCCATAAGTCTATTATATGCACCTACTAGTTTCTGTGTACTGCAACTAGTGATACATTTTTTTTAGGGGATGCAGCTAGTGATAATTGTTTATTTGCTCAAGAAATGCAGAAATGTTTCTTTGTTAGTTAGCTATAACTGTGTCATTTCGCAGCTAGATGTTATTAGGATGCACTTTGTATTGTTGTACATTACTGTTCTTTTCCTAGAGGGAGAGGGGTACATTGCAGTTATTAGGACTTCAATTTTTTTTAAGAATTTTTGTATGTGTCATGAATCACATGTACAGATCCAAAAAATTAATCTCAAAAGGGGAGATACAATTCGTGGGGATCGTCACATCGTTGCCACCTAGTGCAGTTGATCTTTCTATTTTATGCAATGGTTGACCAGTTTTTCCCCATCTGGTCGTTTCGGTTTCTATAAGCCAGTTTTTTAGTCCAAACTATAATGGTATAGGTTTATCAGGTTATTTTTTAGGAATGTGCACAACAAAATTAGTGATGAAACTAGTCGCACAATTGCCCGAGCAATCGGCTAGTTCTCATTGTTGAATTAATTGAATTAAAAAAAATGAAAAGTAAAAGTCAGGTATAAATTGTGACTGGGAAGTTGTGAGCAATTGGCTAATCGTCCTGTTTGGAAGTAGAACACACTTACACACATATTCTTCACATAGTGCATTGCAGAAGTTTTGTGCTCTTGTAATCTGGTATTGTTTTCATGAAAGACTAATTTATTGTCTAGATAAGCTTGTTTTGACTTTTTACCATCTAGATATGCTTGTTTCCTGGAATTTATTTTTCTTTCCTACTCCCAGGAGTAGTTACTCCCTGTTCCGTATCTCACAACGTAGGGAGTATCTTGTGCAACCGAGAGTATGTATGTGTAGTATACGAGTATATAAGACCACCTAGGTGGTATTCACACCTTTTCAGGGGTGGTTTGTACAATTTTTTAGACATACTCTTTTTTAGTGCGAATATGAAGGTATTTACAAATATAATAAAAATAATGAACTCTCTTACAAATTTTTTATGTGGTTCGCATTGGAGTATCTTATAATTAGTATATGAGTATACCAAAGTGATAAAGGAGTATTGATAAGGGCATGACCCCTATGGATACAACCACAATTGCTATGCTTGCTATTCCAATTACAAGAGTCTGTCCAATTACTCGGGAACGTGTTCGTCAACTTACTTATCAGGTAAATTCGCTTCTAGGGCTGAGTGTATTACTTGAGAACTCTATGATGCTGCCTAATGGAGATGATTTACTTGTACTCAGGAATCTAGGTCCACGACCAGTTCCGCAGGTCTACGACCAGTTCAAGAAGGTTCGACGACAGTTCGCGCAGGGTCTACGACCACTACGAGAAGACCTACGACCAGTTCAAGAAGGTCCACGACCAGTTCCGCAGGGTCTACGACCACTACAAGAAGACCTACGACTAGTTGACTCGATTGGAGCAATCTACGACCAGAAAAGCGAGCACAGTACTCGTTGGACACAACCTACGAGCAAAGATAGCATGGACTCCACAAGACCACCCTAGGACCAGCCCTACGACCAGATCTTCGACCAGAAATACGCAACACAAGGTTTGCACACCGTTTGGAAACTAATAAGACTTTGTAAACGTGACGAGGTCTGAGTCCGTGTTGTGTACGCTTCATCCCACTACCGCACAACCCTAGGTCGACCTCCTCACGTTCCCTATATATACGAGTGGCGCCATAGTTTAGGCGGGTTTTTCTTAGATTATTCTGCCAATTGCAGTTTCGCGATTATCGGTTTGAGGAACCCCACTTGTAAACTTCATCCATATCCGCAATACAATTCAGATTGCATCTACCTTGTTCTTGTGAGTTGCTTCGATTGCTTGCAGGAACAATAACCTTCGTGGTAAGGTCGATCGCGTGCAAGCGTGGTCGATAACGACAGGCATGGTGTAGCGAATTGCTAGGTGACGATCTGTTGGTCGGAAGCCTCAAAGCGTCAACGTCCTCACGACGAACCAAATCGAACCTATCGGAAGATCGGGCCGCCGTGACTCATCAAGTGGTATCAGAGCTAAGGTTGCCCGTTAGGTAATTTCGTTTATCCCTTTTTGTGAGTTTTGTTCCATCACCTAGAGTCCAGAAAATTGCCCTACAAAAATTTTAGATCGTAATTATTCCGCTGTCCAAACCACTTTGTGCCTTCGCAATTGTGTTTTCGGGCCGCGTTGTTGAATTCGAGTCCATCGTCGGTGTCTTTGTTCTTTGGTCTAGTCGTCGTAATCTAGTTTCTAGCGTCGAGTCTTTCTTTGTGTCGATCATATAGACACCCCCAATACGACCACAACACCACCCCATACGACCACAACACCACCCCCATACGACCACCTACCGGATTCGGCTTCTCCACTGGTGCCTGAACGAACGCTGGTCGGATTCGACCAACCACTCGTGTTCGACAACCCTATTTATTATCTTGTTGCTCTCGGACACCCCACCACCGGTCGAAAACAATCGATTGGTCGAATTTTCTCATAGCTAAAGTTGAGAGAGAGAGAGAGAGAGTATCTTTTAATTACCTTTGTACCTCGCTCTAGGAAAAAGTTTGTGACCCATATATATCCATAGACCCTAAAAGGGTTTTGAAGAGTTTTGAGTCAAGGTCACATTCGAAAAAAAAAAACCCTAGGTTGGGTTTTTGCAGTTCAAGAATAAAAAAGCAAAGAGTGCAAAAAAAAAGAAGAAGAAGAAAAGAAGGAGTTGCTTTGTGATTTTGGATCCGATTGTGTTTGTATCTACCCTATCCTTCCGCTTGCTTGAGCTAGTTCTAGGAACGCGTTTGGCCAAAGAATCGTGGCCAGTATTGTGGACTTTTATTCACTTTGCTAATCTGATTTCATTATTGCTATTTCTTGCTACTAAACATTGCCTATCCGAGCTCCACATACTTTCGCCCTCGATTGATCCTCGCATTCGCCTCCGCCGTGATCGTACATCCCACCTTCGCCGATCGGACCACTCGCCGCAATTTGGTAAGAAACTCATAAGAGCTTGGTAAGACGCTTGAGAGTGTGTGATTCCACCCTCCGACCACCTATTAGTGATAGGGATAATACCTTTGTGTTGTCTTTTGTCTCCTACTAACCATGTCAGGTGAAGGATTGGATGCGCAAGAGTGTATTTTGAGGGAAGAGCTCATGACGCTATTGGTTGAACAACGCACTACCGTTAATGAGGACATCGACAGGAAGCTTCAAGCTACCACGATCACATTACAACGTTCAATCAACGATAGTATTGCGGCGCTCACTACACGCCGAAGAATGGTGAATCGACCACCAAACGTTGGTCGTGTGGAACCTCATGGTGCAGCCCATGACCATGAGTTTGATAATGATAATGAGATGCACGACCACGACGCCTTTGATGCACGACAACGGAACCGACCGAACTTCAACCGTTAAGGTATGAGAGGTAACAACTTTCAGCAACATAATGCCCATGATGATCCATATGCTAAAGTCAAGTTCTCTATTTCATCTTTTGCGGGTGCTTACGATGCTGAAATATATCTAGATTGGGAGATGACGGTAGAACAGAAATTTAATACTCACTTAGTTCCTGAAGTGCATAGAGTTAGGCAAGCCACAAGTAAATTTAAAGATTTTGCTATCTTTTGGTGGGATCAAGTAGTTAATTCATGTTCAACACCTGATACATGGGATAGATTGAAGGTAGCTATGCGTGCTAGATTTGTTCCTCCTGCCTTTAAACGTGATATATGTAAGAAATTACAGCGTTTAAATCAAGGTAGTAGAACTGTAAGGGAATACTATCATGAATTGAAAGCTCATTTGTTGCGTTGTGGGTTAGAGGAACATCTTTCAAGCTACCAAAATAGATTCTTAAGTGGACTTAATCATGAAATTCGAGGACATTCTTGTTCATAAAGAATATAATTTCTCTCTCGATTATTTATACTTGCTTGTCGGGTTGAATGTCGATTGAGGAGAAATTAAGAATACTTGATGATAGAAAACATGAGAACAAGCCTGTGTTTGTGTCTTTTCTCGTGACTAACAACTTGCGGAAGTTGGGAACCATGCCAAGAGGAGAATGAGCTGATTGAACCATCGACTCCATTGGTTGAGAAGGAAGATGAGGAGATGGATGCACCTATATCATTTGAGGAGAGCCAAAAAGGTAAGGATCATGGTACTATCATCACACAAGGTGAGTATGTTTGTAAAGAACTACAATTGCCCATTGCTCATGCTATTTTAGAGCAAAAATTAGTGAAAAACAATTACGATATGCCCATATTCCACGTAGAGAATTCAAACTGTATTGATTTTTGTGCACCATGTGGTAAACTTGTTGATTTACCTGTTGACTTGAGTGCACCATGTGATAACATAATTGAATTGCCTACTGTGTTGAGTGATTCATGTGATGAGTCAATCACATATCGTGATACTGTAGAATTGGTTAGACATAAAGAAGTTTTGACTATAATTTATCCTGCTGATTCTTTATGTTACATTATGTTGGAGCCACCTATGAAATTGTCACATGCTATGGAGAAAGTTTCTGAAATTGCAAGTACAATCTCCTTGTCTAGTGCGTATACCCCTGGATATAAGATTAATTTGATTGGAGATTATGGTGTAAACAATCAATTTCTTGTATATCGAATATGCATAACTGGTGATCACATAAATGAATTGAAGCTTACTGTTTTGAACCACAATTCTTGTGTGCCAGATCTTGTTTATTATGAGAGGAAAATAAACTTTAGTGATCATCCAATGGCTATGTGTTCATCTCTTATTGCACCATCTAGTATTGACAATCTGCATAATGATGTTGAAGTATGGAAAAACTTTCAAATCTTTTCACTCTTACTAGATGAATTTGCTAACGCTCAATTGAAATATGTTTATATGGATGAACTTTGTATAAACCCGAAGGTTGTAGATTTGCTCATATATACTACCACTGCAAGTTTACAACTTCAGATATTTGAATTGTATAAATGCTCCACTTACATTTGCAAAACTAGTTGCAATAATTGCTGTGTGAGAAATTTTATTTTGCTCATTAATATATATGATTATTCTTGGCCTAATAATACAATGAGCTTTTATGAATACTACTATTTTAAAACATTAATTGTGCAACAACGAAGAACCGTTAAAACGGATGACGTATACATATACCATGCATACACTTTGTTTTCTTTGTTATCCTATTTTCAGCTTATCAAAAGCCGAGGACGGCTTTGTTTTCAAGAAGGGGAGGATGATAAGGGCATGACCCCTATGGATACAACCACAATTGCTATGCTTGATATTCCAATTACAAGAATCTGTCTAATTACTCGGGAACGTGTTCGTCAACTTACTTATCAGGTAAATTCGCTTCTAGGGCTGAGTGTATTACTTGAGAACTCTATGATGCTGCCTAATGGAGATGATTTACTTGTACTCAGGAATCTAGGTCCACGACCAGTTCCGCAGGGTCTACGACCAGTTCAAGAAGGTCCACGACCAGTTTCGCAGGGTCTACGACCACTACGAGAAGACCTACGACCAGTTCAAGAAGGTCCACGACCAGTTCCGCAGGGTCTACGACCACTACAAGAAGACCTACGACTAGTTGACTCGATTGGAGCAATCTATGACCAGAAAAGCGAGCACAGTACTCGTTGGACACAACCTACGAGCAAAGATAGTATGGACTCCACAAGACCACCCTAGGACCAGCCCTACGACCAGATCTTCGACCAGAAATACGCAACACAAGGTGCTGCGTCACCGTTTTGGAAACTAATAAGACTTTGTAAACGTGACGAGGTCGGAGTCCAGGTTGTGTACGCTTCATCCCACGGCCGCACAACCCTAGGTCGACCTCACGTTCCCCTATATATATACAGTAGCCGCCATAGTTTAGAGGCGGGTTTTTCTTAGATTATTCTGCCAATTGCAGTTTCGCCGATTATCGGTTTGAGGAACCCCACTTGTAAACTTCATCCATATCCGCAATACAATTCAGATTGCATCTACCTTGTTCTTGTGAGTTGCTTCGATTGCTTGCAGGAACAATAACCTTCGTGGTAAGGTCGATCGCGTGCAAGCGTGATCGATAACGACAGGCGTGTGGGTGTAGCGAATTGCGAGGTGACGATCTGTTGGTCGGAAGCCTCAAAGCGTCAACGTCCTCACGACGAACCAAATCGAACCTATCGGAAGATCGGGCCGCCGTGACTCATCAAGTATATCAAATTCTTTTAGGTGGTACATCAAAGATGGGAGTAACTACACCTGGGAGTAGAAAGTATTATATATATATATATATATTGTTACATCCTATTTGTAGAGTTGAAGAGCTCTTGTGCTGCGGAGATGGCTCTTGGATTTCATTTGCATCTTTGCCACCACATAAACGAGCAGAGTCTTAAATTATTGATGCAGATATTACCATTCTTTCGCATAATAAGATGCTCCAATCTCCGCGCTACTGCAGTATTCAGATTGCTGGTTCAATAATTAGTGTAACTTTTCGGTCTCCCATCTTTGTTAGTGTAACGTTAATCTTCACTTTGCCATGCGTAGTACGAGACTGTAAATAAGTTTTACAAAGTACCACATTCCTGCAACAAAAAAGAACATCAACACGAGTTATGTCTGAAAGAACTTGTGAAAAGAAATCTTAGGGTGTCTGCAATATTTATCTGTTAGTGTGAAATTAATGTTCACTTATTTGTCAAGTACATAGTATGAGCCTGTGATTAAATTATAACATCATGAAAACAGGTGCCGATCGATATGAGTCGGCTTCCTAAAGGGAGATAGTCGTGCTGCGCTTTCTTCGGTATTTGTTACAACCTACAAAGTACAGTGCTTTGCTTTTGCCGAATCTGCTATTATGTAGTAGCAGTGTGATATACAGCAAAGAGCCAAGGTCAGGTCAACTGAAAACGTATCACTCCCTCACCCGCCGCACGAATCGGTCAATACGACTCTTGCATTCAAGAATAATTCTACACGCGATCGGTTCATTGTTGCTTGATGTTACAACTTTCCTTATTTTAAGCAAAAAAAAGCTTGCCAGTGATATGATGCACCACTGTAAGTAACATGGCTACGCTACGTGTCAACGGCAATCATACAATATATCCCGTTAAGTCAAAATGTCAGATCACACGGAAGGGTATCCTGAGTACTGCACATGCCCGGTTGCTGCAACCGTGTGTAGTTTCCACTCCCTCTCTTTGACTCTTGGTGCATCGAGGACTACTTTTAATAAGAAGCTTACTAGTAGTCCAGTACTAATCGCCACTGATGACCCTGTAAACCGGAGAGAAGTAACGTAGAGACGTACCTCACGATGGCCGTGTCTCGCTCCGTCGTGGTGGCCGAGACCGCTGAACCGGCCGATCCAGACCAAGCTCGGTTGCACCAGCTGGGCTACAAGCAGGAGCTCAAGCGCGGCCTCTCGTACGTGCTCTGGTTTCATCATCAGCCTTTGCATGCAGTTTCTTAGTTTCTTTTGCTCTTTGGAGTGTTTTACGTGTGGATTCTCTTGGCCTGCAGTGTTGTTTCGAACTTCGCCTTCTCGTTCTCCATCATCTCCGTGCTGACGGGCGTGACGTCGACGTACAACACGGGGCTGCGGTACGGCGGGCCGGCGTCCATGACGCTCGGGTGGCTGGTGGTGGCGGCGCTCAACGGCTGCGTCGCCTTGTCCATGGCCGAGATCTGCTCGGCGTACCCGACCTCCGGCGGGCTCTACTACTGGAGCGCCAAGCTGGCCGGCAAAAAATGGGCTTCCCTTGCATCCTGGGTCACTGGCTGGTATGCACTTGTGACCGTAATCTCTCTTGGCTATTGGCGTTCATGCCTAGTTTCATGTCATCAGATGAGTGATTTGGGCATGTCGTTGTGTTCGGAATTTTCTGATCATTGATATGGATTATATATGATTTGTCATTTTTCGTAGTTTGCTCAACAGTCTCTCCAAACACGACCATTAATTATCTTTTGTAAAAAAGAATACATAAAAACACGCACTTTCTGTACGTTACTTTCATACAGAAAAGGACTAGTTTGCCAATCATCTTGCAGGTCTAAGTTCATCTCTTTTGTTCTGTTTTACAGGTTCAACATCGTGGGGCAGGTACGCTCGAACTTCATAGGATCCATGAGAATAGGCTATTTTGCTGCAGCTTCAAGTATGCTAGTGATTTTTAATATCGATCTATACTATTACTAGCTAGTAGTCAACCTGCCAACTTGATAACTTGGACTGTCCTCTGGCTGGCTGCTAGCAGCCCCGTGGCGTGTGGAATTCTTTCCATACGCCGGCCAGGCGCTGTTCCCGGTCTCATTTATATTTACTTCTGTAAAAAAATGGAGTGTTCAGAACTCAGATCGTCTGTGACACTTGTACTGATGGATGATGTAGTGAACTAATGCTTCAAAAAAAAAAAAAGAAGCAGTAAACTACTTGACACATTTCTGACAGTCCAGTCTCTTGTTTGAACTGTCCTAGTGGGCTGGTACCACGAGCGTAGACTTCTCGTTGGCCCAGCTTATCCAAGTGATCATCTTGCTTAGCACGGGAGGAGCCAATGGCGGCGGCTACATGGCATCCAAGTACGTCGTCTTGGCCATCTACGGTTTCATCCTGATCTTGCATGGGCTAATCAATAGCCTCCCTATCCAGTGGCTGTCCTGGTTTGGCCAACTTGGGGCTTTCTGGAATGCTGCAGGTGTGGTTTGATCATTTGTTCTTTAAACATCTGCAAAATTGTTGTTGTGGTCGCTTTATTGTTCTTTAATTTTCATCTCTGAACAATGGTAGGTGTCTTTGTGCTGGTAATCTTGATTCCGGCTGTTGCCAAGGAAAGAGCGAGCGTCGAGTTCATCTTTACCCACTTCAACACAAACAATGGTATGGGGATCCACGACAAGGCTTATATTCTGGCTGTGGGGTTGCTGATGAGCCAGTACTCTCTGATCGGCTATGATACCCCTGCTCACATGGTAAATTAATCTTGTCCTCATGTTCCCACATTTCTGTGTTAGTAACTTATATTTGCATGTAGGGACGGAGTCAGGATTTAGTGTTGAGGGGGTCAAATACACTACACAATGCAATTTTTTTATGAGGATTAATAGCAGCGATATTCCTCAAAATATATATGGTTACAATGGAAAATTGTCAAAGCATGAGGGGGGGGGGCCTGCCCTTGCCCCCGGCCCCTGCCCCTGTTTGCATGACAGATGCAATCTATCTACACAATACAACCCAAATTTTTATGCCATTTTTTGTCGATGTAAAGATTGACACTGGTAATTTGTCAGACCCGGATTTTCTAATTCCGGATCCTCTGTGAACAATACTGTGCTACTCCCTGGATCAGTAGGTAGCACTCACAGACTCAATGCTGAATCACATCATACAAGACGCGAATTAAGATATTTAATTAAACAAACATCAGAGTGACATAGATCACGTCGGGTCAAGTTTTACATAAGGGCCACCAGGCCAAATGGATTACAATACTCAAAAGCAGCGGAAACAAAAGGGAGGGTGGAGCTCATCTCTCCACAGGCAAGCGACTGGGGTGACCGACGTACGACCGATATTATCCCAAGCATGGGTAATATAGGTTGCACGCAAGTACCAAAGAGTCCACGAGACTGGGGCGAGACCTACACTACAGAATCTACGCTACTCTTCAGGGTTCCCGTAGCCATCGTCCTCAGGCTCCTCGTAGTACGCGTAGTCTCCTTGCTCCGCATCATCTGGAGGGTTTGGGGGAGGAGCGAGAGTGAGCACAACTACCGTGCTCGCGAGCCAACACACAGTATGCAATAGAATAAATGCAAGGCTTAACAAGGATGGCTCAGGTTCTTTTATTTGCTAAAGCAACATTTCAAATTACCATAATTACAAAGTCCTATGACTTAGCATTTTAAACAGATTGCATTTTCATTTAAAGAGATAAGTGCAATATTTAAATAACAGCGAAGGTTACCTCCACCTTATGCTTAATTTGGATAACGGTTACGTCCACCGATTATCAACACTGGATAAGGCTACCCAGGAAAATCCAAAACAAGGGCTGGATGAGCCCAACACATTTCCATTCCACCCACAAAGATTTTTGAAATAGAACTAACTCAGGTTAAGTTCCCATGTCTGCCTTTGACCAGAAAGGCGGTACTGCTTTAAACAGTTTAGACTCGCAGAGGTTGTACATCTGTACTCCACAAGAGATAATCATACTCGTTACCCCACATGATTCCTTAGTCATGTAGTTGAGCGATCGTCACAGTAACGTTTCAAACTACCTTGCCCCTTCCGTCATCTCACCCCTATGGCCAATTCCATAAGTTGTGCGGGATGTTTACCACAACGACTAGCAAAGCTGGCCCCGACCACAGTGACTAGCGCAGCTGATAACTTCACCTTTTTCGGTGTCCCATTCAAGCCAGCATACGTCCTGCCGCTTGCACACTTCTAACACCGGTTGTGGGATGACATTCAGGGTTCAATAGTTTTACTAGGCCAAGTTGCACTTTGCAGACTTGCGGTTGTATTTGTTTTACACAGGAGGTCATGACAAGATTAAGTCCTTAATTCATCTGGACGGTTTATACCACATACCAACCATTCTCGTGCTACGTCCGCACTCACCATTCTTTCCATCCGCATCCGTCCAGATGGGGTACTAGCAAGTTGTTTAGGGTTTTGGGAAGGAAAACCAATTAACGCAACACATCAGTCATCTACATCCAATGACTGTCCAAAACCATTTTTCATGTTTAAAGAATGATGATCGGGACAATTATTGTCCCGGTACTTAAGCAAGACTAGCATGTCGCTTAAGTACAACCTATACTAGTATTACCATATAATTACTAGGGTGACAAGGAATACTGGATTCAATTATCAAAGGATGGCTTAATAAGTAATTAATCAACAAATGGGTATTTAACTACCTTAAGCTTTAACATATCATTGTTTACCAAACTAAAGCATGCAACTTTGCTATTTTAAATAAACATAGTTTGCATAAAAATGTAGGTTCGGAATGATCAAAGCATTGACTCGCCTTGGTTAAAGGCGGAGGGGTCCTGGAAATCTTGAGCTTGGTCGAAGTGGAGGTCTCCGGCGTCGTCGAATCCTAATCGGTCAAAGTACCGGAAAAGACACAACGGCAAAGAGATCAAATAAATACCAACTCAATAAATAATGAACTCCAAAATGAACAAGACCAGTACCATTAGCAAGATCTCGATTTTAGAAAATTTTAGAAATTGGTTTCACAATTTTTGCAGTTATACAGAAAAAGATATGAATTTTGGAAGTTTTTAACTGATTTTTCCATTAAACAGAAAATCCAAAAATCCAGAAAAACCAGGAGCTGACACGTGTCGGCGCTGTGCTCGTGGACCGAGTCCACGCGCACGCCGGTCCACGGATCCATGGAACAGCGCCGGTGGGGCCCACCTGTCAGTGACACTGCGCGGGTGGGGCCCACCTGTCGGTCACGGCGGCGGCGTTAAAAACGACGGCGACGCGTCGGCCGCGTCGCCTCGTTTCCTCCGTGCGAGAGAGAAAGGGAGGAGAGGCGGCAGCGGCGCACGGCGGCGGCAGGCGGAGGGAGCGGAGGCGGGCGCCGAGTGGAGACGAAGAGGCGAGGACGGGCGGGCGCGCCGAGCCGAGACGAAGGAAGCGGGGCTCGAGGCGGCGGAGGAGGCGCCGAGGCCGAGCCGAAGAAGACGGAGGCGGCGGAGCTCGGCGCGGAGCGGGGAGGTGAAGGCGGAGGAGGAAGGGAAGAGGAGGCGCCTCGGCTTTTATAGAGCGGGGAGAGCGCGCGCGGCGGCGCGGAGGAGGAGGAGAAGGGGTCCGGCGGCGCACGGCGCGGACGGACGGACGGGACGGGAGGCCGAGGCGAGGCGCGAGTCGAGCGTGGGTGGGCGGCGGAGAAACGGGCGGCCGGGCCCGCGAGGTAAGGGGGGGAATTTAGGGTTAGGGTTTGGGGATTTTGAAATCCGATTTTGATTTTGACAATTGAATTTCAAATTTTAATTTTTGAAACCTTAATCAAAAACAGGATGTTACATAATTAATCTGACGTCGTCCTTGCATATGCGTAATGCAGACTGAAGAAACAAAGAACGCGGACCGGAGTGGCCCAATTGGGATCATCACTTCCGCTGCTCTTTCGACCATGTTCGGATGGATTTACCTGGTGGCCCTGACATCAGTAGTGACGGACATACCGTACCTCCTGAGCCCCAGCAACGACGCCGGCGGATACGCCATTGCGCAAGCCCTGTACACCATCTTCCATCAGAGATACGGCAGCGGGGTTGGAGGTCTCGTCTGCTTGGGAGTCATCGCAGTCGCCATCTTCCTCTGCGGCACCGCGTGCGTCACCAGCAATTCGAGGTAAACAATTTTATCAAGTCACATAGATTGCGTTTTCTGATAAGGTAATCTCTAGGCTAAACCATCATTTCTCTGCTACTGGGCTACAGGATGGGGTATGCCTTCTCCCGGGACGGGGCGATGCCGTTTTCGCGCGTATGGTACCGGGTGAACAAGCACGAGGCGCCCTTGAACGTCGTCTGGCTCTCTGTGGTCGTGGCCTTCGTAATGGCTCTTACGGTCCGTGTCCGTGTCCGTGTGTGTTGTTCCTCTAATACATCTCTCTAAACAGCAAGCGGTAACATGGCACGACGACTCATCACATTGTTTTGTTTCGTGCTTCTTGGGTTTTGGCATGCAGTCGCTGGGGAGCCAGGTCGCGTTCCAAGCAATGGTGTCGACCGCGACTCTAGGGCTGTACATCGCCTACGCGCTGCCAATCTTCTTCCGTGTGACGACAGCACGGACATCGTTCGTTCCTGGACCGTTCCACCTCGGACGGTATGGATTTGTCGTCGGCTGGGTCGCCGTCCTCTGGGTGGCCATCGTCACGGTGCTCTTCTCGCTGCCGGTGGCGTACCCGGTCACGAAGGACAACTTCAACTACACGCCGGTCGCTGTCGGGGGCGTGCTTGTGCTCAGCGTCGGCTCGTGGGTGTTCCATGCTCGGTTCTGGTTCGAAGGACCCATCATGAATGTCGACACCTAGAAATTTACGTAGATGTTGTAAGAGTATCTTTAACGGGTAATCGACGCAGGTCCAATAAATGGCCACCTAAGCATGCGTAGCACAGAGCAGTTTTCTCCCCTATTGTATTGACCCGGCTCCGGCTCCGGCTCCGGCTCCTATTCAAATGGGACCCATGCCTTAATCCTAAATTTCTTTTACTGGAGCCGACGCCTGAATCGACTCCAAGGCTGGGTGCACCAGGGAGAGTGAAGGAGCGGACAACCAGGCCTCACGGCTTAGGTATAGCTTCGGCCCAAAGGCATCGCACTATGGAGCAGGCCGAGACGACGTGCACGCGCCCCATCCTAGCTAACTTTTTCCGGATGGAGCGGCCCACCGTAAAAGTCATTCCTCCTCCTCCTTTCCTAACTCGGCTCCCTCCCTCCCAATCCCAAATCACCCCCTGCGCCGCCGCCATGGGCATCCTCTCCTCGTCCTCCACTCTCCTCCGACGAGCTGCCGCCCTCCTGTCCGGCGCGGGCTGCCGTAACTTCACGCCGCCCGTCTCCTCTCATCTCCACCGCTCGCTTCTTCAGGTGCTTGCTTACCCCCCACCACTCTGCCTCTGCAGCGTTTGCGGCTTGTTGCGTAATTTTCAGCAATCGAGGTTTCTTTTTTTTCTTTCTTTCTCTTCTTTCAGAGGGATCTGAAGCATTGTATGCTTGTTGACTAGTGGTAGTGACAATGTCTGTATTGGAGTAGATTGGTCGAAACAGTGGGCATTAAATGGAGGGGATTTGCAAGAGTTTAAACAATGGGTGTAGTAGCTAGTATGTAGTAACTGCAAATCTCGCTTTGGTGGCTCCTGGCTATGTGCATAAGTAACAACGAGAGTGAATTGCAGACAAGATAAACTCTGTGTACGTAGCACAGTGCTATTCCAATGCTCTTTTAAGCATTTTGAGATAATCGCGGCTTCCAGTGTCTACCGTTTGCACATGAATGTGGAAACTTAGGTTGGTGTTTCAAATTCAAAGTATTTCATGTCGGATACCGTGAATCCATTTTGTCCGATGTGTAGACGGTAGGTTCCTCTACGATGTGAACTATTCAATTATATTGTTTCATAGATATGGTTCAAATACTTCATTTGCTCATATATTATGATATGTATGGAAAATACTTTGATCAATTATAATACTGGTTACCTTTTCTTCCTTGTGATTTGCTAGAATGGGAAAAGTGACTCTTTTTATCGGTTTTGGTCAAGAGGCTGTTCGATGTCAACCACAGGTATGCCCAATGTTTAACTAAATTGTTATTACTGTCTACTGTTTCTACCATAAGCATTTCCTGTTTTCCTTTCTTTTAAAGGGTGAATATGGCCTCCTGATTTTTAGACCATGTGTGGTACCAGGTTTTACAACCAAGAAAGGGGAGCAAAGATCAAATAATTGTCCACATTGCATATCTATTTGGCATTCGCTTTTTGCAAGTGTCACCTTTTATTGTGTCTGCACAAAGCATTTGGTTGAAGTATAGTACTATACAACTGATAATCTCCAGACTTACTACACCATAGTTATTCTCCGTCATTCCATAACCATATTAACTTTCTTCCTTACGAGTTATGACATTACTCAGAAATCTGTACAAGTTTTTCAGTTAATATGCAGTTAGACTACGAAAGCGATCCCCCACTCGATGACGCAAAATCTCTTGAGAAAGAGTTGACACTAAATGTTGCCGTCTCTCAACTTGCAAGTGATTTTGATAGAGAATCTAATTTATGTTTGGAGCGGTTCTCCCGTACAAGGCGTGCATCCGTCATCTCCACTGGTTCTCTTAAGCTTGATCTTGCTCTCGGCATTGGAGGATTACCAAAGGTTATAACTAAATATTCACATGATATAAGCATACTTCATTTTTATTTAATAATTACATATAGTATTCACTTGGTACTGCATCATTCCCCTCTGATATTACACCTAAGCAGCAAAGTTCAAATGACCCTTGTGTGTCCTGTATACTATACGGCAGTTTCCTATTTCTGTCAGCACTAGCAAGTCCAAAAGTTACTGAGTGTATTTTGTGACTCTTTTGATGCCCATCTTGATCCACCGTATGTGTTGGTCTAATCTTTAATTGAGTGCGAAGGTCCTTTTGTTCACGCTTGGTAAGCATCCCGCTTTAGTGATGCTTAGTATTTGTGTTTTGACTGTGCACCTAAGAATGACATTCTTTCTTCAGCATCTCTGATACAGGCACAGCTTCATGCTCATTCCGCTTAGATTTGTCATTTTGTCATTATAAGTTTAAAATTGTTTTTAGCTGCCCTGTTTAACAGATTACTGATTAGAGTTGTTTGGCAGGGTAGAATGGTTGAAATATTTGGAAAAGAGGCATCTGGGAAGACAACACTTGCACTTCATATTGTCAAGGAAGCCCAAAAGAATGGAGGTCTATGTTTCTTTTATGGTGCCTTTTTTTTATTTATTGAAATACCTTTTCTTCTCCTCTTTTTATATCCTTCCACATATTTCACTTGGCTCTAAAGATCCTTTTAACTATTTGGATGGTTATGCACTCCTGAAGCCTATTTTGCCATCTTAAATCCTTATTTTAGCTCCAAAATTGTTTTTTTAAAAATAAAATTTTTGTACATGCACGACCAGTCATACATAGCATCATTAGCAACCTTTCATTGTTAACTTTAGGAGAAGTTGGATCCGAAAATAACTGAGGGAGTTCCCGTTTTGCAGTTTTTAGTATTTTGCCTCACAAGCATTAGCAAAGATTGTTTGTTAGTATACTCGTGTTGATACTATGTGGACTTACAAACAAATGTAAACACTGCTAATCTTTTTTTAATGGAAACACTGTTCTAATTTGCTGAGCCTTTTTTTTACAAATTGTAGCAATATTGTCTAAGCAAGTTTCATCCAACTGGTTAAAATGTCATTCTTATGAAGTACTTTCAGAGAGCTATTCCACCCTAAGTGACTAGCTGTGTTACTTTACTTCGTAATGCTTAATTATATACATTTGCTTTCACTGTACTCTCTGTTTGGTTCATTGTACTTGATATTGTTTTTCTTACTACTAAGAAGAGTATCTGATTGACATTTTTGATTGGGAATATTTGCAGGTTATTGTGCCTATATTGATGCAGAAAATGCTTTCAACCCTTCATTTGCAGAAGCCATTGGTGTAGACACTGAAAAACTCCTAATAGCACAACCCGATTCTGCTGAAAATTCTTTAAGCATAGTGAACACTCTTGTCGGTGGATCCATTGGCGTTGTTGTTGTGGATAGTGTATGTCACTCCGCGATGCCATTTTCTGTAATCTTTCTGTTCTCTTTAAATTGTTTGCTATAAGTAGAAGATTACTTACAGTAGCATCAATTATAGAAATTGAATTATAAAGATCATGCATTCTTAGTAATAAAAAAGAAGAGCATGAATTGGTAGTTATTTCATCTGACAGTTGGACTATTAATTCCATGTTTTAAGAGCAGTGTATTCTAATTGGAAGAATTGTTAATCTGCATCTTAAGCATGCTGCATTTAGCACTGTCAGGACATGACATGTTCTTTCAGTTAAGGCATAAAGCTTCTGTTTTTCAAATATGTGATGTTCGATGAACTTTTGCTAAGTTTGCCAAATTTATGTACTTGGCATTTAAGCTATGTTATATTTGTTTGCCTTACTTTTACTGTATTTATGACAGGTGGCAGCACTTATTCCCAAATGTGAACTGGAAGGTGAAATATACACGAATTCTGAAGACATACAATCCCGTTTGATGACTCGGGCACTTCGAAAAATCCAATACACATTAAGTCGCTCTGAAACACTTATTATTTTTGTGAATCAGGTATGAAATTATTTGTGTTTCTTGATGTTGTTGTATAAGTTATAACCATCAAATGATGATTCAATTCCTCGAAACCCTTGTTCCCAGTTGCCACACAATTTGTCAGATACTGGTGACTGAGTAATCTGTTTAGCTTGTACTGTTTTGACCTCTTGTTCTAACAAGAAACCTATTATAACCAATCTCTTGCAATTGTGAAAGAGCATTTCCCTATGTGCTCGACAAGGTAAATATGCTATGTTATGTTCTTGCAAACCTGCATTTTCTATGTTATGCTTGAAAATGAAATGGATTTGAATTTTGACCTGCTTTTATTTGGGCAAGTGAAAACTCATTACTGACTTACTGTCAGAAAGATACACAATGGTAGTAGTAGCTGAAAGCCTCAAACTATGGCAGGATGTCTCCATATCAGAGTGAATTCCTGAATTTTTCCCTTTCTGCTAATGCCAATATGACATTTCATACTGGTACTGTTGCAGTTTTATTGTGATTTTGTGAGTCCTTATTCTTGTGCATATGACCCTAGTCAAAAGTTTTCAAGATCTGTGCATTTCTCTTAACAAAGGGGGATATGTCGGTACAGTGTTGCTGCCGTACTTCTTTGGCTCTATTGATTGGTCATATTTTCAGGTTAGAACAAAGTTGAGCTCAAATCAATTTCCTAGGCTCTACAAGGAGGTGGCCTGTGGTGGCAACGCGTTAGGGTTCTATGCTGCAGTCAGAATGAGGACTTCAAGAAGGGAACTGCGCTATAGTGAAGACCAGGTATTATACACAGCTTTACATATTTCTTATTTGCTGTCCACCCCTTACCCTTGAGTAATAGCACTAGACACAAATTCACATTGTTCTACTAAAGGTGAGCAGCATTCATAACTTGTGCATAAAAGACCATCAGGCACATGTCAAACTTACTCTTGTCACAAATTCTGCCTTTTCAGGCTACTGGCATTGGAATATCAGTGCAGATCATCAAGAACAAATTAGCTCCAGCAACTCTGAAGGAAGCTGGAATCGACATCAGATTTGGGAAGGGGATCTGCTACGAATCAGAGATCCTGGAGATGGCTTCTTCTCATGGTGTTATTGTGAAGGAACGATGTGGGTATTGGATCAACGGTGAGTTCCTGGCAGACAAGGGAGAAGCTGAGAAATTCCTACTTGAAAATGCTGCAGTGGCAGATGAGATCTGCAGTACCATGAGAAGCCAATTCTTTGAAAGGTGACAAACGAAGGTCACTGGAAATTGGTTGTCTAAGAAATTTTCTCACCATTCAGTAGCAATACAAAGTAAATATGGAAAATCAGAATAAAATTATGTGTACAGCCTGGGCATCATTCAAGTGGCTAATTTGTTACTTATTCCGTGAAATGCAGTTAAAGGGATCGACGGTCAATTAGAGAGGCTAATCTTTTGTTAGCCTTCTTCGCTTGATCCCATCATCAGGCAGATAACTAACTATCTACTGTGATTCCATAGTGTGGATTTCTGCCCAATGAACTTGTTCTGTGCTTTCGTAGTAGTTTTATCTTGTATTTCTAGGACATTTCTTCTGCAAAACACGGTGTTTTTATTTTCTTTCGCCTGTTCTGTAACTTGTAGGCTTGTAGCATAGTTAATCGACTTTACCGAGGGCCAGTCCCTCAAATATTGAAAATTCAGTACAACTCATGTTAACTTTTGATTGGCCCCTTTTACTAATTTCACCATGTACAGTATATTGTGGTGACCCTGGAATTCCAAATTTGCATGCCCACGTGTGTGATCGAGAAGAACAGCCGTACAAGACTCGCCCTATGATATACCCATTAATTCCTGCACGAGTCACAATTACGGATCGTAGTGACTAGGGCTGGAAACGCGACTAGCCGAGTCGGCTCGAGCCAAGCTCGCTCAGGCTCGGTTCGAGCCTGAGGCTAGGCTCGGCTCGAAAAAAACCTCGAGCCGGCTCGAAAAGCTCGTTCAAGCCAGGGTTTCCTAAGCCTAAAAATAAAAGTAGAATAATATGATTATATGAGTCATTTATCATCCATTCAAAATTCAATCATCGTGATTATATGGGGTTGTGCTCGGCTCGTTTGGCTCGCGAGCCGGCTCGAGCTCAAAGCCCGGCTCGGCTCGGAAAAAAAAACGAGCTCGAGCCGAGCCGGCTCGGCTCGCAACAAGCTCGAGCCGGCTCGCGAGTCGCGAGCTTTTTTGCCACCCCTAGTAGTGACAAGTCAAGGCTGGCATTGGAAAATTTGGTTCGAGTGTCTTGGAAGTTTGCGCCTTTTTCGAACTTTGCACGAGTCACAGTTACGGATCGTAATGACAAGTCAAGGCTGGCATTGGAAAATTTGGTTCGAGTGTCTTGGAAGTTTGCGCCTTTTTCGAACTATGCACGAGTCACCTTTTTCGAACTTTGCACGAGTCACAGTTACGGATCGTAGTGACAAGTCAAGGCTGGCATTGGAAAATTTGGTTCGAGTGTCTTGGAAGTTTGCGCCTTTTTCGAATTTTGCACGAGTCACCTTTTTCGAACTTTGCACGAGTCACAGTTACGGATCGTAGTGACAAGTCTAAGGTTGGCATTGGAAAATTTGGTTCGAGTGTCTTGGAAGTTTGCGTCTTTTTCGAACTTTGCACGAGTCACAGTTACGGATCATAGGCATTTAAAAATTTGGTCCGAGTGTCTTGGAAGTTTGCGCCTGTTTCGAACCTTAGCTCAATGGAGGTCAGCATCCACGCGTTCGCGGCGAGGTTGGAAAAAAGAAAGCGTGATGCCTGTTTTTGTGGTGACGACTTCAATGGAAATGAGGAATGTGTCAAATCTCATGTTGCCTGTTCCCTTTCTATAGGTGCAACGTGCAACGCAGGCGTACATAAAACGTCAAGGTTTTTGATCAATTGACACCGACCTTGCCTAGCCTTTGTGACTAATAGAACTGTATGTAACCAGTAGCACCTTGAACCAATGCTGGTAATTGTTATTTCTGTTCTTTTGATCTCTTGGGTTTTGTGTTTCGGATTCGAGAGAAACCGAGAGTGAGAGAGAGAGTTACCGTCTGATGTAGATGAAGTCGGATTGGTCATGGCGATTCGTCGGTGAAGATCTGCGCTAGGGCAGCGACGGTCGGTGGAGAGGTGCGTGGTCGAGGCGGCGGTGGTCGATCCGTCCCCGGGCGTGGCCATTGTAGTCGATCGCGTCGGTGGAGGCGGCGATGGCGATCCGTCTGGCCGTGCGCACCCTCTTAGATCGGATTAGGGTTTTGTCCGGGTGGGGTTTGTGGCTCCGTTCAACCTCGTGATCTGTGCCACCGGCCCCCACCCTCTCTTTTATAGCGCAGTGCAACAGGGGCCCATTAGCCATGAATTTGGGCTATACGCCCCCGATCAGGGCGCGAGGCATTTGGCCGTTGGGCCAAATGCCTCTCCGGGAGATCATTCCAACATTCTCCCCCTTGATCTCATTCTATATTTCATCTCTTAATTGCTTTTGACTTTATTTATTCCATCACAGATTAATGTATAGAACATGTTTCATCGTCACGGTCAATCGCCGATAGATTCAACAGCTACAATACACCTCCCTGTTATGAAATAGTTACATTAATCTTTTGGGCCATCTTTTAGTCCAGGATTCATAGGCTTTCCCTTAAACCCATGCCGGCTATATGTTCTCTGAACACGTTGGGTGGTAAGCCTTTAGTAAGCGGATCCGCTAACATTTTTGCGGTACTTGTATGCTCAAGACTTATAATTTGATCCCGAACTTTATCTTTCACAACATAGTACTTTATGTCAATGTGTTTGGCAGCACCACTTGACTTATTGTTGTGGGCATACATTACTGCTGGTTCATTATCGCAGTACAACTTAAGTGGTCTATTGATGTCGTCAACCACTTTTAAACCGGGTATGAACTTCTTTAGCCAGTTCACCTGCCCCGTAGCCTCATAACATGCTACAAACTCGGCATACATTGTGGACGATGTAGTGACGGTTTGCTTTGAGCTTTTCCACGATATAGCTCCTCCAGCGAGAGTGAAGACATATCCGGATGTCGACTTTCTATCATCTCCCGCAAAATCAGAATCTGTATACCCCACTATATGGAGTAAATCGATCTTTCAGTATGTCATCATGAGGCCTTTTGTTCCTTGCAAATAACGCAAGACTTTCTTTATCAATTTCCAATGTTCTATTCCAGGATTGCTCTGGAATCTGCCAAGTAACCCGGTAACAAAAGCTAAGTCAGGGCGTGTGCACACTTGAGCATACTGTAAGCTTCCGACAGCTGAAGCATATGGAACCGCTTTCATTTGATCGATCTCATCTTGGTTCCGGGGCATTGAAAATCCCCATATCTGCCGCCCTTGACTATAGATGCGGTGAAGGACTACATTTATGCATCCCAAATTTCTTTAAGACTTTCTCTATATATGTCTTTTGTGATAGTCCCAATATCCCTTTGTTTCTATCCGGTGAATTTGATCCTAGAACGAACGAAGCTTCACCAAGATCTTTCATATCAAAGTTTGAGGATAAAAATCTCTTCGTCTCGAGAGCGCATGACATCACTACTAGCTAGTAGGATATCATCCACATACAGGATTAGGAAGATAAATTTCCCGTCTTTAAACTTTGTATAGACACGATTGTCTTCTACATTCTCTTTAAAACCAAATTTTCTTATTGTCTTTGTCAAACTTCAAGTACCCTTGTCTTGAAGCTTGCTTTAACCCATAAATCGATTTCTTTAGGCGGCATCCCATTCTTTCATTTTCTTCCATGACAAAACCTTTTGGTTGTGCCATGTAAACATTTTCCTCCAAATCCCCATTAAGAAATGCCGTCTTTACATCCATCGATGTAACTCTAAATCATAATGTGCTACTAATGCCATTATGATTACAAGGAATCTTTACATGAGACCGGAGAAAATGTCTCATTGTAATCAATCCCTTCTCTTTGTGTAAATCCTTTTGCCACAAGTCGCGCTTTGTATCTTTCTACATTCCCTTGGGAGTCGAGCTTTGTTTTGTAGACCCATTTTGACCCTCTTGTTTTGGCTCCTTTAGGAACAATTTCCAAGTCCTGCACTTTATTAGTCTTCATGGACCTCATTTCCTCTTCCATGGCCTCAAGCCATTTTGAAGAATTTTCGCTTCATGGCTTCTTCAAATGAGGTGGGGTCATCCTCCATTTGAAATTCTTACAGATGATAAATCTGATAATCATCGTAAATAGTGATCTTCTTACTCTTTGAGACCTCCTGGCCTCCATATTTGGTACATCTTCATTTGAGGTCTTTGTTGCTCCCCTCATTTGTGGCAATGGGTTCTATAGGATCCTGAAGAACAGGTTCCTCATTTTCATTCATTGTTGCCACAGGAGGAACAATAACAGGTGCTGGCACCACAGTATCTTGTACCGTCGGTGCAAGCGACAGCCGGTAATGAGAAGAGTGGCTCTTGAATCATTGGAGTGGGCACATATACCCGCTTCTCTTCAAGATCAATCTCTCGAGCTACCATGCTCCCCTCATCATTTCATCCTCTAAGAAGACAGCGTGTCTCGTTTCTACAAACTTTGTATATCTGTCTGGACAGTAGAAACGAAAACCTTTTGACTTTTCAGGGTAGCCAATGAAATGGCAACTCACTGTTTTGGGATCTAGCTTCCCAAGGTTTGGGTTAAATACTTTAGCCTCAAGTGAGACTCCCCACACACGTAAGTGGTTTAGTGAGGAACTCTTCCTCGTCCACAACTCGCACGGTGTTTTGGGCACCGACTTACTAGGCACTCTATTGAGAATATGAATGGCGGTTTTAACGCCCCATCCATAAACTCAATGGGAGTGTGGAGTAGCTCATCATGCTTCGCACCATATCCATCGAGTGCAGTTGCGTCTTTCAGCCTACTCCATTTTGCTGAGGTTCGCCCGGTGTAGAATACTGGGCTACTATGCCATTTTCCTGTAAGAACCTCGCAAAAGGTCCAGGAACTTGTCCATATGGGGTATGTCGACCGTAGTACTCCCCCCCACGATCAGATCGAACTATCTTAATCTTTAAATCATGTTGGTTTTCAACTTCAGCTTTAAATATCTTGAATTTATCCAAGGCTTCATTTCTTTCTTTGATTGGATAAATATATCCATAACGGGAGTAGTCATCTGTGAATGTTATGAACGAGTCATAACCATCCACACTTTTCACAGAAAAGGACCACAAATGTCCGTGTGAACAATTTGTAGAACTCACGTGCTTCTTTTTGCGCCTTTCTTTATTTTCTTTACATATTTTCCTTTAATGCATTCTCTGCATTGTTCTAAGTCTGAGAACTCTAATAGAGGAAGAATTTCATTCTTAACTAGTCTTTCTATTCTCCCCCTCGAAATATGGCCTAAACGACAGTGCCATAATTTCGACGATTCATTATGAGTTCTCTTTCGTTTTTCATTTACGTTCAGAGACGAGGATTCAATCACTTTCTCGCACGCGACGTTCTCATTATCGCATACGACATTCACATCATCACACAATGATAACAAATAAAGCTCATTTTGTAATATGGCAAGACCAACACATTCTTTATTAAATATTATTTCGCACTTGCCATTTCCAAAATTACAATCATAACCATCTTTGTCCAAATTGGAAACACTAATCAAATTCCTCCAGAAGAGAGAACAAAAGAACATCTCTAAGTAAAGATTGGAGCCATTAGCTAACTCTAATGACAGATCGCCAACGGCTTCAACTTCTGCTTGGACTCCATTTGCGACTTTAATGCATCTTTCGTTTCTTTGCGTAGTCCTCGTCGAACGGAATCCCTGTAAGGAATTAGCAACATGAACAGTTGCTCCTGAGTCAATCCACCAAGTGGATTTTGAATATTGTACATACAAGCATGCATTTATGAATGTAATAATGTTCTCACCTTTCTTTGCCATGATCATCTTTAAGTAATCAGGACAGTTCTTCTTGTAGTGTCCTGTCTTCTTGCAGTGAAGACACTGATCTTTGTCTACAACAAATTTATTCTGTTGAGGTTGATGGACAGATGCTTTTCCCTTGTTTCTTGAGAAGGAGGTACTGTGGAAGTTCTTTTTCTTGTTATCCTTCACATAGTTGATAGATCCACCATGTGAGGATTTAAATCTTTCCTCCTCTTGAACACACATAGCTATGCATTTTTCTAAGTCCCATTTATCGGGCTGCATATTGTAATTGACAACAAAAGTGTCAAACTGTTCTGGCAATGAAGCAAAAATCAAGTGAATAAGGAACTCATCCTTGAGTGCCAAATCCATTGGTTTAAGCTTGGATGCCAAGTTGCTCATCCTCAATATGTGTTCTCTTATCCCACCACCAGAATACCTTTCATCACAAGTCGCTTAATCACCGTGTTGCATATGTCTTTGAAGAGCCAAGAACCGACTCTTTATTTTATCAAAGTATTCGTGACAAGAACGATCTGCGATTGAGCCCATAATTGTAGGCTCAATCGTGTTCTTTATCACAGCCATACATTTCTTGTTGGCTGTGGTCCATTTCTTATGCTCTAGGTCATAAGACATCCGTAAGGGAGCATGATCTCTCTGTCTCTTTTCGCCAAGCAAGATCATCCTCATTTTGACCCTCACCGTGCCGTAGGCTCGTTGGGTCGTCAGAGTGAGGACCCGATCCACCTCACCTAAGATAAACGCTAAGTCTATCTTTTCTTCCACTCTCCATAATTATCTCCTTTGAGAGTGAGTATTTCTCTGATACAACTCATCAAGTTGTATCCTCCTGAAAATGTAGATCAAATAAAGTGAGAACGTAACATTAAAATTATATGCCTTATTTCCAACGTTGGTCAAAAAATATGACATACAATTAAATCAATTTTATCTATATATATACATTAAAACTATATCACCGTTGGGCAGAAATAGAAATAATGCATATAAAAAAAAATCATCAATTAAAATTATAATATTGTTATTATCAACTTTGGTCAGAAAATAACAATATCATAATTCACAATAAATTCTTAAAAATTAAATTCTCTCGTTGGTTCGAATTTAATTAAAAGAATTAATCAACATTAACTTTTGCAATGAATCGTAATTATTAAAAAATATTCATTATCAGAAGCATTATAACTATACACATTTTAATCTCTGGAAATAATAACACGTTGGTGCAAAATTTACAGAGATTTTATACAATTTTTCTATTGAAATTCACTCTAAAATACTTCTGAAAATAAATTAAATCATTTTTCAGAGTTACTGTTTAAACCGGCCGAAATACTGTTTAAAACCGGCCGATTTACTGTGCAAAACCGGTCATTTGGCCCGTTACTATGCCTCGGCCCATTCATCGCTTTCTACCATTAGGTTTTCTTAGACGATTTCGGTAGCGTGATTCACATCCGACGGTGCATTTCAAGACTTCTGTCGGCGGCCTTTACCATGGCCGTTAGGGTTTTATGACGCGTTTGTCAGCCGTCGGATTTACATCCGACGGCTGAATTTCCAGCGCATCTGCGCGATCCGCTCCGCATCGCTCGATCTCATCCGTCGACGCGAATCGGACGGTTGAGCGGCATTTTCGGCGAATAAAACAAGACTAGTATAAGATAACAGTGTTGCCTTGTGGTACAGACATCCAGTACTGCAAGAACAACAACCTAGATAGTTGCAGAGGCGTGGCAGAAGATGGCGGCTATCCACGGCGTTGCTCCCGTGGTTGCAACGGCGTTGCTCATGGCAGCATTCGCCTCCGTTCCTACGAGTACGTTTCATAAGCTTCGATGTAGGACGCATATGTTTCATGCGTCCGGCCGTGCGCAATTGTGTACTGTGTATGTTAGTGCTCACTGAACATTTACATTTGCATACGCTGCAGCCGTGCAATCCATCGGCGTGTGCTACGGCGTGCACGGCAACGACCTGCCGTTGCAAGAACATAACATAGCATATTTACCTTGTCGAGCACATAGGGAAATGCTCTTTCACAATTGCAAGAGATTGGTTATAATAGGTTTCTTGTTAGAACAAGAGGTCAAAACAGTACAAGCTAAACAGATTACTCAGTCACCAGTATCTGACAAATTGTGTGGCAACTGGGAACAAGGGTTTCGAGGAATTGAATCATCATTTGATGGTTATAACTTATACAACAACATCAAGAAACACAAATAATTTCATACCTGATTCACAAAAATAATAAGTGTTTCAGAGCGACTTAATGTGTATTGGATTTTTCGAAGTGCTCGAGTCATCAAACGGGATTGTATGTCTTCAGAATTCGTGTATATTTCACCTTCCAGTTCACATTTGGGAATAAGTGCTGCCACCTGTCATAAATACAGTAAAAGTAAGG
The DNA here is from genome assembly GCA_036346395.1 of Hsuehochloa calcarea. Classification (NCBI taxonomy): domain Eukaryota; kingdom Viridiplantae; phylum Streptophyta; class Magnoliopsida; order Poales; family Poaceae; genus Hsuehochloa; species Hsuehochloa calcarea. The sequence continues at coordinate 65,273,537 of CM070593.1, read as the reverse complement.
CAAACAAATATAACATAGCTTAAATGCCAAGTACATAAATTTGGCAAACTTAGCAAAAGTTCATCGAACATCACATATTTGAAAAACAGAAGCTTTATGCCTTAACTGAAAGAACATGTCATGTCCTGACAGTGCTAAATGCAGCATGCTTAAGATGCAGATTAACAATTCTTCCAATTAGAATACACTGCTCTTAAAACATGGAATTAATAGTCCAACTGTCAGATGAAATAACTACCAATTCATGCTCTTCTTTTTTATTACTAAGAATGCATGATCTTTATAATTCAATTTCTATAATTGATGCTACTGTAAGTAATCTTCTACTTATAGCAAACAATTTAAAGAGAACAGAAAGATTACAGAAAATGGCATCGCGGAGTGACATACACTATCCACAACAACAACGCCAATGGATCCACCGACAAGAGTGTTCACTATGCTTAAAGAATTTTCAGCAGAATCGGGTTGTGCTATTAGGAGTTTTTCAGTGTCTACACCAATGGCTTCTGCAAATGAAGGGTTGAAAGCATTTTCTGCATCAATATAGGCACAATAACCTGCAAATATTCCCAATCAAAAATGTCAATCAGATACTCTTCTTAGTAGTAAGAAAAACAATATCAAGTACAATGAACCAAACAGAGAGTACAGTGAAAGCAAATGTATATAATTAAGCATTACGAAGTAAAGTAACACAGCTAGTCACTTAGGGTGGAATAGCTCTCTGAAAGTACTTCATAAGAATGACATTTTAACCAGTTGGATGAAACTTGCTTAGACAATATTGCTACAATTTGTAAAAAAAAGGCTCAGCAAATTAGAACAGTGTTTCCATTAAAAAAAGATTAGCAGTGTTTACATTTGTTTGTAAGTCCACATAGTATCAACACGAGTATACTAACAAACAATCTTTGCTAATGCTTGTGAGGCAAAATACTAAAAACTGCAAAACGGGAACTCCCTCAGTTATTTTCGGATCCAACTTCTCCTAAAGTTAACAATGAAAGGTTGCTACTGATGCTATGTATGACTGGTCGTGCATGTACAAAAATTTTATTTAAAAAAAAACAATTTTGGAGCTAAAATAAGGATTTAAGATGGCAAAATAGGCTTCAGGAGTGCATAACCATCCAAATAGTTAAAAGGATCTTTAGAGCCAAGTGAAATATGTGGAAGGATATAAAAAGAGGAGAAGAAAAGGTATTTCAATAAATAAAAAAAAGGCACCATAAAAGAAACATAGACCTCCATTCTTTTGGGCTTCCTTGACAATATGAAGTGCAAGTGTTGTCTTCCCAGATGCCTCTTTTCCAAATATTTCAACCATTCTACCCTGCCAAACAACTCTAATCAGTAATCTGTTAAACAGGGCAGCTAAAAACAATTTTAAACTTATAATGACAAAATGACAAATCTAAGCGGAATGAGCATGAAGCTGTGCCTGTATCAGAGATGCTGAAGAAAGAATGTCATTCTTAGGTGCACAGTCAAAACACAAATACTAAGCATCACTAAAACGGGATGCTTACCAAGCGTGAACAAAAGGACCTTCGGCACTCAATTAAAGATTAGACCAACACATACGGTGGATCAAGATGGGCATCAAAAGAGTCACAAAATACACTCAGTAACTTTTGGACTTGCTAGTGCTGACAGAAATAGGAAACTGCCGTATAGTATACAGGACACACAAGGGTCATTTGAACTTTGCTGCTTAGGTGTAATATCAGAGGGGAATGATGCAGTACCAAGTGAATACTATATGTAATTATTAAATAAAAATGAAGTATGCTTATATCATGTGAATATTTAGTTATAACCTTTGGTAATCCTCCAATGCCGAGAGCAAGATCAAGCTTAAGAGAACCAGTGGAGATGACGGATGCACGCCTTGTACGGGAGAACCGCTCCAAACATAAATTAGATTCTCTATCAAAATCACTTGCAAGTTGAGAGACGGCAACATTTAGTGTCAACTCTTTCTCAAGAGATTTTGCGTCATCGAGTGGGGGATCGCTTTCGTAGTCTAACTGCATATTAACTGAAAAACTTGTACAGATTTCTGAGTAATGTCATAACTCGTAAGGAAGAAAGTTAATATGGTTATGGAATGACGGAGAATAACTATGGTGTAGTAAGTCTGGAGATTATCAGTTGTATAGTACTATACTTCAACCAAATGCTTTGTGCAGACACAATAAAAGGTGACACTTGCAAAGGTGACACTCGAAAAAATTACACAACCAAGAAAACTATGCCAAGAGGCTCCATAAAATTTTTATAATTTTTTGAGCTTATTTAATATATTTAAAAATTCATCGAAAAAATATTATTAATTAGATTTTTCAAAAAAAAATAATTTGACAGGTGGCGGGAGCAGACCACTGCTGCCCCCCGACGGCGGCGAGTGCTCTTCTTGATCCCGCACGGACAATGAAGAGCTAAAATTGGAATTTCACAAGTAATAAAGCTAGAACGGGAATTTCGGTACGGTACATGGCCAAAACAGTCCAAAATTCAACTTTTGATTGGCCCCTTTTACTAATTTCACCATGTACAGTATATTGTGGCGACCCTGGAATTCCAAATTTGCATGCCCACGTGTGTGATCGAGAAGAACAGCGGTACAAGACTCGCCCTATGATATACCCATTAATTCCTGCACGAGTCACAGTTACGGATCGTAGTGACAAGTCAAGGCTGGCATTGGAAAATTTGGTTCGAGTGTCTTGGAAGTTTGCGCCTTTTTCGAACTTTGCACGAGTCACAGTTACGGATCGTAGTGACAAGTCGAGGCTGGCATTGGAAAATTTGGTTCGAGTGTTTTGGAAGTTTGCGCCTTTTTCGAACTTTGCACGAGTCACAGTTACGGATCGTAGTGACAAGTCGAGGCTGGCGTTGGAAAATTTGGTTCGAGTGTCTTGGAAGTTTACGCCTGTTTCGAACCTTAGCTCAATGGAGGTCAGCATCCACGCGTTCGCGGCGAGGTTGGAAAAAGGAAAGCGTGATGCCTGTTTTTGTGGTGACGACTTCAATGGAAATGAGGAATGTGTCAAATCTCATGTTGCCTGTTCCCTTTCTATAGGTGCAACGTGCAACGCAGGCGTACATAAAACGTCAAGGTTTTTGATCAATTGACACCGACCTTGCCTAGCCTTTGTGACTAATAGAACTGTATGTAACCAGTAGCACCTTGAACCAATGCTGGTAATCAGTTTGATTTGCCTGGAAGTTCCACTCAGAGACTAGTATAAGATAACAGTGTTGCCTTGTGGTACAGACATCCAGTACTGCAAGAACAACAACCTAGATAGTTGCAGAGGCGTGGCAGAAGATGGCGGCTATCCACGGCGTTGCTCCCGTGGGCCGTGGTTGCAACGGCGTTGCTCATGGCAGCATTCGCCTCCGTTCCTACGAGTACGTTTCATAAGCTTCGATGTAGGACGCACATGTTTCATGCGTCCGGCCGTGCGCAATTGTGTACTGTGTATGTTAGTGCTCACTGAACATTTACATTTGCATACGCTGCAGCCGTGCAATCCATCGGCGTGTGCTACGGCGTGCACGGCAACGACCTGCCGTCGCGGAGCGACGTCGTGCAGCTCTACAAATCCAGTGGCATCCGTGCCATGCGCATCTACTCCGTAGACCATCAGGCCCTCGACGCCCTGCGTGGCTCGGGCATCAACCTCATCCTCGACGTCGGCAACGAAACGGAGGTCCGCGAACTCGCCGCCAGCTCCACGAACGCGGTGTCGTGGGTCCAGACCAACGTGCAGGCCTACAATCCGGACGTCAACATCAGCTACATCGCCGTCGGCAACGAGCTCACCGGGACAGACGCCGCGCCGAGCATCCTCCAGGCCATGCAGAACGTCCACAACGCCCTCCAGTCCGCCGGCCTCGGTAGCATCAAGGTGTCCACGGCGGTCAAGATGGACACGATCGACATGTCCTCGCCTCCCTCCAACGGCGTGTTCAAGAACCCCTCCGTCATGAAGCCCATCGTGAAGTTCTTGGCGAGCAACAACGCGCCGCTCCTCGCCAACGTGTACCCCTACATCGCCTACAAGAACGACCAGGGTATCGACCTCAACTTCGCGCTCTTCCAGCCGAGCTCGACGACGGTGCGTGACACGAACGGGCTGACCTACAAGAACCTCTTCGACGCGATGGTCGACGCTGTCCGCGCCGCGGTGGAGAAGGTGAGCGACGGGGGCAACGTGGACGTGGTAGTGTCGGAGAGCGGGTGGCCATCGGCCGACGGGAAGGGGGCCACCGTGGAGAACGCGCGGACGTACAACCAGAACCAGATCAACCATGTTGCCCAGGGCACGCCGAAGAAGCCCGGGCCGATGGAGGTGTACGTATTCGCCATGTTCAACGAGAACCAGAAGCCAGGGGACCCCACTGAAAAGAAGTTTGGGCTGTTCAATCCAGACAAGTCGCCGGTTTACCCTATTGCATTCTCAGGAAATTAAGCAAGGCAGGACAAGTGCTATATAAGCTGGCAGAAGAGCCTGCCAGAGATATTTGGCTTGGGATTTGAGTGATTTTTCCATGAGTTTGAACGATAGATAATATGTGTAGAACCTAAGCAAGGCAGGATAAGTGCTATATAGGCTCTGTTTGTTTAGGCTTTTTGTCTGGTTTATAAGAAAAAAGCCTAAGCCTAAATAAAGGGATGGCTTTTTCATCCGACTTATAAAAAGTTTAAGCCAGTTTAAGCCTAAAAGCCATAAGCCACGAGAGAGATGCTTTTTTTGGCTTTTGCGGAATGGAATACTCATTTGCCACTAAAGTTCACTGAAATTACCCTTAAAATGCCATTGTATATAAATGCGAACCCTCTCGTTTTTTCATTCTTCCTCCTGTCCCCTCCTCCCACTCCCCCGCTCCCCTCCCCCGGCACTCCCCCCACGGCGCCGCTACGCTCCCCTCCCCCTCCCCCCACGGCGTCGCCCCTTCCTCCCCACGCCGCTCCCTCCCGTCCCCCCCCCCCCCCGGCGCGCTCCCTCCCTCCCTCCCACGGCGTCGCTCCTCCCGTCCCCGCCCCTCTGGCGCTCTCCCCCCCCCACGGCGCGCTCCCTCCCTCCCCTCCCACGGCGTAGCTCCCTCCCGTCCCCGCCCCTACTGGCCTTGCTCCCCTCCCCCAGCGCGCCCCTCCCCTCCTCCCACGGCGTAGCTCCCTCCCGTCCCCCCCCCACGGCGCCGCTCCCCTCCCCCACGGCGTCGCTCCCCCCTACACGGCCTCCTCCCCTCCCTTCCCCCAACGCTGTCGCCCCTGTGTGGAAGACGCTACCGCCTCCCTCGGACGACCCCGCCGTCAACCCCAACATCGTCGCCGCCAAGTTCTTCGCGCCTCTGGTACTAAACTAACTCGTCCCTTTTCCTCCGAACTGATTCTTTTCTTACCGCACCTGCAACCTCCTTTAGGTATAATTTAGTGCTCCATGGTGTATAGTTGATTGATCGAGACGAATAACATGCTGGAAGAAGATCTGATGCAATTTCATTTCTTTATTAATCGGAAAAAATACTGGTAGTTTGCATACCAGTAGTTTGCAGGTGCTAGTCTTATCATTGTAGGCGTATTTATCCTCAGCAAATCAAGCATTGAGAAGAAATCGAACTCTGATTAGAGAAAGTTGCTGCCAAATTAGTGTTAGCTGTGACATAAATTGAGTCAGCTTGTACTTTTGTATCTCTGGAAAGTTTGTCAATCCCAGTGCAATGCTAAATATTATCATAACTTAACCATTTGGATATCACAGTGTGTCAATTATGGTTTGCATCTTAAGTTAATATATTTTGTAATTATTCAAGTAACTTCAGCTTGTCTACTAACTGGGACATCCATTAGCTGCCCCTCCAGTTTTGATTTGAAGGTGAGAGTATCCAAAATGTGGTAACATCATGTAGAAGGAGTATGCTGATCTCTCTGGTAAAAGTGACATCGCAGTTAATCCGATTTGTCTTGGCTCTGGCATTGTGGTAATGCTATCATGAACAACATTTATAAAGTTGTGATCATTTCACTGATATGCATTTGAGACTTTTGATTGCATATATATTTGTCTTTGGATGTGTTAACTAAAAACTGATAGAGACTATCCTTCTAAAATTATAGACTAGAATCTTTGATCAAAGTCAATATATTCTCAACCACTTGTTCTTTTCCTTGCGAATTTGAAGGAATTTTGCCTTCTTCTTTGTGGTGATAATTTCACCAGCATTCAGAGAGACGGACCCTTAAATAGAAGTGTCGGTGTATTAGAACCGATCTTACGTAAAGATTATTTGATTCGGGGGGTCTCCTAGAGATGAAATCACGCAGAGTAGTTAACACGGGATGTTTAGACAGGTTCATGCCTTCTCCGGAGAGAATAATAACCCTAATCCTGTGTGGTGTGGTATTCTTTAATTATCGAGTAAGAAGCTAAGACTATTACAGAGAATCGAACTCCCTTCTCTACTCGCCCTTGATGCCCTTATATAGTCGTGAAGGAGTAGCCGTTTTGCCCTGCGGAAGAGGCGCCTTAATTGAGCCAGTAATGGGCGTGTGATGGCAGTAATTACCGGCGCATTGGCTTCTCCACGCCGTCTGGCCATTATCATTCAAAGATAATGGGGTATTTAAGCACAATTACTACGCGGGATAGTAGTGCGTGCAGACCGTTCGGATTCCTTAATCAATTGGACCCACTACTTTGTAGGTTTGATTATAAGGTGGTCGTAGTTTACCTGGTCGTAGAAGGACTTACGACCAGGTAGCAGTCGTAGAAGGACTTGTGACTATGTAGTGGTCGTAGAAAGACTTACGACCATGTAGTGGTCGTAGAAAGACTTACGACCATAATATAGTCGTAGCAAGACTTACGACTATAGAAATGATTGTAGAAGATCTTACAATCATTTGGTAGGCCTCTCCCTTATAGATATAAGGGGTACTTCTAGGGACTATGTGACATCATATTTACCCATAATAAAATTATAGATAAAAGATAAAATGAGGATTATTAGATCCTCGTCATCTAGCCCCTGACTTCAAGTGAAAGTAACTTACTTGGTAAAGGTTTCGTAAATGGACTTACGACCATGAGAATGTCGTAGAATGATAGTCGAAGGAAAAACTCTTCGACATTTGAGTGCTGCTTTGACCAGGAATTTGCTTGGTCAGGAAGGTTGTTTACGACTATCAAAAGTCATAAAAAACCCTACGACCGTCGGTGGTCGTAGTAGGGAATCGGAGAAAAACTCTTCCGATTGATACTTCCTTCGACTAGAAAGACTTGGTCAAGAATGTAATTTCGCTTGGAGGTGACAATGCGCACCTATTTTTCTCGAGCGGACCATCCGGGAATTGCAGCAGCTCTCATAGACTTGTCCGATGAAGCGGTTCCGAGCGGTACAACCATCTCTCATAGACCTATAGCGAGACGGTTTTCAAGCGGCGGAGATCGTGTGGTTATAAAAACTTACCGGGAGGTAGACTTGGATTTTACCTTTCCCCAAATCACTCATTGTTCTTGAGCTCTTGCTTTCTCCATCCTCGACTAGGTTTCATCTTCTCCGCTAACCCAATTAAAAACTTCTTGCTACGGCGAAATGGCCAAGAGAGTTTACGAATGGGAGGAATCGGAGATGGATGCGCTAAGATCAAGATCTTGGTCGATCTTGGGAAGATTCGAGAAGGCTCGGTGAAGTGGATTCACTATCGGCGAAGCGGCCATCGGGGAAAATGGGCAAATCCCGTCTTCCAAGCGTATTGTGAGTGCGGCCTTCGATTGCTCGCCCGCCCCTTTCTTCTGATGAGTACTCGAACACTTTGGGGTGGGAACGGTGAACTTAGGTCCCAATTCCATTACCATGTTGAGTGTGTTCGTGTATCTCGTGCGAGCGCGCACAGGGATTCGGCGGATCTCGGTGTTTCAATATTATTATGGGATGGCTCGACAAACCGAAATCGCGGAAGTCGCTGCGATGCAAGCTCCACGACTCGAAGTCGAAGGATTATATTGAGTTTCACCGGTGTTCGTGGTCGGGTGGAGGAAGAGGTGGTTCTACTGGAAGGTCACCTCTGAAGACAGCCTTTCTTTCGCGGGGAAGGCTGCCGAAAAGAAATCTTCATGGGACTCAACCCTCGAAGATATCGGTAGGATTAGCCCTTATATTCAAGCTATTAAGGACTTGAAGGAAGAAGGGTGGCCGGATGGCATGTGGTGAATGATTTCATCACACACCGAATTAGTCCTCTGAAGAAAGCAGGCATCTCCTATGTGGAGGTACTCGGGAAGAGGAGACCCACCAGAGACTACGAGGAGGGTAAGTAATTGTCGACTTAGCTCTCGGTTTGGTCTTTCTCAACCTTGTCTAATGTTCTTATCTGTTTAAACAGATCTTTCACAGGCTGAGGTTGACTCTAGAGTCAGACTCATCTGCGAGAAGTCTCCACCACTCCGAGGGGAGGTTCCTCAAGTCATTGCGGCTTTGTCCGCAGATGAAAGGATAGAGCGCCTAAAGGTAATCAAAAAGTTGATTCTTTCTTTAGGACTTTATAGTCGTAGAAGATACTTACGACTAAAGATGATCGTAGAATATCTTACGATCAGGAAAGAGTCGAGAAAAACTTACGACTTGGTACTTGTCGTAGAAAAACTTACGACTAATTAGTCATTCTTCTTTTTCTGTTTTGCTTTACGAAAGTAGGCATGGAAAAATCGTCAGGACGACGAAGAAGTCGTACTGATGACTATTGGCGCTGGGTTGTCGAAAGACAAAGGCTCGGCTCCTCCCTCCAAGAGGCGTCGACTTGTAAAATCTGCCGACAAAGGGAGCAAGCTCAAGCTCGGTCTTTCGACCGGACCCTCTACAAAACTGCGGCGGTGTAGGCATATCTGAAGCCGAGGCCGCAGACTATCGAGCCGAGGAGGTTGAGGCGGTGAATCTCTTAAGCGCAAAGCTCGCAAGGCTAAGGTATCCTTACATTATGACAAAGAATCTTTCGCATTTCGCCACTCCTAGTTTTGTTAGGCAAGCTGGAAAGGAGAATTGGAAAGATTTTGTGTCTTTATGAAGGGCGATCTTTGCATCGGCACAACACCGCAATCGAGGGCGATCTTGCTTTTGGAATGGTCGAGACCGATTTGGCCATCAGAGAAACAGAAACCGAGCTCGGTTCTGTCCAAACTCTGACGAGGCACGTGGTAAATGGCGAGCCGATTGTTGAACCTCGACCGGGCGTGGTCGTGGAGAAGAAAAGGTCCTCCGTTGGGAGGATTGCCCCAAAATTCTGGTTAAGACCGAGTGCGAGTATGTGAAATTTACTAAAGTGTAAAACGACATTTACCTTTTCTTTTCACAACTTTGATTTGCTTTTCTTTATTTGATCGACTTCTTGGTCCCGGGAATGCTTAGTTGATAAGTCCATTGCCATCCCTTGACTCTCGAGGAGGTGGCAATGGAGGTGTCAACATCACCCCAGCCCAGTGGCCGATGAAGTCGAGACTCAGAGTGACTCCCACATCTGCTGAAGTTGTAGCTCGACCCTTGAAGTAGCGGTACATTACCGTTGAGGTGACCGCTCGATTCGAGGTCGTAGAAACAACAAGGGCATTGTGGAAGCCTCTGGTCGAGGCGGTGACCAGCTTGTGCACCGCTCTGGGAAGGAAATTGTAGGAGGCGTTCCTTCCCCTACCCAAAGGGAAGTTACAGAACCAGAAGGAGAAAATTTCAACTTCTGTGGTGACTTCTTTGGGCCTGCCTCCGTCGTAGGGTCCTCTCTTCACAGATCTCGTGACCGAGTCCCCCATCCCAAAGATATTCCCAATACGGAGAATACTTTTGATAACGAGCGCCTCGAGAAGGTGTGGTGGGACAAAGTCGCGAGGATAGATAAGCTGCAGAACCCGGACCTTGTATATTCGATGTTTGCTAGGACGACTATGAATGTAAGTATCTTCAAAATACTTATATATGTGACTTTCCTTCTCTTCTCACTGTTTTCTTTTTGCAGAAAGCTCTAGAGCAAATTCCTTGTTGTCGGTGAGTATCATCGACAACTTTTAGAGCTAAGACGGGAGAAAGAACTACTCTGTGCAGAGGCAGAGAGATGGTAAGTCATTTATCATTCATAATTGTTTTCGACTTAAATACTCGTATAATGTTTTACGAGAATAGTCATGGAAGAAACTCATGACAAAGTACTAGTCGTAAAAAGCTTACGACTACTTACAACCAGGTAGTGGTCGTAGAAAGACTTACAACCATATCGTAGTCGTAGAAAAACTTACGACTAGGTCAGTAGTTGTAGAAGTACTTACAACTATTCGGCTGATGTTTATCTTCGTTCTGTTCTTTGTAGGTTAAGCGGTGATACGAAGACCTTGGTGACTCACTCGACTATGAAAAGAAGAGTCGAGGAGGCTAAGGAAGCAGTATTAGTCCTCTCGGATAGACTTGAGAGGCTGTCTGCATCTAAAAGATTGCGGGAAAAAATAAGCGATGAAGTTCGAACTTAAGGCGCTTTTGATCTTTAACCTTTACCCGACTCTCCTTTCTTCTCCAGATAAAGAAAAAGAGATGCGGAAGCTTCAGACCGAAGTTCAAGAAAAAGCTTTGGTCATTCAGGAGTTTTCCCGTATTACCGCGAATAAGGATCAAGAACTCGAGGGTCTTAGAACTCAATTAACAGGTAAGTAATTCTTTACCTGTTATCCTTTTTGAGTATTTTCCCTTTTCTAATGCCAATTTCTTGTTCAGAAATTGCTGTCCAATTGAGAAGCCTCGAGGCTGAAATCCAAGAAAAAACCTTGATCTACAATGAGTCCATCCGCATCGCTAAGATGAATCTGAGAGGACATCGAGCATGGGAGAAAAAGCACTGCTGAAACCATTGCTTCCCATCGAGAAGAGGTTAAGCTGGATTCTCAATTAGTAGGTAAGAAATGCTTTTACCTATAATTATCTTTGTGTTATCTTCCTCCAGAAGTTTATTTTCGTTTGACCGATTTTATTCTTTTTGAACAAGTGGTGAAAACAAGAAACTTGCGAGGCCTCGACTTGTACCCAGCGGGAGATGGAGTCGATGAAGACTAGTCTTCAAGGCAACATCACTCTCTGAACAATGTGCTTAGTGAGCTACATTACGAGGAAAAACTCCTCGAGAAGATACCATATTTGCTCACACAAGTACCATTGGGAACAAGTCGGAAAATTGCAAGAAATGGTGACCACTCACGAAGACTAATCAAAGTGAATCAATAAGGGAGGCGATCGAAGGCTGCGATAAGTTACGCTTTGGCGAAACTTAAAGCTCAAGACCCCGCCTTAATGTTAAACCAATCGAAGCCGACTTGATCGTCACGAATCGAGGCAAGTCGTCGATTGAGGAAATCTGATCGATTGGTAAAAGGTGGCGGAGGAAATGCACTAGGCTCTCCCCTTGAGTAATCTTGTAACTACTTTGTAAGGCGGACAATTTACATTGATGAGTAATATATGATCCATCTTATTTCACGAAAATCATCTTGTCGAGTAGTTAGTAACTCAAAAGATAATAAGCGAATGAAAGACTAAGAATTGAAGTCAAATTAATAACTTTATCCTAGCCCCCGACTATTTGCTTAGATTGTTTAGACAATCTAAGTAAATAGTGTTTGAAATGGGGTTTCTGAAAACAAAGAGAGGTTTGTTTAACTTATAGTTTTGTTATGGTTGTCAAGCACTTGGTGAAAGAGTAGAAAGCGACTCGACACTAGGAAGTTCTTTCTAGTGGGCAAGACCACGTCTTGAGAGAGAAAAGGCCGACTAGGTGATGTTACCATCTCCGACTAGTTTAATCAAACCAAGAACGACAACTTGAGTTAAGCAAGCGTCTAGAGGACTTTAATAATTTGTTAGCCCTTTTACGATGGACTCGATAAGTCTTTTCCAGTAGCAAAAAGTAGGAGACTGAGCGAAAGCGCTAGGAAGTTCCTTCTAGTGGGCAAGACCACATGCAGAGAGGAAAAACTTCGACTAGGTGTGTCTCTTCCTTCGACCAGTCCAAACGAAACGAGTACATCAAAGGTGGTCGAATAAATATATCAAGTGTACTCTTCTTAGAATATTTTTGGAAATCTTTGAAAAATAAACTAAGATTGAGAGAGTTGGCTCTGAGAACATTTATTGGATAAAACCGAGCTCTTTGTATTGGTGAAAAATGAGTAGCAGTCGATGCTAGGAAATTCCGTCTAGTGGGCAGAACCACATGCAGATAGGAGAAGTTTCGACTAGATGATGTTACTTGTTTTTCGACCAGTGTAAAGAAAACTAGGTGTTTTTGTATCATAGTCGAAAGATTAAAAAAGCACTACTCAAAAAAAATAAGGCAAGAGAAGTAGAAAGAACCTGGACTTTTATTGCCTGAGAAATTGGTCACACATAGAATTTGCGTGGCGGTCGATGTTCCAAGAGTTTGAGAGAACTGTTCATCTTCCATCGCTAGTCGCATCGACCACTGGCGGGTTACTTCGACCACTGTGTAAGGACCTTCTCATTTGGGGGAAAGTTTATTCCGATTAGACTTGGATTGGCAGAGCCTCAATACCAAGTCACCTACAGCAAGGCTGCGAGGTTGGACCTTACAATCATAGTATCTGCGCAGGGCTTGTTGGTAGGCTGCGAGCGGATTAAGGCTAGGTTTCTCCTTTCTTCGAGTAGGTTAATGTCATCTGCTCGAAGTTGTTCTGATCCGAGTTGTTGAAAGTTTCAACTCGTGTCGACCGTAATTTCAGCTCGGAGGAAGCATGGCCGGCCCAAACACTAGAAAAATAGTGTTTCTCTGTTGCTCATTGGTGGTCGTCTAAGCGCCCATAACACGGAGGGTAATTCTTGTACCCAAGCCCCGAGCGCTTAATAAGGTGGTCGAAGACTCGGGTTTTAATTCCTCGCATTATTTGGCGTTTGCGTTCGACCGCCCGTTGCTTTGGGGATGTGCAATGAAGCATAGCATAATTTGGTACCCAACTCGTCGTAAAATTCACGAAATTTTGCACTTGCGAATTGTTTACCATTATGCGTAATTATCCGACTCGGAACTCCAAATCGGCTAATTACGCATCTCATCATGAACCTTTTCTTTTTCGATGTTATCCGATTCTGAGTTCACTTCAATCCATTTGTGAGCGTGTCAATAGCCACAAAAGGAATTGAAACCTCCTGGAGCTTTGGGAAGCGGTCCTAGGATATCGAGACCCAGTGCAAAAGGCCAAGAAAGAGGTATTATGCGTAATGCTTGAGTGGTTGGTGTATTTGTCTACCATGGAATTGTACTGGACACACTTTTAACCACCTCCTTAGCATCATACGAGTGTAGGCGATAAAAACCTTGTCGAAAGGCTTTACCAACCAAGGTTACATGAGGATGCATGTGTCCCACAGATGCCACTATGTATATCATGAAGGAGTGTTATTCCTTCGTTTTGGAATGCATCGCATGAGTATCCCTTAGGTTCCTCGTTTGTAGAGGACTCCTTCGACCAAAGTATACATTTTGGCTTTTGGGATAAGCGATGCGCCTCAAGATCATCTTGGCACGGAACCCTTGCGAAGATACTCGTAGATGGGAGTCATCCGGATATCCTCGTAATCTAATGAGACCATCTCAATAGGAGGTGTCTCGGTTCTTCGACCGAGAGCGCTTTTGAGTTGCTCAAGAAAACCCCTTTTGGTGCAGTAGATCGGGAAGAAGCCATCCGAGCAAGTTGGTGCGAGAAATTATCCTTCGAGGATGAATTGTACCTCGAAACCTAAAAATGCTTTTCTAGCTTGCGAACTTCCGATAAGTATTGAGACATTGTCGAGCTAGAACTTTGGTACTCTTTCGACTTGATTCACGACTAGTTGAGTCTCCTCTCACGAGTAGTCGATTTAATTGAGAGTGCTTTCGCGGCTCGTATGCCGACTAGCAAACCCGTACTCTGCCACATTATTAGTGGCACGAAAGTTTAATTGTATGGCATACTTTAAGGTTTCTCGGTAGGAGATACCAGACCACCCGACCCAGAGCCACTTAAAGTAAGTGACCCGTCAAAGTACATCATCCATGGTCGTGGGAATCGTCTTGGGGATCTGAGCAGTTCAGATTTGTCCATTCGGCGACAAAGTGCGCCAAGATCACGGGATTTTATGGCGTTCGGGACACGAAATGGAGGTCGAACTCCCAAGTTCGGTGACCATTTGCCATGCGCCCCATTGTTTCCTTATTATGGAGGATTGCTCCCAAAGGAAACTCGGCAGTGCTGACTATTTTGTGCGCTGAAAATAATGCGCGATTTCCTCGAAGACATGAGGAGGGCATATAGAAGTTTTGGACACGAGGTAGCGCTCCTTAGGCCGTGTAAAACTTCGCTAACGTAAGTAAACCGGTCGTTATGCGTTTTCACGTTCTCGACTAATCTTGCGCTTCTTTGCGTGGCGTGGCGGCTAGGTAAATTAAGAGCGTCTCTTACGGCTTTGGAGAAACGAGCAGGAGCACTCGAAAGATACCTCTTGACATCCTCAAAGCGGCGTTTGCCTCATTCGACCACTCAAAACCTTCATGTCTCTGAGAAGTTTAAAGAAAGGTAGTCCTTTTCTCCTAGTCGTGCGATGAAACGACTTAAAGCCGCCATGCACCCAAAGTGAGTTTCGGACTTCCTTTTTGTGTTTGGAGGGCGCATCGGAGGATGGCCTTTATTTTTCGAGATTTTCTTCGATTCCTCGTTCAGATACTAGGAATCCAAGCAATTTTCCTGAAGAAATTCTAAAAACACACTTCTCTGGATTGAGTTTTAAGCGGTGCTTTACGAGGTTGTCGAATGTTTCTTGTAGGTCGATGATATGATTAAGTCTCTTAATGCTTTTACGACTAGATCATCAACATAGGCTTCCAAATTCGGCCTAATTGAGATGAAAAAGTCGATTGCATTAGGCGTTGAAAAGAAGCACCGTCATTCTTTAGACCAAATGGCATTTTGACATAGCAAAAGGTACCAAATGGAGTAATGAATGCGGTCTTTTCTTCATCGTTTAAACACATATTGATCGGTGGTATCGAATATGCATCTAAAAACTTAATATCTCACAACTGCGATAGAATCAACGGTGATCGTCTGAGGTAAATGGAAATCATCTTTTGGACAAGCTTTATTAAGATCGGTAAAGTCCACGCACATCGCCATTTGCCGTTTGACTTTTGACCATTACTGAGGTTAGCCAACCACTCGGGTGGTTGACTTCTCTTATAAAGCACGCTTTAAGTAGCTTATCCAACTCGATTTAATAGCATCTCGTCGATCGGGGCAAATCTCCGTAATTTTTGTTTCTGGTACTTTATCGGTAGTAAAGCTAGCACGTGCTCGATCACCTCCACAGGGACTCGGGCATGTCGGATGCTTGCCACGCAAAGACATCTGCATTAGCTCGGAGGAAGGTAATGAGGCGTCTTCCTATTTGGGGTCGGAAGTCTCCCGATGCGAGCGATCTTGAGGGCTCTTCTGCGTCGGAGGAACCTCTTTGACTTGGTCGTTCGGCTTTGGTGCGACTTTGAAGCCGACTTGCTAGTCGAAGGTGACTTTCATCTCGAGTTGGTATTTGACCAACCATCTCGAGGATCGGCGGTCGTGACTATCGCCATCTTTTGTCACCTTGAATGGTGATCACTCCTTTGGGACTGGCATCTTAAGACATTGATACGTAATGAGTAGCCATTAAGAATTTTGCCAAAGTTGGTCGTCAGAGTATGGCGTTATATGCCGTGTCGAAATCGACCACATCAAAGGAGACTTTCTCGTCACGAAATTACTTGGTGAGCCAAATGTTAAAGGAAGAGAAACTTGGCCAATAGGTTTGGTGAAGACCCGATGCGATTCCATGAAAGGAGTATCGTCTGCCTTACCTTTGTAATCTGGTACTTGCATCTCGTCGGGGCATTAGTAAATAATATGTTCAAAAGCGCCACCATCAACCAACACTCGATTGACCCGACGGTTGTTGATGGTGGGTTCGACCACAATCGGATATCGACTGATCGACTCGTAGTGATTGGCGATCATCCTTCTCAAAAGAGATGGTAACTTCCGACCACTTGGTAACTTATTGACGAGAGGAGTATGTATGGAATTTACCTCTCGTCCGTGACTTTAAGTTGTCGTTTGGAGTCGTATCCGATGATCCTCCGTAGATGTGCTCAGCGGTATGTTGCGGATCTTGGAGCGGCATCTCCTCATCATCCAAGCGACTTTTGGCCACTCGTATGTCCTACCTTTCGAGAGTAGGGAGTGGTGCTTCTTGTTGTAGTAGTCCTCGAGCTTTCTTTGGAAAACTTCGGCGATTCTTGGAGGTCATGTCCTTCCTTTTTATGAAAAGGACACCACCTTGGTTTGTCGTTCCTACGATCGAGCGCTTACCTTTGCCTTGATCGAGTGCGACTTGGTGGTTTGGGGCTCTCCATCTTTCGGCGCGAACCTCCTTGGAACCCTTTGGTTTGTGGTTTTGACTTTTATTTTCTTCTTGGACTTTTTGCTTTTTATCCTTACCAACTTCACGGCTCTCGAGGAGTATATGTTTCTCGATCGATAGTGTTGTTCCACTCACCGCCTCGAAGCGATTGCATATCGATCGGCCATCTCGAAGAGTTCGCAGCTTGATGTTGGGAGGATTCAAAGCAATGTCCTCCGTTATTCTTCTCTGCGGACTCCTTGCTTAAAAGCCACGATCACGAGGAATCGAAATTTCGGGATTGAGTTCGAACGACTAAAGCGTTTGATGAATTGGCGCAAAGTCTCGTTGTTGTTACATTTTATCGGTGCAAGTCGTCTTCTTTTCGAGCGGTTGTATGTGCCTTGGAAATTCGCTGTAGAAGATCGCGAGGTGTTGCCAAGAGTAGATCGACTCGAGTGGTTGGTTTAATAACCACGATCGGCGGATCCTTCGATCTGATAGGAAGGTAATTCGCCATTACATGCTCTCCTCCTCCTGCTTTGCTCGGACAATGTTATATAGATCGAAGAAATTCGATGGGATTTTGAGATCCATCAAATTTCTCCATGTTCACTGGTCGAAAATGAGGTGGCCAGCGAACTGCTCGAAGGTCAGGCGAAAATGCCCGGCATCCGGTAATCACTTCTTGACGCCTTCTTTGTAGGAAAGAAGGGTTAATGTCACCAGTGATCGTATCGACGATACCCGTGTGGTGACTGATTACGTAGTAGGTCTCAGTTCTCGAGGAGAATACTCCTCGTATTCCACTCGTTGTGAATTTCTTTGTCGAAGTGGTGAATGATCACCTCTCCGAGGGGCTTCTTGATCTTCAGCTGATCGAAAGGTATTTCTCCGAATAGGGGATCGATTCGCCTTATGGCCGTGTCGATTCCTCGTGAAAATATTCGATTGATAGTAGCCGAGGAAGTCGTATTCTGCGACTACAGAATGTTGTCGATGAGGTACCTCCAGTCTTGTCATCACAGTTCGAAGTCTTTGCGTAATCTCTTCAGCAAAGAGATCGTACCCTGGCGTTCGAGCAAGCTCTTGGCTGGGATTCTCGAGTAGGTCGTTGATGTCCTGGAGTTCTTGTACCTCCTCCGACTGATGTTGAATGCGCTTGGCGGGTTCTTACGATCGCAATTTTCTTTCTTCCGCGACATCAAAATCCTCCTCATCGGTCTTTGAGGCCTTCTTAGTGGAGTTCGAGAATGTCGAGGATTTCCTCGCGTTCATCAGTGTTGGTTCTCTCGCTTGCGGCGGTGCCCTTGCCATTACCACGAGGCGCGGTGTGTGATCTTCGGGAGTGTTCTTATCTCGGCCTCCATGAGGTGACCACGATTTGGGGAAGGGCGAAGACCTCCGTTGATGATTCTCACTTGCGCTCGAGGCCTCCCGCTTGAGGAGTGTTCGAGAGACACCATCTGGCGACTTGGAGTAATCCCCTCGGTAGGGGAACTCGGGTTATAATCTCTCGTTCGCAAATGAGATCTGCGGGAGGCGGTCGAATTTGCAGGAAAAGCATGCTTGATCCCACCCTCTCTGGAGTTACCACGAGAGAGGATCACTAGATCTTTGGTGGAGTCTGGAATGGTGGCTCCCGAACTTGACTTACCAAGTCGGACCGTCTTAAGGGGACTTGAACACTTGGAGAAAAACTCTCGTCGTGTTGTGAGTCCTCACCGGAGGCGGTCTGGTCGGATTGACCCTTGTCCTTTGAGGAATTGGCTCTGTGTTGGGCGTATTGTTGTGGGGATAAGGATCCTCCTCAACTCCATTAATGGGATGGTTTCTGGAGAATAATCTCGGAGGCAACATCACCATCGGCGGATGCATCACTCGGCTCGTAGTCGAAACCGCATCCATGTCGGCGTCTGCGTGTCTGCCAAGTCAAACCCGTTCTCCTCGTTCCATTCTCCTGCCATGATTGCATGAGATTGGAAAAAGAGAGTATATTGACAAGAGATTACCGGAAGATCCCCACGGACGGCGCCAACTGTCGGTGTATTAGAACCGATCTTACGTAAAGATTATTTGATTCGGGGGGTCTCCTAGAGATGAAATCACGCAGAGTAGTTAACACGGGATGTTTAGACAGTTGAGGCCTTCTCGGAGAGAATAATAACCCTAATCCTGTGTGGTGTGGTATTCTTTAATGATCGAGTAAGAAGCTAAGACTATTACAGAGAATCGAACTCCCTTCTCTACTCGCCCTTGATGCCCTTATATAGTCGTGAAGGAGTAGCCGTTTTGCCCTGCGGAAGAGGCGCCTTAATTGAGCCAGTAATGGGCGTGTGATGGCAGTAATTACCGGCGCATTGGCTTCTCCACGCCGTCTGGCCATTATCATTCAAAGATAATGGGGTATTTAAGCACAATTACTACGCGGGATAGTAGTGCGTGCAGACCGTTCGGATTCCTTAATCAATTGGACCCACTCGCCTGTAGGTTTGATTATAAGGTGGTCGTAGTTTACACGGTCGTAGAAGGACTTACGACGGTAGCGATAAATAGAAGGACTTGTGACTATGTAGTGGTCGTAGAAAGACTTACGACCATGTAGTGGTCGTAGAAAGACTTACGACCATAATATAGTCGTAGCAAGACTTACGACTATAGAAATGATTGTAGAAGATCTTACAATCATTTGGTAGGCCTCTCCCTTATAGATATAAGGGGTACTTCTGGGGACTATGTGACATCATATTTACCCATAATAAGAATTATAGATAAAAGATAAAATGAGGATTATTAGATCCTCGTCAAGAAGCCCTGGAGGAAGCAACCAAGCTGGAGAGGTCTTTCCAGGACTCGGCGACCACGGTGTCACCGGGCTCGGTTGGCCAGGCCTCGCCGGACAGCATCAGCGACGGTCCAGAGGTAGTCTCTGAGAGAGAATTGGCTGATGCTAAGAATGATCGTTCATTTGAGCTTGTTTCTGTTGATAGGAAAGAAATTGTCAGGGAAGAGCCACAGAACATGTTATTGAATTAGACTTGACTTATGTGCTTTGATTAGGCATAAACATTTTTTTCAGTAGCAAAGAGAGATCCTCGTGCAAAAATTGAGTCGGTGGTTGATGGTAAATGACAGTTATGGGCATTTAATGGTTACTAATATTTTGAGTTGCATGGAGATAATCAGAATCAAGCTTAATATCAGTGTAAAATGCTATTTCAGTGTAAGGCTGCATGTATTTTTTGCTTTGTTGGCTTACCAACAATGATATCAAGTTTCACTGTCCAGGGTGATGGAAGGAAAGCTATTGAGCTCTTTTGGGACATGCTAAGGTCCAGGATAGTTCCAAGCAGTGTGACCTTGTTTCGATCTTGTCGACATGCACCATCTAGGGTTAATACAGGAAGGTAGAGATCTATTTGATGAAATGCGTAAAATCTACAATATTGATCCCCAGCTTGAGCACTACGGATGCATGGTTGATTTGTTAGGACGGGGTGGACTACTAGAGGAAGCAGAAGCTATGATAGATGATATGGATGTGGAACCTGATGTTGTTATATGGAGGTCACTTATTAGTACATGTCTAGTTCATGGCAATGATAGATTGGTGAGATTGCTGGAAAGGAAATATATGGTTCATGGCAATGATGTCCGTATGTGTTTGTGTATGTGCATTTGTTTTGAATTTATTTGGTTTGTAACTTACGTTGACGATGTGATGTACTGATGAATAAAGCACTTGACTCAAGAGCAATTTAGACTTTTTATCCTTCACACACAACTCAATAAGCCAACATCTTATAAAAAATCAGATTACCAAACACCACCCTAAACCCTAAACCCTAAACCCTAAAAGCTGGGAGGCTTATAAGCCGATTAAGCCAAAAAGCTGGCTTTAAGCTATAAGCCAAAAACCTAAGCCTAAACAAACAGGGCCATAAGCTGGCAGAAGAGCCTGCCAGAGATATTTGGCTTGGGATTTGAGTGATTTTTCCATGAGTTTGAACGATAGATAATATGTGTAGAACCTTTCGGTTTTCGTAATTGTTGAATTTCCTGGATATGAAGTCATGTTCTGAATAATGATGATTCACTTTAATTTAGCTGAGAGATTCGTATTCTTAAGTGAAAGTAGTAGAAATGAGGTACTAGTAGTCCAGGCCAAGTTTGGAAATTCGTATTCTTAAACAGCACTTTATTGCTTCTAGAAGGGTGAAGCCTCCGGTCTCCTCCCAAATCCCAACAAGATGTGAAAGATGGAACGTACCTTGTTTTTGCAACCATATCAAATGAATCGAACAAACTTTCAAATGGCATACACTGCAGATGACGAGATGAATGATATATTACTGTGTCAAACAAACATGATTTTTGGTAATTTATGTTTTAAGTTAATACTGGGGTAGCATGCTTACCAGGGTATATATAGTAAGCCAAGTTTGGCTGCAAAGTTTGAATTGTGTAGGATCGAATACAACAATCCGGGGATGAATGATTTATTGAATTACTGAGTATGGTCTGCGTTGGATTAAACCAGCAAATGAAGACACCGTACACACGCGAGATCCCTCCTAGTCGATGTGCTCGAATCTGCTCTGAACTGCTCTGATCTGTTGGCTATGACCAGGTGAACGCGACAACACGTGATCGAAGAAGGTGAAATCGACCTTGTCGAAGGAGTTTCGACCACCTAGTCGAAAGAGTTCGAATATCGGATTTCTTCCGTCCTATGACTTGAGAGCGTCACGCACTACTTGGAAAGAGAACAAGTTGAAGACTGCACGGAACGAGAACTGGTCGAAGACTGCTCGACACGAGAACTGGTCGAAGATGATGCCCAGAGATCACACCGTCGACGATGACTAATCTTTCTTAGAATAGATCTGATCTGTTATTTCTAAATCATGTTCTGTGGCTACAAAGTGTTTTAACGACGCCCCTCAAATCCTAATATGAAAACTCCAAAAGCTTTCTCCCAAAAGTCGTCGCCAAAAAGAACCTCTCGTAACTCTTTAACCTCTCTCTCCTTTTATATGCTAGAGCCCTAAACTGTGTCCTCATAAACCGTACTCAAAATCCTATCTGCTTTTAAAAATCAAGAGACCCGAAACCCTTCTAAACACGGGTTTTCTAAAATCTTTAAACCTTCCAGTTATAAACGCATTCCATAACTCCTCATGCGTCGAAGCCTCCAGGACTGCACCTCCGTAGCTTCTCTACACATCATACATCCATCTTTGATCTCCATGTGCACTAGCCTGACCACCTTGTGACATCCTTAACCGCCTGAACCTTGGAATTCCCCATCCTAGTCCCGGTCCTCCTCGTCATCGACCATAACTGTCTCCACGCCCAACCTGCACATGCAAAGACCAAAGAATGTTTTCCCGCCATAAGTTCTCTAACTTGACAAATATCAGTTCACACGCGCATATCACACCCTCACCCATCAATAAAACATGAACCAGATCATCCACGATCTTAATTTCCATGCTTTCAGAAAAACAACCCGAGACCACTCTGAAAAAAACAGTCTGACCGATGTGCACAAGCTGGTCAGACCACTGGCCGATTAGACACAAGTACTCGAGGTACTTGAAGATTACAAGAGTTGAAGCACTCGAAACCTACGACTACCTACCAGAAGCCTACGACCACTGATCAGAAGCCTACAACCACTGATCGTAAAGCCTACGACCACTGATTGCAAAGCCTACGACTACCGATCAGAAGCCTACGACCACTGATCGCAAAGTCTACCACTACCGATCACCGACCAGGCATTGTAGCTTCCGAACATCGATCGGGCATTGTAGTTTTCGACCATCGACCATGTACTGTAGCTTCGACCATCAACCAGTCACTGTAGCTTCGACTATGCGACTCCGACTGTCCTTCGTACTCGGTACACACCTCGACTCACGACTGAGTACATTACTCAGTACTCAGAGCTACAGTACTTGGAGCTACAGTACTCGGAATCTGGTCAAAACCTCACGGCGAAAGGGTCATCGGGTATCACCATTTGGACCACCCGATACAAGACATTCCAACCACCAAAACTGAATTCTCCAGTAACCGAAACTTTCATAAATGCAAATTTCAATGCAACCCAAAAGTCAATTTTTTATCATCACAAAATTCACGATCTGTCCATATGGTCTAACAATCTCCCCCATGATGAATACATTGACAACACTTTAAAAACATGAGTTGATATTTGAAAGAAAAGAAACATTTGCGAAAAGAAAGTTTCAAAACTACAAAACAAAGATTTTTGACAAATCATAGCAGCAATCGAAAAACTCCCCCTCAACACATGGGAATCAAATTTCTCTAATTTATCTCCCCTTTGGCAATGTAATTATCAATAACATCAGAGAAGGAAAAAAAAATCTAAAACAAGGAGCAAGGAGAGTAAACATCAAGAAGCTTTGTAGATTATCCAAGTCACTTCGCATTGATTTAATAAATTAACCAAGCCATCTTTTTTAATAGAGCTATCTAGATCATATAAAGTAATATACCATATAGCAATATCAAAACAAGTCTTCAGAATAATTAAACAATTTAAATTAATGACATGCATCTCAACAATGACCAAACCGATTACACAATGAGATATCACAATTAAAAGTTAAAGCCTAAAGGTGAAACAAACTTTAAATCTAGTTGAGCTAGCAGTCTCATGTAACAACTTATTGGTCCACACTCAATTCTTAAGCATGTGGCATGCTTGAAGCATACTTCTTTTCAATGGTGGCATATTTGAAGCATACTTCTTTTTATTTGAACACGTTTTGTGCCCTTTATATATATGTTATAAAAAAAATGATGAGAAAGAGACAATTGAAAAGATGTATGCTTATATATATAACATGCCAAATTGAGTGAACATAAAAGGATTGCAATAAGAAACATATGAGCCTTATAGCCAAGATTTAAAATAAGACTTACAATCAAGCTAATTCTTTTCGATGGACATCGCAGAGTAATAGCTATAATCGAGCTAGTCAAAGTATTCCGTCATGCCATGCTTTAGTTCAATTGACAAAGTAAGTATAACCAGTCATGATCAAAGCTACACAACACATGAGTAAATCTGATAAAAAGAGCTCTACACCTCATTTGATTTTAATGGCTTGGGCTGATGAATTGTTTGGCAAGTATAATAAACGCAGCTTCTAAAATTTTAAACACTAAGCCCCCTTCAGAATAATCCCACAGGATGCAAGACGTCCAACTCACTTCGCAAAAGAACAAATCGTGCAGAATCAAACGGTTTTGTGAGAATATCAGCAACTTGAGAATTTGTATCAATAAAATACAAAACAACATCTCTCTTTTCCACATGGTCTCTAAGAAATGATACCTAATATCAATGTGCTTGGTTTTTGAATGTTGCACATGATTTTTAGCAATACTAATAGCACTAGTGTTATCACAGAACAGTGGTACATTATCCAAATCTAAGCCAAAATCCTTACGAGTAGCTGCCATCCAAAGCAATTGTGAGCAACAAGAAGCGATAGCTACATATTCAGCCTCAGTAGTGAAAATTGCAACAGACATCTGTTTCCTAGAAGCCAATGAAACAAGAAATGTGTTTAAAAAGTGACATATGCCAGAACTACTCTTCCTATCAATTGTACAACCCCCAAAATCCGCATCTGAATAAGCTCTAAGGGTAAGATATGATGAAGAAAAATACCATAAACCAAATTCTAAAGTTGACTGAAGATACCTGCAAATTTGCTTAACTGCCTGACGATGTGAAGCACAAGGGGAAGCTTGAAAACGAACACACAAACATACAACAAAGTGAATGTCCGGCCTTGAAGCAATGAGATACAGAAGTGAGCCAATCATGCTTATGTATTCTCTTTGATCAATAGGCTTGCCATCCTCGTCAGAGTCTAACACTACAGTGGATCCCATTGGTGTGGAGATTGATTTTCTTGTCCCCATGTCAAAGCGACGAAGGAGATCCTTGGTGTACTTGGTTTGATGAACAAAAATACCCAGCTTTGATTACTTGATCTGAAAGCCTAGAAAGAACATGAGTTCTCCTATCATGCTCTTCTCAAATTCCCTGCTCATAGTATCTGAAAACTTAGAAACAAGGGCATGAGAGGAACCAGTAAAGATGATATCATCCATATAAATCTGAACGAGTAAAAGATCATTGTCATGCTTGAGAGTAAACGATATTTTATCTACCTTGCCCATTTGGAAGTTATTTTCAAGCAAATATGATTTAAGCCTATTATACCTTGCTCTAGTGCTTGTTTTAAACCATATAAAGCTTTGGACATTTCGTAGATATGATCAGAAAATTTAAGATTTTCGAAACTAGAAGGTTGTCTTACATAAACTTCTTTCTCAATATAGCCATTAAGAAAAGAACTCTTAACATCCATTTGATACAACTTGAAACCCTTAGATGCAACAAATGATAAAAGTATTCTAATGGCTTATAATCGAGCAACAGGTGCAAAAGTTTCACCAAAATCAAAACCTTCTACATGAGAAAATCCCTGAGCTACAAGTCTAGCCTTATTTCGAACAACAACACCATCCTCACTTTGCTTATTCTTAAAAAACCTATTTAGTTCCAATAACATTATGACCATGAGGAGGTGAAACTAAAGTCCAGACTTTATTACGTTCAAAATTCTCTAATTCCTCATTTATGACATTAATCCAAGACTCATCAGATAAAGCGTGATTTATATCTTGAGGTTCAAAAGAGGAAACAAAAGCAACATGAGAATATGAAGCATCAGAGTTATACATGTTGCAAATAACTCTCTTATCTAACTCAGCAATCATTTGTTCAGGAGGATGAAGTCATTGAATATGCTGAGGAGCCTGTGGTGTCGTTGGTGGCATAGGTGTAGCAGTAGTGGCCTCTACCTCATTGGAGGTAGGAGCAGAGCAACTAGTTGTAGATTCCATCGGCGTAGATACGTGTGCCTTAATGTGAATCAGAGTTACCCTTTCATTGTTGTCAGAATCATAGAAGATGTCTTCGGTTGTGTTCTTTACCTGTATACCTGCATTATCGGGTCTAGTATCAGGACTAGCCTCATCAAATGCGACCTCGCAGGTCTCAGCTATTTTGTTAGTTTGTAAGTTGAATACACAATAACCTCGAGTGTGAGCTGCATATACAAGAAAAATACAATATGAAGATCTAGATTCAAATTTATCAAGATTTTCATGTTTAAAAATAAAACATCGACATCCAAACACCCTCAAGTGAGAAATATTAGGAGAATGACCAAAACGAAGTTCATATAAAGTCTTATACAATTTAGCTCGCAAAAATACTATATTAGAAACATAGCATGCGATAGAAATAGCTTCGGCCCAATACTTCCTAGGTGTAGCATGTTCATTTAACATTGTTTTAGCCATCTCAACCAAAGTTCTATTTTTACATTCTACAACACCGTTTTGTTGCGGCACACGAGCTGAAGAGAATTGATAATCTAAACCTTTTTCAGTACAAAAGGAAGTAAATAATGTGTTCTTAAATTCAGTTCCATTATCACTTCTAATTTCTCTAAGTACCCCTGAGAGTCCTGAGGCAAGTCTAAAGGCAAGCTCTCTAAAGTGACTAAAAGCTTCATCCTTAGATGCCATAAGAAAGACCCAAGAGTATCTAGAGTAATCATCAACAATAACAAGAACATACCATTTACTTTCAGCTGACTAACTCTAGCAGGACCTACAGTGTCCATGTGCAATAATTGACCAGGTTTATCAGTCATAATAAGTGTGATTGGAGGTTGTGATGCAGAAATCATCTTGCCATGACGATAGGGTAAACAAACAAACCCTATTGATTTTTTAATTTTAAGATTAGGTATTCCTCTAATAAGATTCATATTATTGATACAAGTAAGATGATCAAAACCAACATGACCTAATCTACGATGCCAGTGAAATAAATCTTTAGAATCAGAAGAAACAAGTCACCTAAGATCATAGCATAATGAATATGAAAAGTCACCTTTAAACAAATGTGATTATTGTCTATCAATTGTGCAATTGAAAGCAAATTATAGCTCAACTTACTGACAAGAGCAACGTCTTTTAAAATAAATTTATCGTTCACGTGCACAATACCTCTTGCAAGAACTTGTCCTTGAGCATTGTCCCCAAAAGTGATCATCTCATCACCGATGGCACGAGTGAGGGAGAAAAACCACCGTGAGTCTCTAGTTATGTGATGACAGCAACCGGCCTCAATGAACCATATGTTCTCCTTCCTGTTGCGATGAGCCTCATTGGGATCACTGTCATCGTCGTCGTCGTTGTCGTTTCTTGCCATGAAGCATATGCCTGTGAAGTTATCGTTGTTCTTCTTCTTACCTTTAGCATTATCATTGTCGTGGCCGTAGTCGTCGCAACTCTCATATTCCTCGTTACTCAGATCAAGATGCTCAATAGCCGAAAGAACCTTTTCAGCAAATTTTCAACGAAAATTGCCACCCATGGTGTTGATGTTCTTGGATGGCCGACGCCAGTAATTATTGTCTTCCTTGATCACCTTCCCCTTGATCTTGGGACATTCCATCTTAATGTGGCCTGGCTCATCACACTCATAACACTTGATTGAATTTGACACGCCATCTCGTTATCTCATCCTCATGTTGCTGAGTGCCTTGTATGCTCGTGAGGAGATCAACATCAAATCCTCTTCATGGAGCTGTTTGAACTGTTCCTCTAAAAAAGATAACAAAGCAGACCAAAGAAAAGAACTCAACGAAGTAGGCTGCATGGGGTTAGTCACAGGTGCTAAAGATGAATGTTTATCAATCTTAGATGGCAATGCTTCCATCTCATATATTTTCAATCTAGAGAAAAGATTATCCATGGCTAAAGTATCTAGATCGACAGCTTGATTAATAGTTGTGACAACCATCAACCACTCAGTACCTAAAGATCTTAAAATTTTAATTGCATTATCTTCATCAGTATGGATAACATTAAAACAAATTACTCAATATTTTTTCAAACCGAGCAAAAAGATCATCAATAGATCAACTAGGCTTCATAGAAAAATTAGAATATTTTTTTGATAAAGATTTTTACGCACTTTATTAATTTTAGTGGTTCCTTCATGATAATCACAAAGAGTTTTTCATATTAAGTGGATAAAATTAATATGAGCTATATGTTCAAATTCTTAGTGAGAAATCCCTTGAAACAGCAAGTTTCGAGCTTGAGCATTTAAATCAACATCTGTTTTATTTAGATTAGTAACAGTAACATGAACCTCATAAGGTCTAGAAATTTTATTTCAAACATCACTACCTTGAGCCTCAATATATGCTTGCATACGACACTTTCAAAAGGCAAAGTTAGTACCATCTAGCATAGGGGGACGATTGACATACATCTCTGACGCCATATAAACCCGCTCTGATACTACTTGTAGGATCGAATACATCAATCAGAGGGGGGTGAATGATTGTTGTACTTTCTTCTCAAATTACCGAGTATGGTATGCATTGGATTGAACTGGTAAATGAAGACACTGTACTCGTGCGAGATCCCTCCTAGTCGCCGTGCTCGAATCTGCTATGAACTGCTCTGCTCTATTGGCTACGACCAGGTGAATGCCACAACACGTGATTGAAGAAGGTGAAGTCGACCTAGTCGAATGGGTTTTGACTACCTAGTCGAAAGAGTTCGACTATCAGATTTCTTTCGTCCAACGACTTAAGAGCATCACGCATTGCTTAGAACGAGAACTCGTCAAAAACTGTTCGACATGAGAACTGGTCGAAGACGATGTCCAGAAGATCACGCCGCCTGCGATTACTAATCTTTGTTGGAATAGATCTGATCCGTTATTTCCAAAACATGTTCTGTGGATACAAAGTACTCTAACGGCACCCCTCAAACCCTAGCACAAAAACTCCAAAAGCTTTCTCCTGAAAGTCGTTGCCAAAAAGAACCTCTCGTAACTCTTAATCTCTCCCTCCTTTTATATGCTAGAGCCCTAAACCGTGTCCTCATAAACCGGACACAAAATCCTATCTGCTTTCGAAAAACAAGGGACCCAAAACCCTTCCAAACACGGTTTTTCTAAAATCTCTAAATCTTCAAGTTATGAACGCCTTCACATTTGATCTCCATATGCACCACCGTAAGCCCGACCACCTTGTGACATCCTTGACCGGCTGAACCATGGATTTCCCCATCCTAGGCCCGGTCCTCATCGTCATCGACCAAAGAACGTTTTCCCGGCACAAGTTCTCCAACTTGACCAATATCAGTTCACACACGCAGATCACACCCTCATCCATCAATAAACACGAACCAAATCATCCACGATTTTAATTTCCATGCTTTAAAAAAACAACCTGAGACCACTTTGAAAAACTGGTCTGACCGCTGTGCACAAGCCAGTCAGACCGCTGGCCGATCACACATGAGTACTCGAGGTACTCGAAGATTACAAGAGTTGAAGCGCTCAAAGCTTACAACTACCTACGAGAAGCCTAGGACCACCGATCAGAAGCCTAGGACCACTGATCGCAAAACCTACGATTACCGATCAGAAGCCTATGACCACTGATCGCCAAGCCTACGACTACCGATCATCGACCAGGTACTGTAGCTATCGACCATCGACCAGACACTGTAGCTTTTGACATCGACCATGTACTGTAGCTTCGACCATCGACCTGTCACTGTAGCTTTGACCATGCGACTCCGACTGTCCTTCGTACTCGGTACACATCTCGACTCACTACTGAGTACATTACTCGGTACTCGAAGTTACAGTACTCGGAGTCCGGTTGAAACCTCGCGGCGAAAATCATCGAGTACCACTGTTTGGACCACCTGATACAAGGCATGTTCCGACCACCCAAGCTGAATACTCCAGCAACCGAAACTTTCACAAACGCAAAATTCAATGCAACCAAATAGTAAATTATTTATCATCACAAAATTCACAACCTGCCTACATAGTCTAACAGAATGGCATTTAACTTTCATGTTTGGCACTAAGCAAAATAGTAATAATAATGAAACGTGTTGTTACAAGTCACAACTCGCGAGCTTGGAAAGTTTGGAGAAACGTAGGACCAATGGGCCAAGTATATGTCCGCGCCCTCACTGGTACCCAGAGGAAAATGTTCCCTGATCGATCGAACAAACACGGTGACAAGAAAGCGTATGATTGAGAGAGAGAGGAATAGACTTGGGACTCGGGAGTTAGGAGTCAGCATGAGGTCCATCGTTACAATTTACTACGTACGCGGATGGAGTTGCATATATCTGTCTCGTCCACTCGCCACTAGAATTTTAACGTCTGCTGACGGTTATTAGTGTATTTCCACTGGTGCTATCATGTCAATGGTTAATGAATTTTCTACTTAATGCCTCATTTGAGGAAGCCATGGCCTTCGCTGTTACTCTGGCATATTTGGGAAGCTCGGAATGACATCAGAAATGGTGAGGTTATGAGTCATCCCTCACATGTTGTTCGAGAAGATTAGAGACTACATGGAAATGATTATGCTGCATTCCATTAATTTTTATCATAAGGACGGCCCCACCAACCTCAACAATCTGGTGAAGCCCGCAGGACATATACCGTAACCCACGAGCACAAAAGCCCTCCTCCCGAGCGGTGTCAGGTGTCCATTCGCGGATGCTTCAAAGATAATCCGAAGCCTCCCCGAAGGGTCTTCAGAGTCCCACAAGGTCCGAAGCAGTGAGTCCTCCGAGGTTACCTCGGAGAAAACCCGGAGCCCCCTCCAAAGGGTCTTCGGAGCCCCACGAGGTTCGAAATAGTGGGCCCTCCGGGATCACCTTGGAGAAGGCTCGAAGCCCCTCCGAAGGGTCACCGGAGTCCCGCGAGGCCCGAAACAGCAGATCCTCCGGGACCACACCAGGAGAAGCCCGAAGATGGGGCACTTTGGGAGCTGATGGACCAGGTGCACCAGCTAGATAGACCAGGCCTAGGGAGACCCACCGTGAGCTAAAGCCTACGCATAGACAGAGAAAAGTCCCTGCAGCCCCTACATATACAGTACCTTTTTAGGGTTAGGATGATAATGTAAGTATCCTGTTTTAGGGGGCTATAAATAGACATCTCCCTATGTACATGGCAGATTCAGTTTTTTTAGAACAATCAATACATATATTTTCTTAGCAGTTGATTTTTTCTCTTGAGAACTCTTTGATCCCTTCGAGTGTATTCGGTCCTCTCTTTTATTGTCTAGCAAAATAATAATAATAATGAAATGTGTTGTCAAAGGTCACAACTCACGAGCTTGGAAAGTTTGGAGAAACGTAGGACCAAATGGGCCAAGTTTATATCAGCGCCTTCACGGCAAATCGGCAATGGTGGTACCCAGAGGAAAATGTTCCCTAATCGATCGAACAAACACGGTGACAAGAAAGCGTGTGATTGAGAGAGGGAGGAATAGACTTGGGAATCAGAACTCTGGACTCAGGAGTCAGCATGAGGTCCATCGTTACAATTTACTAAGTACACGGATGGAGTTGCATATATCTGTCTTATCCACTCGCCACTAGAATTTTAACGTTTTCTGACGGTTATGAGTATATTTCCACTGGTGCTATCATGTCAATGGTTAATGAATTTTCTACTTAATGCCTCATTTGAGGAAGCTATGGCCTTCGCTGTTACTCTGGCATATTTGGGAAGCTCAGAATGACATCAGAAATGGTGAGGTTATGAGTCATCCTCACAGGTTGTTCGAGAAGATTAAAGCCTACATGGAAATGATTATGCTGCATTCCATTAATCCTGATCCTCTTGTGAGTCCGGTTCTTCAATTCCTCAGTGGACTCCGCCGGAGAATTGCGTGATGCCCAATGTGGATGCAGCTGTTTTCATGACGTCGAAGCGCATGGGAATGGGGGCGGTGATAAGGGGCCACAATGGAGAATTTCTGGCTGCTAGCTGCCAGACTGTAGACGATGTCACCAACCCAGAAATTGCTGAAGCCTCAGCTATCAGATTGGCGATACTCTTTGCCAAGGAGCAAAGTTTCAATCGCGTGATCATTGCTTCAGATTGTTCATCGGTTATTCAAAACCTGAAGGACTTGAAGACTGATAGATCACAGACGGGAGCCACACCAGCGACATCAAATTGCTAGTCTCTTCCCCTTTTTCTTACACTTTCTTACATGTTAAGAGAGGATGTAACGAAGTAGCTCATACTTTATCTAAAATGGCTGAACTCAATTCAGGTTCATCCTGGCGACTTGAGGCCCCGGAGTTTATCCTAGGCCTCCTATGTAATGACCTGAATGAGCAATAAAGAGCTGTTCATTATCTCAAAATATCTTGTTGACAATGACTTTGTCGATATTTTTTTGGTCGAATTATTTTTGCCGTCGGAAAAGATTTTAACTACATTAGATTATTAGAAACACCATTGGTTATATAAAATACTAAAGTACAAAGATTGTCAGTCTTCGCAGGTTGTTTTCATGAAAACCTTATAGCGACAAAACGCCAAGCTGGACCCAATTAGTCTCTGGAGACTGCCATGTAGATATGGTAGACTTGTCTTTTCTGAAGATATAGTTCTTTTTTTTAATAGGTAAGATATAGTCCTAGCCAAGTATAATTCGGTTGGCGGTTGAGCACGAGTATAAATTCAGGTGTGCCGGTTTGTACACTGCATGCAAGAACTAGATACGAAAGTGCCTTGCTGTCACCACTACGGTGGCGACCATGACAAGAACAGGAAGCGCAAGAAGAGATGGAAGCGGGAATACAGGGGGCTCCTTCGGCGAAGCGAGAAGTTAAGACAGCATAGATTAGCTGGCAGGAGAGTTAAGTTAATTAATGTATTAGCTGTGGAGTGGGACCAAGTTGTCGGTGAGTTAAGTATGTTGGAAGTGTCCTCAAAGGAAAGAGCACTGTGCGCTGTAAGACTTTGTCGATGAAAAGTAATGGTATCTCTCGTTTTTCTCTTGTGTTCTTCCTTCCGATCCCAAATTTCTACCCGTGTTCACACATGCGTTATCCCGATCCTCTTGCGATCTTGACTAAGAGGATTGGACATAACAATCTGGTATCAGAGCCCCATCGATCCTACGTGGATTTCTTGTACTCTCTCGGCTTTGACCGGTAAAATCCCAGGAAAAGGGTGTCGATCGCCTTCTGGGCTTGATTGGTGTAAGGTCTGATCTAGGTTCGGTTGGCTTGGAGGATAAATCGCAACGACACCGTCGAAGCAAGGAATCCAGGTAAAACAAGTGGTGGAGGCGATGGAGGCCATGGAGAGGAGATTGAAAGAGATGCTGGTGTAGATGAAAACTGAGATGGTGGAGAAAGTGAAGATGGTGGCAGGGGCGCAATTGGCGGCGGTAGACCAAAAGCTTGAGCGGCAAGGAGAGCGGTTGGATCAGATGCAGATGAAGGTAAATATATTCCTAGACTACATCGCCAAGATTCAGTAAGAACAAGTTTAGGTTGCAAAGGTCATGAAAGGACCGACGCCTCCTCCTCTCCTGATTCCTGCAAGGGATGGGCCAGGAATAATGGGAGCAAGGCCGGATGAAGTGCAAGTGCCACCCCCAACTCAGACACCATCGCATATATCCTTTCCTCCTCCCACACCGATAGTGTCTGAGATGCTGGAGACAAGTAGAGCGAGTGAGACGGGAGGAAGAAGAACTTGGACCCCGAAAATGGATTTTTCAATGTTGATGGAACTGATGCTAGGATCTGGATTGATAAATGCCAAACATTTTTTTTCTATGTACCAGATTCCAAATGGATTCCGAGTGGCGGTGCAACTGTAACACCCTGGCTATTCGGAAGCCAAGATGTCACGCAAATCTAATAAATACTAAGAGTATACAACAATACTAGGTTAATCAGGCTCACTTAACAATATTCCATAAGGAATGACGATAAACGATTAACAGTTTCATGGGAAGGAATGGAAAACATTCATAATAAAGACGTACGGTAGGCGTTACCAAAATTGGATTATTACAATTTAGGAATTTATCAAATAGTTGACATGATTGAAAGATAACAATAGTTATTCTGGTTTGATAAAGGTGAAGTGCAGCGTGCTGTACTACCCCTCAAAAAGGTCTTGCCTTCTTCCTCGGTTACCTAAATAAAACATACAAAGCAAGGATGAGCCAAAGACTCAGCAAGTACTTTAACGAATAACAGAAACATTAAGCGAACAAAGCAATCACAATCCGCTTGTGAAAGATACCTCCGAACATATACGGGAATGAATGGAATGGAATAATGCAATGAAGAAATGGACTGCTCACAACTTATACCGGTATAGTGAGTGACACACTCGTCGGTGTTCACTTAAGCACGTACTTAACAAAGTACGGTGATCTCAAATACCGTATGAAGAATATTTCATACGGGTGTCCAACATTGCCCACATTAGAGTGGTGGGTCTTACGTGCCCATTCTGGAATTGATGGGACTTACAAATTTCCACTTCCGTGGTCCAAATGAATCGATGCATGAACATAATGCATTTTCATGAAATGAACGACTATCACACGTCAATAGAGAGTAACACAGGACATGCAAAACATATGAAAACAAGTCTAGTGATACAACCACAAGCAATATCGTCATTTAATAATATCAGACAAGGTACTTGCCTTCCGCGCTGTGATGTGTTAGGAGGCAACGAAGGTGTTTCTCCACTCACTACCCCACCGCCTACACAAATATTTATTTGCAATAAGAATAACAAGGAATGATGTGACTACAAGTGTCTTACTATAACCCCCTAACTAACCAATATAAACAACGACTCAAAATGACGACCTAACTATCTGGCCAGATTTAAGCCCTTCTGATCAGCGGTACGTGAAAAATCGAAATTAAATATCTGTGACTCGTAATGACTTGAAACTAGTGCTCAAATAATCTTAACGAACCAGGCTACGAAACTCTAGTTGATGGGGTTCTTTGATTCGGCCAAAACAGTGGGCTAAATAACAGTTGAATGCAACTGACAGACATCTGCCAGATTACAGAACAGCGGTAAAGAAAATAACGTAACTTTCATTCTACTGATCCAATAGAGGTGATCTTTATCAACTTAGAAATATTATTTAAAGGGCTATAATAACCTATTTGGGTGGAAGTTCTGAATCTAACGTTAACAGGGTCAAACTTAAAGAACAAACCGACAGTTCCATCTTACCAGACAGACAGAACAGCACAGAAATAATAAATCATATCTCCTAAACCGTAAGGCGAATCTTGTGATCTCGGTGCAAAATGAAAGCTAACGACCTCAGGAACAAAACTCTAAGAGATGAAAACCGAGATTCGGCCTCTAAAGGGTCGTAACTAGCCGCTCAAGGCGCCGGACAGATTCTGGAATTTCCAGAACCGAACGCCGATATAAATCTAATCAACAATTAAGCAAACAAACCGAACCAAATTGTGACTAGGATCATTCATTACCCTTGAAGACCCGCAGGGAGACGTTGATACAATCCCCGAAGATCTCCCTCCCTTCTCTTCTCCTTCCTCTCCAATGGCCGATCACGGGGAGAACAACGAATGGCCGGTGACGACGGCGGGGAAAGGAGATGTCGGAGGGAATCTTGGGGAGTCGCACCGGGGATCACCAGAGATGGCACCACAGCAGCGAGGACACGCCAAGGAGCAACAAGGGAGCCGGCTATGGGTGGGGAGGTGGCCGGTTGGAAGGGGGAGGAGAAGTGGCGGCTACAAGGGGGAAGAGGTGGAACCGACCTAAGGTTAAGGGAGGGGTGAGGGGCGGCTTGGGCTTGGGCCTTTGGGGCGCCTCCCCCCTCTTGGCCCACATATGGCTGGCCACTAGGTGGCCCTAGCCTGGGTCGGAGGCCCGGGTTCCAAAATTCCCCCGAAAAACCTGACTTTTAATTTAATTCTCTCTCCCGATTAATAAACGCTCAAACCGATATACGGAGTACTACAGCAACCATGTATCTGGTGGATAGTGCAGCCCATTGGTACCAAGCTTATAAGGCATCAAATATTTGGCATGACAGGGAACAATTCCAATAGGCTGTATTGTCAAAATTCAAAGCTAACACTCAAAGCGAAAAGACGAGGGAGCTACTGCAGTTAAGACAAACTGGGACGGTAGAAGAATACAAAAAGAAGTTTGATCACCTAGTGTACCATATCAGACTCTATGACAATACTGTGGATGGGATGATGTTGGTAACACGGTCGTGTTGGGTCTGAAGGATGAGCTGAGAGCCGCAGTGGAGACGCAAATTCCTGAATAAGTCAATAAGGTGCAATCTATGCCAATGTGCAAGAGGGAGTTCTTGACAGAACTAAGAAAGTAGGGGTACAAGGGAGACAATAGCAAACAACATAAGCAGTTTGGAGGTAGTCAGAAGGGGGACAATCGAGGTAAATTCACTACAAATGATTTATGGAGAGCACAACAACTGAAGGCATACCGAAGAGCTAATGGACTATGGTTTCATTATGGAGAAAATACTTACCTGATCATCACTGTACTAACCAAGCTCAACTCAAAGCAATAGAGCTAGAAGAGAGTCCAACTTATTTATCAGAAGGAGTACTAGATGTCATTACTTCCATGGAGGAATCCAAGACTGGGGAGGAAATGTTCCTGTCTCTGAATGCATTAGCTGGAACCACAAATGCAAGAACTTTCAGATTTAGATCCCTAGTAGGCAAACAAGTGAAACCAATACCACTCTTGTCTTGCAAGCATTGTTGCTTGCTCAATATTTCATCGAGAGTTGTCTTCCCTTTGTAGCTTCTTTCCAAGTCATTTTTCAATTTAGTGACTTGGGCCTTGAGCTCTTTTTTTCCTCTACAAGGTTAGTGTCGACAAGCATAGAGGAAATAGAAGCATTTTCACTAGAGCTACAAGACATATCTAGTAAATCATTACAAGATGTGGATATGCTAACTTTAGATAAAATGCAAGAGCTAAGAGCTACACATGGCATATCATCTAGTAAATTACATTCAATGCCTATATCCACTTTAGACTTATATATTTCATTTTAAAGAAGAGTTTCATGTTCATCTTTTATAATATTATAATTATTTTGAAGCGAGACATACTCTTTCTTCAAAACTTTGAATTTTAATTTCTCCTTTCCTAAATATTCATTAAGTTCTTCTAGCATGTCCATCAACTCATCATATGAGGGTTCATCATTTTCATTTACCTTATTATTATCTTTTTGCCATAAAGCAGCGAGGTGATGTAGATGGAGTTGAGGACTCGTCATCATCGGAGCTAGAAGTTAAGCATTCTTCTTCCGACGTCCATTCTTTTGTGCAATCATCACTTGTAGTAGTGGATATTTCATAATTATCTTGAATTTATGTCTACATCTCATGAGCGCTCTTGATATTACACACTTCATTAAACACTTCTACACTCAAAGCGCTAAATAAAGCGTTAGTTGCTTGAGCGTCGAGATGTGAGCATTTCTCTTCCTCACTTGTTGGAGTAAGAGGATCCTTTGGAGGAGAAAAGCCCACATCTAAAAGCCGCCATATTTTTAGGCTCATGGCCTTAAAATAAAATATCATGCGGATTTTTCAATGAGCATAATTTGTGCTATCAAATTGAGGTGCTTCACCTATGTGCACTATATCACTAGTCGTCATCCTTTACTCTCTAGACGGTCAAGTCTAATAAATGAGAGACTAAGTTCTGATACCACTTGTAAGATTGAGGAGGCCGACTAGAAGGGGGGTGAATAGGCAGGTTTTAAAATAATTTTGGCTAAAACCAATATCTAATGCGGAAGCTAATAACAAATTGGTTTTGCACAATTAAAGCCTATATCAACTAGATTCCACCAAGTGCACCAACAATATATGACAATTGATAATGATTGCAATTACACGAATAAATAAGTAATTAATACAAGGAATGTAAATTGCAATAGTAAAGTACAAGGAGATCAAACCACAATACACACGACGATGTTTTACCGTGGTGTTCGGAGACTTGCCGGTCTCCCCTAATCCACGTTTAGGTAAGCCCAACCGCGTTGGACTGGCTCCTTAAATGAGCCAACACCTCCGAGGTAAGTCCAACCACTTGGACCGGTTCCAACACGAACCAACACCTCGCTCCAGTAGGGTTGCTCTTCCTCCACTCTAGAGATGGTGAGCACCAAACCACTCACAACCACACCAGGCCTTCTCACAAGCTTCTTGAGAAGATCACTGGTCACGACGCCTCCACGCCGTCTAGGTGTCGGTAAACACCAAGAGTAACAAGATTCAACTCTCACTTGAATGAATCAAGTGTTTAAACTCAGCGAATACACAATCCACTACCTAAGGCAACACATGCACTTAGGGTTTGCTCTCAAATCTCACTAAGTGCAACACATGCACAAAAGAGATGAAAAGATTTGCTCTTAGCTCAAAAGAGTG
Organism: Hsuehochloa calcarea; assembly: GCA_036346395.1. Classification (NCBI taxonomy): domain Eukaryota; kingdom Viridiplantae; phylum Streptophyta; class Magnoliopsida; order Poales; family Poaceae; genus Hsuehochloa; species Hsuehochloa calcarea. Next base: position 65,235,623 of record CM070593.1, on the reverse strand, counting down.
TCTAACAACACTAGCAACCTTAGTAATGCCAGCAACAACACCCTCCAACCAGTCAAGGTGTGTATTTATACCCTACACACAAAAACTAGCCATTGGAGGAAAGATTCTATCGAATCAGAGATGGTCCGGTCTGACCGCCAACTAATGGCCGGTCGGACCGCCCATGCGCCAACGGCTATAAAAGTACCTGTTGGACTCTCTGCTGGTCGGACTGCAAACTGCTGACCGGTCGGACCGCCGCTTTACCGGTCAGACCGCCAAGGGTGGGCGGTTCGACCGCCCAAGGAAAATCAGCGCAATTCCAAAAGGTGCTTCTCTGGAAAAAAACGTACCACGTGATGCGCCGGTACTTCCGCTCTCTGGTAGTACCGTATTCTCAATGGCGGTACTTCCGCACAGAAAAACAGCTCAAGGAGCAATCGATTGGACCGCCCAACACACGGCGGTCAGACCGATATGCCACCGGTCAAACCAGCTGGTACTGGCGGTCAAACCACCAGACTCCAAAGAAACTTTGCACTTTGCCAAGCTCAAATTGCACAACACATTTGCCAATTTGAGTGCAATCCAATCAAGATTTAAAGGTGATATTCTCAACAAGTTGCAAAACACATTTGTCAACTTTTAGAATTAACACCACAAGGAATAAGGTACATGGACTCAAATCATTTGCAAAACACATTTGTAAACTTAAGTCACATGCTACAAGAAATCAAGCATGAGAATCAACTATTTACAAAACACATTCGCAAATAATAGCATCATGCTACAAGGCTAAGGTGCATGGACTTAAACCATTTGCAAAACACATTTGCAAATTATAGTCATGTGCTATAAGGATTAAATGCACAAGCATCAACCATTTGTAAAACACATTCGCAAATAATAGCTCTATGCATATATGAGCAAGAGCAAGCATAATGAGCTATCAACACATGATTAACTCATGCTACTAGTCAAGACCCCTCTTAATAGTACGACAACCTATACTAGCAATCCGGTCTTCCAACCAAACACCAAGACCGGTAAAAGACTAGGAACACATCCTTAGCCCTAGCTAGTTATACCTTTGCCTTGAGCATTTTCTTGAAGCTTGATGACACACGTCAACACTTCAAGTCCGGGTCATTGACTTGGTAATCATCAACACATGATGATCTTCTATACTTCGGGATCTTGTCTTGAACATCATCAACACATGATGATTTCTCCATCCCGAGTATTGATATGCATCAATACATGATGCATTCTTTCACTTGACCTCCATCAACACATGATGGGTCTTCTTTTGACTTGACGTGCATCAACACATGATGCATCCTTTACTCCAAGTCTTGATATGCATCAACACATGATGCATCTTTCATTAGATCTCCATCAGCACAAGATGGGTCTTCTCTTGATTTGATGATCAACTCATGATCATCTCCTCTTCTTGATACGCATCATCGACACACGATGATTCCTATTTCTTCAAGCTCTCCACATGCATCAACACATGATGCATCTTCTTCTAACCCCTTGACTTGATGACAATCAACACATGATGTCATCCCAAGTCTTCATTACCCTAGAACATAACCTATTAATCCAACTCATGAAAAATGTTAGTTCCACAATATGATTATCATTAATTACTACACCATACCATTAACTCATAATGGTGGGACAAGATACTTCAATCTTTCCCTCTTTGGTAGTTGATGATAACCACTTCAATTGCACATAAATTTAATGTAGATAATTTAAAGTACCACAACATGAGTATATATGAACTACACAAGTTATATATACTCCAACATGAGTATACAAGAATTACACAAGTTTTGTATACTCACAACATGAGTATATAAGAACTACACAAGTTTTGTATACTCAAAAGGATATGTTTCAAAGTAAAGATTCCAAATATATGTAGAAAACGGAATATGGATCAATACTAATGAAACCACAAAATATAGAGTGAACTCCCCATAAATATGTGCATACACAAATGTGTAAATAGAAACATATGCACATATTCAAGTTATACTTATGGTGGAGTTCAACCTATGTTTTGGATCCGAGGAATGCAATAATATATAAGAGCTTAAAGTCGAATGCATACCTCGTTGAATTTCACCTTTATATCCAAATGAGACTACACACTAGATATAACAATAAAATATTAGTCTCACAAATAGATTTATCATTAATCACCAAAACACTCCATTAACTTATAATGGCGGGTCTAGATCCTTCAGGAGGGGGTATGATGCAGTTCTAGGAATGAATTGGCTGGAACAGCTTAGTCCAATGAACTGTGATTGGCTCAGAAATGGGTCAAGTTTGACTCTAATGTGCAGTTCGTCAAACTACAAGGATTACAGGATGACAGTGACATTATCCTTCATGAAGTATCCATTGATCGGGTACTCAAATGGCATACGGGTAATGATCTGTGGGCCACAGCTGTGATAGAATATAATACTGATTCCCTTGAAGAAGTCCCAACTACAGAAGTTCAAAATGTATTGAAGAAGTTTGAAAGGGTGTTTCAGGATCCAAAAGAGCTACTACCACATATAAGTTATGATCATGCTATATCCTTGGTGCCAGGGGCAATTCCAGTGAACACAAGACCCTATTGGTATTCTCCACAACAAAAGGATGAGATAGAGAGGAAAGTTACTGGGATGATTGAAAAAGGCACAATGAGCCCTAGACCTAGCCCTTTTGCATCCCTTGTCTTGCTGGTGAAAAACAAAGATGGTAGTTGGAGGTTTTGTGTGGATTGTAGGAGGCTAAATGCTCTGACAATCAAAAGCAAGTTTCCTTTACCCATTGTGTATGAATTACTAGATGAATTGCCTAGAACCAAGTACTTCTCCAAATTGGACTTAAGGAGTGATTATCATCATATCAGAATAGTGCTTGAGGATGAAGAGAAAACACCATTCAAGGCACATCATGGTCACTTTTAGTTCAAGATAATGTCATTTGGCCTCACAAATTCTCCTACAACTTTCCAATGTCTCATGAACCCCATATTTGCTAAATACATCAGAAAGTTTGTACTAGTATTCTTGGATGACATCCTTGTTTATAGCAAGACTCTTGAGAAACATATACAACAATTAGAACTGGTATTTCAAGTTTTACAACAACATCAATTGTATGTGAAAAGATCAAAGTGCACATTTTCTTCCCCTCAATTTGAATATTTGGGACACATTATATTTGACAAAGGGGTGGCTACTGATCCAACTAAGACACAAGCTATGAGGCAGTGGCCTATTCCTACCAGCATAACTGAATTGAGATGATTTCTGAGTCTTACTAGATATTACAAGAAGTTTGCAGAAACAAAAAGGATTTTAATGGACAGTTCAGGCACAAGATGCATTTGATAAGTTAAAAGTGGCTATGAGTACTATGCCTATCCTCACATTACCAGATTTCAACAATCAATTTGTGATCGAAACAGATGCTTGTAATTCAGGTATTACAACAGTGTTATTACAAGATGGTCATCCAATAGCTTATTACAGTAAGGCATTGGGGACAACAAACCAGAAATTATCCATATATGAAATGAGTTCTTGGCTGTCATGATGGCAGTTGACAGATGGAGATCTTATTTTATAAGAGGCCCTTTTACTATTAAAATAGATCACATGAGCTTATGCCATCTAGAAGATCATGTCTTAACATCTGAATTGCAAAGAAAAGCTATGAACAAACTCATTGGGTTTCAGTACATATTTTAGTACAAGAAGGGTTTAGATAATACACCAGTAGATGCATTATCTAGAGTGGGTCATTTGCTGGTATTAGAGGCCATTTCAGTGGTTCAACCTGTGTGGCTTCAAGAAGTATTGAATTCTTATGCAGTTGATGCCTTAGCTCAGAAACTACTACAAGAACTAGTTATTTCTGGAAGTAATAGTAAAGGGTACACCTTGTTAGATGGTCTCATTTGTAGGAATGGAAAGATTTGAGTTGGTGCTAACACAGTTCTTCAAACCAATATCATTCAAGCTTTTCATTCCACAGCCATAGGAGGTCATTCAGGCATGCAGACCAACTACCATAGAGTGAAAAAAATATTTAAGTGGAAAGGCCTTAAACAAGGTGTTGAAGAATTGATAAAGCAATGTCAGGTCTGCCAACAATCTAAGCATGAACACTGTAAATCTCCTGGGTTTCTTCAACCTTTGCATGTGCTAACGTGTTAACTCATGTGTTTGGGTCTCAGAAACTCCGGAGGAATTTGAGGAACAATTTTCTTCTATTATTTCTCATTTTGGGTTGGAATCCAATGAGTGGTTGGCTACTCAATACCGAATCTGTGCATCCTGGGTACCCGCTTATGTCAAAAATGTATTCTAGGTAGGAATCCTTAGAACCACTTCTAGGTCAGATAGTTCTAACTCTTTCTTCAATCGGTTTATTGGATTCAAAAATACTTTGGTGGGGTTTTGCATCAGATTTTTAATGCAGTGGAAGAACAACGTCAGAATGAGTGTGAAGCTGACAATGCCACGTTGCACACAATGCCTGTGTTGCAAACTACCTGGGCAATAGAGAAGCATGGAAGTGAGGTCTTCAAGTTCAATGTCTTCACTGAGTTTCAGAGAGAAGTGTTTGCTGCTCAGGAGCATTGTAATGTGGAGAACATGGAAAGTGCATGAGAGTACAAAATCTCAATAGTTAGCGATAACTCAAACAAGGTAAGAGAGGTATGATGCAACCTTACAACAATAGATGCCAAATGCTCCTGCATGTTCTTTGAGTCATTTGGAATTCCTTGCTGCCATATCGTCCGTGTGTTGCAGAGTATATTACTTAAGGAGCTACCAAGCTCATTTGTGTTAAAGAGGTGGACCAAAATTGTAAGTAAGGATGACGTCTTTGATGGACAGGGCAATTTGTTGCAAGAAAACCAAGGAGTGCAATAGAAACATCTAAAGATAAGTTGGCATCGAAAATACACAGCAAGATGGAGGAATTAATTCACCGTGCTGGAGGAACATATGAAGGCTTGAAATTCCTTAGGGATCGGTTTGTCACATTTGGGAAGAAGTGACTCCTCTGATTCCTGAGAATGTGGTAATTAGAGCTGAAGAGATTGAAGCATTTGCAGGTTGTCCCATCCCTAAGGAAGTCAGCATAAAGCCACCAAACGATGTTAACTCCAAGGGTAGGTGTAAGAGAATAAAGCCCGGACAAAAGGTAAAGACAAATGTGAAGAAAGACGGGAATGTGGAGAACAAAACAAAGGTGCCACACATGTTTAGGTCATGCAAGGAGATCATGTATCATGACAGCCGCAATTGCCCTTTGAGGACGACAACAAATTGAGCAAGGTATCGTCAATAAAATCATTCTCAAAATTTGTCAATTTATTTTGTTACTAACTATCTTGATTGTTTCATTGTCACTTCATTGTCAGGGTGTAGCATGCCACCAAAGAGGCTAACATTCCAGCAAGGAGGTTGTAACATTTTCTATGTTCTATGAAGCAAATGAGTTGGTTGCAAGGAGGCTAATGTTCTCAGGATGTTTCATTTTCTTTGTTCGAGCAAGGATCTGTTTTCCTTTATGCAATGGCATTGTGGAGTGTGATGTCCTCTAAAATGCATGTCATCCATGTACTCAGTGTACTGTTCCTCTGAAATGCATGTCAACTTTGTGCAATGGCACTGTAGAGTGTACTGTTCCTCTAAAATGGCATTGTGTTGTGTACTAATCCCAGACTGAAATGAAAGAACTACTCATTGATTAGCTGATCAACATTTTGTCGATTTGTGTGCTATGTGCTTGTTTCTGTGAATAATTCACCTCCTATGATGCTTTTGTTCCCTGAAAAATGGTTGGCGACCACTCATCTGCCATGTTTTTATTCATATTGTGACTCGTAAAGAGTAAAGGATTTGAACTTATTTCTGGTAGTTAAAAATTGGGCAAGAAGTGCTTTTGCATTGCTTGGCTTTGGATAAAATCGTGCAAATTGCCTTCCAGTAGTTACCAAATTAATTGTCCTACAGTAAGTGCTTTCATAGTTTCATGGTAACAGGGACACATGCCAAAGAATGATAGGACCTCCACATGTTCCGTTTCCTATCGACAAAGCCACACAAGTACATTCTTAGCCAGTTAGTCTGGAGTTGGTTAGTTCATATTGGCACCATGCTCCCTTGCATGATCATCAAAGTTTCTGGACAAAAGGAATAATGGTAGTGGATAGAAAGTAAGTTATCATACACGATTCCAACTTTGTACTATGTAATATTCTCAACTCTGCATTTACAGAAGTAAGTTTCAATGACTGAACGTACATCTCTTAATAAACTTTGTGCATTTACACTTTGGGAAACACTACTACTGCATTCACATTGTCCTAAATGCTAATTAATCCATGATTAATCTGAGACGAGCCTCCTTCAACATGTTAGTGCGGCTGCTTCTTTCACAAAATTCAGACAAATTCATGACTGCAACGAAATGCCGTACGTACTTCTGCACATAAGGAAGCATGAAAAACATCTTAATTTGCATGGGGAATTCAGGCAAACATGATACACAAGTTCACAAATTTCGGAAATCATTCAAAAATTTCAGAGGAAAGCGCCATCCGGCCAGGAGGGTGTGCCGGAGGGGAAAGGGTGGCGGAGGCGAGCAGGCGTAGCGGGAGGGGGAAGGGGCGGTGAGGGCTGGGGAGGCGCAACCGGTAGGGGGAAGGGTGGCGCCAGGAGCCGGGAGGGTGCTGGAGGGCGGCGCTAGGGCCAGGGAGGGTGGCGGCGGTGGTTGAACTAGGGGACATGGAGGCGATGGGTCAGAGGAGAGGAAGGCGATGGGTTGGAATGGCGACATGAAATGTGTGGGTATGCACGGGTTTAGTGCAAAAAGGATTAAGTGGATTGGAGGTGGGATTAGCACCCAAATCTTGGCTATTCATTCCAGATCCAACGCCCAACGTTGGCATTAACACCTTAGCACCTAAATATCCATTAGCACTAGATATGTTCCCTACACACACACACATACATATCTATGGACTGTCTGCACAGAATTTGATTACTTTCTCTGTAAAAAATTGTTACATTCTGAAAGTTCATTTACAATTCGATTATACATAAATTACAGTAAATTATTTATGTAATTTTTGTTTTTGGTCACTGTAATTATTCTTAAAAATCTCAATAACTCATATTTCTATCACATGATTCAAAATCTTACATGTAATTTTGGAGGTTGAGTAAAAATAAAGACAAAAAATAAAATTATATACCAAAAAATACGACAATGTGGTGAACCTGTTATGTTCGTTAGATATACTTTGAGAGGTTGAGTAAAAATAAAGATAAAAATAAAATTATGTACCAACAAAATACGAGAACGTAGTGAACCCGTTATGTTCCGAAGAAAAAATCATAATAGGTTCGGACCCAATTCATCATATGGGAAAAAAAATTCAAATTTCAAAGCATATTTAACGTACAGAAAAGTGACAGTTTTGGCTTCAAAAAACTATCGGAAGTTATATAGCAATTCTCTTGGAAAAAATAAGTTTCTCAAACTTGAACATTAACTTTTGGTTAAATTTTGAGCTCTAACATGTACATTAAACAATAAACTTGAACTACCCGACTCTACTTTTGTCCGTGAAGATATATCGAAATCTTAACTGATTTGGCCGTATAAGCGCAACAAAATTCCAAAACTAGCCCCTATAACCCCAAAATTCCCGATTTAGCCCCCCGTACCCACCTGCTGCGGTCCTGCACGGCGGTAGCCAACCTGTTGCCGTGCAGACCGAGCAGGTAGGTGCTGCCGTCCCCGACGGCAGCAGGTCAGGTGGCTTTACTCTTCAAATTTTTTCTGAAAAATTTATTTAATAATATTTGTTTGAGGAATTTTTAATATAATAAATGAGCTCAAAACATTATGAAATTTTTTTGGAGCCTCCTGGCATAGCGTCATTACTTTTGTAATTTTTTTGAAATTTAATCCATTTTTATTTTCTCGAAAAATTCTTTTAAGTACAATGTTGGTAGGAATTTTCTAATATAGAAACTGAGGTCCAAACAATATGAATTTTTTTTATCAGAATCCCTACACAGAGGACTTAATTTTGTAAATTTTATGTAATTTTATATGCTCCAAAATTATCTCGACAAATTCAGGGTTTAGGTCTGAAAAATTAGGAGAGACGTTTCGGAAATTAGGGTTTCATGATTTCATGTGACTTAAAATGTGTGAAGTTTACTACCATATGACTACTTTTGGTCGCTATGGTTCTTGATCATATTTTCGAAGATGCTGAGAACTTAACTGAAGGGGCTGAGAACGTCGTGATTACGAAGATGCCCTAAAACATAGAAGAATCGATGTCGCTGTGAATAGTTATTTCTGGAATTCCACCGGAAGAGGCATACTTGCAATATAGTATTGGCTCAGTGGAGACACAGAACCAGAACTACATTGTAGTCCGCGAACAGAAGCATGTTACATGTGGTCACATGCCATGATGGTTCGGCTAATTGCTTTAGTCATGCACGCTACTACTACGGTACATTGCGACACAAGCCTCCGGACCTTGTAAGTACGCATGCCTTTAGGGCATAGTAAAAAATATGACGAGTAGGAGGGGGACTACTACGAAATGGCTTAACCTCCTGCGTGGACCGAGACCATTTGCCCTTCCTTCCGAGCTCGGCCTTGTACTCCTCGCCGGCCGCCCTGGCCTCGGCCGCTATTTCTCGCTTTTTCTCACGCTCCCTCTCGCGTGCCTCGCGCTCCCTGCGTCTGCACGCCTCGAGATGGGCTTGTGTCTCCCGCCAGATACGCTGGTTGTGCTCTTAAGTTCGACGCTCCTCCTCTCGGATCTCGAGTCCCCTTTCGGCATTCCACTCATCGAAGTCGAGCTGCCACTGGTCGTGTGGGTGGATCTCTAGGTTGATCCACTTGCGGAAGCCACATAGCGGCTCCGGAGACTACAGGTAGACGGGAGAGATTGTTAGTACGTACTCTGAAAGAGAATTGGTACGTGAACTTACTGTAAGTACTCCTTACCGGCTATTCTGTTTTACTCTTGTTTGGCTATTAGTCGAGACGCGGAAAGCCTCCTAGTCGAAGTCTCTCCTCTCTGCACGTGGTCCTACCCACAGGAAGGAGCTTCCTAGCGACGATCCTTTTCCTATGATCTTTGCTGCCAGTCGAACTTGAGCATGAGCACATTTCGCAGGGTGTTTCTCACGTCTTAAGTTCTTAGCAATCATTACGACCAGTTTGGATACTACATATAAATAAAACAACTTATCGTTTATTGCATATTTTCTTTCTTGTCAAGACAAGTCTTATCTTCCAACCATATAATCTATTATTTGGTATTTCGATTATGGAAAACAGATCTACAACTACTTGAAGTCACACACTGGTTCCAACCACAGTTGATTTCCTAGTATTAATACGATCAATTTTTATTATAAAATCAGCACATACTATCAACAGTGGTCGTGACTTTTACTCTTATTCTTGTCTTACTGCTGTAGGATCACTGGAACTCGTGGCCTATATGAATTCGGATCACAATCCAAAACAAATCCCAGCCCTTTAAGTGTGTGACCCTATAGGTTTATGTGTAATCGGTCGTGACTTGAAAACTCTTTTCCGACTACGAATCGTCAGTGGTACCTAGCAGCACATAACGATTCCTGAACACACATAGAATATATCGGACGAACCTTAATGCAATATGATGTACGACCAGGTCCATATCACTAGCGACCAGCTCGTATCTCTATACGACCAGTTCATATTTCGTCTCAACCTATTAGTAACTCCTTATGACCAAGTTTCGACCACTTAGTGACCATGTTCGACCAACCTAGACGCAAGCTGTGGTGTAGTGTTAGGTTTGGCCGAACAGTTGTCTTGCACCTCCTTTTATAAGCCACGGGTTGGCATGGTGTGGTTAAATCTTATATTTTTGCAGAGAGAAGCCATGTCCCATTTTTAAGAGTGTTGTCACGTCCTACTTTGCAGAGTGCTGTCATTTCGGTCTGAAAAAGCTGTCATTACGTGGGTGTAAGAATTATGAGGTTGTCTGTAACCTTACAGATTTAGGTCTCCAAAATTTGGAATATAGTATTTCAAAATTAGGGTTTGATTAATTCGCACGCAAAGTATTCATAACGGAGTTAGACAGAGGCATACATGATACAAAGGAGTACAACAACGTCGCAAATGCATACATCACGTAGTGCAGGGATGCATAGATAAAGAGTGGATATTACAATCTGACTAGAACTGAACTTCTACTTTGCAAGAACAAGAAATAATAGAAGCAAAAACTGCAAAACTAGCCATGTTAACTAATTTCTGAATCATTTTCTCAACCCTTTCCATCCTTTCATCCAATCTTTTAAGCTCATTATCTTTATTTTCCGTCTGTTGATCAGAGGCTCGAGGCACTTGACGAAATGCAGCAATAGCACGGGTGTCTTCTTGCAAGGCAGCAATTTGCATTGCAATGTCTCGAACCTCTGGCACTGCTTCATCAGCCCACAGCCAGAACCGACATGTTGTGTTTTGTAAAAAGAATTACAACTGCAAGTGAAAAAACATATTGTCTCCATAGAAGTTCGTTGGGGATGATCAGGCACAAGTTACCATATGATTTGAACACTTCATGAATACTCGGGATGGATTGGTTGGCGTATGGGAGGTGAACACATTCACTGGATCCCTGCAACGAGGGAAAACCAAGTGCTGCTGTAGTGTTTCTAATTGCATGCTCACTCGGAAGTTTGATGAGGTCGTAGACATCCCGTTTAAAACTGGAAAAATGACAAGATGAAGTGAAGAGTGAGGGGAATGACAGCTAAAACATCCATATATATAGCCCCATATATATAGCCTACGGGTAAATTGCAATTGGGTTTAACAAAATTCGCGTCCACGAGGCAGGGGGCCGAGGAGGTATTGCGGGACAGCATTGTGTTATGTCTTTACGGTTTAGTAAGTTAAAATCGGGAGGTAGAGTTGTCGTTTGTATTGAATATTTCGGAGAACATTTTGTGTACATAAATCACAAAGGTAGAATGCACATTGACATTACATAATAAGTTTTTCACGGCCATGACATTAGCTAGGGTGCATCGTCGTGTCGCTTGCCCGGACGGGGTAGTTGATCCTCAGGGAAGGTGAACCTGTCCGGGGAGTGGCGCACGTCTCGAAGGTCGTAGTAGGGGTGCTACCTGGGAGGCGAAGCTGGGGTGATCTCAGCGTGGGGGTCCGGCCTCCGCTGAAGCAATACTATATTGCAAGTATGCATCTTCTGGTGGAATTTCAGAAATAATCATTCACATCGACATCGATTCTTCTATGTTTTAGGGTATCTTCGTAATCACGACGTTCTCATCCCCTTCAGTTAAGTTATCAGCATCTTCGAAAATATGATCAAGAACCATAGTGATCAAAAGTAATCATGTGGTAGTAAACTTCACACATTTCAAATCACATGAAATCATGAAACCCTAATTTTCGAAACGTCTCGTCCTAATTTTTCAGACCTAAACCCTGAATTTGTCGAGATAATTTCGGAGCATATAAAATTACGTAAAATTTAGACAATCAAGTCCTCTGTGTAGGGAGTCTGACAAAAAAAAATCATAATGTTTGGACCTCAGTTTCTATATTAGAAAATTTCTACAAACATTGTACTTAAAATAATTTTGCAGAGAAAATAAAAATGTATAAATTTTTAAAATATTACACAAGCAAGCACACTATACCAGGAGGCTCCACAAAAAAATTCATAATTTTTTGAGCTCATTTATTATATTTAAAAATTTCTCAAACAAATATTATTAAATAAAATTTTTAGAAAAATTTTGAACAGTAAAAGCCACTGCTTCTTTGTCGGGGACGGCAAGCACCTACTCTTCATGGTCCCAAGACGGCAGAGATTTGGTCAGTATAGCGTAACAAAATTCTAAAACTGGCCCCTATAACTCTAAAATTCCCGATTTAGCCGCCCGTACCCACCTGTTGCGGTCCCACACCTGCTGCCGTGCGGGACCGCAACAGGTGGGTACGGACGGCTAAATCAAGAATTTTAGGGTTATAGGGGTCAGTTTTAGAATTTTATTGCGTTATACAGCCAAATCAGTCCAGATTTTGAAGATATATACATGACACGAGCAGTCTAGCCATACCTAGGGGAATAAATCAAGCAAGAAGGGAAAAAAAAACTTCATCGAACAGATTCGGATATCTCCATCCCATAAAATTTCCGGTCAAAAGGAAGGTAATAAACGATGATTTCGTGGTACGTCCTTGCTGAGAAATTCGATTGGATGCGTGTGAAACTGATCTCTGCTCGTATGGTTCTGAAAGGATAACCACGTATACGGTCTTATGTCTGGACCGATCGACTGGTGATGCAGGTAATCTGACAAAAGAGCAATGGACACATGCTGGAAGTCAGTACGGTACAAGCCACCATTCCAATCAGTTATCACCACTGACCTGAAATTCCACGTATTGGTCAAGATAAACTGTATATCTGTACCCGTACACATACGCAATAAATTATTGTGAAGTGGATATACGGTTGAGAGAGAAGAATTTCCATGCAGGATATGCAGAATTCTATTCTATTTGCAGGACAGGGTGTCGGGCCCGGATTTTGAAAATCCGAATTATCTGTGAAAACACTTTGTTATTCTTTAGATCAGTAGATAGCACTCACATATATATCATTGAATCATTTCATACACGATGTAAACTAAATCAAATATTATATTACAAACATCAGAGTCACATAGACCGCGTCGGGTCGAGTTTTACAATAAAGGCCGAACATGCCAAATGATTACATTACAAAAGTAGCAGAAACGACAGCAAAAGCAAAAGGGGTATGGCACATCTCACCACAGGCAAGCGACCGGTGAAACCCGTGTGTGTCTGATATTAACTAAACACTTGGGTAATATCGGATGCACGCAAGCACCGACGGAGTGAGCTGGACTGAGGCGAGACCTAGACTAAAAGAACTAAACTACTCTTCATCATCTCCTGGACCTCCAACTTCTGAATCCTAATAGTGGGCATAATGTCCTTAATTTTCTGCTTCTGAGGTTTGGGGGAAAGAGTGGGGATGAACACAACTACCGTGCTCACGAGCCAACACACAAGATGCAGTAATAACACATGCAAGGCTTAACAAGCGGGCACGAGCGTGCCAGGGCGGCTCGGCGCTGAGCCGGGGGGTGGGGGGAGAAGGGGCAAGGGGAGGCTTAGGCCAAGCAGGTCGAGAGGGAGAGAGGAGCTGGGCAGATGGGCCGGGGGAGAGGAGTGAGCTGAGCCCAAGAGAGGAGAGGGGAAAGAAATTTTGAACTGAGATTCAAATTCGAATTTGAATCCGAATTTCAATCAAGATTGAGGTTAGATATTTTTTTTGAAAATACTCATTAATTTGAATTAGGGCTGAAACTACCAATGATAACGGTAAATACTATTTGTTGTCTGAAAACAGGATGTTACACGGGGCAAGCACAGCCCAAGTACACGGGGAAAACAGAGGCAAGTTTCCACAACTCGTGGACTTTTTAGCTTCAAGAGGCCGCTATTTTCTATGGAAAATGGAAGGAAGTGACGGGTTAGGCTGCACCGGAGAGTGACACACACCATGCCATGCGTGCATCTTAATTCAGTTACGTGGTTACGAGTCAAATTAACTTGGCTAAGGGTGCAACGTAACACAACATGTATAGCTGTGCGCATGCACGTACCTGTGGGCTGTGGATATGGAAATGTACCAAACTAGCCACCGAAACTTGTATATAAGGGGGTGTGCGCTTGCATATTGGTACATAGCATCCAAGAGCAACAGATAGCTTGGGCGTAGCCAAAGGGTAATATAGCTGAGAGAAAAATGGCTAGGCGACAAGTTACTTCCATGTTTGCAGTTGCCCTGATCATTGGAACATTTGCTTCTGTTCCTACAAGTACTTATCATTCTCTGTTTCCTTTCTCTGTTTTGCATGCACATGCTGTGAGTGTTTACTAGCTAGAGTAAATTAAAACATTGAAGAGCTCATATAGCGTGCAGTATTATAGATGGCACTTTGTAATGGATTATATATAAAAATAATAATAACTGTTGGCTGATTTTGAACCAAGAAATTAACTAGGCACTTGGTATTTTATAGTAGTAGTACTAGTTAAGATGCCCCCATGTAGCTCTCATGCGTGCACGCCAGCAGGGGAATTTTAGGTCCTCGTCATTTTGCTTTTGCATAATTATGCCTTTAAATGCAGGCACGTAAGATTTAGTAGCGCATTCCTTCCGTACTTCATGGGGAAACCTAAGCGCACACACATAGTCACAGTCACATCTCATCACGTAGTGAGCTGATAGCTAACGGCTGGGTGCCACTCTTGGCTCTGACTTATTCGCAGCTGTGCAATCCATCGGCGTCTGCTACGGCGTCCTGGGCAACAACCTCCCATCGCGGAGAGACGTCGTGCAGCTCTACAAGTCCAAGGGCATCAATGGGATGCGCATCTACTTTCCCGACAAGCAGGCCCTGGACGCCCTGCGCAACTCGGGCATAGGTCTCATGCTCGACGTCGGCAACGAAAAGGTTGGCGAACTCGCCGCGAGCGGCTCGAACGCGGCCTCCTGGGTCCAGAACAACGTTAGGCCCTACTACCCTTCCGTCAACATCAAGTACATCGCCGTCGGCAACGAGGTTGGCGGCGCCGCCACGCAGAGCATCCTCCCGGCCATGCGGAACCTCAACGGTGCCCTCGCTGCTGCCGGCCTCGGAAGCATCAAGGTGTCCACGTCGGTGAAGTTCGACACGATCGCCAACTCTTTCCCGCCCTCCAAGGGCGTGTTCGCGCAGTCCTACATGAAGGACATCGCGCGGTTCTTGGCGAGCACCGGCGCGCCGCTCCTGGCCAACGTGTACCCCTACTTCGCCTACAGAGATAACCCGCGGGACATCAAGCTCAACTACGCCACCTTCCAGCCGGGCACGACGGTGAGGGACGACGGCAACGGGTTGACCTACACGAACCTCTTCGACGCGATGGTCGACGCGGCGGTCGCCGCGTTGGAGAAGGCCGGGGCGCCGAACGTCAGGATTGTCGTGTCGGAGAGCGGGTGGCCGTCGGCCGGCGGGTTCGGGGCGACGGTGGATAACGCGCGGACGTACAACCAGGGCCTGATCGATCATGTGAGCCGGGGCACACCGAAGAGGCCCGGGGCGTTGGAGACGTTCATATTCGCCATGTTCAACGAGAATCAGAAGACGGGGGATGAGATCGAGAGGCACTTTGGGCTCTTCAACCCGAACAAATCGCCGGCGTACGCGATCCGGTTCTAATTAGCTACAAATACGTACAAACGTATACCTTCAACCTAAATAAGTTGCATGCAGTAATAAAATGTAACGTGCATGCACCCATGGAAGGCAGGCATGAACTTCCTGGAGATCATGAATAACAAAGAGGACTAGTTCTATAAACTTCTGATGCATGCATATTTTCTACAGCGGGATGAACTGATGATTGACAGATCTCACTGAGGATGTATCTAAATTTGACATTGCCTTTCCATATAAGGAGAGACGACGTACAATCTCAAATGCCACATCACATGGGCAAAAAAAAAAAAAAAACGGGCACTACACAAGTCAAAGCACCATTAGTTGATTCAGCTAATTTTTGCACTCCAAACAGAGAAAAGCTACGGAGCATGACGGCCATACATGAATTAATTGCACCACTACGTACGTTATACGTAAGAGATTGGTATAAAACGCACGGATATACGGTTTGGAGGCAATCAAAGTAGCACTAAAGAATCCGTTGCACCTGCAGAAAATTTCCATGCTAGTTTGTACAAAGTTTTAAGCTGGCAGGACTTCTCTCTCTCTCCAGGGGAACAGCACCGTAATCCGTGTTCGTACTTAGCATGTGTCTATTCATGAGGTTCATGAAAATTCTCAAATCCTATGTACGGAATTGATCTCAGCCGGAGGGCAGCATCGTCGAAGGTTATGTAACCAAAGAGGTCATTGAGTTCTGCGTCGATTACATGGCTCAAGTCGAACCAATAGGTGTGCCTCGATCTCGCCATGAGGGGAGGCTCGAGGATATCGGGACCATCGGAAGGAAAGCAATCACTCCAGATATGGATGCGTATGCTCAAACCTATTTCACGGTCTTGTAACATATGACTAAAGTGTCCCCATATATCGACCAGCACGAGGACGTACTTCGAGCAAAGAATCCGGAGCGACCGAATGATTGGATCACGAGACAAAACTACCCTCGATTCAACCAATGGTTGAAGGAGTGACTCGCTAGGAGCTTGTCAGTGATATACTGACATGGTTGGCAAAATGGTCAATATTTACAGTTACGATATGGCAAGGATACGACATAAATGAGTACACATTCTATACGTAGGGTCTGGATATAAAAGGCACTAACCAGAACAGCGGTGTCCGCATAGATGCGTTCACTACCAATGGGTTGATGAGCTCCTACTATGGGTTCATAGAGGAGATTTGGGAGCTCAACTACGTGTTTTTCAAGATCCCCCTGTTTCGGTGTCGTTGGATCCATCTCCCACAAGTGAAGGTCGATAAGTACGGTGACGAGGATTGTTAATTAATTATTTAGATATATCTTTATTATAAATAACCTAGATCATCTATTGGACCCAAGTTAGCTTTGTTGAGCCCAAGATCAATCAAGCAATCAGGCGAAGGGCAAAGCTTTTAGGCAAGGATATTACTGGCTGACAGCTCTGCAAGATGCCATACACCTGGTTAAGACATATGAGCAATCTCAATTCCATACTGGACAAGTGCACCAACCATCTTATCAATTACAGACCATTCCCTTGTCATGACCTTTTTCAACTTGAAGTATCGATATAGTTGGACCACTACTGCAAGCACCTAATGGGTATAAATTCTTATTTGTGGCCATTGATACATTCACTAAGTGAATAGAATCTGAGCCAGTCATT
Source organism: Hsuehochloa calcarea (assembly GCA_036346395.1). Classification (NCBI taxonomy): domain Eukaryota; kingdom Viridiplantae; phylum Streptophyta; class Magnoliopsida; order Poales; family Poaceae; genus Hsuehochloa; species Hsuehochloa calcarea. The sequence continues at coordinate 65,218,585 of CM070593.1, read as the reverse complement.
CGTATAACGGCTGTGACAGCAAAGAAATTCTTCATACAGAACGTTGTCACAAGATTTGGAGTACCCAGTCGTCTCATCACAGACAATGGGAGCCAATTTATTAGTGACGTATTCCAAGATTATTGTGATAAAATTGGCACCAGGATCTGCTTTGCTTCAGTAGCACATCCATAGAGCAATGTAGCAGTAGAAAGGGTTAATGGTTAAATTATACAAGGCATAAAAAAGAGAGTTTTTAATCGCCTTAAGGCACGCTCAAAGACTTGGATGGATGAGCTCTTCACTATCCTGTCGGACCTGGATTTCTTAATCCAGAATCCTCTGTGAAAACACTGTGCTATTCCCTGGATCAGTAGATAGCACTCACAGATACATCACTGAATCATTTCATACCATTCATTAATTCAATACATCAAAGTTTACATAGACCGCTTCGGGTCGAGTTTTACAATAATGGCCGAACAGGCCAAAAGATTACATTACAAAAATAGCGGAAGCGACAACGGAATCAAAAAGGAGTGAGAGCACATCTCTCCACAGGCAAGTGACTGGGGAAACCTGTGTGCGTCCGATATTACCCGAAAGACTCAGATAATTCAGGATGCACGCAAGTACTAACGGAGTCAGCTAGACTGAGGTGAGACTAGATTAGCTAAAGACTAAACCACGTTTCAAAAATTATGGGTCTTCAGACGTCTGGTTCCTCGTAATAGTCGTAAGCTCCAAGATTTCCTGCTTCTGAGGGTTGGGGAAAGAGCGAGAGTGAGCACAACTACCGTGCTCGCGAGGCAATATAACAGATGCAATAATATACATGCAAGACTAAACAAGGATGGCTCGGGTTCTTTTATTTACGCAAAGCAACACTTTCATTTATCTTAAGAATAAAATTCCTATGACTTAGCATTTTAAACAAATTGCATTTTGTTAAAGAAAGTAATGGCAATATTAATAACAGTAGATACTCCCTTCCATCGGAGACTCTACACATGTTTAATTTGATTGGAGCTACCTCCACACATTAACCACACTGGATACGACGATCCAGGGAAAACACCAAACCTCAGGCTAGATGAGCCGACCTAGTTTTTATTCCACACACAAAGGTTTTTGAAATAGAACTGACTCAAGTTAAGTTCCCATGTCCGCCTATGATCGTAGGCGCGGCTGTTTAAACAGTTTTGACTCTGCAGAGTTTGTATACTGTACCCACAAGAGACAATCGTACTCGATACCCCACATGATTCCGTAGTCATGTAGTTGAGCGATCGTCACAATAACCTTTCGAACTACCTTGCTCCTTTCGTCATCTTACCCATATGGGGTTACGCTCATACATTGTGTGAGATATTCACCTTAGCGACTGGAGTAGTTGAACGTGGAGTCAACATACCCCTCAGCGACTGACAAACTTCACATTTCCTCGGTGTCCCTTTCAAGCCGGAACGCATCCTGCCACTTGCACATTCCCTCTCTCCCACCTTGCGAGATGACATTCAGAGTTTGATAATTTTACTAAGCCAAGTTGCACTTTGCATACTTGTGGCTGCAGTAGGACTTACGGTTTAATGTATCATCAACTACATTAACATTTTTAGGATGGTAATGGACATCCAAATTGTAATCTTTTATCAGTTCTAACCATCTTCTCTGTCGAAAGTTGAGATCTACTTGCGTGAAAATGTACTTGAGACTCTTGTGGTCTGTGTAGATATCACAATAATTTCCAATCAAATAATGCCGCTAAAATTTTAAGGCATGCACTACTGCTGCTAATTCCAAATCATGAGTTGTATAATTGTCTTCGTGGGGATGGAGTTGTCTGGATGCGTAAGCTATAACTTTTTCACCTTGCATGAGTAAGCAACCAAAACCTTAACGCGAAGCGTCACAATAAACTTCAAAATCCTGATTCTTGGAGAGCACTGGCGCCCCACCCCTGGCCAACGTGTACCCCTACTTCACCTAAAGAGATAACCCGCGGGACATCAAGCTCAACTACACCACCTTCCAGCCGGGCACGACGGTGAGGGACGACGGCAACGGGATGACCTGTTAGGAATAGCAACTTGTATTATCAGGGGGCCAATGGGCCAGTATATATACACAAGTACATGTTACAGATAAGAAAACCAAATAATATCTAGCGTCCTACTCTAACATATATATATATCTCTAACACCCCCCCTCAAACTCATGGTGGATCAACAACACTGAGTTTGGAAAGGTAGAAGCCGTGCTGTGCTCGAGTCTGGGCCTTCATGAAGAAATCCGCTATCTGAAGCTCTGAAGGCACATACTGAAGAGCAATCACCTGATCATGCACACAAGACCTCATGAAGGAAGTATCAACACCAATATGCTTGGTGAGCTTATGCTTCATATGATCACGGACAATACTGATAGCACCTGTACTGTCTAACAAGAGAGGAGTCAGTGTAGTGGCAGAAACACCAAAATCCTCAAGTAACCATCGTAGTCAAGTAATCTCTACTGTCAAGAGAGCCATAGCTCGCAACTCACCCTCTGCACTCGAACGGGACACTGCAGTTTGTTTCTTCGTCTTTCAGGCAATGAGAGAACCACCAAGAAAAACACAGTAAGTAGAGATAGACCGGCGATCAGAGGGATCGCTCGCCCAAGTAGCATCCGAATAAGCCTGAAGCTGTAACGAGCTGGAGCATGGAAAGAAGAGACGGCGAGAGATAGTCCCACGAAGGTATCGTAGAACTCGAAGAAGGTGGCTATAATGGACCTGAGTGGGAGTGGAAACGAACTGACTCAGAACATGAACTGGATAAGTGATATCAGGACGAGTAACAGCAAGGTAGACAAGACTCCCAACAAGATGACGATAGCGAGTTGGATCAGAAATAGGCTCGCCATCAGAAGGCCGGGGATGAACGTTGAGCTCCATGGGAGTCTCAACAGTACGCTGATCAGTGAGAGAAGCGCGATCAAGAAGATCCTAAATATACTTCTCTTGGGACATAAAGAAACCATCTGGAGTGGAAGTAACCTCAATCCCAAGGAAGTAACGAAGAGGACCAAGATCCGACATAAGGCGCTTACATCGACGAGCCTTGACAAAGGCAATGTACTCAGAATCATCTCCAGTGATGATCATATCATCAACATATAGAAGAAGAAGAGTCCGACCACGAGACGAAGTGTGGACAAAAAGAGCAAGATCATAATCACTAGCTGAGAAGCCAGCAGCAGTGACCACAGAGGAGAAACGCTCAAACCAAGCACGAGGGGCTTGTTTAAGGCCATAGAGAGAGCGACGAAGACGACAGACCATACCCTCAGGAACAGAATACCCAGGTGGTGGATGCATGTAGACCTCCTCACGCAACTCGCCATTAAGAAAGGCATTCTTTACATCAAGCTGAGAAACGGACCAATGGCGAACAGATGCCACCGAAAGAAGAGTGCGAACAGTGGTCATGTGGGCCACAGGAGCAAAAGTCTTGTCGTACTCACGACCATCCTCCTGCTGAAAACCACGAGCAACAAGACGCACCTTATAGCGCTCGAGAGAGCCATCAGAGCGAGTCTTAATCTTATAGACCCACTTACACGTGATGGGACGAGAGTGAGATGGAAAATGAACAAGATCCCAAGTACTAGTACGCTCGAGAGCAGTAATCTCCTCGGCCATAGCATGCTGCCACTCAGGATGAGTAACAGCATCCCGGTAGCAGACGGGCTCATGGGTAGTTGCACCAGCAAGACCAAAACGGGCAGGAGGCCGAATCGACCGACGATCGCGGAGACCGTAGTGAGGAGATGATGGCCCATCAGAGGAACATGGAGCATCAGGAGAAGATGAAATATCAGGGGAAGATGGTTCATCTGGAAGAGCCTCAATACGAGGTCGACGAGTGTAAAAGAGAGTGGAAGGAGCCTGAGAAGCCACAGGCGACAAAGCAGGAGGCGACAACGGCGGAGAAACCTCAGAAGATATATGTGGAGACTCAGTGGGACGGATGGACGAGGGCAAGACAGAGATGGGTGTATCTGGAAAGGTCAAAAAAGACAGGGACTCCACAGAGGAAACCGAAGGAGAGGCAGGACGTGGGTAGAAGGGACGGGACTCGTCAAAAGTCACATCCCGAGAAATTCGCATCCGTCGACCAACAGGATCACAGCACCGATAGCCCTTGTGCTCGGTACTGTATCCCATAAAAACACACTCAACAGGCTGAGCGGTTAGTTTGGTGCATTCCCGATGTGCAAGGAGAGCGAGCAAGCGCACCAAAGCAGACGAAGGCGAGTAGTGCGGAGAAAGATCACAGAGGCGGCAACTAGGATCTCACCGAAGAGCGAAGAGGTGGATGTTGGCGAGATAGGTGGCGGTGGAAGCGACCTCGGCCAAAAGTGAGGTAGAATAGAGGCAGCAATCACCAGTGTACGGGCCGTCTCAAGGAGGTGACGATGCTTGCGCTCAGCGACACCATTCTGAGCTTGAGCACGGGACGTTTAGCGGCGAGAGTGCCACCTTTCGGCAAAGAAGGCTGCGCGAGTAATGAGAGAGGTACTCGCTAGCAAAGTCAGTGCGAAAGACTCGAATAGGAGTGGAGAACTGTGTGTGAATCATAGTGACAAATTGTTTATAGATAGACAAAGCCTCACTACGGGAAGACATAAAGCATATCTAAGTGTGACGAGAGAAGTGATCTATAAAAATGATATAATATCGATGGCCCTTTCGAAAGGAAGGAGCCGGACTAAACATCCGAATGAATAAGATCAAATGGTCGCTGAGACACAGACTCACTATGAGAATAGTGAAGCTGAATCTGTTTCCCTAACTTACAGCCCTGACAATCTAAAGATACGTCTCCTGAGACAGACCCCAGAAGACCACGACGGACTAAAGATGACAGACGAGATCCACAGATGACCAAGGCGGTGGTGCTCTTGTTGGAAAGAGTGGTAGGCGAAGTGGCGGAAGTGGAGAGGCGGTGGCGGCGGTGGCGGCGAAGGAAGGTGAAGCGGTCAAGCTCCAGAGAGGCATTTGTGAGTCAAGGCGCCGAGGGCCAAAACCAACCAAAGCCCCCGTCTGGCGGTCCTGAACACAACAAGAGTCAGAGTCAAGAATGACCCGACAACCAAGGTCAGTAATCTGTCCAGCAGAAAGAAGCTGCATGGTTAGGCGAGGAACATGAGCAACAGAAGGAACATGAAAAAGATGAGTTGCTAAGAGGTCATCGACCAGAGACAGAAAAAGAGGTACCATCGCAGTAGAAGCACACCGACAGGAAATCAAGAGGTGTAACAAAAGACAGAGTGGAAGAATCGGAAGTCATGTGAAAAGATGCTCCGGAATCAAGGATCCACGGGGAGGTACCTGACTGTGTAGGAGGTGGTTTCTCAGTGTCTGAAGAGTCAGTCGCAGAATCTGTAGAACCTGTAGAGGAAGAACCTGAAGCGGCAAGCAGGCGTCGAAGTCTGGCAATCTCCTGCTCAGTGAGAGAAAACGCGGAAGTAATGCAGACGTCGATGTAGAAGTACCGGTGCCAGTGCTAGGAGAAGAACGGCGTGAAAGATGCCGCTGCTTCTTGTAGTACTGGGACTCAATGTGGCCGACCTTGTCGCGATGGGAGCGGCGAGGACGGCCACCGCCGGATGGAGGGCGGCCACCACCACCGGTGGCGGCCATTGGAGGAAGCGATGTAATGAAGCGTGCCGGCGCCTGTGTAGCAGTGGGCGGGTGGCGAGCACGGAGGGGTGTGGCATCAGACCAGCACCACTCAGACGAGTCGCCTCTGCACGTATCTCGATAAGGGCATCCAGAAGAGTGACACGAGGGTGGCGTGCAAGAAGCTGGACACGCCCGCCGAACTTCGGGGCGGCGAGTAAGGAACTCGTGACACGCGAAACTCAGATCAAGACGCACGTCCAGCAAAGACGAACGAGCGGGGGCGGCGGCCGGCGGTGCGAAGAGAGTCCGATTGATGCCGCATGTGAGAACTCGAGCATAGAAGACGTCAACAGTAGCATCACCCTGTTGAAGAGAGTGCTCCTAGCGAACCACTGACAGGTAGAGGGCATCTCCAGAGGGTTCGTAGCGCTGACGAAGGTGAGTCCACATCTGGACAGCCGAAGAAAATCCGACAACCTCAGAAGAGAACTAAGGCTGGACACTGGCGATGAAGACAACAGCATCCCGAGCGTCGTCGTCGCACCACTGAGTGTAGGTAGTCAAGCGATCCATGTAGAAATACAGAGCCTCTTGGTAGGCAGAGGCAGCCTTCTCATCAGCAAGGCCATCAACCTCAACAGCAGCCTTGTCGGCTATCGAGGATAGCGCAGCAGACGTAGGCTTCGTCGGAGGAGTAGGGCACGGTGGGTAGGTGACATCGCCAGAGAGGACGCACCAGAGACGAAAACCACGCATGTAGATACGCATGTGAGACACGAAGTCAGATACCTATTTTTTTCACATTTCCCAGGATTTTCTACAGCGGGATGAAGTGATGATTGTCAGATCTCAGTGAGGATGTATCTAGATTTGACATTGCCTTTCTATATAAGGAGAGACGACGTACAATCTCACATGCTACGTCACATGGGCAAAAAAAACGGGCACTACACAGGTCAAAGCACCATTAGTTGATTCAGCTAATTTTTGCACTCCAAACAGAGAAAACCACTAGCTACGGAGCATGACGGCCATACATGAATTAATTGTACCACTACGTACGTTATACGTAAGAGATTGATATAAAACGCACGGATATACGGTTTGGAGGCAATCGAAGTAGCACTAAAGAATCCGCTGCACCTGCAGAAAAATTCCATGCTAGTTTGTACAAAGTTTTAAGCTGGCAGGACCTCTCTCTCTCTCTCTCTCTCTCTCTCGGGGGAACAGCACCGTAATCCGTGGAACTTGCATGTCATTCAAGAACAAGAGCAGACAATTACTAGCTAGATCATGCAGCGCCCCGGATCGATCGGTCTCCGATACGCCTTGCTGTTCACCTCGATCGCCGCGCGCGGCCGCCGGTGGTGACCGTCCCGAACAACGGACGGTCTTGGGTATGGTGGACGCCCAGACTTCGACGCGATATGGTGGACGTCGCCCGTGCGCGCGCGCGTGGCGGCGATCTTGGCGGTCCTCGTGTCAGGACTGGCTGGCACCTGGCAGTATGCGCAGAAGATGTTACTGATCAGCCATGCATGCGCCATGCGGTCGATCCTTGGGACGCCGAGGCGGCCCGGCCCGATCGAGACGTACCGTCACGCTCACGCCTACCGTGCCGGCTACCTGAGGTCACGCACGTACGTAACGTACGCCTGCCTGCCTCAACGACTCTTGACGATCGAGTTTATTACGCTACTCTCCAATTCGGATCGGTCCAGGTCATCGTAACTCATAAGTGGTGGTAGGTGCTTGCGCACATACTTCCCGCTTATGTTTCATACGTCCAGTGGCTCCGGAGGACTATGTGCGCACGAGCCGCGCTAGCGCCTAACAGTCTAGAGGGTCAGGCCAGGCATGTGCTCTACCCTTACCGCCGACAGGCCAGGCCGCCGGAGGGTTAGGGTTGGTACGTGGCTACCCACCACCGTCGTTCTTGGACCCCTGCATGGTAGCGTCAGGGCAATAACTGTTTTTTCATGACCTATTTGGACAGGACGGGTACGGCGGGTATGACACTTGGGCACGCGCCATGGCCCATGCCAAAGGTACGTTTCATCCCTTCAGGTTTGTTCACATCGATATATTGCACGAATAAACAATATTTGTCGTGCAGGTTTCGCGTCTCAGCCGGGAGTTGAGCTTACAAATATATAAAAACAGAGGAAAAATGACATGTATCTTCTGGAAATGAATGAGGTTGTTCTTTATTTCTATCAACTGACTATTACAAGGAGTGTCTGTAATCTAGATCAAAGCTAATCCTAGTAACATTGGGCGCAATACTTACTATGACTTTGCAATCTAATCGACTGGTTGTTTTCTGAGAGTGATTCCCAATCGATCCTATCTTCGTTCCCCCTCTTTCCACCTTCCGCGATTCTCCTTAAGTAGTTGATGAAGCGTTGGCAGTTATCCCTTGGAGAGACGTCTGTTAGGAAGTGACGCGTTTGGTCGGAGAGAGACGTCAATTCACTACTACAGAACACGTCATCACAGACGGTTCGGAACCGTCATCACAGACGGTTTCCGAACCGTCTATATTTATACGTCTGTGATAACAAGCAGTTACCACAGACGGTTCAAAACCGTCTGTGATAACACTTATCACGAGCGGTTTTTAACGAAACCGTCTGTGATAACCACTTATCACGGACGGTTTACTTTAAAAACCGTCTGTGATAAGTGATTATCACAGACGGTTTTTAACGTAAACCGTCTGTGATAACAACTTATCACAGACGGTTTACGTTAAAAACCGTCTGTGATAACCACTTATCACAGACGGTTTACTTTAAAAAACCGCCTGTGATAAGTTGTTATCACAGACGGTTTTTAACGTAAACCGTCTGTGATATGTCTAGTAGCACGAGCGGTTTACTTTAAAATCGTCGTGAAGGCTATTACCACGCACGGTTTTATGTTGAAACCGTGCGTGGTAATAGCCTTCCTGACGATTTCAACATAAAATAAATGCGTAGTCTTGGCGACCCTAGCTACATTGTTTCTTTGTTTTTGGCGACCTCGGGAATTGCTAGCCATGCCCTCTAAAACAAGCATGTACAAAAAACAGATACATCGCAGAGAATCAATTGTTGACAACTCAAATTGACCATTACTCAAAATAAATTAATAAAGATCGAATTTGTTGAAGTATTTTTGCTATAGTTGTACAATTGGATTACAATTAAATCAATTGTTTGCGTGAATCTACGGGTCGGCGATGGAGTGAAACTCTCCTTTGTTAACTATTTACATCATGATAAAGGTGCATAGGCGCCTCGAACTTCCACGAGCTCTTGCATAGCGAGTCCATATAAATCTATTATCAAACCCGCGCTAGGTCAAGAAAAAATGGTAAGGATATATATTTGAATTTACAATTACAAAAAATTATTTGAGATTGACAAACCTCAGGATTCTTCATCTTAGCACTAATGATTTCTTTGCATATGATGGCAAGCGTAGAATGCACATAGCTCATCATTTTTTTCTTTGGCGACCTTTGCAAAAATAGAATTACATATGTACGTATAGTCGGTTGAAGACAAATTTTTATGAAGTATGATATATATAGGATTATTGTGTTGTAGCGCGTCTAGGAAATTTAGTCACGTGTGTTAGTTGGTATTTGGATCCTTTGTATCTTCCTTGTTGGCTAACATAGGAGATGAGCGAACTACATAATTGAAAAAAGTTATCCTCGGGCATTTCAAGCGAAGGAAGACTACAATAGAGTTATGTATGGAGAAATGATCATACTTGTCGAGTATTCCTTGCGAGAATCTTTGAAGTCGTGATCGTTTCGACTAGGAATCAAGATATATCACGTGTTCCTCTTGGGTATAATGACTAAAAGGATCGATGGTACCTACTCATGTATGTCGCTATAACTATTAAACCTAAGTACAAATGAAATTTGAATAGCAAATAGTGAAGCACTTACCCACGGTTGTAGGGCACCGGTATGTAGTCCTTGCGATTACGAAGAAGCAATGGCGTCGTTATATAGTTCTCGGCGAAGGTCGCGTGCGCTTGGATGGTTTGCATAGATACCACGTGTGGGTCGAGAAACCACGGTTCTCGCCCTTCGGGCATTTTTCATCATGTATCTATACATAAGCAATGAGTTGCGATATTTATCGGTATTACATGAATGTAGAACTTGATTGTACACACTTACGATGTCCAACATCGTAGAAGCGGCGTCGAGGGCTTCGAGATTGAATAGGTTGAATAAGTCGTTGAACCCCACCACGAAGTTGCGGCCCGTTGAAGAAATGCTCATCCTTGTATGCGACGGTGATTCGATGTCGCACCCTTCTTTGCGGTATTCCGCAAGTACCGTGCATGCAAAGCGACAAGCAAATCAGCGTGGGCTAATTGTGCGTTAGAGCACAGCGGTTTTCGATGGAGTACTTCCGTGCTACGGGACTTGGGAGGCGGCTTAATGTTCGTCGATTTGGCCTTAACGATTGGCGGCGTCTTCTGCGAGGCGACTCGGGAACCGATCTGGTATGCGCTTTTGTTGTTCCTTGGCGTCTTCTCCACGAGGCCGATGAGGTGGCCTTACGAGGCGAAATATGAGGTGGAGTCATGGAGGTTCCGTTGGAGAGGAATGGTCTGTCGAGATTGCGGCCTTCTTTGGGTCGGGGCGATGTCCGTCTTGGGCCTTGGATAAAGCGTACGGCATCCCCTAGTGTTGTGATCTCTTCGTTTGGGCGAATGTCCAGCGGGACGGCCATGAAATGTTGATGTACCATGTCCACCTCCACCCTTGCGTAACCATGTGCCACCTGGACACCGTGCTGCACTGCTCCTTCCTGGTATGGATGCACCATCCCCCTTGACCTCAATAGGAATGGACCCAACTAACCTCAGTTGGAGCTTGCAGGCCGTCGGCTCCTACAAAACGATACGCAATTAGCTAAGGCGTCCTATAGGTCTATCTTTGGTGCATTCCATAGATGTACATTACCTTGATGCGGTCTATCGGTAATTGGTCGTCGTCATGTTCAAAATTATGCGTGGGCGCGACACTACTCCGATGTCGAGGACTTGTTCCCATAATAACGAGGCGACTTGCGGTGGTTGCGGAGTACTTGATTCAGTTGATCCTGCAAACTTGCTATCTGTCCTTGAAATTCTGCCTTAAGCAGTTCCAACTGATTATCGTACTCGGCCTTGGATCTCTTCCTACTTCTATACATGAAGTAGTCGTCTGCGAATCCATGTACCCAAGGTGCGTTAACCCCTTGCCTCGCGTGCGACCGGGTGCTCCTTGTTTCCTAGGGCCGTAGATAGTATATCCTTCTCCTGTGTTCTTGGAAGGAGCCTTGGAAGTTTGGGCAATCAATTCCACGCCGCAAGAGGTCATCATGTTATTATAGTCACTATGAAGTTATGGACTTATAAACAAGTAGGTAGTTCGACATATTTACCACACGTTGGGACACTTCACAGTCCACCGGGTTTGGGAAAGTGACTTGCCATCGAGCGAGACTTTGCCCTCGCTTTTAACCGTGCAGAGCAGCGGGTGTGTGATATCGGAAATAGATTCTCCTCCTCCGCCTCCCATTGCGCGGATTTAGCCGCGTACCAGTGATCTGCCGAGTGCGTGGGGTGAGTGTTTCGTGCTGGATTGCTTTGTGCGCGCGCACTTTGCTCCTTAAATTCATCCGTCGTCTTCATAGCCACAAAGGCGTTCCATGTTTCAGCGTCAAGAATGGAAACTTCGTGAAGGCGTCTCACTCTTGTTCACGTCTTGCGTGACAAGAACGCTCTTGAAGGTCCTCCACGCGTGACACATGGAGAGCAAGGCATCCGTTCGACGCGTTTCATGTCATTTACGGGATAGTGAACACCTTGAAAGGTCTTCCCACGCACGCGTCTCGATCTTTTGTCGAGACTTCCACTTTGGTGTGGTGATAGGGACCTTTTCCTTGCAAGTATCCAGCGCAGATGGTCAGGAATCTCGCCGTGATGCGGGGACTCATAGGGACTAGCGTCAGCGACCTCCGTGATGGTCGATCGGCCCGTGAGCAATTCGATATTCCTCTACCATCTCTCTTATGTATCTGCGGCGTCGGTGGTGGCGGCGAAAACGGCGCCTCTGCCATGTCGGCGTCGGTGCCGGCGGCGAAGACGGTGCCTCTCGCCATCTCGCTTACTTCCTATCTATATAAGTTACGTACGCAATTATTACATAGTATATAATATATGGGAAATTGCACAAAAATCAATGCGAGATGGTTTTGCACACAAAATACATATAATTTCTTAGCAAACTATGCACTAAGGATATCTGAACCCCTTGCAAATAGAACTGAACACCTAGCTCCCAAAATAGGAATTTATCACAAGATGTGGCTTTCCATTCCTATCATCATAAATAATACAAAATGTCAACAGACAACCACAAAAAGCGAAACAAACTAAGCACAACCACCAATTTTGTCATTCTCATGGCGGACATTTAACAATAATCGACATAAATGCTATTAAATTTCAAGCTGGATTATTCTACACTAAAATACCAACAGGATGAAAAGGTCATCCAACTCTATCCTGGATTCCTGATTACATATGGCAATGTCCACCGTGTCCACAATCAAAAAGCTTGCGGACAATCCTATTTCTTGGGTACTCCTATTTCCGGTTCAAGTCTTACAAGTATATAATACATCTCAACATTTTCACCTAAGCTTATGAGCATATCCTGTCAAACCTTTTAAGTTAATCCGTGTCGGTTTATGATAAGTAGAGGCATGTATGTCAACTACAATATCTTTTATTGTACTAGTCTCAAAATACGTGTTACTGCGTAGCATGTGCATATGCATCTTCCTATCTTACTTGATATATTTTCGTGTATTTGGGAAAATGATTTTAGACTATGGCAGGTAAATCATAAATGCCTATATTATATTTAATATATGGGATTGTACACGTTAGTATCTTAGGCATTGCTAATTAGAAAGTTTCAAGTAAAGTGTGCTCACTCATGTCATGGCTCTAAAAAAGCTGGTTACTAGAGTTATTATATTCAAATAGTAAAGCGCATATTAAACTCCACCGTCTTGCCAAATTAAGCCTAACACTAATTTTTGTAATAAGAATATTTAAATAGATTATTTTAAAAAAACTTGGGCATCTTGGACACCCTAAAATTGGATCTTGGAGATCATACGGACTCAAAAAAATCATTATTTTGGACTAAGTGTTGGAGGCAATGTACACTACTCGACTTGAAAGGATAACTAAGTATGCTCATGACTGGTTTCAAAAAAAAGGAACCTCTGCTCATGACCATTGCCTTTGTCTAGAAATTGCATTGTCACTTTTATATAACCAAATTGAAGAACCCATCGGTGGATAAATTAATGGAGCAGTTTGGGTTTTGTACGCCAAATGACGGTAGAGGGTAGTCAATTTCTTTCCTGCTTTTTTTTAGTAACACCTTGTCTTTAGTTAGTTTCTCCAAATTTTCTCATATGTAGTAGTGATATATACATGTCCATTGGTTAGCACTACAATTTATATGATGGGAGCAAAGAGACATTGTTGGTCCATATCAACATAAATCCAACATTGTTGGGCGAACTATAAAAATATCGAGCTTACAGGCGGTGGCGGTGGCGGAGGTGGCCGGGCTCGGGAGGCGCCTGGTCGAGGAGGAGGCGCCGGGTCGGGAGGCGTCGGAGGCAAGGCGCGGGCTCGAGGGCGCCGGGTCGGGAGGAGGCGCCGGTCGGGAGGCGTTCGAGACCAGGCGGCCGGGCTCGGGAGGCGCCGGGTCGGGAGGAGGAGGCGCCGGGTCGGAGGCGGCGCGAGGGCGCGCCGAGAGGCGATAGGGTTAGATCAAAACCCTATCGTCTCAACTCCTCTATAGTCAACACGCATCACAGACGGTTCTAGAGGTAACCGTCTGTGATGTGTAAACATCACAGACGCATGTCAATTTTCCTAAGATCATTATACAAATCATCAAATTAAGATTCGATGGTTCCAAGTTGGAGCTACCAAAGTTATCTTGAATGTTATACATGGAAGGTCGTGAGGTGAAGTTTAGACTTACGAAATCCCGACATTCCACAATATTGCCAACATAATTTCTACCAATCGTCACTTTCGGGATGTACACGCAAACATAATAAGTATGCATTTGGTCTTCATAGATAGTGTTAATTTATTTGTTGATCTTGCACATCATGCAAGCTATTCTTGTTATGAATATGCAAAGCATTGTAAAATGTCGTTCTTACCTCAATCGACATTTGTTCCATTATATGACTCGTATGGCATTTCAAGCTTTGAAAACTCAAATGGATATGTCTTTCTTTCATAGATTTACTTGAGAACATCTAATTCACGCACTACATAGACAAAAGAGCACTTGGTGATGAAATAGACTTACATATAAAAAATAGCTAATTTAAATGAAATAGTGCTAAGTTATATGTCATCATTTTTAGTTAAGGGTCACATGAATAAACCTTGGGCACTTCACTAATGCTTTAGTGAGCATATTATACATAAAAGCAGTATAATATTTGAAAGCGCAGATTTTGGATGAACTTCAAGATGGTGTTTTTAGCATTAGTTAATTATAATGTAAAGCCCAAAAGTTTAGCAAGATTTAAAGCATGCTAGGCAAAAAAAGGAAAAAGGCAGACAACAAGAATTCCAAAAGCTACGAATATCTCAACGGAAAAGTTATTGGCATATCGTGCAATAGTATGTTCAAAATGACTCCAAGAGAGAACCTACCCAATGAAGTGAAGTCGTAGAAGGGTTTGTATCCTAAGGAAGATAGACCTATCTGGTAACTTTCTTTGCTGAGTGCAATTCCTCCTAAAATAGACTCCTTACCAATCTAGAATATTTGGACCTTGCCAGTAATAAGCGTCTCATGATATCCCCACAACGGCATGTATGAGCTGTTGGATAAGCGATATGATGACAAGTTTGAGTTCAAAAGTTCATATCTAATTCAACTCAACATTACCATGAATATCCACATTGACATCAATATTAAAGATCACAAGTCCATAACACAACACATGACAATGGAATAAATAAATTAATTACAATGGAGTAATTAAATTCTTAATTAAAATCTGACCCTTCATGATGATCGGCGCATATAGCTAGCTTCCTCTTTGGGTTCTTCCTCGAGCACGATCTAGTCTCCGAAGGTGGCAACTCGTCAAATTGATTGTATTCTTCCTCGTCCACTACATTCTCAACTCCGACAATCCTCCTTTTTCCATGAAGAACTACGTGGCGCTTCTTATTTAAGGTCGGTTACATAGAAGACTTGAACAACTTGGTTGCTTGATCGAATGGTTCGTCTTTGTATCCAGACACGTTCGAGGTCCACGGTAGTGACGCCGTGCTTGTCGACCTTCACTGTGGGAGATGGACCCAACGGCACCGAAATAGGGGATCTTGAAAAGCACGTGGTCGATCTCCCATATCTCCTCTATTTGCCCATAGTACGAGCTCCTCGGCCCATCGATCTTGAATGCATCTATCACGGACACATTTGTTACGCTTTGTGCTCTTCCTATCTGAGTTGCCGTATAAAATGTGTACCCATTTATGTCGTATCCTTGCCATGTGACAATTGTAAAATGTGGCCCTCTTGCCAACCATAGCGACGTATCATCACTTGATGACCTCCGAGTGATTCGCACCTTTAACCATTCGTTGAGCAAGCGGTTGTGCTCTCTCGTGATCCAAACCACCGACCGGTCGGATTACATTGGCGTACCATGTCTTTGTGCTCGTCGATGTATGGGGACACTTGGGTCATGTGTTGCAAGGCCGTGAAATGGGCTTGAGCGCACGTATCGGATCGGGAGTGATTGATTTCCTTCCGATGGTCCGATACCATCCGGTCTCCCCTCATGGCGAGATAGAGGCACACCAATCGGATCCACGAGCCATGTAGTCGACGCAGAACTCAATGACCTCTTCCGTTGCATAACCTTCGATGATCTTGCCCTCCGGTCGAGATCGATTCCGTCGTAGGACTTGAGAATTCCCATGTACCTCTCGAGCGGGTACATATGGCGTAGAAACACAGGTCGCATATCTTTATCTCTTTCACAAGGTGAACAATGAGATGGACCATGATATCGAAAAATGGCGGAGGAAATACATCTCAAGATGACACGAGTCGTCACTACCTCGGCTGCGAGCATCTAGTCCTTGGGGATCGATGACCTTCGAGCAATTGAGTTGAAGAAATAACACGACCTCAAGATTGCCACTCGGACCTTGTTCGGCAAGATACTCCTAATTACAACGAGAAGCATTTGTGTCATCGGACCACGACAATCATGCGACTTCATACCAATTAATTTCAAATCTTGCATAGAAACAAGTTTCTTAATGTTAGCGGAGTAACCAGACGGGACTTTCACACGTGCAAGCTCAGCACGATTCATTTCTCTCGGCCTTGGACAGAGTGTAGCAAGTCGGGAAGGTACGTTAAGTCTGTATCGGTCTCTTTCGGTGCTAACTTTCGGTCCTTATGTTCATATCGACCAAGTCGCGCGATGCGTTAACACCATCCTTTGTTTTGCCACTAATGTTGACAAGAGACCAATCAAGCTATCACATACATTCTTCTCTCGTGCATAACGTCGATCACGATGGCGAACTTCTAAGTACTCCCAATAAGGCAAGTCCCAAAAATTGACCGCTTCTTCGGATGTTCTTCTCACGGGTTCTTAATTTACGTCCCTTCCCAAGCACAACATCGATATCCTTAACCATATCATAGACCTCTTTCCCACTAAAAGCCCTTGAAGTGAACCGTCTTCCTTATTTCCGTCGAATTGTTTCTTCATCTTGCGGTATGGGTGACTCCTCGGAAGGAACCTACGGTGGCGATATATACGATTTCTTGCGAGTTGTTCGACCATACACTCTCCGTAGCATCTAAGCGGTGCGGACGGGCTTTGGCTCCTTTTGTCTTGGCTTGAACAGGTTACCAAGGCGGGAAAATCATTGATAGTGCGAGAACAACATGGCGCGTAAAGTGAAGTTCTCTCGTTTATACGCATCCCATACTGCACCCCTTCGTTCCACAAAGTGTCACAAGATCTTCCGGCAATGGTGCTAGGTACACATCAATATCATTCCTGGTTGCTTGGCCCTTGGATAAGTAGTGACATCAAAATGTACTTCCGCTTCATCTGAGCCAAGGAGGAAGGTTGTACATACATAGATTCACGGGCAGTGCTATGTCGGTGCTCATGTTACCGAAAGGATTCATTCCATCCGTACTCAACCCTAACCTTATGTTCCTCGGTTCCGACCGAACTCTTGAAGCTCGATCGAAGTTTCTCCTTTAGGCGAGAATCAGCAGGTGTCTTAGCTTTCCATCTCTCTTACGCTCCTCACGAGTGCCAACGCGCAATCTTGCCTCCTTTGGGTTCGCAAATAAGCGCTTCAAGCGTGGGATTATAGGTAGATACCACAACATCTTAGCAGGAGGTCCTTGCTTCACCTTAGCGATATTTTGGCGCTTGTATCGGGATGCTTTGCTGCACGGACAATAATGCATGTCTGCATACTCTTTACTGTAGAGGATACAATCGTTCGGACATGCATGTATTCTTTCTACTTCCATTCCCAATGGGCAAATAACCTTCTTTGCTTGATAGGTGGTCTTTGGGCAACACGTTTCCCTCGGAAGGATGTCCGCTAGGAGACCTAACAGCGCCGTGAAACTCTTATCGGACCAACTATTGCTTGCCTTCAATTTCAGCAGTTCAAGCACGGTTGACAACCTTGTGTATTCCGGCTTGCGGCCAGGAACAAAGGTCTCACGAGTCCTCCCTTAAGCCCTCGAATTTACAAAACTCTCTCTCACTTGTAGTTCTCTTACGCATCGCGTAGCATCCGATCCAGTTGTCATCGTGCCCCTATCCTCATCAAAGCAGTCCACATCCGCAAATCGTTGACTTCCTCGGCGATGTCGTCATTATTAACCACGGTATAATCTGCTCTTCACCGTGGTGGTCCAACATGTATACCCTTTTTGAAACCCCTTGAATCAAGTGCGCCGATCTGCGCGCGTTGTTAAACATCTTGATTACGCAATCAATGCAGACGATTACATAAAATTTATCCCTTCTTCAACATATCACCTTTCGTGGCTCTTCTAAAAGCAACCACGCCATTAATGTAATCTTGACTCACACGGTTCACACCGTACATCGATTCGATCCATCTACAATACGCATGTAACAAATTAGTGTCAAATTGATTAGCGATTAATTTATAGCAAGCGAAAATGTGCAATATAAACTCATTCTCCAACATTTGTATCTAAGGTTATTGAAAGAAAACTCTTCACTAGTTATGTACCACACGCGGTGGCATAGCGTAGCCATGCCTACGACCACAACCATGATCCCTACCTCTCGACACGATATCTATCTCAATTGAACAATCATGCAACCCAAATATAGGTATCACCTCATACAACACTTATTAACCTAAAATACCGGGAACCGTAAATGCAATATTGCTTGACCTAAACCCCACCGTCTTGTGAACGGTTGTGTAAATTTTATTTTTAAGCCAATTAATTATCCTAACTCAAATTTTAGTGATTATTAGACCTAATTCAATTTTATAAAGTTACCACTCCTAAGTCAAATTTTAGTTCATTAGTTATAAGGTTTCAAAACTAAGATTTGCGGGGCTAATATTATTTATTCAACATTGACGGTGCAAGATCATGTGCTCATACCAAGATTAGAGGAGGAGCCGCAGGTGGAGGAGCTAGAGGCGGGAAGTGGCGCTGAGGCGGTGAACCTGTGTGATGAGGAGCTAGAGGCGAGGAAGTGGCGCGAGTTGGAGGAGCTAGAGGCAGGAAGTGGCGCTGGAGCGGTAGACCTGGTGTGATGAGGAGCTAGGCGAGGAAGTGGCGCGAGTTGGAGGAGCTAGGCGAGGAAGTGGCGCTGGAGCGGTATACAGTGTGATGAGGAGCTAGGCGAGAAGGGAAGTGGTAGACACAGTAGCGATGCGGCGAGAGGATGTCTCGGCTCAATTTATATGAAGCACAGAAATCATAGACGGTTCTATTTGAGAACCGTCGTGATAAACAATTATCACGAGCGGTTACGAAAATAGAACCGTCGATATCATCACGCTGAGCGGTTCTATTTGAACCGTCAGGATAATGCCTATCGCGAGCGGTTCTATTTCGTAACCGTCGTGATAAAGGCCCGCGCGCAAAAGATAGCCCAGACAGACCCAACACAGACGGTTCCTTTGGAACCGTCTGTGATGGGCCGTCTGCTATAGCCTCTTTTGTAGTAGTGATTGATAATGTATCAACTGTCGTGCGGTTATATGCTATTGAGTTATTTAACCGTATTTCAGTGTCTTAGAATTATGTAACGTCGCGTGGTATGGAACATACAACACGTGTTTCATTCATCACACGGTAAGGATATATCTGGAAACTGATCCAGATGACACCGGTTTATAGCCTTACGAGCAGTCAACTGGTCGAGGACTAGGTACGGGACTTTGTCCTATCACCGTATTTATTGTGTAATCTCTAGAAATCCTTACGACCAGTGAGGTCATTAGCCTTAGGGGTTACGACTACGAAGACATATGGTCTTTTCTTATGTATTAAATAATACATAAAGATTTCAATCCTCGTTATAAAGTTTGAATCATAATTTGAAAACATTCAAAATCCTGATTTGTCAAGTTCAAGCAAAAGGAGGAAGTGTACTCCCACTAAATAGCATCACCCATATATTTTACTATGAAGCACACATTGCCCTCAATAGAATTTTCTAGTGTTCTGGTATTTGGCAAAGTTAGCCTGCGCCACCTCAAACATGCCAACTTGATTCTCCAAACATTAAGAAAATTCTCTGTTGACAGCAATATGTGTGATTCACAGTAGTAAGTATTTTGTATATTGAAGTCCTAGGTAGGAAAGTACATTCGTCTTACATTTTCCAAATTGGCAAGTTTTAAGGTCCAATTTACTCTTCTGAAGTGGAATTATCCAAATTGGCAAGTTTTAAGGTCCAATTTTCTCTTTTGAAGTGGAATTATCCAAATTATCTACATTTGAGGTGGCACATATCGAATTGGCTACATTTGAGGTGGCAACAGGAGTATGTACAAGAATATTGGAGTTGGCGAATCAAATTCATGGTTTAATAACGAACGATAGTTGTTTTTTTTAGGTTGGACATAGATGGATATGGACCATATCTATTAGAATGGATCACATTTATGGTTTTCGTCTTCAGAATATCTGCACTAGTGATGCAGTGTCTTGACCCCATTCTACTCTAGTATAAATTAAGGTGTGCCGGTATGCACTTTGTACATCTCATTCAAGAGAGTAACTAGCTACGAAGTTACATTTAAATATAATAGATTGGGGCCGCAAGATGACGCGCATGCAAGGCTTTGCTCCGGTGCTCGCAGCGGCATTGCTTATTATTGGAGTCTTTACCTCAATTCCCATAGGTATGTGACTGAATATTGGTACATTTAGGCCTATTTGTCACACAGTATTTCCCGGAAAGCCTATATAATTTTTTTTTGCAGCAAACAACGCGATTCGTGTAGAAGCTGTAGAGATTTATGGCGTTCCAAAGATAAACTATCGTAGACCAATAAGTTATACAAATATTTGTCTGTTTTGCATGCACGTACGTGCTGTGAGTGTTTACTAGCTAGAGTAAACTAAAACATTGAAGAACTCGTATATATAGTTCTTGAACGAACCACTGTTTTCCTTTGTGCAATTTTATTGTTGGCATTTGGTAATGGATTATAAAAAATATATATATAAAACTGTTGGCTGATTTTGAGCGAATAGATTAACTGGGCACTAAGTGTTTTCTAGTAGTAGTACTAGTTAAGATGCCCCCATTCATGTAGATCTCATGTGTGGACACCAGCAGGGGAATTTTAGGTCCTCGTCATTTTGCTTTTGCATAATTATGCCTTTAAATGCAGGCACGTAAGATTTAGTAGCGCATTCCTTCCGTACTTCATGGGGAAACCTAAGCGCACACAGATTGCCGTAGGCTATGCATGCATGGATGTATTCCCCGTTCACAACACGTAAGTCACATCTCATCACGTAGTGAGCTGATAGCTAACGGCCGCGTGCCACTCTTGGCTCTGACTTATCCGCAGCTGTGCAATCCATCGGCGTCTGCTACGGCCTCCTGGGCAACAACCTCCCATCGCCGAGCGACGTCGTGCAGCTCTACAAGTCCAAGGGCATCAATGGGATGCGCATCTACTTGCCCGACAAGCAGGTCCTGGACGCCCTGCGCAACTCGGGCATAGACCTCATCCTCAACGTCGACAACGAAAAGGTCGGCGAACTCGCCGCGAGCCCCTCGAACGCGGCCTCCTGGGTCCAGAACAACGTCAGCCCCTACTACCCTTCCGTGAACATCAAGTACATCGCCGTCGGCAACGAGGTTGACGACGGCGCCACGCAGAGCATCCTCCCGGCCATGCGGAACCTCAACGATGCCCTCGCTGCTGCCGGCCTCGGAAGCATCAAGGTGTCCACGTCGGTGAGGTTCGACGTGATCACCAACTCTTTCCCGCCCTCCATGGGCGTGTTCGCGCAGTCCTACATGACGGGCATAGCGCAGTTCTTGGAGAGCACCGGCGCCCCACTCCTGGCCAACGTGTACCCCTACTTCGCCTACAGAGACAACCCGCAGGACATCAAGCTCAACTACGCCACCTTCCAGCCGGGCACGACGGTGAGGGACGACGGCAACGGGATGACCTACACGAACCTATTCGACGCGATGGTCGACGCGGCGGTCGCCGCGTTGGAGAAGGCCGGGGCGCCGAACGTCAGGATTGTCGTGTCGGAGAGCGGGTGGCCGTCGGCCGGTGGGTTCGAGGCCACGGTGGATAACGCGCGGACGTACAACCAGGGCCTGATCGATCATGTGGGCCGGGGCACACCGAAGAGGCCCGGGGCGTTGGAGACGTTCATATTCGCCATGTTCAACGAGAACCAGAAGACGGGGGATGAGATCGAGAGGCACTTTGGGCTCCTCAACCCGGACAAGTCGCCGGCGTACGCTATCCGGTTCTAATTAGTTACAAATACGAACATATACGCACACCTTCAACCTAAATAAGCTGCATGCAGTAATAAAATGTAACGTGCATGCACCCATGGAAGGCAGGTGTAACATTCTCATTTTTAAAATACAATAGTAATTAGTTTTTGGTTGTCAAACCGTATTTCAAATAAGCATTTGTATCTAAATTTTGAGATACAAAATTTCCTAGCGTATAGCAATACTCGGGTTTGTATTTCAAATATTTTTACAATTTTCCATCTTTCTCTCAATTGAGCCATTCCCAATTCGGCCCAACCCACCTCCCAGCCGGCCCGCTCCTCCCCGTCGACCAGCTGCCTCTCCCAGCCTGCTTCTCCCCCTCCCTGCTCCTTCCCCTGGGCCATTGCTGCCTTCTCACCTAGTGCGCCTCGGGACCGCGCGCCGCCCCGGTCGTCGCTGCCTGCTCGCCCTGTGCGCCTCGGGACCGCCCGCCGCCCGATCGTTGTCGCCTCGCTAGGGTCGTCTCGTCCGCCACCGGCTCCCACTCCCGCCGTGTCGCGCTGACGCCGCCTCGGGACCGCGCGAGTGTCACGTCAGCCAGCCCCGCCGTGTCCCGTCCGCCACCCGCCCCCTCTGCGCTCACTTGCCCTTTTTTTCTTTTTCAAGGAATTCACACTAAGAGTTCTTGACAGAGATAGACGTGCATAATAAAATGTGCCACCTAACTAAGGGCCGCGTCAGCGATCGGTGCCTTGTTCCTATAGGAGGACGAGCATTTCTAGGCCCAGAAGTGGGCTGAGCCAGTGCGATCTAGGCCTTGCCAGATTCCAATCTAGGCCGCAATCTCGATAGTTTATGGTGGGTCTTGCTTGTACTAATCACTATTAAGAAAACGAACAAAACCTTATTGTCACGAATTATGGCCCGTAACGACCGTCAAGATTTATTAACTTGGTGATGGGAATAGTAACTTCGTCATAAAATTTCTAAATTTATTGACGGTTATAATAAAACTACTAATAAAATATACTTTCATGACGGTCACGTTAATTGTTTGGATCTTCCCGCATTTTTGCACATGGGGAAGTTCTGTTCACACGAAAAATTTTGCATCGCGTGCCACATCAAAAAAAATTACACGAGGGAGGTGTGTATATCCACTACCTTGTCATGTACCCAGCATTCAAAGCATCCCTTCCTCCTCTCGAAATCCCTAGCTCCACATCCCCAATCCGCTCAGAAAATGCTAGCTATGCCCTCAGAAACAATATGCAGATAACATATACAAGCAAATACACATATACACATATATATTACAGATAGACATATATATATATATATATATGTGTGTGTGTGTGTTGGACCGAAAAGGCGACTAGAGGGGGGGTGAATAGGAGCACGCTCACTTTTTCACAAATTATGAATTCAACATAATTTCACTCCAATAGCTATGAGGAAGCTCTGAAGATCAATATACTAGTACAGCGGAATATTAGTATTGAATTCAATTTAATCCCCTAAGCAATATGACAAAAACATCAAAGATCAAAGCAACACAGTGCACTGTCGGTCTGACCTCTGGACTTGACCGGTCGGACCAATTTTCGGGCGGTCGGACCGCTGTTATACCGGCGGTCGGACCGCCGCTAGATCGGTTGGACCGGTGGTGAGGGGCGGTCGGACCGCTAGGCTCCAGAACAGTAAGAACAGCCCGATGACGAAGTTGTAAATAGATCTATCTTTTGATTCTCAACTCCAAATTTGATGAAACTTGGTACACACCTTCTCTATGATATTAAGGACCTATACCAATCAACAATTATGATAATTCTTGGCTAGATCCTGATCAATTGCCGTTTGAGTAAGAGAAGGTCTAAAACCGGGTAAAAGCGAAAACTTGATCCTAATGCTTGCTCGTGGGTGATTGATGATCAAGATGATCATAGATTGGTTCCCACATGTCACAGCAAGCTTTACCATGTGAAGAAAATAATCAAAACTTCGCAGATCAACGAAAGCCCCAAAATCACGAAATTGAAAGCAAGAACGAAAAGAGAGTTATCTCAAGCAAACCTTGCATAGATTAAATTAAGTGATTGATCTTTGGATTACACCCACTCCATCAAGGAACAGTGGTCAATCCAAGATCACGAAAATCACCTCAAACCATCAAGAGCCCTAGCCTCCACCTCAACTCCCCTACGCCAATTAGGGTTTTGAAACATAAAAGAGGCGAGAGAGCGAGAGACGTGGTGCAGCCACCACCTCCTCCTATTTATAGTGGAGGCCTAGAACTTCTAGGGTTTGACTCTATTGGGCTCCCGTTAAGGCCCACTAACAAACGGGTCACACACGCACGCTTCGCAAAGCGTTGTCTTTAACCTTTTGACCTAAACAGCTTCACCTAGCGCCATCTTGCGCCTCAGATTTGCTAATAGGTCACCCTTGTCCATCTTGCGTCACGCTTGAGTCATTGACCTCACCCGGCATCGTCGATCGTTCTGGACCTCAGCTCTCCAAGCCTAGTCCCGATCTTGCTCGCCGTTGACCGTCGTTGATCACCAAGCAACCTGCACAACCATAGACAAGCAAACACGAATTCGGGAACAAGTTCTTCACAACTTGACCCATGTTAGTCAAAATATGCATCATGCAATACATATGCCATGATACCAATGAACTTGACCTAACAAAACAACATCACCACGAAGTTGGCTGACGTTCATAAGTGGAAATCGGTCTGACCGCTCACTGTGAGCCGGTCGGACTGCCCTCTGGCCGGTCGGACCACTCCTTGTGAGCCGGTCGGACCGCCACAAGGGACTTAGCCGAATTTCAAGCCCTGAAATTCTGAAACCTTCTGGAAATTTAAAACGAATAGAACTTTTGCTTGGAGGCTCCAAAAATTATGAGACCAAGTGCATTGGGATCCCCTCACTTGCCTACATCCTCTATTTTTAGCCCAGCTTGTTCTGACTATTTATGGTCACGACCGGTCCGACCGCCGCACATGGCCGGTCCGACCGATTTGGGACCGGTCGGACCGCCCCTGTCCAAAAAGCCTGAACTTTGTCGAAAACCCTGTGAAACGACAAACCATAAATGTCATTGCCAATTGTCACATCATCCTAAGATCTGGAGCATATCCCCATGATATCCAAAATATGACAGATAAACAAATCTACATATTGATTATAGATGAATTATCATAATATTTTTACAACATGTCTACACAGATACAGTAATAAAACATTGTTTGTCACTAAAATTTTTATTCAGTTTGCGTGAAACTCTCCTTTTGTGTGAATGACCTCCGACATTAAGAAGGTGGTGAGCCGTTCTCGAATTTTGCAGAGTTCATTCATTTGGACTATACTTAAAGGGATGTTGATGCCCGATCGCTAGGAAGAGTAAAGTTGTAAGCACTTATATATTAATTGATAAGTAGAAAATAATTATTGTGAGATTGACAAACCTCTAGATCCTTGGGCCTACCACCCATGATTTCTTGCGTATGGCGGCAAATATAGAATCCACGTATGTTGCCCTTTAGCTGCTAGTGGCACTGCAAAAATAGAATTACATACATAGTTTTGTTCAGCTAGAGAGGCATCATTACGAAGTATGATGTAGGATTATTGTATACTAGCGGGTGCTGAAAATTGCATCATATGTCGCAGTGTGGTGTTCCCTTCCATGTGTCTCCCTCCTTTGGCAATGTATACAACGAACGACCTACGTGATTCGAAAAAGTTAGCCTCAGCCATTACAAATGAAGGGTACATAGAGTTATTTATGGATGAAATGAGTTTCCCTGTTGATTAATTGTTACACAAGTGTGAAGTCATTCTGGCTCTTGATTAGGGAATCATGGTATATTACCTTGTTCCACTTTGGTACAATGACAATTAGAATCCAGTGCCACCTACACATGTATACCACCATAGTCCTTAAAACTAAGTTTTGTTGCATTTGAAGTACAAATCAATGAGTATAGCAATGAGTGAAACACTTAC
This sequence comes from Hsuehochloa calcarea, assembly GCA_036346395.1. Lineage (NCBI taxonomy): Eukaryota > Viridiplantae > Streptophyta > Magnoliopsida > Poales > Poaceae > Hsuehochloa > Hsuehochloa calcarea. Next base: position 65,192,816 of record CM070593.1, on the reverse strand, counting down.
CACTGGTTGTAGGGTACAAGTATGTACTCCTTATCATTATGAGCATGCAGTCCCGTTGTTACGTAATCCTCGGCGTAGGATGCATTGCTCAGAGATCAAGTATGGGTCGAGAAAACCAACCGGTTCTTTTCTTCGTTTGGCTTCTAGGGTCATGTGTCTATGCATATGCAAGGAGTTATCGTATTTATAGCTATTACATGAATGTAAACCATAGGTGTACACACTTACAGTGTCTCGCATCTTAAAAGTGAGGTGTCGAGGGCGTCGAGGTTGAAGAGATTGAACAAGTCGTCGAAGCCCACCGCAAAGAAGTCGGGCTCATGGAGTAACCCTGCGCTAGCTGGGCACCGTTGAGCATTGTCCCTTACTAGCATGGAAGCGCCATCCCCCGCCTAGCCTCAATAGAAAATAGACCCAACCAGCCTCACTTGGAGTTTGCAAGGCGTGGGCTCCTATAAAATGATACATAATTATCTAAGACACCCTACAGGTCTATCTTTGAAGCATTCCAGAGATGTAAATTACTTGGATGTCGGTAATTGGACGTTACTATGTTTAGAAAGTTGCGTGGACGCGCAGCTACTCCGACGTTCAGGGGAACTGGCTCCCAAAATAACGGAGGCGGCTTGCGACTGGTTTAGAACTTGATTCGTTTATTCATGCAATGATGTTATCTGTCCACAAAATTCTGCACGAATATCCTCTTTCAAGATTTACTCGCGCTCGGCCTTAGATCGCTCCCTACTACTATACGCCACGGGGTCATGTGAGAATCTCTGCCTCCAAGGTACGTAAACTCCAAGACCTCGGTGCGACCCAGATGCTCCTTGTTTCCCAGGGCCATGGATACCATATCCCTCCCCTGACTGCTTTGAAGGAGCCTTAGGAAGATTCGGTATTCAATGTTTGTTGCAAGAGACCATCATGTTATTTTAGACCCTGTGAATTTATGGACTTATTAACAACTAGGTAGTTTGACGTATCTTACTAGACATTAGGACACTTTCTCGTCTGTCGGGTTTATGAAAGAGATGGCGTCCGAAGACATAGTTGGTGACATCGCTCTTAACCAGTTTCAGGCGCGCTCGTCTGTGATTCCGCTAAAGGGTGAGGAGGCCTCCCACCAGGTTGCCTCCTCGTCCTCCCTCCTCCATTGTGGGATTTTACCCGCGTACCCAGTGGTGCCTAGTATGTGGGGGGTGAGTGTTTTGTGTCTGGATAGCCTTATGCGCCACACTTTGCTCCTGAAATTCAGCTGTCATCTTCATCCGTACAAGGCATCCCATGTATCCAGCCACACGAAAGGATACTTCGTGAAGGGAGTCCGATCCTTGTTCACGTATTCCGTGACAAGCGTGCTCTTAAAGGCCTTCCACCCTTTTCCCATCACGAGGAACGTCTGCCATCACACGAGTCCCTGGACTTCTGTTGGGATCTCGAACGACCTTGAAATTTCATCCCATAGCTGCTCTTTCTCTTCGTCTGTCAGAGACTTCTAGCTTGGTGTGGTGATGGGGACCCGTTCCCTTGCAACTATTCCGAAGGTGGTCCGAAATGTTGCTGATGCATTCTTAGGATGCACAGGGACCCCAACGGGAGTGACCTCCATGATGGTCATTCGGCCCTCGGGACTTTTCGATATTCCTCTGCCATTTCGCTTAGGTACCTATTTCATCATAGCGTCATACGCATTTGGCGACGTCGATGTCGACGACGTAGACTATGTGGACTCCATCTCGCTTACTTGCTATCTATGGAAATTTTTCAGCAAAAGACAAAAGACAACATTTATGAAATGAAATGAAATGAGCATTAGGTTTGAGCAGAGGATATAGACGAAAACAAATATAGCTAGATCATAATTAAAAAAAATACTTGAACTGCTACAATAAAAGCCATAGAAATAGCTATCATGTTTCTAGATACTTCTAGAAACAAATATTTCTAGAATTTAAAAATAGTTGTACTGCTGCGATAAAAGCTACAAAAACATCTATCATGTTTCTACTACTTATAGAAACATATATTTCTAGAATTTAAAAATAGTTGTACTGCTGCGATAAAAGCTACAAAAGATTTCTAGAAAAATTTTATCCATAACCTGAAGTGAACTGTGCCAACGTACATGCTAAAATGGGCCTGAGAACTCGTCAGTAGCACAACTGCATGCTCGACGCCTCATAACCTCTCCGCCTCCACCGCCTCATTAGGCACTCCTCTCCGATAATCTTTACTGTTACGAAACCTAGAAGGTTCCGGTGTGGGAAAATACCAGAACTGTCCCTGATGGGTTTTGTCTATAAATAGAGAGACGAATCTACTATGTAACCACCTATGATCATTAATAAAAATTTCTGGTGTTCTCTCTTATTGGCGTCTCCAATATTCTTAGTGATTGATTGATTGTGTGATCGTGGTGCCGTTCATCGATTATTCTATTATTTCATAACACGTTATCAACATGAATTGCTCTCCAAGGTGAAAGGTATGCAAATCACGAATCGATCTACTAAGCATTGCAATTTATATTCTAATCTATATTGATACTAGATCTGTTTTGCAATGCCATGATTAGATCTACAGTTTGTGTTATAATACCTAGATCCAGTAGATTGTCATCCAGTTACGAGATCTGTAAATCACGACCAAGAAAGAAAAAAAATTTGACCTCCGGTGGCCGGCCGTCGGTGTGCCCGAAGCTGCATCCCACAAACATCACAGAAGAAAAAAAAGAGAGGGGCGGCCGGCAGCGGCCACACCACCACCGGCCGAACGCGGCTCCGACAGCGGCCGCGCCGCCGCTCGCTGAAGGCACCGCCGCTTGAACCGAAGGCATCTGCTGCCGACGATTGGCGACCTCAGACGTAGTGGCTTCTCCCATGCCCGCCGGACCGCCGCCTCCGGGTCGTCCGAAGCCGACCCGCCTCCGGCCGCCTCGCTGTGTGGCCGACCCGCCAAGCCCATCGCCCGGCGTAGAGGCGCGCGCGCCACCGACACAAGGCGCGACCACCGCTTCGCGCGCCTCCACGGAGGACGCGCCGCTGCCCGTAGCGCCGCCGGCTACCACGTAGCGCCGCCGTTTGGCGCCTCGGCTCGCGGCGCAAGATCGCCACCGCCGACCGACCGCCACACTTAACGCTTCCGAACGGCCGCCGGTCGCCGCGCGGTTTTGCCCGCCCCATTTGCCACCGCGCCAGACGCCGGCCACTCGCCGCGCGCGCCGCCTCCGCGAGATCTTCGCCCGCCGCCACGGGATCGAAACGGGGGGGACCTAATCCCCCCGGGTGTTTATGTGGTCGAATGGGCCGGGCGGCACGGCCCATGAAGAAAGGCCATTTTGCAACAAAAAAAAACCCGGCAAATCGAAATATTACAATTTTTTTCAAAAACAAAGCAATTTTGCAGAAAATCCCTTGGATTTCCCAAAAATTACGTGTAAAATTTGCAGAACTGAATTTTTCTTATTTTAGCCCCTGAAATTTTGCATAATTGTTATTGGTTATTGTTTACTGTTCTGGAATTATTTATTTCAGCATGTTATCTTTCTGTCTTAGTAATTCTAAAAATTGCTTATTAATTAGCAGAAAAATCATTAAAATACTAGAAAATTCCAGAAAGATCCTAAATAAAATCTATTGAATAGATAAAATCCACACCTTACTGATATAGCAATATTCATGTTGTTTACCTATAGTAAATTAGAATTTTGCATGAATAATGTAGGAAATGTGTGACATCGCTAAAAAGGAGTTTGCTGAGCTTGCCCTGGATGGTAGCAACTACCTCACATAGGCAATGGACGCTAAGATCAACCTGACGTCCAGAACACTCGGCGCCGCCATAACCCCACCTGAGGCTGGGGCTCCTACCATTCCTGATGCTGCCAAATGCGCGGCACTACACTTCTTGAGGCACCATATCCACCCAGACTTGAAGTCTGAGTATCTTTTAGAAGAAGACCCGCTGGCACTGTGGAACTCCCTGAAGGAGAGGTATGACCAGTACATATCCATCATGCTACCTGAAGCACAGCGAGAGTGGACCAATATAAGGTTCCAGGATTTCAAGAAGGTGTCTGAATACAACTCTGCAATTCATAAACTTATTGCTAAGCTCAGATTCTATAACCAGAAGATCACAGATGCTGATATAATTGATAAGACTTTGAGCACTTTCCACCCTACTCACAGGACACTCCAGCAGCAGTATCGTCAAACCAAGTACAAGAAGTACTCAGAGCTGATTACCACTCTTCTCGAGGTAGAGAAGAATGATGAGTTACTGATGAAGAACTATCAGACTCATCTCACTGGATCACAGCCATTGCCAGAAGCACATGCTAATTTCCAGAGGACCAGTGGTAAGGGCGGCGGAAAGGGCCCCATGCAGAAAGGTGGACAGTGGAAGAAATTGAATGTGCAGAAGGGAAATGGTAAACCCCGCTGGATGGGATAAGAGAGAGGCAAGCAACAGAAGACAGACCTGCGTAGCAAGAAGACATATCCTCTTTCACCGTGCTACAGGTTTGGTTGCATGGACCATTGGTCCCGCACCTGCCGCACCTCGAAACATCTGGTGGAACTCTACCAAGACTCAGTTGCTAAGGGCAAGAAGGCACCAGTAAAGAAGGCTGCAGAGACACATTTTGTTGGTCAACCTGATGCTGACAAGGGTGATGCCTCAAACACAGTGATGGAGCTTGACACTATAGCAGGAGGTTATCACATAGAGGTTGACGCATATGGCGACCTGCAGTAGGCCATAGGCTATCTCCCTGGGCAACTAAATATGTTATAGATTCTTTAAGTTTGCTTTATCAGTTTAGGTTATTCCAGAAGAATAAGTGGATTTTCCATGCTTTTATGAAGCATTAATTGTTTAGGATTTAAATGTTATCTCTTGATTAATAAATGAGTTGCCTGTTCTTTTGGAAATTTATTCCTGTTGAATTATTGTTGACTATATTATATCCTATATAGAACAACTTCTTGAATCTGATGAAGGGGGAGGAAATCTGTCTGGTAGACAGTGGAACTACCAACTCAATCATAAGGGACACCAAATATTTCCAAACGTTAACTAAGAAAACGGGAAATGTTATGACAATAGTTGGAAGCGATGCTCTCATAGTTATCACTGGAAGAGCTACACTTGTTCTCCCTATGGGTACCCGAATAGTGATTGAGGATGCTCTCTTGTATCCCGAATCAAAGCGTACCCTATTAAGCTTTAAGGATATTCGCCGAAATGATATCCATGTAGAGACCGACAGTTATGGGGATACAGAATATCTCCTACTAACTAAGCCTGACGGTGGTCAGAAACGTGTGGTTGAAAAACTTCCCTCCTTCTCATCTGGGTTATATTATACCTACATAAAATCTGAAGAATATGTAGCGTTAAAAACAGAGTACAAAACCTTAGTGCCCTACAAGATTTGGCATGATAGATTAGGGCATCTTGGAATAGGAATAATGAGAAAAATAATAAGCAACTCTATTGGCCATAGCTTGAAAACTCTATCATTTCCTAAACCTAAAGATTTCTTGTGCCCAGCCTGTGCCAAAGGAAAACTCATCACTAAACATTCTTACCTGAAAGTAGAGGCGGAGTCACCTATTTTCCTGGAGAGAATACAAGGTGATATCTGTGGACCTATTCACCCTTTAGATATTTTATGGTGGTATTAGATGCTTCTACTAGGTGGTCCTATGTACGCCTGCTGTCTACTAGAAACCACGTCTTTGCTAAACTAATAGCTCAGATTATCAGACTAAAGGCCAACTTTCTAGATGAAAGAATTAAGTCCATTAGAATGGACAATGCTGGTGAGTTTACCTCTAAGGTATTTAATGACTATTGTTTAGCTTTAGGTATTAAGGTAAAGCATTCTGTACCGCATGTCCACACTCAGAATGGCCTTGCAGAGTCATTCATCAAAAGAATTAAGCTAATTGCTAGACCCCTACTGCAGAATAGTAGGCTCCCCACCAGTTGTTGGGGTCATGTAGTGTTGCATGCAGCAGCACTAATAAATTTAAGACCGACTGCATACCATCAAGTTTCCCCTTTGCAACTAGTACGTGGGAAAGAATCAAGTATTTCCCATCTGCGAAAATTTGGTTGTACTGTATACGTGCCAATTTCACCACCACAACGTACAACCATGGGCCCCCACCAGAAGTTGGGAGTATATATCGGTTTTGAGTCCCTGTCGATTATTAAATATCTTGAACCTACCACGGGAGACATGTTTACGGCCCGACACGCCGATTGTATCTTTGATGAAGAAAATTTCCCGGCATTAGGGGGAGGAAAATACCTTACTAATGATAAATGCCGAGAAATAGATTGGAATGCCTCAGGCATTCAGGCCTGGACCCACGCACTAAGGAAGCTGAACTAGAAGTTCAGCGAATAATAAAGCTGCAGCAAATTGCAAATAACTTGCCAGATGCATTCACTGATCAAAAGGGAGTAACAAAGTCTTACATACCAGCAGCAAATGCTCTGGATAGAGTAGAAATACCTCAGAAGGATACTTGAACCACCCCAACCCCTCATGTGAAGAAGAGGGGGAGAGCACCAGAGAATGAGGCCTCAATTCCGCGGAGATGTCCGCAGAAAATAGAACTCAATAAGACATCTCCCCGGTCAGTTGAAGAGAATCAACCTGAAGTTAAGAATACCCCTGAAGGGAATAATCCTAAAGATAGTAGACCCAGTACAATTGCGCGCGCACAGTCTAATATTGGGATTTCAGAACAACCAGACTCCGTCGTTGTGAGAAATCACGAGCTGGACGAAATAAATGAAGAAATATCCACTAATTTTGTTGAGTCAGGAGAACTATATAAGAGAAAAACAACAGTTGTTGACATCTATTTCGCCTCAAAAATTGCTAGAAACCTTGAACTGGATCCAGAACCAAAGTACTTAGCTGAATGCCAGAAGCGTTCAGACTGGGGTAAGTGGAAGGAAGCAATTGAGGCAGAATTACTCTCGCTGAATAAAAGAAAAGTGTTTGGCCCGATAGCCCAAACACCACCCAAGGTATTCCCTGTAGGATGCAAATGGATTTTCGTCCGGAAGATAAACAAAAATAATGAGGTGGTGAGATACAAAGCGAGACTTGTGGCACAAGGGTTCACGCAGAGACCCGGTATTGATTATGATGAAACTTATTCTCTTGTCATGAGTGGGGTAACGTTCCGATACTTAATATCAATGGCAGCAGGTATGAATTTATGTATGCAGTTAATGGATATAGTGACAGCATATCTGTATGGGTCACTTGATTCAGATATTTATATGAAAGTCCTAGAAGGAGTAAAGATTCCGGATCAAAATAAAGTGAATCGAAATATGTACAACGTCAAGTTGGAAAGGTCATTGTACGGATTAAAACAGTATGGAAGAATGTGGTACAACCGACTAAGTGAATTCCTCCTGAAGAAAGAATATACTAATAGTGAAGACTGTCCCTGTGTATTCATAAAGAAATCCCAGAATGGATTCTATGTATTCATAAAGAAACCCCAGAATGGATTCTGTATTATTTCAGTATATGTCGATGATCTGAATATCATCGGGACGACAGGAAAAACATAAAAGAAGTAAGTTCTTATCTTGTTAAAGAATTTGAAATGAAGGATTTGGGCCGAACCAAATTTTGTTTAGGCCTGCAGTGAAGGAGTTTTTGTATACCAATCCTCTTATATCAAGAAAGTCCTAGAGAAATTTAACATGAACAAATCATATACGGTGAAAACCCCGATGGTGGTCCGATCCCTAGATGCGGATAAAGACCCTTTTAGACCAAGAATGGTGTAGGACCGGAAAGGCGACTAGGGGGGAGGTGAATAGGCGCTTTCAAAACTTTCTCGCCTAAATCAAAACCAACACGAACTTTACTCCTTTAGCTATGAAAGCTAAGAAGTTCAGTGAGCACACAACGGAAGCCTTGTGTTGAATTTGATAAACCCCTCAAGCACACGACACAAAAGGAGAAAAGAACTCAATGTTCTTCTTGAGCGCACGGGCGGTCGACGGCTACCACGAGCGATCGGACCGACGGTCAAGCAATGATCGACCAACAACTAACCAGTGGTCGGACCGGTGGACAACGGTTCGACCGGCAAACCAATGGATCGAAAACAGGCGGTCGAACCGCCGTTGAAAGGCGATCGGACCGTAGAGTCGATCTTGAAAAACTCCACCCAAATCCAAAAGCGAAATTTGATCCAACTTTGATTCAACCAATAAAACTTGACCAAATTTCTAGCACACCTCCCTAATGATATTAGAGACCTATTTCTAGCGACGATCCGTCAGATCCACTTCGCAGAATCGATCTCTCGAGATTTTAACAAAGAAGTGCTCAAACCCTAGAAATGAGAAAAACTTGATTCAAGACTTGCTTGTGGGGGTTTGATGATCTAGATGACTCTAGGAGTAATCCCACACATCAAAGCAAGATAAAGTAGGTAGAGACCAAGCATGAACCTTTGAATCAAGGAAGCACCAAAAACATCCAAAAGAGAGAAGAACACAAAGGGAGCAAATGAACTTTCAATTAAGCATCACAAGATTGTTCACTCACAATAGATGCTTACAAAGCCTCTCCACCAAGGAGGGCAAGAGCTCAACAAAGAGCACACTTCAAACCCTAGTTCTCCTCTCCTCTCCTCTCCTCCAAACCCTAGAAAAGGAAGAAGGGGGCTAAATGAATGCTTGCTTAGGTTTTCCACCTCTCCCCTTCCTATTTATACTAGAGAGCTAGGGTTTCCCTTTTTGGGTCTCTTACACATGGGACCCACACACAAATAACTCTTGAAGCAATCGCCTGCTTCACCACGTGTAGGTTTATCAGCGGTTCTCATCAACGCCAAGCCTCTCTTATCCGAATCCCATCGAAACTCCCGAGACTCGCGCCGATATCTGCGCCTTTGATCCAACGGTTTATTCGAACCACCCGTTCGATCCATCTTGTCCATTCTGCACCATGCTTGAGTCACACGACCTCACCCGGTATCCCTGATCGTTCTGGACCTCAGCTCTCCAAGCGTAGTCTCGATCCACTCACCGTTGACGTCGTTGACACGCAAGCCACCCTGCAAAGAATAGACAACCAAATCGTTTAGGAACAAGTTCTTCACAACTTGACCCACGTCGATTCCGCAATGCAATATACAACAATAAAGCATTGAAGTTCATAGAATAACACACTCGAACAAACTCAATGCAACACTTGGCTCATCTCCAGTGATCGCGGTCCGATCGCTTACGGGGCGGTCCGACCGATTCATCTTGATCGGACCGCTCCCCAACGGCGGTCGGACGGTCAAAGGACTTAGTCAAAATTCAAGCGAGAAATTCGAAACCTTCCGAAATTTCAAGCGAATAGAACTTTTGATTGGGAGCTCAAAAATGATGGGACCACATCCAGAGACTCCTCACTTGCCTACACAACCTATTTTTGGCCCACTCAAAGACCCAAATCTCAATGTGGCGGTCGGACCGCCACCATGGCCGTCGGATCGCTCCATCGGGCGATCGACCGCCAAGACAACCGGTCAGACCGCCAGTGGCCTGACAGCCTTGGAGCAAACCCGAAAACACGAGATTTTTCAAACCAATAACGCCATTGCCAATTGACTCATCATCCTGAGATCGTGCAGATATCCTCACGATATCCACAATCTCCCCCTTGATGAACACATTGGCAATTTTCAAGAAAATGTGGCTTTTCGAAATGAAAAGTAAAAATTCGCCGTTTTCGCATAAAGGCACAACTTGGTCCATAAGCAAGAAAAAGCTTAGGAACCGACCAAGCTGGCTTCAGAATAGTATAGGCAAGTGAGATAAGGCAATGAAAGCACCAAAGGATTCAATTTCCAGAAAGTAGCCAAAAATCTCACTTAGGTCCAAATGAAAGGCAATTTTTCTATTTAACCTTTGATCATTGTGAGTATTTTTCAATTGCAAATGAAATCAAGAAAAGGCAATAGAACCACAAGACTTAACTCACTATGAACATAAATTTTCAAAAGGTTCAAAATTTTTATTTTATGAAGTTCTTTTATATTAAACCTTGAGTATGAAACCAAAAGCTCCAACATCATTAACATCATTTTCTTCACAATCTTTCTCCCCCTTTGACAATGAATTCATCAACATGCATGAAAAAGAAAGAGCATGAAGGAATGACTTTATTTTTGAACTTTAGTAAAAAGGAGCCATGACCATTATACACGAAGACAGTACAAGTATTATACCAAGCCATATAAAGAGAAGACGCTATATTCAATCATGGCAAAACGTCTTCGCAAAGCTAAAACCAAGATAGCAAGAATCGAGACTAATGAATTAAAATCATGAAAGGTTGCTCAAAATCATAGATTCACTCAAAGCAACCAAAAATGAGTCAAGCCATGTCTATAAGTAAAAAGAGACTCAAAACAAGAATTGATGCATTTTGAGCATTAAGAAAATTCTTTTGAAGCAAAGCTCAAGCACTTAGCCCTTTTTGGGCAATTTTTCTTTTTCTTTCTTCCTTTTTTTTTGCTGTGCTAGATCTCAAGCCTTGTCGCGACCATCTCAAGCGATAAGCTTAAAAGAATGATCTAGGTCATCCAAAACTCCCCCTGAGTTCATGCCTAGTGCAATGGCAAGCCGTCTCATGAGAAAGGATTGGTGAGATCAGTTTTTTCGCATAGAGATTTTTTTTCTCTTTTGCTTGACTTATGAAGATAAAAAGCTTATTTTTTCATCTCAAAAAGTTCAAGACTCAAATCGACTTGTAAGACATGGCGAGAATCATAAGCGGATCACTAGAGCAAAACTAGTCACAAGATTCAACAAGACATGATTTGATTCAAATTTCTCACAGATATAAAGCTAGCAAGGCAAAGGCTAAGCCAAACACGAAGAGCCATAAAAGAAGTCTAGCAGACTATCACTTGATATGACAAGGTATAGAAGATGAAATCAAGTCATACAAGGATAATAATCAAAGCTCCACTAATTTTATTATACAATGCAAGATAAATGAATTGAAACATGCATTATGATACAATGAGTGCAAAAAGAGCAACTTCCCCCTCAAAGCAGCCCAATAGGACTAATAACCCTAACTCTCCCATAAGCAAACAAACGCGAAGAGTCAAGAGCCTTAGTGAAAATATCGCAAGTCGTTGCTCGGACTCTACAAAGTGAAGCACAACATCACCTTTCTCAACATGGTCTCTCGAGAAAATGAAATCGAATGTCAATGTGTTTAGTCCCTGGAATGTTGCTTTGGGTTTTGGCAATATTAATTGCGAAGTGTTGTCACGAAAAGAGGAACACTTCCCAAAGATAACCCATAGTCTCGGCGTGGACAAAATCCAGAGAACACGAGAGCGACCATCGGCGGCTACATACTCGGCCTCGGAGATCAGGCAATGTAAGACCTATTTTCTAGAAGACCAAGAAACAAGAGATGTGCCCAAGAAATGACAAGTGCCGAAGTACTCTTCCTATCAACTCTACACCGTGAAATCAAGATCGTAAAATGCTCGAATTGAAAGAGCCAAGAAGAAGAATACGAGTCCAAAGTCAAGCGTATCTTGAAGATACACGAAGATGCGCGCATTGCTTGACGATGAGAAGCACGAGGAAGCTGAAATCGAGCGCACGGACATACGGCGGGTGTATGTCCGGCCTCGTATTGTAAGATAGAGGAGGAGCCAATCATCTGCGGTACTCTTCCGGTCCACGGACTCTCCATCCTCATCGTGGTCCAAAGACGGTGGTTGTTGCAATGGGAGTAGACATTGGCCTCTCGCTTCCCATATTGAAGCGCCAAGAAGGTCCTTTGTATACTTACATGGTGAGCGAAGGTGCCTTCTTTGCTTGCTTGATTTGAAGACCAAGGAAGAATGTCAATTCTCCCATCATGCTCATCTCAAATTCTTTGCTCATAGAATCAAAATCTAGACACCAAAGCATGAGAAGAACCACCAAAATAATATCATCCACATATATTTGAACCAACAAGAAATCACCGCCATGCACGAGAGTGAACAAGGTTTTATCAACCATTCCCATTTTGAAATCATTTTCAAGCAAGAAACTCTTAAGCTGTCATACCAAGCTCTAGGAGCTTGTTTCAATCCATCTGAGCTTTAGAGAGTTTAAAAACATGGTTTGGGAATTTTTGATTTTCAAACCCAGGAGGTTGCTTGACAAAGACATCTTCTTCTATGAAGCCATTCAAGAAAGCACTTTTAACATCCATTTGAAAAAGCTTGAAACCCTTGGATGTTGCAAATGCTAAAAGAATGCGAATGGCCTCCAATCTAGCTACTGGAGCAAAGGTCTCCTCAAAGTCTAAGCCCTCTACCTGCGAATAACCTTGAGCAACAAGTCTAGCTTTATTACGAACAACCAATCCATCCTCACTTTGCTTATTTTTAAAAACCCATTTTGTTCCAATAACATGAGAATCAGAAGGTCGCTCAACTAAAAACCAGACTTTATTTCTTTCAAAATTTTCAAGCTCTTCATGCATGGCATTGACCCAAGAGGCATCAGATAAAGCATGGGTGATATCTCGGGGTTCAAAAGAAGCGACAAAAGCAGAATGTGCATGGGAATCAGGAGAAATAAACCTCGAGCGAGTGACTCGCTCTTGAAGATCCCCAATCATCATTCGGGAGGATGTTGTCATTTGAATGCGAAGAGGTGCTCTGGTGCGTAGTGGCCTCTACCCCATGAGTTGTGGAGGTAGGAGCAGAGCCACTCGGATCGTCGGTGGGGATAGGAGGCGGTGCTCGGTGACTTTCAAGTAGTAGTAGCAGGCTCTCCACCCTCTCGAGGTAGCAGGAGGATGGTTTGAGTCTTCATCCTCGAGAATCATCATCGACGAAGATGCTTTCTTGAGTTTGTAAACTGTGTACCAAGCATCGGGTCTAGTACTGGGACTAGCCTCATCAAAAGTGACTTCGCAAGTCTCAACAATTTTGTTAGTATCAACATTAAAAGCACGATAGCCACGAGAATGAGCGGGATATCCAAGAAATATGCCATCAAAACATCTAGACTCAAATTTATCAAGATTGCCATGTTTAAGAATGAAGCACTTGCAACCAAAAATCTTGAAATGAGAGACCTTGGGAGAATGACCAAATCTAAGCTCATAAGAAGTCTTCTCAACCACGGATCTCAAGAAAACCCTATTGGAGATATAACAAGCGAGAGAGATAGCCTCATTCAAAATCTCCTAGGAGTAGAATGCTCATCTAGCATGGTCCGAGCCATCTCTACAAGGGTTCTGTTCTTCCTTTCTACAACACCATTCTGTTTGAGGAACTCTAGGAGAAGAAAAGCGATGCTCAATTCCCTATCAGTAGAAGGTAGAAAAAGAAGAATTCTTGAACTCTGTCCCATTATCACTCCTAATGGCTCTCAAAGCTCGGGTATATCAACAAAGAATTCTAAGGACCAAATCTTTAAAGAATCCAAATGCTTCGTCCTTAGAAGCAAGAAAATAAACCCATGAATACCGGAGTAATCATCCACAACCACCAAAGACATACCATTTCCCACCGGTGGTGAACTCTAGAAGGACCAATCTGTATCTAAGTGAAGAAGGCATCACAGTCCATCAGTCATTACCAAAGTAAGAGGTGGGTGGGAAGCGGACACCATCTTACCATGTCTGAGGTGAGCACACAAGATCTCTGACTGACCTTGACCTAGGCAAACCTCTAATCAAGTCCTTGCAACCGACTCTAGACAAATGATCAAAACCTATATGCCCAAGTCTACGATGCCACAAAACAAGGTCATGAGAATCAGAGGCTACAAGACACCTAGGACTAGAAGCGGAAGAAATCTTGAAATTTGCACAGAAAATCTTCTCAAACTGAGATCTCAAAACAAGCTCACCGAGGAATCTAGAACTCTGCACTCACCTCTCTTAAACCTCACTTCTAGACCCTCATCAAGCGGTGAGAAGCAGATAGAAGATTATACCTCGACTTACTCACCAAAGCGGCGTCTTTTAGCATGAACTTGTCGTTGGCGCACGGTGCCCTTTGCAATCACGGTCCGGTAGAAGCATCCCCAAATGTAATCAATTCATTGCGGATGCACGTGTGAGGAGGAGAACCATCTAGAATCTCCGGTCATATGTCGAGAACACCCGAGTCAACAAGCCACTTGTCCTCCTTCCTCGCACGACGGATCTAAAAGGCACAATCGAGAAAACATCCGTGCCTCGATCTGGGGTTAGTGATAAATGAGCGAGGAATCCAAATCTTGAGAAGCACGATGTCCGGGAGCAGCAGAGAAATAGTGAAACATGATCGGGAACAAAATCATAAGGATGCACATGAGAATCACCTAGACCTCTCCAAACGATCTACCAAAAGATCGATACTCCCCTGTCTAGGTGCTACAGGTGTCTCTCCTCACGATGTCCTAATCCAACATCTTGCCTAGACCCACCAAAAGAGTCTACAAAGTTCTCTACAAATCTAGGCCTATGTGTGGTGCGATAAGCAGTGCCTAGCTCTAGAGACTACATCCGAGAAGGGACTCCTCTAATGGATCTTAGGACGCTCATCCTCTCTTTTCTCTCAAGTTTTGCTCTCCTAAGGAGAACTCAACAAGATGGCCTTCTTTCTTGCGAGAAGGTGCAATGGTCATGGACCTTTTGAGGGGTGCATGCAGAATGAGTGAAAGCACCTTTCTTGCGAAAGAGTTTGAGCAAAACCACCGGATTTGAAAACAACTCCGGATGGCTTAGGAGGTTCTAGCTCAAACAAATCATTCTTCACAACTCTAGCAATCTTAGGTGGGTTTTTCTTGGAATGCTCTAGGGGGTTGAAACCTAGACCACTATTTTTCACGCTCACCTTGGATTGATCAAGAATCATGTTGAGTTTCTTTTCCCACTTGAAAATTTCTCAAGAGTCACCTTGAGGTAATCATTTTCTTTCATTAAACCCTCACATCTAGTGCACTTGCTAGACTTGATTACCTCATTGTTCTTACTCTTAAGAAGGGCCACTTCCACCTTGAAGGCCTCACAAGACACACAATAGGATTCCTGAATCCTACTCAACTGCTCCTTAAACTTGACTCTAAAAGCCTCTTGTATCGACTAACCATGGTTTCAACTTGAGATTCAAGACACAAGAGCTAGAATCAATAACCTTTTAGAAGCGATAAAGACATGGATCTTTCAATTTTAGCCTTTTCTTCCGTGGTCTTGTTTAAGGCTTCAATCTCAATTGTAAGCTTGGGACAATTTTCACAAGATGCAACTCTAGAGTAAATCAATGTTTCATCATCTCTTGCATCTTAATCCTATTATCCTTACAATGAGAGCATGTGTGACTAGCATCAAACTTTTGCAATTCTTTTAAGGAACTATCCAATTTTAATTCTAGCAAAGCACAATTAGAGCAAGTTAAAGGGATAGCTTCCATGGCGGTCACATCAAGAGGAATGACATCTAAACAAGCGGATCTAGACTTGAAAGATTCTAGTTCATCGAGAGCATCTTTTAGTTGATTTGTGACAGAGGAATGAGCAGATTTCAAGCTTGTCAAATCTTTAAGCAAGCTAGTGCAGAATCACAAATATCGTGAGGATTGATAGATTTAAGCCTAACAACTTCAAGATTCAAATTATCAATCATAATGTCACGCTTCCTAATCATTTTTACTTGCTTATGTAATTTCGCTCAACAAGCACCAAAGCCCTTTTCATATCGGCAATAGAAGGGCATACCTCATCGGGATCACCTGAAAGGATCCTCATTGTTGGAGGAGTCGCTATCGTGGTCGTTCTTGGCCATGAAACACATGCCGGTGAAGTCATGCGCCTTCTTCTTGCCACGAGAATCACTCGTCGTCCTCCGCTTCCGAGTCCACATCGCTCATATTTACATTCTCAAGAGCGGCAGGACCCTACCGACAAACTTCGATAGTTTGTCTTCTTGGGTTTTGCATCCTCTCCGGGATGTCTTCGTGTCTCCTTCTCCTCCTTGCCCTTTAGCTTGGGCACTGGAGCGAATGTGGTTTGGCTCACCACATTCAAGCACGTGATAGGTCCACTCCTCCTCCTATTTCTCACCTTGTTGTACGCTCTTGTGAATTTGGTGGAAAGGAGGGCTAAGTCATCCTCGGGCAATTTCTCAAGTTGCTCATCACTCAAAGAATGTAAAGCAGATAATGAAAAGCCAGATGAGCTACAATCAAGAGAATCAGAAGAGCAACCCTTGGATTTGTCGACCACTAAAGCCATCGACTGCTGTCTTGGGGAGACGCGAGATAAAGTCAATCTCATGCGTCTTCAACCTCGAGTAGAGCTTATCCATGGTAAGCTCACTCATGATGATGTTGTCATTGATGGAAGTGATCTTCATACCCTGACCTTCACATCAAGAGCACCGAAGTCGGGCGTGCATTTTCGCACTCGAGAAAATACCAAGTCAACAGCGGAGATCATGAAGAATTTTAGAGAATCTTCCCACACTCATCCAAAGACTCACTGTGCCTTTGTTCGATCTTCGAGTAAACCTTTTGAGTCGGTTCGTCTCACTTCCTTGATCGCATGGACCCTTCGTGATAATCACAAAGTGTCCGCCGGATCTCGTGAGCGACCGCAAGTGAGCAACACGCCAAACTCGGATCGACTAAGGCCTTGGATCAAATAATTCGAGCCTTCTTTGTTGGCCTCCACATCCGAGTGATCGTATCGTCATCGGTGGCACGACATAAGGGTTTTTCACCTTTAGCCAAATAGCGTGCCCTTGAGCCTCGATATATGCTTGCATACGAGCCTTCCAAAGATGCAAAGTCAACTCCTCAAAAATGTGTGGCTTGGTTGAGTACTTGTCATCGCCATGGCTCCAAAGACCGTTAAGATCTATAGAAAAGAGCTAACCGGCTCGATACCACTTGTAGGACCGAAAGCGACTAGGGGAGGTGAATAGGCGCTTTCAAAACTTTCTCGCCTAAATCAAAACCAACACGAACTTTACTCCTTTAGCTATGAAAGCTAAGAAGTTCAGTGAGCACACAACGGAAGCCTTGTGTTGAATTTGATAAACCCCTCAAGCACACGACACAAAAGGAGAAAAGAACTCAATGTTCTTCACTGGGCACGGGCGGTCTGACCGGCTACCACGGGCGGTCGGACCGACGGTCAAGCAGCCGATCCGACCAAGCAACTAACCAATGGTCGGACCGGTGGGCGGCATGTTCGACCCGCAAACCAGTGGATCGAAAACACGGGCGGTCGAACCGCCGTTGAAAGGCCGGTCGGACCGGTAGAGTCCAGTACTGAAAAACTCCACCCAAATCCAAAACGAAATTTGATCCAACTTTTGATTCAACCAATAAAACTTGACCAAATTTCTAGCACACCTTCCTAATGATATTAGAGACCTATTTCTAGCGACGATCCGTCGGATCCACTTGCAGAATCGATCTCTCGAGATTTTAACAAAGAAGTGCTCAAACCCTAGAAATGAGAAAAACTTGATTCAAGACTTGCTTGTGGGGGTTTGATGATCTAGATGACTCTAGGAGTAATCCCACACATCAAAGCAAGATAAAGTAGGCCGAGAGACCAAGCATGAACCTTTGAATCAAGGAAGCACCAAAAACATCCAAAAGAGAGAAGAACACAAAGGGAGCAAATGAACTTTCAATTAAGCATCACAAGATTGTTCACTCACAATAGATGCTTACAAAGCCTCCCCACCAAGGAGGGCAAGAGCTCAACAAAGAGCACACTTCAAACCCTAGTTCTCCTCTCCTCTCCTCTCCTCCAAACCCTAGAAAAGGAAGAAGGGGGCTAAATGAATGCTTGCTTAGGTTTTCCACCTCTCCCCTTCCTATTTATACTAGAGAGCTAGGGTTTCCCTTTTTGGGTCTCTTACACATGGGACCCACACAAATAACTCTTGAAGCAATCGCCGCTTCACCACGTGTAGGTTTATCGGCGGTTCTCATCAACGCCAAGCCTCTCTTGTCCGAATCCCATCGAAACTCCTGAGACTCGCGACCGATATCCGCGCCGCCGATCCAACCATGCGCCACATTTGTGAAACCCCTCTATACCCTAACCCTAACCTCTTAACCACATACCATAACCCTAACCCTAACCCCAAAATCCTAAAACCGTTAATCCTAAAACCCTAAAACTAAAATGCGTCTATGGCTATATACGTTGAGGATTATGCGGTTTATGCAAGAATACAACTAGATTTTCACAATTTCTGTAACTACGCTATAAATAATTAAACCATTAATTGTGTCATAATTGCTAACTTGAAATTGATTGGCAGGTATGGCTTGTGACCTTGGTGGTTCAGTGGCCTTTCGACTCTTGGGCCAGCTCATCGATCTGTAAAGACCGCGCGACCATCGTGTCCCACATCCTAAGAGGCGGGGCGAGGCAAGCGAGTTGGGGGTGGTCCGTACGCGGACACCCCAACGGGCTTGGAGAATAGATCCACACTGGAGAGATAGGTTTGTCTGCAAACTATGGCACTTTTTTTTATCATATGTACATGGTATGTACTTACTTCTTCGTGCTTTGCAGACTGAGCGGTGCCGACCTTCTACCTCGTGCAGATGGTGGAGGCCACCGACGAGGACGACACTCCGGTCGAGGGCGGCGGGAGGTCGAGCCGGCCGGGCGGTCCACGGCGGTTCTGTTCGGCCGGTCGGCTGGCGGCGACTACGGTGGACCGGTGGCGGCGAGCGCACACCTTCCACCTCCCATTCAGGGATATGGCCCCCACTCTGCAGGACGTCACGGTGCTGCTCGGCCTACCTATCACGGAAGCTGCCGTCTCCCTGCAGGACGCGCCTGTCGACTAGCGTGACGACCTGCTGGGCAGGTTTGAGGAGGTTCTTCCGATCGAGACCACGGCAGCATACTACGTCTTCCCGACACGATAGAAGCATGGCCCACCTCTGCGGTGACTTTCGCAGTTTAGAATACGGTCTATTTTTCATGTTTAGCTATGCACTATCATGTACTACTGGGCTATTAAGCTGATGTTGGGAGCGCCTGACTTATTGCCCTGTGAAGAGCTAACTAATTTGACATGGATTTTATATTGGATATACGTGCATATTATTTATGGAAACGTTTTATATAACCTAGATATGCATACGCCGTGTACACCTGTCGTCCAGATATGCGTATCTTTTTATGGAGACATTTAATGGTAACCCAGATATGCACATATCTGTTGCCACAACCCAGATATGCATTTCCATAAAACGTTTCCATAAAAGAGAACAAAGCTAGCTGGTCCGTATGTGGACTCTGGAGATCTTAACCAACCAGTTAAGCATCAGACTTGAGCAGGATTAACCTCTGTCGATCCGCTTGCCTCTCGGAATGTCGTTTTTAGCACCCTTTTTTTTACGCGATGTTTTTAGCAAATTTATGATTTGTCTGCCAATCAAATTGAAAAAGAAGTTTCAAACTGTTTGATATGGTTCGGAGACGATACGGTCTATAACCGGTAGCATCAGCACGATCGAGTCCACCACCAAACACCAACACTCCACATATCAGTCACAGAACAAAAACGCAGCTTTTCTTCTGTGCCTACTATACTACTCTTTTCGGCCTGTTCCTGGTGCGCGAAGCAGCAGCACCAGCAGTAACAAGGACTTGCTCTTTCTCCACCGCCGGCTGCTTAACCTCCTCCTCCTCCTCTCCGTCATACTCTCCATCGTCGTCTTCGTTGTCGCTGTCTTCCTCGGAGGCCTCGTTCTCTTCCATTATCGCTTGGTTGATCTCCATCTACACATACAGGCAGCAGCAAGCTCTTCAATTCACAGTACATCTTCCTAATTTGATGCCTCTCCAACTCAATTGCGAATTATATTGTCCCAAATAAACCAAATATTTTTATCGTTGGCATGTATAAACGCATTCTACGGTAGTTCTTTTGTACGACACACTATGTCATATGCCCATTTGAAATAGTACTGTTAGGACTTGGCATAAAGCAGATTAACAAAGTGGTTTGTTTGGAATAGTTGCTGAGAGTGGCGTACCTCCCGCAGGAAGCGCTCGTCGACGTCGTCGGCAACGCGGGCGGCGGTGACGAGGGTGCCGACGAAGAGGGAGAGCGGCAGCACGAACGCCAGGATGAGCGCGTTGGTGCTCGGCAGCCCGCCGGCCCGCACGACCATGAAGCCGCGCCGGCGGCCGCTCCCTACCGGCCTGGCAGTGGCACGCATAGGTCGGCCCGAAGCCGGTGTGGCGCTGGTGCCGAGACGCGGCGGAACTGATAGAGCAGCAAGACCTCGCGCCATGGATGGAAAGGCTCAGCTGGGAGAGGTTTTGGCGAGCAGAGCAGAGTGAGCGACACAGAGAGGGCACGGTGGCTTGTCTTATCCATTCTATCCTCCGTGACACGTTGCTCTGTGTAATACAACCGTACAATCTCCTCTTGGTAGGATGGCGAACCGTTGGATCCAACGATCAACCCACACCCAGCAGCCATCTGCGTCGACAAAAACTCCCAAAAGAATTAGGTGGATCCAAGAGTCCACAGGCCCACAGGTGTACACAACAGCCAGTGAGCTTTTAGCCTTCGGCCCCATTGAACCGGAATGAAAGCCCAAGTCCTGTCCATTTTCTGCATTGGCCATGGGCCGAAACCAGCTAAACATCTTCGCCACTTCCACCGCTCCCTTTTTCTTTATCGCGTTCATTTCATCTGATCAGAAGCATCACGTCTGCGCAGAAAATGGCAAAAATGCGACATTCACATACTCACATGTCAATAAGGCGTCCGTGCTTGTTTGCCCGGCGTTTTTCGGTTTCCTGCGCAGGTGTCGGGCGATCGAACGATTCACCGTTGGGCGGTTTTCCGACTGACCGCGCAGCACAGTATGCGGTTTTTTCAGACACCAGTACCAGTCTAGTACTAGTAGCTCTAGTACTGTAGGTTGCCGCTCCAGCGTGGCGGCCGTCGCGATCGATCACAGATTCAGCGAGGATTTTAAGTGGGATCAGATCGCATATCTAGAATAATGTCGATGTCGAACGATCAAGTTGCATGAGCTAGTTAGCTAGCTATACACCTCAAAGAAGAAGAAGAAGAAGAAGAAAGTTGCATGGGCTAGAGAAAAATTAAAGCTTCTCATTCAGCCGTCCCGATCGGTAGCGTCGGTCCATGGACAGCAAGCAACAAAGCATTAGGAGCCAGCCAACAAAATATAACGCACGTATAATTAATTAAAAGCACGGCCTCATCAGAGATATCGTGCGCATACTAGAGTAACTAGCATGTGTCATTTTCTTCTCCCTTGACAGCGACGCGGCTGGCTAGCTACGCGTTCGACCGTAACACGTCGCGAACTGATCGATCGACGTCGCCCTCCTCTGGATCATCGCCTGCCTGCCTGCCTGCCTAGATACGCATCGGTCGATCGAGATATGCTGCGATTGACTGATGAGATGCGTGCTAGCCAGCCTGTGTGAATTATTCTGTCATTTCTATGTGTGCATCGCTTTCCTTTCCTACGTAACTTGCGCAGAAATAGTAATTGCGATTAAATGAGATCTCCTTTTTCCTTGCGCCGTCGTCGCGTCAGTCCCCATGCATGGTGTAACCGCTGGCGTCATGAGGTCGTACTCCCTGACGTCCACATGTCGGAAGAGGGCAACAAGTGGTACACGCACGTATAGGAAATTTTAATCCGGTGTACTTCACTGAGATAACCGAGATCGAGCACATTGGAAGGCGCCTTGGCCTCATAATGTGGTTGACTTTAAACGGTTAATAATATCAGTGGTACATGCAACTGATCATGCTGTTCACTCTTGTGATTGCGTGTTTTTGCCCTTGTATCTCGCGTAGCTGTGTCGACTTGTATTTGTACGTGAGCTGCTGCTAAAGATCAGGTTCATATGGACAGAGTTTGCTGGACAATATCGTGAACCTGTTGGAAACAATTTGAGATTTGATTATGAGGTAAAGATTATAAAAAAACTAGTGATGTATAAATTGATATTAACAGTAAGCTACTCGTCGCACTTCTAAATATATACAATAAAAGATTTACAACAGATTTGTATTGTCGTAAGAGCAACTTACAGTCAGGTGTGATGAAGAACAGAAAGCAGTGAAGACTTGAAGCAGTGGTCAAAATAGTGCAGATCGCAGATGATATAGCGCAGACTCGAAGCAGTGAAAAGAGCAGTCACGCATAAGCGCTGTCCAGAAACCGTATTACCGTCCCATGTAGGTGCTCTGCAACAATGGTTTGGAAATATCCACTCACCCTCTTTCTCGGTGCACACCGAGGAGAAGGGGTGGCTTGGTTCGATAGCTCAATTCCTCAACACAGTTGATCAGAGATAAAGATAAAAAATTGGAAGAAATCGTCAACTTTTGTCTGAACGTCTCCTTATCCTATTTATAGATAATAAACCACTGGTAACTGCTTATTCAAAACCAATTAATGGTTACTAAGTAGTGTTTATTGATCCTAGTTGCACACTGGTCTACAACTTCGCTCAATGGTCTACAGTAGGGGTGGATACGAGCTGGCTCGATTCGACTCGTTAAGCTAACGAGCAGAATAACAAGCTCGGCTCGTTCAAACTCGTTAACTCGGCTCGTTAGGCTCATTACTAATAATTGAAGCTAAACTCGTTAACTTGGCACTGCGCGTAGTGGGCTGGGCAAGGTTTTCTTAACGAGCTAAATGAGCAACTCGCGAGTCAGCTCGAACTCAGCTCGTTAAGAAAACGAGCTAAATTGCCAGCTTGGCTCGACTCGTTACGGGACCGAGATTGAGCCGAGTTCTTAACGAGCCGAGCTGGCTAGCGGGTTTCGGGCTTTTTTCCACCCTTAGTCTACAGTTTCGACCAGTGTATTCCGACCACGCTGGTCTATGAATCTGATCACTAATTTCGACCATACTGGTATATGGTTTCAACCACACTGGTCTATGACTTCGACCACACTGGTCTATGGCTTCGACCAGATTATTTCGACCATACTAGCCTACGCCTTCGACCACACTGGTCTAAGACTACTGATCTAAGACTTTGCAAGCTTTAAAATTTAAGGAATGAATACACCTACGTACACATGGGCTCAATTCCAACAGAACCCCGGGCCGAGATTGCTACGTGAGCCGTGCTACCTGTGTCCGATCCAAAATTTCTTCATTATCACCATATAATTTGCATTTTCCATATATTAATTTTGAGTTAGGCACGTATATATGTATAATACTACTACTGCTACTACATATCAGTGTATATATGTACGCACAAATCTCCTCACCTCATCACATGTACACATATGTTTTGTGCGTGCCCGAAGTGAGGCTTGTTCGTTCTGGCTATAGTTCAAAGGGCAGTGACCGCTACTACTGTGCAAATCTCCAAACGGCACTAAGTAGGAGTAGCAGCACGTGGCCCACCGCCCATACAAGGCAAGGCTACGGCACTAAAGCGATCGACGCTTGCGTGCATATTGTGGCTTGTCGAGGCTCCAGACCGACCGGCCTATTTTTAGCTTGGGGGCCGGATTTTCAAGCGGATGCATGGGCAAGATAGATATGGTCGATCGATAGGCAGGCAGGCAGGCCTTCTTTCACTGGTGTGATAGAGATGTTCCAACTACTGGGCTAGTATAGTACAAGGCATGCAGGTTAATCGTAGATCAACAGAATGTCATTCATCTTGATCTTGTTCGTATATACGGATCTTTGTCGATCGGATCGATCGATGGCTCTCGATTTGATCCAACCTCGTCAATCAGAATGGCCAATAATGGTATAGTTGTTGGAGTTTTGGGTTTGACTGTTCAATATACCAACTAGATCTTAGAAAAATCCCAAAAGTAAGTCTACCCATGCATGGTCATCGACGATCGAGTCGATGATTTTACAAAATAAAATAGAGAAAAATGACAAAGAGTTCTTAGAGGAGAATGAGATTATTCTTTATTACTATGATCTGAATCCTTTACAGGGGTGCCTTCGACAAATCAGTGAACTAATCCTAATTATACTGACCGTAATTCTTGCTATGCTATTGAATCAGAGTTGAAACATGAATCTAGTGTTGATTGCGATGCTTCAATCCGATTTCTTTATTCCTCTGAGCCCCGTCTTTAAATAACCAATAAAGAGGTGACATTTACTCATGTAGAAGACATCATTAGAAGTGACACGTCAGTCGGAGGGGCGATTGCGATTAGAGAAATAGTAACTGCAGGTCGTCGGTTAGTGCCTGTGAGACACTCAACCGTATGGTAGTTATTGCCAGTGTCTTAGGACCATGAAACGTCGTGTGGTATGGAACAAATATGACAACTTCGTTCTTGCTTGTGTTCTCGATTCGTATGCAGGAGATAGCCTTCTTGGCGAGGTCAACCGCGTTAAACGCGGTTGATAACCATCGGGCGATGGTGTAGTGATTGCGAGGGTTTGATCATTACGGTCTGAGCCTTGGATCAACAACGTCGAGTTCTCCACAATCGACTTATCGGTACCTTCGGAAGATCGGGCCATCCACATCATGTGTTCCATTCGTCACGGTAGAATATACTTAAAATTGGATCGGATACGGTTCAAGGATTCTCGAGCGACCATCCGGTCGGGGACCGAGTCTGAGGACCTCGCTGACCGAGGAAACTATAAGCAACATCGGAATCCTTACGACCACGGGGTCGTTAGCCTTAGAGGTTACGACTATGAAGGCGTATGGTCTTTTAATTATGTATTAAAGTAATACATAGAGATTTTAATCTCGTCAATGGTGGAAGGTGGGAAGTTTAGTACCATATTGCTAGTCTAGGTTGGAGGGGACTAATATATAAGGTGGAGTTGGTCTTACCTAGTTGAAGCAAGCAAAAGAAGAACACACGCGCTTGCTCGCCTCGCCCACGCCATCGCCCTTCCCCGCGTGCAACATGCGTGTGAATGGTCCGACGATTTAGTGTCCGATTGGTACGTGGAGTGGCATCTTCTTTTGCACCTCAAAACCATGCACACTAATTAGAAAATTGAATACTGAATACACTATTTCAATTGGTTTTTATAGCACGCATTAACCGTGTTTAAAACAGTGTAATATCGACAGTTATGGCGGTAGTTTCTTATGTTGAATCTAGTTCTATATAAAGGTGAGACCTCTCCTCTCAAAAGAAGAGAAAGGATGAAACCTCCAAGAATCGGTATCAACGTCATCTTGTTGCTCATTTCCTCTGTGCTACGCACCCTCGGTTTCTTCATCCCTTCTTTGGCGTGCACCGACGTGGGGAGAGAACTGTCTCCGAAGTCGACTTCCCTCGTGATCCTGCACGGGTTAGGGTGAATCAGGTTTTTGAAAAGCGTTTGTGCGACTGCTCACGGCTTCCTCTTTCTCCATCATCTTCTGTGCATCGTCTTCCTCGGATCGGACTCTACCGCGACCTTCGTCGGAGGGATTCGATGCAAGTCACGGTGATATCATTTGATATGACTAGACATTGTTTCATAGATATCTGTCATGTGATGATGTTGATGTCTACTTCTGTCAGTAGCATTCTTGTTCTAGATTTTACCTTGTTAGTGTATATATATGAGATAGATATATTTGAGTTGATGATCATGATATTGCTCGTACTCCCAAATATGATTAGTATATATGCAGCCCGTTGATTCAAGTATTATTTTAGAAATTATAATAATTATGAAAGTGTTTATATACCTAACAACAGTAATGTCCCGTTAAGCCACCATATATTCATGGACAAGACTTTAGTAGCTAGCTAGCTAGCTAGATCTGACCTTAGCCCCCACGGTCACCCAAAGAAAATAATAATTAACCATGCAAACGCCTTTTCCCAGTGCCATGCATGGTCCAATAGGATACACGCATCGATGTCCTGCGCGGTGCCGGTAGCTAGGGCCAGTCGCCTCGCAAATCAGGCGGCAAGACAACGCTGAATCGCGCCTGTCTAGCTAGGGCCGTCCATGCATGAACAGAGAGGTTAGCTAGCTACATATGCATGGATCGCAGCAGCGAGCGTCGACTTATTGGTCCAACCTTCGCCAGAAGTTGCCCACCGGCCGGCCGGCCGGCCGGGCGGTCGGTCCACGACGCCATGAATGAAATCGGCAACGCAACGTGCAGCTAGGCAGCAAGGGCAGCGTGCGTGCATGCAGAGCTAGCACATGAACAGTGTCCCCCATGCACGAACGGTTGCAGCTTCTCCTCTGTATTCTTCAGGAATGGCATCTATATATCTAGATACAGGTACCGCTAGTAGCAGCAACGAACAGCAAAACGGCCGGCTAATCAAAAGATACGGGCCGTAGATCAATTTATTTGGTTGTGGCATGTTGTCGTAGGTACATATATATATGCGTGAGAATCGATGGATGGATATTATTCACCTTGGATTCGACCGGCCGGATCGGCCTAGCACAAACGAACGACCACATTTCAGCCCGTATCAACCGTACATTGCATGGCTAGCTAGTGCGTAGTACCTACTAGTAAACAGTACGGCCTAGATCTAGTTAAAACGCGAGATGCGTGAGCAGTTGAGCACGCGTTCACACGAACAACGTACGGCAATGTACGACGCGATCAACCCGATCGACGAAACTTCTGTACGTGTGCATTTACCTGGCATCTGCATGCGACCCATCAACCTCGTGCATAGTACGTACTAGTAACTTCTCCTACGTAGCAGCTGCCGTTCGATCGATCAAGCAATCGACCAACTGCTCTCTTCGTGGCTCGATCTGACGGCTTCAATTGATTTGATATGCTTGCTAATCGAAAATGGCGCCGGTTCGTTTCATAAATGGACGAGATGCAGACGCGCTTGCGCTCGAGGCCGGTACGCGGTGTACGTGCGGTAGTAGGCTAAGGGCGTTACTAGCTCACGCGAACGAGACGTCAATAATCAATAATGGTCGATCATATGCCCGTTTTAAATGGTCCGTCCTTGCGAGAAAGATTTCCCGTCTATAAATTTGCCTACGAAAACAGCGGTCCGATGGGTCAGTTGCTTTTATAGCTAGCCTCCGCGTCTCTTTTGCTACTGGGAATGTACAGAAGAAGAGAAGAAGAAAAATATCAAAAGGGAATATATTGAAATGGTGGTGTCCACTGTGTACACGTTTAATTTCATGTGCCAATCAATCCATCGAAATGCTATAAATGTGTGCATCAGACTTCAGGGTGGCCCCTAACTCAGGACATTTGGAATGCAGAAATTCTAATATATATATATATATATAATTTTTATGTGAAAATTTTCATTTCAAACGGGCCTTAGTTTACTGAGAATTTATGCGTGGGTGCGCATGTGAGGATTGCGCGGGCATGGGTGTGATCGATGTGACTGGCCATGATACGGTTGTAAAGCCGACAAAGCCTCTTATTGGCCAGAGGACAAAGAGCTGGCGTGACTCGCTGGCCTAAACCCAAATGATAAATAAAAGAGTAAAATAATAATATATATATATACTCATCACTCCATCTATCCATGCATTTCAACCCTGTCCAAGGTCCAACTGCAAGGCAGCTCACCTGCAGTGCAGTCCAGCCCAGTGCTAGCTGCTTCACTTTCACCACTGCTTTGTGCTTTCTGTTTTGTAATTTACCACCGGTTTTGTTGCTACCTTTCTGCTGATGGAAACAATAATGGCTAGCTAGCAGCACTTGGATGTGTTGCTGCAGTTTAAACTAAACAAAAACGATGGAAGATTAAAAATGGCTCTTGTCACGGTCAATACATATAGTACTTTTTTTTTTAAGAAACTGAAATAGAATAAACTAATACGTACTACTACCGTAAGCATCTAGCCCCTTCATTCTCGAAGGTTAGTGTTTCAGTGATTAATAACCATGTTTCGTCCGGACTAATCATGTTTCAAGTGAAGTTGTCAGGTTCTGTGATTAACACTCTAAATTCTCTGTGCATTTCTGAACTAGTTTCATGATCAGTTGCTAGCTCACACAGTAAACAAATATGGTAACATCCATAATCGCAAAGCTTTATCAATAAATATCATAGTTGATTACCAAAAAGGCTTACAAGTTAACAAATAAGAACATATCGGAAGACAAATAAATAGTAGTAGAGCCCAGCTAATCTGCCACAGGCAATCGACTGGGGTGGCGGCCTAGTCGTCGAGATCTTCGATATCGCGAAGTCCTTCTTCTTTGAAAATTATTTGCATTAAGTAAGGGTGAGCACAAACAACCGTGCTCCGTAAGTTACACCTAATAACAGAATGATAATGCATGCATGGGTATATCAAAGGAAGACATATAGGGTTGAATTTGCATAAAGCGATGTTTTCTTTAAATACTTGTACTAAGTTCCAAAAAAAATATTATGTAGCTAAAATTCATTTTCTAAATTCTTAACTTTTACAGTAAGATAACATTCACACAAGAGTGATGAAAGATACCCTCCTATCACATGGTATACCGCCTAATTTTCCAATTGGATAAAACTATCCAGAATCGTTTAATAAAGTCTTTAAAAAAAAAACCAAATTCCAACTTTGAGTGGTATTGCTGAACATGTCCATAACTGTGGACACGGCTATTCGAATATTTTTAACACTCTGCAGAGCTTGTACAGCTTTACCCACAAGAGATAATCACTCGTAATGTCTATTTCACACACTTCCGAATATGTGCGACTAAGAGATTATCACAAGGCCTTTACAATGCACCATCCCACTGTAGTCCCGCCTCGCTAAGGTTTCGCTCCGTTTGGATGGAAACCCGCCGGACTTAAGCCCCCTCTTGCGCCATATGGGAATACATAAAAGTGGGTTATAAAGATACCCACGCAAACGGATGGCACAATTACAGTGAAATGATACAAATTATTTAGCCAGCTCACGCCCACATAGGACACTTAGTAGTACAATGGGACTTAGCAAGATGCGGCTCGAAGACCGCTCCTTAACTGACTTGGGTGACTTTCCATCAAACCCATGGCCTTGATCATAGAACTGGCTCGATCTCGTACATCAACGTGCACCACCCAAACATCCATTTCGCCTAAGTCCAAGCCAATTTTTATTTTATTTTCCAACTTAAATCATTTTCCAAAATTTCTATGGAAAAAGCGATACCATAACATCATGTTAAATCATAGTTTATCATTTAGCTAAATTCTCCAAATTGAACATTTTTTTGTCTAAGCTTTGGCTAACCATAAACTTTTGCAACGTGTCTAGTTCATACTAATGTACCAACTAGATTTTAAATATAGCATCAAGTTATGGCTACTTCAATAGCAACATTTGTCTATACAAAGGAATTGAGAATAACTAAAATTTTAAAACAGGGATTTAAATAACATGAATATAAATACGCATGCAATAATAATTTAAAATAGAAATTAAATAATTTGAAATATTGGATTCAAATATGATCAAAGATGTAACTTGTCTTGCTTATTTAGTTGCTGTTCTCTAACGGCGTCGAAATCTGATTCTCCGAAGTCGTCGAAATCTATACGTGAAAATAAGCTCAATTAAAATAAAATCCAAATAAAATTCAAATAAACTCAAAATTGAATAAATCAAGTATAGGTAGTTAGATATTGATTTTCTATGAATTTAGAAATTTGAATCACTCGAATCGGAGCTCGAACGAATGAGAACGACTCTCAGAAGTTTTGAAATCATATGGTCGAAATGAGGTTCGACTATAGGTGGTCGGAAGGAAGGTTCGACTACCTGGTCGAAAGGAGATTCAACTACATATGGTCGGGAGGAGGTTCAACTGCACGTGGTCGGAAGGAGGTTCGACTACAGGTGGTCGGAAGAAAGTTTTGACTACCTGGTCGGAAAGAGGTTCGACTACACATGGTCGGAAGGAGGTTCGATTGCACGTGGTCGGAAGGGGGCTTGTGTTGGACTGAAACGATGACTAGAGGGGGGCTGAATAGGAGCATAATCTCTTTTTCACAAAGATCGGATTCAATACGATTTTCACTCCAATAGCTATGAGAGCTATAAAGATCAATATACAAGTACAGCAGAAGTCTTGTATTGAATCCAATCTAAACCCCGGAGCAAAACAACCAAAATCAACCAAAACTTAATTTTCAAGTATTGGGCGGTCAGACCTCTATGTCAATGGCGGTCGGACCGGTCACCTTGGGCAGTCTGACCTCCAGCCTGATGAACAGAGAAATCAGCCCGAAAAACGAAGTTGCAAATAGATGTAACTTTTGATCTACAACTCCAAACTCGATGAAACTTGGAACACATCTTCTCTAGGATATCAGGAACCTATTTCAATCAAAGATCGTGAAGATCCTTGGCAAAGTTCTGACCTTTTCCCGTTTTTGTGAAGGATGGTTCAAAGCCGAGTCAAAATAAAAACTAGATCCAAAAGCTTGCTCGTGGGTTAAAGATGATCCTAGATGATATCCCACATGTCACAGCAAGCAAGATTAGGGGCAGAAACCGAAGGAAAACTTGAGAATAAAAAACGACCCCAAAATCATAAAAATAGATAGCAAGAACGCAAAGAGACTCATCTCAAGAAAACTTACATAGATTGATTTGTGATTGTTGTTGGTTTACAGCCACTCCAACATGGAGGACAAAACTCAATACATGAGCACACAATCAATCTCCTCTTCAAGTATCCTAACCTCTCCACTCCCTAATCTCAAAAATAAAACTAGGGTTTCAAAATAAGCAAAAAGATTAAGGAGGTGCTACAGCACCCTCCAATATTTATAGTGGAGGCTAACCTTCTAGAAGAGTTCCTATTGGGCATCCATTAAGCCCACACACAAACGGGTTTAACTCGCGCACGTATTTTAAAGCGTCGTCTTCATCTTCTCTTGACCTAAACCGCTTCTCCTTTCGTCATCTTGCGCCGCGGTTTAGCCAAAAGCAATCAAGGCTGTATTTTAGTGATATTACCAAAATACCCCTTCTCGATCCTTCTCCAAAGGCCGAGTCCAATCTTCATGAAGCAGTTCCATGCTTCGTCACGTGTAGGTTGATCAACGGCTCTCATTATGTCGGCAAGTCTCTCCCATCCGGCTCCCACCGAAACCACCATGGCACTTACACCGACCCCCGCGCCGCTTGATGCAACCCGTCGCACCGAACTTCCCGTTCGGTCATCCTTGTCCATTTTGCGCCATGCTCGAATCCATAGACTTCACCCGACATCTTTGATCGTTCTGAACCTCGGCTCTCAAGCCTAGTCCCGATCATCCTCGCCGTTGACCGTCATTGATCTCCAAGCAACCTGCACAACAATAGACCAACAAATCGATTCCGAGAACAAGTTCTTCGCAACTTGACCCACGTTAGTCAAAACATGCATCATGCAACACATATGCACTGAAACCCATGAACTTGACTCAACAAACAAGTATCGCCGCTATGAAAGCAGACGAATCAAGTGGAAACTGGTCAGACCGCCACTTAAGGGCCGGTCTGACCGCCCTCTGGCCGGTCTAACCGCCAGGGGTGGCCGGTCAGATCGCCCAGCTAGGGACTTAGCCGATTTTCAGTCCCTGAAAACCGAAACCTCTCTGGAAATTTCAAACGAATAGAACTTTTGACTGGAGACTCAAAAAATTATGAGACCAATTGCATTAGAATCCCCTTTCTTGCATACACCCTCTATTTTTGGCCCAGCTCCAAACTACAATATTTATATCTGGCCAGTCCAACCGCCGCCATGGCCGGTCGGACCGCCCTCGACCGGTATGACCGCCAGGGGTGGCCAGTCAAACCGCCACTGGCCTGACAGCACTCAGATTTTACCGAAAACGCGTGATTCGACAAACCTTTAAAACCATTGCCAATTGTAACATCATCATAAAGATCATGAGCATATCGCTATGATATCCACAGTCTGACTACAGGTGGTCGGAAGGAGGTTTCGACTACCTTGTCGGAAAGTGGTTCGACTACACGAGGTCGGAAGGATGTTCAATTGCACGTGGTCAGAAGGAGGTTCGACTACAGGTGGTCGAAAGGAGGTTTCAACGACTTGGTCGGAAGGACATTCAACTACACATGGTCGGGAGGAAGTTCAACTACAGGTTGTTGGAAGGAAGTTTCGACTACCTGGTCGGAAGGAGATTCGACTACACGTGGTCGGAAGGAAGTTCGACTGTACGTGGTCGGAAGGAGGTTAGACTACAGGTGGTCGGAAGGAAGTTTCGACTACCTGGTGGAAAAGAGGTTCGACTACACGTGGTCGGAAGAAGGTTCGACTGCATGTGGATGGAAGGAGGTGAGATGTAACAAGATGACATTGAAGCGGCGTAGAAAGACATGAAGAAGTAGGCCCTAGTTCTTTGGTGCGGCCAGGGAGGTATTTGCGGCGATGTGGTCATGGCCAGAGCATAACCTCCAGGTCTTGGAGCTCCCTTGAGCTTAGACAATAAGGAGGATGGAGAGGGTAGCTTGGTGATGGCGGAACGAGATAGGAGGACGAGGGGTGTCTTTTATAGTCCACGGAAGAAGAACGCGAGAAAGGGGAAGGGCTCCCTCGTGCTCCATTTATGGAGGGAAGAGGAGGACTGGGGCAGAGCATGGGTGTCGTAACGGAGATGAGACGGGAGCAGGTGGGGAGGAGAAAGAATAGAGGGGGTGGGTACGGTGAAGGATAGGCAATTAAATGTGCATGCGTCTGGAGGAAAAAAAAGTGAGGGATTCACGCCAAGGCGACGACTTTGTAGCGGTGGTGACACACGCGAGCGCTGGCAGCATAAACATGGCGAGGAGGACGATGACCAGCCGAGAAGGTGGCTGACAGGCGGGCCTGGTCGGACTTGATCGGAGGGGTCTGGTCGGACCGAATGGTTTTGGTCAAAATCCAAAGACAAGTCGAAATGAGTGGCTGGTCGAAATCGAGAGCTAGTCGAAACTGAGAGCTGGTCAAAATCGAGCAGCTGGTGATGGCAGGGTGCTCGCGTCCGTGCAGCCGAGGACACATGTTGGCGGCAGGCGGGGCAGGCGGGAGGTCTCGGAGCGGTGGGAGGCGGCGGTGGCACAGAATGACGCGACGTGAACGCAGAGAGGGAGAGCAAGTGGGGCGGCGCAAGCTCTCTTGCGGCAGGTGGGAGCAGCAGATCGACGAGACAGGATGGCGTGGCGCGGCGTGGTCAACAAGACCAGGTGAGGGAGGAGACGGGGCAGAGACTGAGAGGACAAGGCGGTCGAGGTGTTGAATCGACAACATGGCAAGCTGAGCTAGCAGGGCATGGGCACAGGCTTCGGTAGGAAGACAAAAGACAGCAACCGGAAGAAACGGGAGAGAGATAAAAGAAAAGAAAGAAAATCCAGAAAATAAAATAAATCCAAAAATTTCAAAAAAATTATGAAATACTTTGGAACCTGAATAGATCAAATAAAATAATTTTGTATTTATCTGAAGTTTATTTTAATCATTTAAAATGTTTTTCATTCAGAAATTCAATTTACGCTTTAAATTAATCTAATAAAATTTAAATAGTTTCTTTTATTTTTAAAGCTTAAAAAAGACTATGGAAATAGAATAAAATAATTTTTATTTAATTGGAGTTTATTTTACTCACATTTAAATTATTTTCATTTCTAAAATTTTAAATTAAGGTTTAACAAATCCAGAGAAATTGAATGGTGATTTTCATTTTAAAAATGTCGAAAAGGCCTAAAAATAAAATAGATTAGTTTTGAGCGCCACATTTGTGAAACCCCTCTATACCCTAACCTTAACCTCTTAACCACATACCATAACCCTAACCCTAACCCCAAAATCCTAAAACCGTTAATCCTAAAACCCTAAAACTAAAATGCGTCTATGGCTATATACGTTGAGGATTATGCGGTTTATGCAAGAATACAACTAAATTTTCACAATTTCTGTAACTACGCTATAAATAATTAAACCATTAATTGTGTCATAATTGCTAACTTGAAATTGATTGGCAGGTATGGCTTGTGACCTTGGTGGTTCGATCGCCTTTCGGCTCTTTGGGCCGGCTCGTCGATCAAAGACCGCACGACCATCGTGTCCCACATCCTAAGGGCGGGGACGAGGCAACTGAGTTGGGGGTGGTCCGTACGCGGACACCCCAACGGGCTTGGAGAATAGATCCACACTGGAGAGATAGGTTTGTCTGCAAACTATGGCACTTTTTTTTATCATATGTACATGGTATGTACTTACTTCTTCGTGCTTTGCAGACTGAGCGGTGCCGACCTTCTACCTCGTGCAGATGGTGGAGGCCACCGACGAGGACGACACTCCGGTCGAGGACGACGGGGAGGTCCAGGCGCCCGAGCGGTCACGACGGTTCCTGTTCGACCGGTCGCTGCTGACAGCTCTGGTGGACCGGTGACGGCCGGAGACGCACACCTTCCACCTCCCATTCGGGGATATGGCCCCACTCTGCGACGTCACGGTGCTGCTCGGCCTACCTATCACGGAAGCTGCCGTCTCCCTGCAGGACGCGCCTGTCGACTAGCGCGACGACCTGCTGGGCAGGTTTGAGGAGGTTCTTCCGATCGAGGCCACAGCAGCATACTACGTCTTCCCGACACGATAGAAGCATGGCCCACCTCTGCGGTGACTTTCGCAGTTTAGAATACGTATACGGTCTATTTTTCCTGTTTAGCTATGCACTATCATGTACTGCTGGGCTATTAAGCTGATGTTGGGAGCGCCTGACTTATTGCCCTGTGAAGAGCTAACTAATTTGACATGGATTTTATATTGGATATACGTGCATATTATTTATGGAAACGTTTTATATAACCTAGATATGCATACGCCGTGTACACCTGTCGTCCAGATATGCGTATCTTTTTATGGAGACATTTAATGGTAACCCAGATATGCACATATCTGTTGCCACAACCCAGATATGCATTTCCATAAAACGTTTCCATAAAAGAGAACAAAGCTAGCTGGTCCGTATGTGGACTCTGGAGATCTTAACCAACCAGTTAAGCATCAGACTTGAGCAGGATTAACCTCTGTCGATCCGCTTGCCTCTCGGAATGTCGTTTTTAGCACCCTTTTTTTTACGCGATGTTTTTAGCAAATTTATGATTTGTCTGCCAATCAAATTGAAAAAGAAGTTTCAAACTGTTTGATATGGTTCGGAGACGATACGGTCTATAACCGGTAGCATCAGCACGATCGAGTCCACCACCAAACACCAACACTCCACATATCAGTCACAGAACAAAAACGCAGCTTTTCTTCTGTGCCTACTGTACTACTCTTTTCGGCCTGTTCCTGGTGCGCGAAGCAGCAGCAGCACCAGCAGTAACAAGAACTTGCTCTTTCTCCACCGCCGGCTGCTTAACCTCCTCTTCCTCCTCTCCGTCATACTCTCCATCGTCGTCTTCGTTGTCGCTGTCTTCCTCGGAGGCCTCGTTCTCTTCCATTATCGCTTGGTTGATCTCCATCTACACATACAGGCAGCAGCAAACTCTTCAATTCACAGTACATCTTCCTAATTTGATGCCTCTCCAACTCAATTGCGAATTATATTGTCCCAAATAAACCAAATATTTTTATCGTCGGCATGTATAAACGCATTCTACGGTAGTTCTTTTGTACGACACACTATGTCATATGCCCATTTGAAATAGTACTGTTAGGACTTGGCATAAAGCAGATTAACAAAGTGGTTTGTTTGGAATAGTTGCTGAGAGTGGCGTACCTCCCGCAGGAAGCGCTCGTCGACGTCGTCGGCAACGCGGGCGGCGGTGACGAGGGTGCCGACGAAGAGGGAGAGCGGCAGCACGAACGCCAGGATGAGCGCGTTGGTGCTCGGCAGCCCGCCGGCCCGCACGACCATGAAGCCGCGCCGGCGGCCGCTCCCTACCGGCCTGGCAGTGGCACGCATAGGTCGGCCCGAAGCCGGTGTGGCGCTGGTGCCGAGACGCGGCGGAACTGATAGAGCAGCAAGACCTCGCGCCATGGATGGAAAGGCTCAGCTGGGAGAGGTTTTGGCGAGCAGAGCAGAGTGAGCGACACAGAGAGGGCACGGTGGCTTGTCTTATCCATTCTATCCTCCGTGACACGTTGCTCTGTGTAATACAACCGTACAATCTCCTCTTGGTAGGATGGCGAACCGTTGGATCCAACGATCAACCCACACCCAGCAGCCATCTGCGTCGACAAAAACTCCCAAAAGAATTAGGTGGATCCAAGAGTCCACAGGCCCACAGGTGTACACAACAGCCAGTGAGCTTTTAGCCTTCGGCCCCATTGAACCGGAATGAAAGCCCAAGTCCTGTCCATTTTCTGCATTGGCCATGGGCCGAAACCAGCTAAACATCTTCGCCACTTCCACCGCTCCCTTTTTCTTTATCGCGCTCATTTCATCTGATCAGAAGCATCACGTCTGCGCAGAAAATGGCAAAAATGCGACATTCACATACTCACATGTCAATAAGGCGTCCGTGCTTGTTTGCCCGGCGTTTTTCGGTTTCCTGCGCAGGTGTCGGGCGATCGAACGATTCACCGTTGGGCGGTTTTCCGACTGACCGCGCAGCACAGTATGCGGTTTTTTTCAGATACCAGTACCAGTCTAGTACTAGTAGCTCTAGTACTGTAGGTTGCCGCTCCAGCGTGGCGGCCGTCGCGATCGATCACAGATTCAGCGAGGATTTTAAGTGGGATCAGATCGCATATCTAGAATAATGTCGATGTCGAACGATCAAGTTGCATGAGCTAGTTAGCTAGCTACACCTCAAAGAAGAAGAAGAAGAAGAAAGTTGCATGGGCTAGAGAAAAAATTAAAGCTTCTCATTCAGCCGTCCCGATCGGTAGCGTCGGTCCATGGACAGCAAGCAACAAAGCATTAGGAGCCAGCCAACAAAATATAACGCACGTATAATTAATTAAAAGCACGGCCTCATCAGAGATATCGTGCGCATACTAGAGTAACTAGCATGTGTCATTTTCTTCTCCCTTGACAGCGACGCGGCTGGCTAGCTACGCGTTCGACCGTAACACGTCGCGAACTGATCGATCGACGTCGCCCTCCTCTGGATCATCGCCTGCCTGCCTGCCTAGATACGCATCGGTCGATCGAGATATGCTGCGATTGACTGATGAGATGTGCGTGCTAGCCAGCCTGTGTGAATTATTCTGTCATTTCTATGTGCATCGCTTTCCTTTCCTACGTAACTTGCGCAGAAATAGTAATTGCGATTAAATGAGATCTCCTTTTTCCATGCGCCGTCGGCGCGTCAGTCCCCATGCATGGTGTAACCGCTGGCGTCATGAGGTCGTACTCCCTGACGTCCACATGTCGGAAGAGGGCAACAAGTGGTACACGCACGTATAGGAAATTTTAATCCGGTGTACTTCACTGAGATAACCGAGATCGAGCACATTGGAAGGCGCCTTTGCCTCGTAATGTGGTTGACTTTAAACGGTTAATAATATCAGTGGTACATGCAACCGATCATGCTGTTCACTCTTGTGATTGCGTGTTTTTGCCCTTGTATCTCGCGTAGCTGTGTCGACTTGTATTTGTACGGCATGCTACTGCTACTAGCAGATAACAAACTACGTGAGCTGCTGCTAAAGATCAGGTTCATATGGACAGAGTTTGCTGGACAATATCGTGAACCTGTTGGAAATCGTAGATAACATTTTAATTCGAGATTTGATTACGATGTAAAGATTATAAAAAACTAGTGAGGTATAAATTGATACGGTAAGCTACTCATCGTACTTTTGAATATACACAATAAAAGATTTACAACAGATTTGTATGGTCATAAGAGTAACTTACAGTCGGGCGTGATGAAGAACAGAAAGCAGTGAAGACTTCAAGCAGTGATCAAAATAGTGCAGATCGCAGATGATGCAGCGCAGACTCGAAGCAGTGAAAAGAGCAGTCGCGCATATGCGCTGTCCAGAAACCGTATTACCGTCCCATGTAGGTGCTCTGCAACAATGGTTCGGAAATATCCGCTCATCCTCCTTCCCGGTGCACACCGAGGAGAAGGGGTGGCTTGGTTCGACAGCTCAATTCCTCAACACAGTTGATCAGAGATAAAGATATTAAAAAATTGGAAGAAATCGTCAACTTTTGTTTGAACGTCTCCTTATCCTATTTATGGTCGAGACAGTTACTCTCTAGTAACTGTCATAATAAATCACTGGTAACTGCTTATTCAAAACCAATTAATGGTTACTAAGTAGTGTTTATTGATCCTAGTTGCACACTGGTCTACAACTTCGCTCAATGGTCTACAGTAGGGGTGGATACGAGCTGGCTCGGCTCGACTCATTAAGCTAACGAGCAGAATAACAAGCTCGGCTCGGCTCGTTCAAACTCGTTAACTCGGCTCGTTAGGCTCATTACTAATAATTGAAGCTAAACTCGTTAACTTGGCACTGCGCGCAGTGGGCTGGGCAAGGTTTTCTTAACGAGCTAAATGAGCAACTCGCGAGCCAGCTCGAACTCAGCTCGTTAAGAAAACGAGCTAAATTGCCAGCTTGACTAGACTCGTTACGGGACCGAGATTGAGCCGAGTTCTTAACGAGCCGAGCTGGCTCGCGAGTTTCGGGCTTTTTTCCACACTTAGTCTACAGTTTCGACCAGTGTATTCCGACCACCCTGGTCTATGAATCTGATCACTAACTACGCCTTCGACCACACTGGTCTATGGCTTCGATCAGATTATTTCGACCATACTAGTCTACGCCTTCGACCACACTGGTCTAAGACTACTGATCTAAGACTTTGCAAGCTTTAAAATTTAAGGAATGAATACACCTACGTACACATGGGCTCAATTCCAATAGAACCCCGGGCCGAGATTGCTACGTGAGCCGTGCTACCTCTGTCCGATCCAAAATTTCTTCATTATCACCATATAATTTGCATTTTCCATATATTAATTTTGAGTTAGGCACGTATATATGTATAATACTACTACTGCTACTACATATCAGTGTATATATGTACGCACAAGTCTCCTCACCACATCACATGTACACATATGTTTTGTGCGTGCCCGAGGCGTCTGTCTCGGCATGGGCGAACCGGACACCGATCGAAGCGGTTGGTGAGGCTTGTTCGTTCTGGCTATAGTTCAAGGAGCAGTGACCGCTACTTACTGTGCAAATCTCCAAACGGCACTAAGTAGGAGTAGCAGCACGTGGCCCACCGCCCATACAAGGCAAGG
The DNA here is from genome assembly GCA_036346395.1 of Hsuehochloa calcarea. Classification (NCBI taxonomy): domain Eukaryota; kingdom Viridiplantae; phylum Streptophyta; class Magnoliopsida; order Poales; family Poaceae; genus Hsuehochloa; species Hsuehochloa calcarea. Next base: position 65,153,607 of record CM070593.1, on the reverse strand, counting down.
CTACGGCACTAAAGCGATCGACGCTTGCGTGCATATTGTGGTTTGTCGAGGCTCCAGACCGACCGGCCTATTTTTAGCTTGGGGGCCGGATATTCAAGCGGATGCATGGGCAAGATAGATATGGTCGATCGATAGGCAGGCAGGCAGGCCTTCTTTCACTGGTGTGATAGAGATGTTCCAACTACTGGGCTAGTATAGTACAAGGCATGCAGGTTAATCGTAGATCAACAGAATGTCATTCATCTTGATCTTGTTCATATATACCGATCTTTGTCGATCGGATCGATCGATGGCTCTCGATTTGATCCAACCTCGTCAATCAGAATGGCCAATAATGGTATAGTTGTTGGAGTTTTGGGTTTGACTGTTCAATATTCCAACTAGATCTTAGAAAAATCCCAAAAGTAAGTCTACCCATGCATGGTCATCGACGATCGAGTCGACGATCTTACAAAATAAAATAGAGAAAAATGACAAAGAGTTCTTAGAGGAGAATGAGATTGTTCTTTATTACTATGAACTGAATCCTTTACAGGGGTGCCTTCGACAAATCAGTGAACTAATCCTAATTATACTGACCGTAATTCTTGCTATGCTATTGAATCAGAGTTGAAACATGAATCTAGTGTTGATTGCGATGCTTCAATCCGATTTCTTTATTCCTCTGAGCCCCGTCTTTAAATAACCAATAAAGAGGTGACATTTACTCATGTAGAAGACATCTGTTAGAAGTGACACGTCTGGTCGGAGGGACAGTTGCAGTTAGAGAAATAGTAACAGGTCGTCGGTTAGTGCCTGTGAGACACTCAACCGTATGGTAGTTATTGCCAGTGTCTTAGGACCATGAAACGTCGTGTGGTATGGAACAAATATGACAACTTCGTTCTTGCTTGTGTTCTCGATTCGTATGCAGGAGATAGCCTTCTTGGCGAGGTCAACCGCGTTCGGCACGGTTGATAACCATCGGAGCAGTGGTGTAGTGATTGCGAGGGGTTTGATCTGTTCTGGTCGGAGCCTTCGGATCAACAACGTCGAGTTCTCCACAATCGACTTATCAGTACCTTTCGGAAGATCGGGTCACCGTCACATCATGTGTTCCATTCGTCACACGGTAAGAATATACTTAAAATTGGATCCAGATACCAGTTCAAGGATTCTACGAGCAACCATCTGGTCGGGGACCGGGTACAGGACCTCGCCTAACCAGGGAAACTATAAGCAACATCTGGAATCCTTACGACCACGGGGGTCGTTAGCCTTAGAGGTTACAACTATGAAGACGTATGGTCTTTTAATTATGTATTAAAGTAATACATAGAGATTTTAATCTCGTCAATGGTGGAAGGTGGGAAGTTTAGTACCATATTGCTAGTCTAGGTTGGAGGGGACTAATATATAAGGTGGAGTTGGTCTTACCTAGTTGAAGCAAGCAAAAGAAGAACACACGCGCTTGCTCGCCTCGCCTCGCCACGCCATCGCCCTTCCCCCCGCGTGCAACATGCGTGTGAATGGTCTGACGATTTCGTGTCCGATTGGCTGTGGAGTGGCATCTTCTTTTTGCACCTCAAAACCATGCACACTAATTAGAAAATTGAATACTGAATACACTATTTCAATTGGTTTTTATAGCACGCATTAACCGTGTTTAAAACAGTGTAATATCGACAGTTATGGCGGTAGTTTCTTATGTTGAATCTAGTTCTATATAAAGGTGAGACTTCTCCTCTCAAAAGAAGAGAAAGGATGAAACCTCCAAGAATCGGTATCAACGTCATCTTGTTGCTCATTTCCTCTGTGCTACGCACCCTCGGTTTCTTCATCCCTTCTTTGGCGTGCACCGACGTGGGGAGAGAACTGTCTCCGAAGTCGACTTCCCTCGTGATCCTGCACGGGTTAGGGTGAATCAGGTTTTTGGAAAGCGTTTGTGCGACTGCTCACGGCTTCCTCTTTCTCCATCATCTTCTGTGCATCGTCTTCCTCGGATCGGACTCTACCGCGACCTTCGTCGGAGGGATTCGATGCAAGTCACGGTGATATCATTTGATATGACTAGACATTGTTTCCTAGATATCTGTCATGTGATGATGTTGATGTCTACTTCTGTCAGTAGCATTCTTGTTCTAGATTTTACCTTGTTAGTGTATATATATGAGATAGATATATTTGAGTTGATGATCATGATATTGCTCGTACTCCCAAATATGATTAGTATATATGCAGCCCGTTGATTCAAGTATTATTTTAGAAATTATAATAATTATGAAAGTGTTTATATACCTAACAACAGTAATGTCCCGTTAAGCCACCATATATTCATGGACAAGACTTTAGTAGCTAGCTAGCTAGCTAGATCTGACCTTAGCCCCCACGGTCACCCAAAGAAAATAATAATTAACCATGCAAACGCCTTTTCCCAGTGCCATGCATGGTCCAATAGGATACACGCATCGATGTCCTGCGCGGTGCCGGTAGCTAGGGCCAGTCGCCTCGCAAATCAGGCGGCAAGACAACGCTGAATCGCGCCTGTCTAGCTAGGGCCGTCCATGCATGAACAGAGAGGTTAGCTAGCTACATATGCATGGATCGCAGCAGCGAGCTAACGATCAAGTTGACTTATTGGTCCAACCTTCGCCGCCGGCCGGGCGGTCGGTCCACGACGCCATGAATGAAATCGGCAACGCAAGGCCGGCCGGGCGGTCGGTCCACGACGCCATGAATGAAATCGGCAACGCAACGTGCAGCTAGGCAGCAAGGGCAGCGTGCGTGCATGCAGAGCTAGCACATGAACAGTGTCCCCCATGCACGAACGGTTGCAGCTTCTCCTCTGTATTCTTCAGCAATGGCATCTATATATCTAGATACAGGTACCGCTAGTAGCAGCAACGAACAGCAAAACGGCCGGCTAATCAAAAGATACGGGCCGTAGATCAATTTATTTGGTTGTGGCATGTTGTCGTAGGTACATATATATATGCGTGAGAATCGATGGATGGATATTATTCACCTTGGATTCGACCGGCCGGATCGGCCTAGCACAAACGAACGACCACATTTCAGCCGGTATCAACCGTACATTGCATGGCTAGCTAGTGCGTAGTACCTACTAGTAAATAGTACGGCCTAGATCTAGTTAAAACGCGAGATGCGTGAGCAGTTGAGCACGCGTTCACACGAACAGCGTACGGCAATGTACGACGCGATCAACCCGATCGACGAAACTTCTGTACGTGTGCATTTACCTGGCATCTGCATGCGACCCATCAACCTCGTGCATAGTACGTACTAGTAACTTCTCCTACGTAGCAGCTGCCGTTCGATACTTCGATGGATCAAGCAATCGACCAACTGCTCTCTTCGTGGCTCGATCTGACGGCTTCAATTGATTTGATATGCTTGCTAATCGAAAATGGCGCCGGTTCGTTTCAAAAATGGACGAGATGCAGACGCGCTTGCGCTCGAGGCCGGTACGCGGTGTACGTGCGGTAGTAGGCTAAGGGCGTTACTAGCTCACGCGAACGAGACGTCAATACTCAATAATGGTCGATCATATGCCCGTTTTAAATGGTCCGTCCTTGCGAGAAAGATTTCCCGTCTATAAATTTGCCTACGAAAACAGCGGTCCGATGGGTCAGTTGCTTTTATAGCTAGCCTCCGCGTCTCTTTTGCTACTGGGAATGTACAGAAGAAGAGAAGAAGAAAAATATCAAAAGGGAATATATTGAAACGGTGGTGTCCACTGTGTACACGTTTAATTTCATGTGCCAATCAATCCATCGAAATGCTATAAATGTGTGCATCAGACTTCAGGGTGGCCCCTAACTCAGGACATTTGGAATGCAGAAATTCCTATATATATATATATATATAATTTTTATGTGAAAATTTTCATTTCAAACGGGCCTTAGTTTACTGAGAATTTATGCGTGGGTGCGTATGTGAGGATTGCGCGGGCATGGGTGTGATCGATGTGCCTGGCCATGATACGGTTGTAAAGCCGACAAAGCCTCTTATTGGCCAGAGGACAAAGAGCTGGCGTGACTCGCTGGCCTAAACCCAAATGATAAATAAAAGAGTAAAATAATAATATATATATATACTCATCACTCCATCTATCCATGCATTTCAACCCTGTCCAAGGTCCAACTGCAAGGCAGCTCACCTGCAGTGCAGTCCAGCCCAGTGCTAGCTGCTTCACTTTCACCACTGCTTTGTGCTTTCTGTTTTGTAATTTACCACCGGTTTTGTTGCTACCTTTCTGCTGATGGAAACAATAATGGCTAGCTAGCAGCACTTGGATGTGTTGCTGCAGTTTAAACTAAACAAAAACGATGGAAGATTAAAAATGGCTCTTGTCACCGTCAATACATATAGTACTTTTTTTTAAGAAACTGAAATAGAATAAACTAGTACGTACTACTACTGTAAGAATCTAGCCCCTTCATTCTCGAAGGTTAGTGTTTCGGTGATTAGTAACCATGTTTCGTCCGGACTAATCATGTTTCAAGTGACCAAATTCTCTATGCATTTCTGAACTAGTTCTATGATCAGTGGCTAGCTCACACAGTAAATAAATATGGTAACATCTATAATCGTAAAGCTTTATCAATAAATATCAGAGTTGATCACCAAAAAGGCTTACGAGTTAACAAATAAGAACACATCGGAAGACAAATGAATAGTAGTAGAGCCCAGCTAATCTGCCACCGGCAATCGACTGGGGTAGCGGCCTAGTCGTCGAGATCTTCGATGGCGCGAAGTCCTTCTTCTTTGAAATTTATTTGCATTAAGCAAGGGTGAGCACAAACAACCGTGCTCCGTAAGTTACACCTAATAACAGAATGATAATGCATGCATGGGTATATCAAATGAAGACATATAGGGTTGAATTTACATAAAGCGATGTTTTCTTTAAATACTTGTACTAAGTTCCAAAGCAAATATTCTATAGCTAAAATTCATTTTCTAAATTCTTAACTTTTATAGTAAGATAACATTCACACAAAAGTGGTGAAGGATACCCTCCTATCACATGGTATACCGCCTAATTTTCCAATTGGATAAAACTATCCAGAATCGTTTAATAAAGTCTTTTAAAAACAAACCAAATTCCAACTTTGAGTGGTATTGCTGAACATGTCCATGACTGTGGACACGGCTATTCGAATATTTTTAACACTCTGCAGAGCTTGTACAGCTTTACCCACAAGAGATAATCACTCGTAATGTCTGTTTCACACACTTCCGAATATGTGCGACTAAGAGATTATCACAATGCCTTTACAATGCAGCATCCCACTGTAGTCCCGCCTCGCTAAGGTTTCGCTCCGTTTGGATGGAAACCCGTCGGACTTAAGCCCCCTCTTGCGCCATATGGGAATACATAAAAGTGGGTTATAAAGACACCCACGCAAACGGATGGCACAACCACAGTGAAATGATGCAAATTATTTAGCCAGCTCACACCCACATAGGACATTTAGTAGTACGATGGGACTTAGCAAGATGCGGCTCGAAGACCGCTCCTTAACTGACTTGGGTGACTTTCCATGAAACCCATGGGCCTTGATCATAGAAATGGCTCGATCCCGTACATCAACGTGCACCACCCAAACATCCATTTCGCCTAAGTCCAAACCAATTTTTATTTTATTTTCCAACTTAAATCATTTTCCAAAATTTCTATGGAAAAAGCGATACCATAACATCATGTTAAATCATAGTTGATCATTTAGCTAAATTCTCCAAATTGAACATTTTTTGTCTAAGCTTTGGCTAACCATAAACTTTTACAACGTGTCTAGTTCATACTAATGTACCAACTAGATTTTAACTATAGCATCAAGTTATGGCTACTTCAATAGCAACATTTGTCTATACAAAGGAATTGAGAATAACTAAAATTTTAAAATAGGGGTTTAAATAACTTGAATATAAATACGCATGCAATAATAATTTAAAATAGAAATTAAATAATTTGAAATATTGGATTCAAATATGATCAAAGATGTAACTTATCTTGCTTATTTAGTTGCTGTTCTCTAACAGCGTCGAAATCTGATTCTCCGAAGTCGTCGAAATCTATAAGTGAAAATAAGCTCAATTAAAATAAAATCCAAATAAAATTCAAATAAACTCAAAATTGAATAACTCAAGTATAGGTAGTTAGATATTGATTTTCTATGAATTTAGAAATTTGAATCACTCGAATCGGAGCTCGAACGAAGGAGAACGGATCTCAGAAGTTTTGAAATCATATGGTCGAAATGAGGTTCGACTAAAGGTGGTCGGAAGGAAGGTTCAACTACCTTGTCAAAAGGAGATTCAACTACACATGGTCGGGAGGAGGTTCAACTGCACATGGTCGGAAGGAGATTCGACTACAGGTGGTCGGAAGGAAGTTTTGACTACCTGGTCGGAAAGAGGTTCGACTACACATGGTCGGAAGGAGGTTCGATTGCACGTGGTCGGAAGGGGGCTTGTGTTGGACCGAAACAACGACTAGAGGGGGGCTGAATAGGAGTATAATCTCTTTTTCACAAAGATCAGATTCAATACGATTTTCACTCCAATAGCTATGAGAGCTATGAAGATCAATATAGAAGCACAGCAGAAGTTTTGTATTGAATCCAATCTAAACCACGGAGCAAAACAACCAAAATCAACCAAAACTTGATTTTCAAGTATTGGGCGGTCAGACCTCTATGTCAATGGCGGTCGGACCGGTCACCTTGGGCGGTCTGACCTCCAGCCTGATGAACAGAGAAATCAGCCCGAAAAATGAAGTTGTAAATAGATGTAACTTTTGATCTACAACTCCAAACTCGATGAAACTTGGAATACACCTTCTCTAGGATATCAGGAACCCATTCCAATCAAAGATCGTGAAGATCCTTAGCAAATTTCCGACCTTTTCCCGTTTGTGTGAAGGATGGTTCAAAACCGAGTCAAAACAAAAACTAGATCCAAAAGCTTGCTCGTGGGTTAAAGATGATCCTAGATGATATCCCACATGTCACAGCAAGCAAGATTAGGGGCAGAAACCGAATTAATACTTGAGAATCAAAGACGGCCCCGAAATCATAAAATAGATAGCAAGAACGCAAAGAGACTCATCTCAAGAAGACTTACATAGATTGATTTGTGATTGTTGCTGGTTTACAGCCACTCCAACATGGAGGACAAAACTCAATACATGAGCACACAATCAATCTCCTCTTCAAGTATCCTAACCTCTCCACTCCCTAATCTCAAAAACAAAACTAGGGTTTCAAAATAAGCAAAAAGATTAAGGAGGTGCTACAGCACCTTCCAATATTTATAGTGGATGCTAACCTTCTAGAAGAGTTCCTATTGGGCACCCATTAAGCCCACATACAAACGGGTTAACTCACGCACGTATTTTAAAGCGTCGTCTTCATCTTCTCTTGACCTAAACCGCTTATCCTTTCGTCATCTTGCGCCGCGGTTTAGCCAAAAGCAATCAAGGCTGTATTTTAGTGATATTACCAAAATACCCCTTCTCGATCCTTCTCCAAAGGCCGAGTCCAATCTTCATGAAGCAGTTCCATGCTTCGTCACGTGTAGGTTGATCAACGGCTCTCATCATGTCGGGAAGTCTCTCCCATCCGGCTCCCACCGAAACCACCATGGCACTAACACCGACCCCCGCGCCGCTTGATGCAACCCGTCGCACCGAACTTCCCGTTCAGTCATCCTTATCTATTTTGCGCCATGCTCAAATCCATAGACTTCACCCGGCATCCTTGATCGTTCTGAACCTCGGCTCTCAAGCCTAGTCCCGATCATCCTCACCGTTGACCGTCATTGATCTTCAAGCAACCTGCACAACAATAGACCAACAAATCGATTCTGAGAACAAGTTCTTCGCAACTTGACCCACGTTAGTCAAAACATGCATCATGCAACACATATGCACTGAAACCCATGAACTTGACTCAACAAACAAGTATCGCCGCTATGAAAGCAGACGAATCAAGTGGTAATCGGTTCGATAGCCGCTCGCGGCGGCCTAACCGCCAGGTGGTGGTCGATCGCCCGCTAGGGACTTAGCCGATTTTCAGTCCCTGAAAACCGAAACCTCTCTAGAAATTTCAAACGAATAGAACTTTTGACTAGAAACTCAAAAAATTATGAGACCAAGTGCATTAGAATCCCCTCTCTTGCCTACACTCTCTATTTTTAGCCCAGCTCCAAACTCCAACATTTATATCTGGCCAGTCCAACCGCCACCATGGCCGGTCGGACCGCCCCGATCGGTATGTCCGCAGGGGTGGCTGGTCAGACCGCCACTGGTCGGTCGACCGCCTATGGCCTGACAGCACTTAGATTTTGCTGAAAACGCGTGATTCGACAAACCTTTAAAACCATTGCCAATTGTAACATCATCATAAGATCATGAGCATATCGTCATGATATCCACAGTCTGACTACAGGTGGTCGGAAGGAGGTTTCGACTACCTTGTCGGAAAGTGGTTCGACTACACGTGGTCGGAAGGATGTTCAATTGCACGTGGTCAGAAGGAGGTTCGACTACAGGTGGTCGAAAGGAGGTTTCAACGACTTGGTCGGAAGGACATTCAACTACACGTGGTCGGGAGGAAGTTCAACTACAGGTTGTTGGAAGGAAGTTTTGACTACCTGGTCAGAAGGAGATTCGACTACACGTGGTTGGAAGGAAGTTCGACTGTACGTGGTCGGAAGGAGGTTAGACTACAGGTGGTCGGAAGGAAGTTTCAACTACCTGGTCGAAAAGAGGTTCGACTACACGTGGCCGAAAGAAGGTTCGACTGCACGTGGATGGAAGGAGGTGAGATGTAACAAGATGACATTGAAGCGGTGTAGAAAGGCATGAAGAAGTAGGCCCAAGTTCTTTGGTGCGGCCAGGGAGGTATTTACGGCGATGTGGTCATGGCCAGAGCATAACCTCCGGGTCTTGGAGCTCCCTTGAGCTTAGACAATAAGGAGAATGGAGAGGGTAGCTTGGTGATAGCGGAACGAGATAGGAGGACGAGGGGTGTCTTTTATAGTCCACGGAAGAAGAACGCGAGAAAGGGCAAGGGCTCCCTCGTGCTCCATTTATGGAGGGATGAGGAGGACTGGGGCAGAGCATGGGTGTCGTAACGGAGATGAGACGGGAGCAGGTGGGGAGGAGAAAGAATAGAGGGGGTGGGTACGGTGAAGGATAGGCAATTAAATGTGCATGCGCCTGGAGGAAAAAAGTGAGGGATTCGCGCCAAGGCGACAACTTTGTAGCGGTGGTGACACACGCGAGCGCTGGCAGCATAGGCATGGCGAGGAGGACAATGACCAGCCGAGAAGGTGGCTGACAGGCGGGCCTGGTCGGACTTGATCGGAGGGGTCTGGTCGGATCGAATGGTTTTGGTCAAAATCCAAAGACAAGTCGAAATGAGTGGCTGGTCGAATTCGAGAGCTGGTCGAAACCGAGAGCTGGTCGAAACCAAGAGCTAGTCAAAATCGAGCAGCTGGTGATGGCAGGGTGCTCGCGTCACAGCGCAGCGAGGACACGTGTTGGCGACGGGCAGGACGGAGCAGGGGAGGTCGCCGGAGCAGGTGGGGAGGCGACAGGGTGGCACAGAATGACGCGGCGTGAATGCAGAGAGGGAGAGCAAGTGGGGCGGCGCAGGCTCTCGTGCGGCAGGTGGGAGCAGAAGATCGACGAGATAGGATGGCGTGGCGCGGCGTGGTCAACAAGACCAGGTGAGGGAGGAGACTGGGCAGAGACTGAGAGGACAAGGCGGTCGAGGTGTTCAACCGACAACATGGCAAGCTGAGCTAGCAGGACATGGGCACAGGCTTCGGTAGGAAGACAAAAGGGAGCAACCGGAAGAAACGGGAGAGAGATAAAAGAAAAGAAGAAAAAGAAAGAAAATCCAGAAAATAAAATAAATCCAAAAATTTCAAAAAAAATTATGAAATACTTTGGAACCTGAATAGATCAAATAAAATAATTTTGGATTTATCTGAAGTTTATTTTAATCATTTAAAATGTTTTTCATTCATAAATTCAATTTACGCTTTAAATTAATCCAATAAAATTTAAATAGTTTCTTTTATTTTTAAAGCTTAAAAAAGACTATGGAAATAGAATAAAATAATTTTTATTTAATTGGAGTTTATTTTACTCACATTTAAATTATTTTCATTTCTAAAATTTTAAATTAAGGTTTAACAAATCTAGAGAAATTGAATGGTGATTTTCATTTTAAAAATGTCGAAAAGGCCTAAAAATAAAATAGATTTGTCGGTGTATTAGAACCGATCTTACGTAAAGATTATTTGATTCGGGGGGTCTCCTAAGGATGAGATCACGCAGAGTGGATTGACACGGGATGTTTAGACAGGTTCAGGCCTTCTCCGGAGAGAATAATAACCCTAATCCTGTGTGTATGGTATTGTTGATGATCTAGCAAAGGACTAAAACTATTACAGAGAATAGTACTTGTGTTTCTACTTGACTAGCCCTTGTTTGCCGTTGTTCTTCTCTGTCCCCTTTGTCTCTCTGTTTGATGCCCTTATATAGTCGTGAAGAAGTAGCCGCTTTGCCTGCATGAGATGTGCCTAATTAATGTAGTAACGGCGCATGATGGCGAGAATTACCGCGCCTCGACTTCTTCACGCTTATCCGCAATTATCTTCAGAGATAATGGGGTATTTACACACCATTAATACGCGGAATAATAGTGCGTGTAGACCGCTCGATTCCTTAATCAATTGGACCTACTCGTGCGTAGGTTTGATTATAAGGTGGTCGAGTTTACCGGTCGTAGAAGAACTTACGACTGTGTAGCGATCGTAGAAGGACTTACGACTATGTAGTGGTCATGGAAAGACTTACGACCATGTAGTGGTCGAAAAAGACTTACTACCATGATATAGTCGTAGCAAGACTTACGACTATAGGGGTGATTGTAGAAGAACTTACAATCACTTGTTAGACCTCTCCTTATAGATATAAGGGTACTACTGGGACTATGTGACATCATATTTACCCATAATAAGAATTATAGATAAAAGATAAAATGAGGATTATTAGATCCTCGCCATCTAGCCCCCACTTCAAGTGAAAGTAACTTACTTGGTAAAGGCTTCAGAATGGACTTACGACCATGAACATGTCGTAGAAAGATAGTCGAAGGAAAAACTCTTCCGATTGATACTTCCTTTGACCAGAAAGATTTGGTCAAGAAAGTAATTTTACTTGGAGGTGATAAAACGAACCTAACTTTCCCGAACAGACTACTGTCTGGGAATTGCAAACAATCTCTACAGATCTGTTGATGAGACGGTTCCCGAAGCGATTGCAATCGTGAAGATTGCTTACGACTATCAAAAAGTCGTAAAAACCCCTACGACCGTCTGGTGGTCGTAGTAGGGGAATCGGAGAAAAAGCCCTTCCGATTGATACTTCTTTCGACCAGAAATACTTGGTCAAGAATGTAATTTCGCCTGGGGGTGACAATACGCACCTAATTTTTCTCGAAGCGCACTATCCGGGAATTGCAATCGGCTCTCACAGACTTGTCCGATGAAGCGGTTCCCGAAGCGGTACAACCAACTCCTACAGACCTATAGACGAGACGGTTTCCGAAGCGGCGGAGATCTTGCGGTTATAAAAACTTACCAGGAGGTAGACTTGGGTTTTTACTTTTCCCCCAAATCACTCCGCTGTTCTTCGAGCTCTTGCTTTCTCCGTCCTCGACTAGGTTTCATCTTCTCCGCCGCCAACCCAATCAAAAAACTTCTTGCTTCCGAGCGAAATGGCTAAGAGAGTTTCTGAATGGGAGGAATCGGAGATGGATGCGGCTAAGATCAAGATCTTGGTCGATGCCGGGAAGATCCCAGAGAAGGCTCTGGTGAAGTGGATTCCGCTATCGGCAAAGATCGCCATCGGGGAAAATGGGCAAACCTCGCCTTCCAAGCGATTGTGAGTGCGGCCTTCGATTACCTGCCCACCCCTTTCTTACAGTAGTACTCGAACACTTTGGGGTGGAACTGGTGAACTTAGGTCCCAATTCCATTACCATGTTGAGTGTGTTCGTGTATCTGTGCGAGGCATACCTGGGGATTCCGGCGGATCTCGAGCTGTTCCAATATTATTATGGGATGGCTCGACAAACCGGAATTGCCGGAAGTCTGTGGATCAAGCTCCACGACTCAAGTCGAAGGAGTACATTCAGAGTTTCACCGGTCTTCGTGGTCGGGCCGAGGAAGAGGTGGTTCTACTCGAAGGTCACCTCTGAAGACAGCCTTTCTTTTGAGGGGAAGGCTGCCGAAAAGAAATCTTCATGGGACTCAACCTCAAGATATCAGTATGATTAGCCCTTATATTCAAGCTATTAAGGACTTGAAGGAAGAAGGGCTGACCGGATGGCATGTGGTGAAGGATTTCATCACACGCCGAATTAGTCCTCTGAAGAAACGAGCATCTCCTATGTGGAGGTACTCGGGAAGAGGAGACCCCACCAGAGACTATGAGGAGGGTAAGTAATTGTCGACTTAGCTCTCCGTTTGGTCTTTCTCAACCTTGTCTAATATTTTTATCTGTTTACACAGATCTTTCACAGGCTGAGGTTGACTCAGTCGACTCATTTGTGAGAAGTCTCCGTCACTCCGAGGGGCGGTTCCTCAAGTCATTGCGGTTTTATCCGCAGATGAAAAGATGGATCGCCTAAAGGTAATCAAAAATCTGATTCTTTCTTTAGGACTTTATAGTCGTAGGAGATACTTACGACTAATGGTGATCGTAGAATATCTTACGATCAATAAAAAGTCGTAGAAGAACTTACGACTTAGTACTAGTCGAGAAAAACTTACGACTAATTAGTGATTCTTCTTTTCTCGCTTTGCTTTACAGAAAGTAGGCATGGAAAATCGTCAGGACGACGAAGAAGTCGTTCTGATGACTATTGGCGCTGGGTTGTCGAAAGACAAAAGCTCGGCTCCTCCCTCGAAAAGACGTCGACTTGTAAAATCTGCCGACAAGGGGGGAGCAAGCTCGAGCTCGTCTTTCGACCGCACTCTACAAGTACCGCGGCACCGTAGTTGTATCTCAAGCCGAGGTCGCGGCTGGCCGGCCGAGGAGGTTGAAGCGGTGAACCTCTTAAGCGCAGACCTCGCAAGGCTAAGGTACCCTTCTATTATGACACGGAATCTTTCGCGATGGTGCCACTCCTAGTTTTATTAAGCAACCGGAAAGGGAGAACTGGAAAGATTTTATGTCTTTATGAAGGAGGATGCAAGATCGCGACAACTCGCGGTGAGGGCGGTCGCTTCGAATGGTCGAGACCGATCTCGCCCATCCAGAGAATCGTGGAACCGAGCCCGGTCCTGCTCCAACTCTGACCGAGACGTGATCGTGGTGAGCCAATTGTTGAACCTCGACCGGGCGTGGTCGTGGAGAAGAAGAGGTCCTCCGTTGGGAGGATTGCTCCAAAATTCTGGTTAAGACCAGAGTGCAGAGGTATGTGAAATGTACTAAAGTGTAAGAACGACATTTACCTTTTTTCTTTTTCACAACCTGATTTGCTTTTCTTTATTTCAGTCCGACTCCTTCAGCCCCCGGGAATGCTTCCACTGAGAAGTCCATTGCCATCCCTTCAGTTACTGGGGAGGTAGCAATGGAGGTGGTCGAAGCATCACCTTTGGCCCATGTGGCCGATGAAGTCGAGACTCGAGTGACTCCCACACTTTGAAATTGTAGCTACGACTCTTGAGGTAGCGGCCGTTATCGTTGAGGTGGTCACACGATCGCCGAGGTCGTAGAGACAACAGAGGTAGCTGTGGAAGCCTCTGGTCAAGGTGGTGAACAGCCTGCGCACCACTCTGGGAAGGAAAATGTAGGAGGCGTTCCTTCCCCTACCCAAAGAGAAGTTACAGAAACAGAAGGAGAAAATTTCGACTTCTGTGGTGACTTCTTTGGTCCTGCCTCCGTCGTAGGGTCTTCTGCTTACAAATCTCGTGACCGAGTCCCCCATCCCAAAGATATTCCCAATATGGAGAATACTTTTGATAACGAGCGCCTTGAGAAGGTGTGGTGGGACAAAGTTGCGAGGATAGATAAGCTGCAGCACCCGGACTTTGTATATTCAACGTTTGCTAGGACGACTATGAATGTAAGTATCTTCAGAATACTTATATCTGTGGCTTTTCTTCCTTTCTTACTGTTTTCTTTTTGCAGAAAGCTTTGGAGCAAATTGCTGTTGTCGGTGAGTATCATCGACAACTTTTAGAGCTAAGACAGGAGAAAGAACTACTCTGCGCAGAGGCAGAGAGGTGGTAAGTCACTTATCATTCATAGTTGTTTTCGACTTAAATACTCGTATAATGCTTTACGAGAATAGTCATGGAAGAAACTCATGACAAAGTATTAGTCGTAAAAGCTTACGACTACTTACGACCAGATAGTGGTCGCAAAAAGACTTACAACCATTCGTAGTCGCAGAAAAACTTACGACTAGGTCAGTGGTTGTAGAAGTATTTATAACCATTCGGCTGATTTTTATCTCCATCTCTGTCCTTTGTAGGTTAAACAGTGATTCAAAGACCTTAGCCGACTCGCCGACTATGAAAAGAGGAGTCGAGGAGGCTAAGGAATGAAGTATTAACCTCTCGGAAAGACTTCGAGAGGTTGTCTACATCTAAGAAATTGCAGGAAAAAATAAGCGATAAGTCTTTGAACTTAAGACTGCTTTTGAGTTTTAACCTTTACCTAACTCTCATTTCTTCTTGAGATAAAGAAAATGAGATGAAGAAGCTCCTGATGAAGTTGAGACAAATCTTTGGTCATTCAGAGTTTTCCGCATTACCAAGGATAAGGATCAAGAACTTGAGGTTACGAGAACTCAAGTCACAGTAAGTAACTCTTTACCGTTGTCCTTTTGAGTGTTTTCCTTTTTAATGTCAATTCCTTGTTCGTAAATTGTGCCCAATTGAGAATCCTTGAGGTCAAATCCAAGCAAAGACCTTGATTCGCAATGAGTCCGTCCGCATTGCTAAGATGAATGCAGAGGACATCGAGCGTGGGAGCAAAAGCATGTCTGTTGCTTTCCATCGCGAAGAGGTCAAGAAATTGGATTCTCAATTAGTAGGTAAGAAATGCTTTTACCTACAAATATCTTTGTGTTATGTTCCTCTAGAAGTATTTTTGTTTGACCGGTATTATTCTTTCGTAACAAGTGGTCGAGAACAAAAGCTTGAGGCTTCGACTTGTACCCAACAGAGATGGAGTCGATGAAGACTAGTCTTCAAGGCAACATCACTCTCTGAACAATGTGCTTAGTGAGCTACATTCGAGGGAAAACTCCTCGAGAAGATACTATATTTGCTCACACAAGTACTATTGGAGAACAAGTCGGAAAATTGCAAGAAATGGTGACCACTCACGAAGGCTAATCAAAATTTCAATCAATAAGGAGCGATCGAAAGCTGCTTTGTAAGTTACGCTTTGGCGAAACTTAAAGCTCAAGATCCCCGCATGTAATGTTAAACCAATCGAAGCCGACTTGATCGCCTCGAATCGAGAGGCAAGTCGTCTGATTGTGGAAATGCAGTCAGTTGGTAAAAAGGTGGCGGAGGAAATGCAGCTAGGCTCTCCCCCTTCAGAGTAATCTTGTAACTACTTTGTAAGGCAGACAATTTTTGTTGATGAGTAATATATGATCCGCCTTATTTCCTGAAAATCATCTTGTCGAGTAGTTAGTAACTCAAAAGATAATAAACGAATGAAAGACTAAGAATTGAAGTCAAATTAATAACTTTATCCTAGCCCCCGACTATTTGCTTAGATTGTTTAGACAATCTAAACAAATAGTGTTTGAAACGGGTTTTCTGAAAACAAAGAGAGGTTTATTTAACTTATAGCTTTTGTTACGGTTGTCAAGCACTGGTCGAAAGAGTAAAAACGACTCGACACTAGGAAGTTCCTTCTAGTGGGCAGGACCACGTGCAGAAAGGAAAGGCTTCGACTAGGTGATGTTTTCATTTAGACTAGTTTAATCGAACCAAGAACAAAGAACTTGAGTTAAAGCAGACGTCTTAGAGGACTTTAGTAATTCGTTCGTCCTTTTTGGTGGACTTGATAAGTCTTTTCCAAAGAGCAAAAGAAGGAGACCGAGCAGCGCTAGGAAGTTTCCTTCTAGTGGGCAGGACCACATGCAGAGAGGAAAGACTTCGACTAGGTGTGTCTCTTCCTTGACCGCTTAAAACAAATCGAGTACATCAAAGGTGGTCGAACAAATGTAAGAAAGTGTACTCTACTTAGATTATTTTTGAATTGTGAAAAAATAGACTAAGATTGAGAGAGTTGGCTTTGAGAACATTTATTTGGATAGAAACGGGCTCTTTGTCTTGGCAACAAAAATGAGTAACGAGTCAATGCTTGAAATTCCTTCTAGTGGGCGTAACCACATGCGAGAGGAGAAGTTTCGTCGGATGACGTTTTCGCTTTTCGGCAAAGTGTAAAGAAAACGGTTGTTTTCATATCATAGTCGAAAGATTAAAAAGCACTACTCAAAATAAGGCAAAAAGAGGTAGAAAGAACTCGACTTTTATTGCTTGAGAAAATCGGTCACACATAGAATTTGCGTAACTGGTCGATGTTCCAAGAGTTTGAGAGAACCTGTCCATCTTCCATTGCTAGTCGTCGACCGCCGAGAGTTACCGACCATGTGTAAGGACCTTCCCATTTAGGGAAAGTTTATTCCGGTTAGACTTGGATTGGCAGAGCCTCAATACCAAGTCACCTCCAGCAAGGCTGCGAGGTTGGACCTTACGATCATAGTATCTGCGCAGGCTTGTTGGTAGACCGCCGAACAATTAAGGCTAGGTTTCTCCTCTCTTGAGTAGGTTAATGTCATCTGCTCGAAGTTGTTCCTGGTCTGAGTTGTTGAAGGTTTCAACTCGTGTCGACCGCAATTTTAGCTCCGGAGGAAGCATGGCTTCGGCTCCGAACACTAGAAAAAATGGTGTTTCTCCTGTTGCTCGACTTGTGGTTGTACGAACTGCCCATAATATGGAAGGTAATTCTTGTACCCAAGCCCCCGAGCGCTTAACAAGCTGGTCGAAGACTCGAGTTTTAATTCCTCGCATTATTTGGCCGTTTGCACGTTCAACCGCCCCATTACTTTGGGGATGTGCAACAGAAGCATAGCATAACTTGGTACCCAACTCGTCGCAAAATTCCTGAAATTTTGCACTTGCGAATTGTTTACCATTGTCTGTAATTATCCGACTTGGTACTCCAAATCGACTAATTACGCTTCTCATCATGAACCTTTTGTCGCTTAGTTGTTATCGATTCTGAGTTGACTTGATCCATTTTGTGAACGTGTCAATAGCCACAAAAAGGAATTCGAAACCTCCTGGAGCTTTGGGAAACGGTCCTAGGATATCGAGCCCCCAGGTCGCAAAAGGCCAAGAAAGAGGTATTGTTTGTAATGCTTGAGCTGGTTGGTGTATCTGTCTACCATGAAATTGGCACTGGACACACTTTTTAACCACCTCTTTAGCATCGTACTGGGGTCAGAGGCCAGTAAAAACCTTGTCGAAAGGCTTTACCAACTAATGTTCAGAGGAAGCATGTGTCCCACAAATGCCACTTGTGTATATCGTGAAGGAGTGTTATTCCTTCGTTTTATGGAATGCATCGCATGAGTATCCCTTGGGTTCCTCGTTTATAGAGGACTCCTTCAACCAAAGTATACATTTTGGCTTTTCGGGATAATCGACCGCCTCAAGATCATCTTGGTCTGGAACCCTTGCAAAGATACTCGTAGATGGGAGTCATCCGTATCCTCGTAATCTAATGAGGCCATCTCAAGAGGAGGTGTCTCGGTTCTTCGACCGAGACGGTTTTGGAGTTGCTCCAAGAAAACTCCTTTGGTATTATGGATCGGGAAGAAGCCATCCGAGCAAGTTGGTGCATGAGGAAATTATCCTTCGAGGATAAATTGTACCTCGAAACCTAAAAATGTTTTTCTAGCTTACGACTTACGATAAGTACCGAGCCATTGTTGAGTTAGAATTGGTACTCTTTCCCAATTTGATTCACGACTAGTTGAGAGTCTCCTCTCACGAGTAGTCGACGAATCGAGAGTGCTTTCGCACTCGTATGCCGCCTAGCAAACTTCGATTCGCCACATTGTTAGTGGCACGAAAGTTTAATTGTATGGCATACTTTAAGGTTTCTCGGTAGGAGATACCAGACCACCCGACCCGAGCCACTTAAAGTAAGTGACCGTCAAAGTACATCATCCATTGCTCGTGGGAATCAGATGGGGATCTGAGCGAGTTCGAGATTTGTCCATTCGGCGACAAAGTCCGCCAAGATCTGGGATTTTATGGCCGTTCGGGACACGAAATGGAGGTCGAACTCCCAAGTTCGGTGACCATTTTGCCATGCGCCCCATTGTTTCCTTATTATGGAGGATTGCTCCCAAAGGAAACTCGGGCACGCCTGACTATTTTGTGCGCTGAAAATAATGCGTAGTTTCCTCGAAGACATGAGGAGGGCATACGAAGTTTTGGACACGAGGTAACGCTCCTTAGGCCGTGTAAAACTTCGCTACGTAGTAAACCGGTCGTTATGCGTTTTCACGTTCTACGACCCGATCTGCGCTTGCTTTGCTCGTGGCGTGGCGCCTAGGTAAATTAAGGCGTCTCTTACGGCTTTGGAGAAACCGAGCAGAGCACTCGAAAGATACCTCTTGACATCCTCAAAGGCAATGTTTGCCTCGTTCGACCACTCAAAACCTTCATGTCTCCCGAGAAGTTTAAAGAAAGGTAGTCCTTTTCTCCTAGTCGTGCGATGAAAGCGACTTAAAGCCGCCATGCACCCGGTGAGTTTGGACTTCCTTTTTGTGTTTGGATGTGCATCCGGAGGATGGCCTTTATTTTTCAGATTTGCTTGATTCCTCGTTCGGATACTAGGAATCCAAGCAATTTTCTGAAGAAATTCCAAACACACACTTCTCTGGATTAAGTTTTAAATGGTGCTTTACGAGGTTGTCGAATGTTTCTTGTAGGTCGCTGATATGATTAAGTCTCTTAATGCTTTTTACGACTAGGTCATCAACATAGGCTTCCAAATTCGGCCTAATTGAGATGAAAAGTCGATTGCATTAAGCGTTGAAAAGAAGCACCGGCATTCTTTAGACCAAATGGCATTTTGATATAACAAAAGGTACCAAATGGAGTAATGAATGCGGTCTTTTCTTCATCGTTTAGACACATATTGATCTGGTGATAACCAGAATATGCATCTAAAAAACTCAATATTTCACAACCCATGATAGAATCAACCGGTGATCAATACGAGGTAAAGGGAAATCATCTTTTGGACAAGCTTTATTAAGATCAATAAAGTCTCGCACATCGCCATTTGCCGTTTGACTTTTTGACCATTCTGAGGTTAGCCAACCACTCTGGGTGATTGACTTCTCTTATAAAGCACGCCTTAAGTAGCTTATCAATTCGATTTAATAGCATCTCGTCGATCGGGGCAAATCTCCGTAATTTTTGTTTCTGGTACTTTATCGGTAGTAAAGCTAGCACGTGCTCGATCACCTCCCTGGGGACTCCGGGCATGTCGGATGCTTGCCACGCGAAGACATCTGCGTTAGCTCGGAGGAAGGTAATGAGGGCGTCTTCCTATTTGGGATCGGAAGTCTCCCCAATGCGAACAGTCTTCGAGGGTTTCTCTGCGTCCAGAGGAACCTCTTTGACTTGGTCGTTCGGCTTTGGTGCGACTTTGAGGCCGACTTGCTAGTCGAAGGTGACTTTCATCTCGAGTTGGTATTTGACCAACCATCTCGAGGATCGTGATCATGACTATACGCCATCTTTTTGTCACATTGAATTGTGATCACTCCTTTGGGACCTGGCATCTTAAGACATTGATACCCATAATGAGTAGCCATTAAGAATTTTGCCAAAGTTGGTCGTCCGAGTATGGCATTATATGATGTCGAAATCGACCACATCAAAGGAGACTTTCTCGTCTGAAATTACTTGGCGAGCCAAATGTTAAAGGAAGAGAAACTTGGCCAATGGGTTTGGCGAAGACCGATGCGATTCCATGGAAGGAATATCGTACCGGCCTTACCTTTGTCCTGGGCACTTGCATCTCATCCAGGGCTTTGGTAAATAATATGTTCAAAGAACTACCACCATCAACTAACACTCGATTGACCCGACAGTTGTTGATGGTGGGTTCGACCACAATCGGAAACCGACCTGATCGACTCATAGTGATCGGACAGTCGTCCTTCTCAAAAGAGATGGTAACTTCCGACCACTTTGGTAATTTATTGACAAGAGGAGTATGTATTGAATTTACCTCTCGTCCGGCAGCTTTAAGTTGTCGTTTGGAGTCGATATCGATGATCCTCCATAGATATGCTCAACGGTATGGTGCGGATCTTGGAATGGCATCTCCTCATCATCTGACGACTTCTGACCACTCGTATGTCCTACCTGCTCGAGAGTAGGGAGCGGTGCTTTGCCGTTGTAGTAGTCCTCGAGCTTTCTTTGGAAAACTCGGCAGTTGCGAAGGTCATGTCCTTCCTTTTTATGAAAAGGACACCATCTTGGTTTGTCGTTCCTACGATCAGGGCGCTTACCTTTGCCTTGATCAGGGTTCGACTTGGTGGTTTGGGGCTCTCTATCTTTACTACCAAAACCTCCTTGAAACCACTAGTTTGTGGCTTTTGACTTTTTATTTTCTTCTTGGACTTTTTTGCTTTTTTGTCCTTACCAACCTCACCTGGCTCTCGAAGAGCGTGTGTTTCTCGATCGATAGTGTTATTCCACTCGACTGCCTCAGAAGCAGTTGCATATCGATCGGCCATCTCAAAGAGCTCTAACAGCGGTATTGGGAGGATTTAAAGCAATATCCTCTGTTATTCTTCTACTACGGACTCCTTGCTTAAAAGCCACGATCACGAGGAGTCGAAATTTCGGAATTGAGTTACGAACCCGACTAAAGCGTTTGATGAATTGGCGCAAAGTCTCGTTGTTGTTACGTTTGATCCGGTGCAAGTCGTCTTCCTTTCGAGCGGTTGTATGTGCCTTGGAAATTTGCTGTAGAAGATCACAGAGGTGTTGCCAAGAGTAGATCGACTCGAGTGGTTGGTTTAATAACCACGATCGGCGGATCCTTCGAGCACGATTGGAAGGTAATTCGCCATTCGTGCTCTCCTCCTCCGCCGCTTTCGGACGGTGTTGTATAGATCTGAAGAAACTTCGATGGGATTTTGAGATCCATCAAATTTTTCCATGTTCCTTTGGTCGAAAATGAGGTGGCGTAAGCGCTCAAGGTCGGCGAAAATGCGGCATCCGTAATTACTTCTTGGCGCCTTCTTTGTAGAAAAGAAGGGTTAATGTCGCCGGTGATCGTATCTGACGATACCCGCAACAGGTGACTGATTACATTGTAGGTCTCGTTCTTGAGGAATACTCCTCGTAATCCACCGTTGTGAATTTCTTTGCCGGAGTAGTGATTGATCACCTCCTCGGAGGGCTACTTGATCATCAGCCGATCGAAAAGTATTTCTCCGAATAGGAGATCGATGTGACTTATGACCGTGTCGATTCCTACGCAGAGAAATATTCGATTGATAGTAGTGAAGAAATCGCATTGCTACGACTACACCGAATGTTGTTGACGAGTACTTCGGTCTTGTCATCACGATTCGAAGCCTTTGCGCAATCTCCTCAGCAAAGAGATCGTATCCTGGCGTTCGAGCAAGCTCTTGATTAGGATTCTCAAGCAAGTCGTTGATGTCCTGGAGTTCTTGTACCTCCTGTGGATCGATATTGAATGCTTGAGCGAGTTCTTACGAGGCGCAATTTTCTTTCTTGGATGTCCTCAAAATCCTCCCGTCGGATCTTTGAGGCCTTCTCGATGGAGTGCGAGAATGTCGAGGATTTCTCTCGCGTTCATCAGTGTTGGTTCTCTTTGTCGCGGTGGTTCCCTTGCCATTACTACGAGGAGGCGCGGTCGTGATCTTCGGGAGGGTTCTCATTTCGTCCTCCATGAGGTTGACTCGATTTGAGGAAGGGCGAAGACCTCCGTTGATGATTCTCACTTGCGCTTGAGGCCTCCCGCTTGAGGAGTGCTCGAGAGACACCATCTGGCGACTTGGAGTAATCCCCTCGGGTAGGGGAACTCGGGTTATCTTCGTCTCCATCCGCAAATGAGATCTGCGAGAGGCAGTCGTATTCGTAGGAAAAGCATGCTTGATCCCACTATCTCGGAGTTACCACGAGAGATAGGATCACAAGATCTTTGGTGGAGTCTGGAATGGTGGCTTCGGGACTTGTCTCACTGTGTCGGACCGCCTTAAGGGAACTTGGACACTTAGAGGAAAAACTCTCATTGTGTCGTGAGTCCTCCACAGGTGCGGTTACAGTCGGATTGACCCTTGTCCTTGGAGGGAATTGGCTCCTCTGTTGGGCGTATCGTTGTGGGGATAAGGATCCTCCTCAACTCCATTGATGGGATGGTTTCTGGAGAATAATCTCCGAGGCAACATCACCATCGGCGGATGCATCACTCGGCTCGTAGTCGAAACGGCATCCATGTCGGCGTCTGCGTAATCGCCAAGTCGAACCGTTCTCCTCGTTCCATTCTCTGCCATGCTTGCATGAGATTGAAAAAAGAGTATGTTGACAAGAGATTACAGGAAGATCCCCACGGTCGGCGCCAGCCGGTGTATTAGAACCGATCTTACGTAAAGATTATTTGATTCGGGGTCTCCTAAGGATGAGATCACGCAGAGTGGATTGACACGGATGTTTAGGCGAGTTCGGGCCTTCTCGGAGAGAATAATAACCCTAATCTGTGTGTATGGTATTGTTGATGATCTAGCAAAGGACTAAAACTATTTGAGAGAATAGTGCTTGTGTTTCTACTTGACTAGCCCTTGTTTGCCGTTGTTCTTCTCTGTCCCTTTGTCTCTGTTTGATGCCCTTATATAGTCGTGAAGAAGTAGCCGTTTTGCCTGCGGAGATGTGCCTAATTAATGTAATGCAGGCGCATGATGGCGATAATTACCGGCGCCTCGACTTCTTCACGCTATCTCGCAATTATCTTTCAGAGATAATGGGGTATTTACACACCATTAATACGCGGAATAATAGTGCGTGTAGACCGTTCGGATTCCTTAATCAATTGGACCTACAAATGCAGTAGGTTTGATTATAAGGTGGTCGTAGTTTACACAGTCGTAGAAGAACTTACGACGGTGCTTGATCGTAGAAGGACTTACGACTATGTAGTGGTCATGGAAAGACTTACGACCATGTAGTGGTCGTAAAAAGACTTACTACCATGATATAGTCGTAGCAAGACTTACGACTATAGGGGTGATTGTAGAAGAACTTACAATCACTTGTTAGACCTCTCCCTTATAGATATAAGGGGTACTTCTGGGGACTATGTGACATCATATTTACCCATAATAAGAATTATAGATAAAAGATAAAATGAGGATTATTAGATCCTCGTCAAGATTAGTTTTGAAAAAAATACAGCCAACTTAAAGTTAGCTTTTATTTTTGCACATAACTATTTTTAATTTTTGAAAGACAAGAGAATTTTTTTTAAACTCAGAAGATTCAAGAAATTAAATAAGTTTTTCTTTTTAACTTTTAATCCAAAGTAAACCCAGAAACTCATTTAAATTTTCTTTTTTGACTTTTAAACACTAGAAAATCCAAGAAAAGAAATAAAACTCTTCTTAAATTTTTAGAAAGTTAAGGAAACTCTTTTACAACTCAGAAAAAGTTATAAAATAATAACTTTATTAATTTTAAAATAGTAACATAACTTTTGGATGTTACAAAGTTGAGTTGGGTTAGTGCTTGATATTGGCTTTGGGTGTTCTTGGTATTTATGGATCCTCATATCGGTGCAAATGATGGCTAAATGGGTGTTCTTAGTATTCATGGATCCCCGTATTGGTGTAAATGATTAAGGACCTTGTGACTAGAAATGATCCGATGAGTCGAATTTGGATTATTTTAGTCATAGTTTTTTTTTGCTTTGACCTTACTATTAAAGATGTACAAAGCTAGTAGCTTGACTTTAGTGTGGTTTTGGTAGCTACTTATGGTGCACACTAGGTCTCTCTAGCTATTATCTAGCCACTAGAAGCCAAGAAACCAAGAAACCAAGTGAGAATGCCATATTTGCAATGCCTATGCCATTTTAGACTTGGGCAAAACAAACTTGCACTAAGACGAATAATCTAAGTCAGACTATGGGTCGGACCATTTTTCCCAAGAGCATGTCCAAGTGAATTTAATGGGAGTTGGATTATCCGAGTCAGCTGGAGCATGGGTCGAATTAGTTTTTAGAGGGCATGTATTTTGGAACTCAATGGAAGCTGTATGATCCGTGTAACCCGGTGCATGGGTCAGACTAATTTTCCAGAGGACATGTATTTTGGAACTCAATAGAAGTCAGATGATCCGAGTCACTCATAGCGTGGGTCGGACTAATTTTCTAGAGAAGTGTGTTTTTGAAGCGCAATGGGATCTAGATGATCAAGTGAGTCAGAGCATGACCCGAATCACTTTTCCAAAGAAGGTGCTTCTCAGTTTTTGTGCTAGCACGGATAATCTACGCTAGGTGGATAATCCGGGTGAGCCAGATAATCCGATTTGTGTCGGACAATCCGAGTGTGTGCAACGACTATATTTTTTACCGTTGGAAGCATGTAAGTCAGATGACCCGAGCAAGTCAGACAATCCGACTCAAAGCGTTATTTTGAATCTTCTATGTCTACTGGCTAGTTTAAGAGGAAATGAGCTATATATAGACCCTATAGGTGTTCAAGTGATAGTGGTTGTGACTCCAAAAATAGTGGCTTGCATATTAATAAATTCAAGGGCACTCAAGAGCTTCAAGTTAATATTTTGATAGTGTGAGAGAGTATATTAGGCCTTAGTGTTCATCACTTCTAGTTGCTTGACCTTGTTGGGTTCAAATGGCATCTCTGGGTTTATTACTTTTGGAATTCGGTGATTCCTACACAGCTTAGAGGCGTGTTCTTGGTGACCTTCTAAGGAGGAGTTTATGGAAGACATCAGGAGGGTTGTGAAGGTTTGGAGTCCACATATCTAGAGAATAGATGGACTATAATGAGTTGATTGCTTAGATCCTTGCATGGGTTCAAGTAGGAGCTACAATTTTACGAGAGTGCTCCAGCGAGTATGAGGGGAGATCGTCGAATCTCCGAGACCTCGGTAAAAAAACAATTGTCTCTTGTCCCCTTTACGTTTCCACACTTAATTTCTTATTTTTTTTCAATTCCTAGATTACTAGACTTGTGCAGGATTAGAACTTAGTTTGCAAAACTTTACTAGCATGTTTAGGAGTTGATTGAGCATACTAACAAACCATATCCACTTAGATTGAGAGTAGTAGTTAGGTTGCCTTAAATTTGATAAATTTGGCTTAGTTCGAAAAAGATATCCAATTCACCCCTCCCCTCTTGGGCATCCAACCCACTTCAAATACTAAATAAGTAGATAATAATAACGGTAACAAATCTTCTTATTCATGTAGATATAGCTAGCCACTTTTGTATTGTCAGCTGACGTATTGTACTCCAGTTTTTCTTCTGTTTTTAATACTATTGTACCTTTCACTCAATCGATATGAATGAGGAGGAAATAGATCATCTGTATTAACATAGGCTATTGCAAAGGAGCACAGTGACATACTAACAAGAATCAATGTATTGTTTCCACTGTACGATCCAAAATGAACATTCTAGATAGGGTGCTACATTACCTTAGGGCACAGTAGAATCTTTACATTGTTTTTGCTACATGAAACGTGCACTATTTCTTCATTATTTTGCTCTGATGCTACTTAGCGTACTATTTACGGACTCAAAGACTTGTTTACATCATTCTCTGATGCAGAGAGAATCCGGATCCAAAGGAGGAGGTTGTGTTTCTTCTGATCTGATCAACTCTTCTGTTTCCAGCAAGGATTGGTCAGGCTCCAAATTTACCAGTTGCTAGGAGTATCTGCTTTGACAGGTTCGAGGTTCACTCAAATTTGCAACATAGCTTGACTCCTGAAACATTTGACAACTTTTAGAACACCTGCACGCTCCAAAACTGGCACAATCGAGGTGTACACAGTTTCATGTTTTTTTGTGAGGGATTTGTTTTTTTAATCTTTTTCTTTAGGACTGAAATCTGCACTCTAAACAGAACGTAAATACACAGTTTCCCAAAGGAAAAAAAAGGCAGACCTAAGCCAGAGATAGTGATGTTTGTAGTCTTGATGTAAATGTATTGTTGTGGAGTGGCTACTCTTGTTTAGTAAAACTAGTAAGTTGCCAATGCATTGTAATGGAGTCTTAAAAAGGGTGATATATATTGTTGGGACTCAAATATGCTAATCTGGGCCTCTGGGTATATTGCACTAGTACAGGATCACGCTAGTGCACACAATGAAAACATCGATGAAATATCATTCCATATGCCAAGATAACTAAGAAATAGTCAAATAACAATAAATATCAGAGTACATTAAAATCAAAGTTTACAATTAAAGCCCCAGAAGGAGAATAACTCAAATAAGCTGTAGCGGAAGGAAACGAAATAATTGCAGTGAAGCCCATCCATATGTCTACAAGCAATCAAACTGGGGTAGCAGCGACCAAGTTCTCCACGATCCTTGAAGTGGACCTTTTTGACCAACGGTGAGCTGATGTAGTCTTCTTCAACTTAACAACATTGCTAATAGCAAGAATCAGTACATATAGTACTTAGTAAGTCACACCACATAATGCAATTATAGATTATGGCTTATTCCAAAGGATATGTCATCTATGGTTCTTTTGCATAAAAGCAACAGTTGCAGTTGAATATGAATAATAGATTAGAAGCATAATTAAAAACAAATATCAATAATAATTTTAACAAGTATTTTCACAAAGGACACGAAGACTAATAAGTTTCTTTCACACAACCATATGAGTGAAATCACACAGCTGTCCCTTCCCAAGCATTTTTATGAACTGGTTAAGTGCATGTGCATTACAATAGAAAAAACAACCATTACACTAAATATTTTGTTGCAGATATACATTCTTGCTCAAAAGAATAGAAGTTTGTTGCCGCTTGATTACGTCCACTAAAAAGAATTGAGAGTCTTGATTGAAACAATGACTAGGATACTAATTAACGAACAATTGGGATCCACACGCAAGAAAAGGAAGTACATTTTAGATGTATGCATCTCAAGCGCCAAAAAATATCAGTTAAGCTTTTCTCTGTGAGGCGCACGAAATGCCTAGCAAAGTGATAGCCTAAAGCTACTATAGTTGACGTAGTAGGACAATCTCTCCATGGAAGCTAGGAGTTGTCTCCCAGATTCTGTAATGTTTGTTGCTATATATCTCTGGTATCACTATCCATGCATCCACTCAACTGCGTGCCATTGTTCCTACCTGACGCTTGAAAACCATAGCTAAACAGAATTACTACAACAAACTGCATATTTTCCTCTTCAAAAGGTTCACCCTACCCATAAATTATTTTTCACTATGATGTGACCGAACTGTGTGTAGAAACAACCGCTTAGTTCAACTAGCAAGTATGAAATGAGAGACTCCATTGCAACGCATGGGATCCATACTAGTTTTTGTTTGGATGCAAAATTGTGCCCATAAGTTAAAATTGTTTATCTCAATGTATATAGCTTATTATACAAGAAATTTATACTAGATAAGTTTTCACCCTCCCTAAACACTATCAGGGAAATAAGAATTTTTATGATGTGGTGGAGTGTGCATCATCCTCCGTTTTCCCTAGCAGCGTCAATTTCAAAGGTTTGGTGGTGTTCTCATGTGATTTGTTTTCCAATATCAACCATTTTAGCCCAAGCAAACACCTAGAGATGATGAAAATGATGTTGTTGTCTATTAATCAATTAGTGCAATAGTACACTAGGCTGCTAGTTGCCATTTTGGCATGCATCACAACTGGGATGAAGACACAAACGCTCCACATTAATTGTGTGTACTATTTGAAGGGATACGAGTAGGCTACGTTTGCTGATAATTCAAAAATTCTACCACGTAAACCAGTATACCATACAAGCAAAAGATCATATATCGTTACCACCAGACACGTAATGCGGCGGAAGAAGAGTTGGAGCAGTCTGATCCAACGAAGAGTGTGTCGATGAAGTGGTCGTAGTCGATCGTCCTACGTCGAGTACGTTGATGCAATGGTCGTAGTCGATCGTCCAGTGTACTCGCAAGTCAATCATCCTCGCAAGTCGATTGTCCTCACAGTCGATCGATTTTCTTGCAAAGTCGCGGATTGTCCTCGAGCGCAATAGCAACCGCAGTAGCGCCTCTACGGTATCCACACGTCCAGTGCAGAAATGCCGAACGCCGGTGTGATAGCACCAAGTCACACGAGAAGGCTCTTCCAAGAAGATGATGCCTAGGGTTTGGAGCAACTCACGTGTTGTCTATTACACCCATCTCCCCATAGCCTCAAGAATCTCGTTATATAGTGCCCGTGACGGATCCTATCGGAACATGTTTGACGAACCATATCCATACTGGTTTGTTCCAACCTTGTTAGTGTGTGACCCTGTAGGTTCATGCGTAGTTCGGCTTGTGACTCGGAAACCATTTATGACCACGAGTCGTTAGCGGTACCTATCAAGACATATAGATTTCTGAATACACATAAATTATATCGGACGAATCTTAATGCAATATGATCTACGACTAGGTCATTATCACAAACGACCAGCTTGTATCTCTAAATGACCAACTCATATTTGGTCTCGGCCAGTTCGTAACTCCTTACGACTAGGTTTTCGACCACTTAGAGATCGTGTTCGCCCAGCCTACGACCAGCTCGTATCTCCATACGACTAGTCTGTATCTGATCGAACTGAAAAACTAACTCATGTATTCTCCTTTTGCCTCACGATATCTCCTTTTGTCATCCATAGATTGTTCAATACTTTCTCAATCGAGTGTCGGATAACATCATGTGGTCGAACTATTTGACCACCAGTGGCATAGCCATGCACTTTCTTTATTTGACAACATTGAGGGGCCTCGAGATATCTCTCCTGTTATGTTAGGTGAGGCAAATCTCATATCTGACCAATCACATTCCTCCGCATGTTTAACAACAAACCTGAAATCTTCTTTTATAACTACCCAGTTACAGAGTAGCGTCTGGCAACTCCAAAGTGTACTCTTACACATGTATGAAACCATGTTGATCTCAAGTCTAAGGATTATACATCATCATTGCTTGAGACCAACTGATGACACATGAAATCATAACAATCTAAGTAGTGTCTCAAGGTGGGTCAATCCAACACCATGTTCTCCAACATGTGTTCACACTATTTATTCCATATACCTATATCCAAGACCGACGAAACATGGTCATCAATCAATACATGTGCTGGTCGATAGGATCACTGGTGTTCCGACGAGTGACATCTGACCATGGATACATTTAGAACGATATCATATAAGTTAAAAGAGTTTCACCAACAAGTCTCATACTTGTTAATCTTTATAATTGAAAATTCATTCAAGAAATAGAATAACACTTATTCAATAACTCGTAAACATAGATGTGATAAAATCATCTCTATGATTGCCTATAAGACATATCACCAACACTATTTACACAATAAATGAACTTGCAACCTATAAGCAACAAAAAGATGACCTAGAATGTAGGTTGGTAACATGACTACCACTTACTCTTGGACTTCAGAAGAAGCATCATTTAGAGTGGCGTCCACCGATCAAAAATTGACAGTGTTGGACCGAAAAGGCGACTAGAGGGGGGTGAATAGGAGCACGCTACCTTTTTCACAAATAATTGATCCAATAAAACTTTACTCCAGTAGCTATGGAAGCTATGAAGATCAGTATATCAGTACAGCGGAAGACAAATATTGAATCCAATTCAAACCCCTAAGCAATACGACAAAAACAACAAAGATTGAAACAATTCAATGCTTCGGCCTTGGGCGGTGACCGACTGGCTCGACGGCCTTGGGCGTCGACCTCTAGTGTACGAAACGTAAGAAAACGACCCGATGACGAAGATGAAAATAGATGAAACTTTTGATCTACTAATCCAAACTTGATGAAACTTGGAACACACCTTCTCTATGATATCAGGGACCTATTCCAATCGAATATTATGATAATTTTTGGAAGAATAGAGATCCTTTTCCGTTTGATCAAATAAGTGTTCAAAACCGGGTCAAAACGAAAACAAGGTCAAAACACTTGCTCGTAGGTGATTGATGATCAAGATGATCCTAGATAGATCCCCACACGTCACAGCAAGCTAGATCACGTGAAGAAACCAAGCAAAAACTCACGGATCAAGGAAAGACCTAAAATCATCAAATAGAGAGAAAGAACACAATGAGACAAAACATTGATCAAACTTTCCTTTGATTGATTGATATGATCAGGGCTTACAGCCACTCCATCAATGGAGGATAATGCTCAATCCAAGAGCATGAAAATCACATCAAACATCAAGAACCCTAGCCTCCACAAAAACTCTCCCTAAGAAAATTAGGGTTTTCGAGAATTGCAAAATAGGCGAAGAGGAGGTACATCCACCTCCCTCTCCTATTTATAGTGGAGGCTTAGACCTTCTAAATGTTTGATTCTATTGGGCTCCCGTTAAGGCCCAAAATAAACGAAACACTTACGCACATATTTTAATGCGCCGTCTTTGAAAATCCCTTGACCTAACTTGCTACACCTTGCGCCATCTTGCGCCTCGGATTAGCTAATAGGTCACCATTGTCCATCTTGCACCACGCTTGAGTACATTGACCTCACCCGGCATCGTCGATCGTTCTGGACCTCAACTCTCCAAGCCTAGTCCCGATCATCCTCGCCGTTGACCGTCGTTGACCACCAAGCAACCTGCACAACAATAGACAAGTAAAACAAAATTGGGAATAAGTTCTTCACAACTTGACGCATGTTAGTCAAAATATGCATCATGCACCATATATGCCCTGAAACTCATGACTTTGACCTAACACACGAATATCGCCGCCACACCGGGGACGAACATAGTGAAAACCGGTCAGACCGCCCCCCAGGGCCGGTCTGACCGCCCACCCTGGCCGGTCTGACCGCCGCCTATGGGCCGGTCAGACCGTCAGCTGGGACTTAGCCATTTTTCCTCTCTGGAAAACCAAAACCTACTGGAATTTTCAAACCAATAGAACTTTTGACTCCAAAAATTATGGTACCAAGTGCAATAGAATCATCTCTCTTGCCTACACCCTCTATTTTTGGCCCTGCTCAAAATAACACTTTTTAACTTCACCGGTACGATCGCCGCCTATGGCCGGTCGAACCGATTTGAGACCGGTCTGACCGCCACGCTACGACCGGTCAGACCGGTTACTGCCTGACAATTCTGAAACTTGTCGAAAACACATGAAACGACAAACCGTAAATGCCATTGCCAATTGTCACATCACCCTAAGATCTGGAGCATATCCCCACGATATCCACAGACAGGCTAAGTCAAAGAAAATTGGAACCATGTTCACTACAATGCAACTAAAATTGACAAACTTCTAACTTCATGTAACGGATCACTCAAGGTCTGTGCTTTAGCAAGGACCGATGAGTGATAGGCGTCCGAGCTAAATTCGCCTTCTTCTCCGCTGCTCTTCCTGCAATTCCATCACAATTCCATAGGTAAACCCAACACCAACCATCCCAAGCGAACTCAAGGCCAAACCTAGACTGACCAGCCGCCGCTTCTAATCCATTGGGCACGACACCCTTCCCCTCCGGCTTTGCCTGCTTCAGCGCTGCCGCCACGATGCCACCCTTCTTGGCACTAGTCGGCCCTCTCGTCAGGAAAGAGGCACTCTGCGATAGCCCGGGCTTCTTCCCCCGTGCCACCGCCACCGCGGAGGCGGCCACCTTGTCGTTCTAAATCTTCCCCTTCTTCCCCACGCTCGTATCCCCGGATCCACCCTTCTGCTCACAGCAACACCCATCGTCAACAATTGATCACTACACAACACCAGAGCAAGCCAAGAACCAGAATTATGCGATCCCCGCACCTTGGTCGATGCCCTGGCCGGCTCCCCGGGGACCGCCGTCGCGGCCTCAGATCCTCCATCGCCTCAACGACGGTGAGATCCTCGCAATAACCACCCTCCGTCGTTGCCGCCGCTGCCTTCCTCCCCACCCTTCACAACGATGTAGTCCTCCCCTCCCAGCCCATTCATCGTCGTGGCCCCCTCCTTGCACTCGTTCTCCATCCCTATGGCTCGGTCAGATCCGCGCCAAGATCCGCCTAGCACCGCCCCGGATCACACCCAACCAAGATTCCACCTTGCCTCCCCTCTGTCACTACCGCTCCCACTTCATGCGGAAGACACGGGTCGGTCTGTAGGAATGGGAGGCCATCACTGTGGACGGGCAGGGGGAGTTGGCCTGAGGTGAGGGGGGACACTAGCGTGGCGGGGAGGAGAGGGAGGGGAGAGAGGAGAAGGTAATCACCCACCCACCCACCCACTATTGCTGCTACTTTTGCCGTCGCCGTGAGAGAGACAAGTCATAGTGTAGAGGTTGGCAGGGTGAGTTGGTGTAGTGAGGAGGAGAGGGAGGGGAGAGAGGAGAAGGCAACCACTCATCCATCAACTACAGCTGCTACTTCTGCTACAACCCCGAAAGAGAGATGGGTCATAATGTAGGTTGTCAGCTGGTACGATTGCCCCTTGCAGGGGTAAACACCAATCTTTACTAGTTAATAAATCTACCCCACGTGCAAAATCCCCGAGCATGTCTATGACCCGATGGGGGCGAGGAACGGGGGGAGAATAGTACCCGAAGACGAGGTCAGGGAATGTGTATTTTTCCTTCTCTCGGGGGTGGGGTTGTTCCACTACTCCCATCGAGGAATGACCCTGTTGCCATCCCTAGTCTTGAAGGCAAATCCAAAAGCTAGAAGGCGCTCCCTTTTTGATGAACCCTAAGGTTTGATTTGTTGGCCCGATCTTTCGATGAGAACGATAAGTCCGGTAAGCGTCGCTCAACTCTGACGATCCTGGCTATGAATACGCAAGGCTCGAAACCACGCAATCGCTGAACTGATCTACAAGTTGTTATCAACCATGCACGAATACCCGGTTGACCTGACCACGAATGTCGATTCCTGCATACACCGAAGAAGCACGCAAGAACAAGATAAAGCAATCTGAAATTGCAAATAAAGATTGAAATATTAAAATTGGGATTTTGAAAAGCGGTATTATGGTTGGCCTAGTCGACACAAGCCAATACACGAAGTTGCAACAAGGCTAACTTTTAACTAAACAAAATCCAAGGAAACTAGAGGGGGTGCGTCCTCCTTATATAGGGGATGAGGAGCCACAAATCTATAAGAAATAGAGGGGTGGGACTAAAGGCATGAATTACTGTTCACATGAACAGTAATCACGCCCCCAGGTGGGCCGGCGGCATATGGGCCAATTCCGGTACGATTACAAGGCCCAAATCGGCTCAAATTAATGATATAGCACCTTCTTTTGACGATTCCGAAGTCTACAGAAGGAATTTGGAGGTGAGGCTAGATCCGTTGGAAAGATATCGTCGTTAGCTTTCCAACAAGCCTAAGAACACCCGAATCGGACTCCGTTTGCAAAAGTTATATCTGTTTTAAGTTGGTCTTTGTCGGGTTGATTCCGAACTGATCGACCAAAATGTATCCGACTTGAACTCTGCTTGGCACATGTAGTAGCACCATGGCATGTACACATAGTACCATGGTATGTAGGCGTAGCACCATGGCATGTAGGCGTAGCTCGATCTAATTGGGTAATATGGCATTGCATTAGCGAAAGTCCAATTGGAGAAGATGTTGGTGAAGTAAAGGAAGTAGAGGATGCAGTCAAAGCGAGTTGAAGAAGTGGTTGTATCCTTAGGGTCGATGTCCTCATCATCCTCCCTTTCTTGAATTTGAGTCGTCCTCGACTCATTTGTTTTCTCAAGTCATCACTCTCACCGCAAAGGTTAGTAGCAACAGGAGGCAAAGAAACATGCACTTCTTCTAATGGACACGGAGTTTCTTTACAAATCATAGTATGACATTTAGATTCATGTTTTCCATATCAATGGAATCAATTTTGTAGCTAACATAACAGGAGCTTTCAATTTAATTTCACTTGGAGCTATAATCTTTTGATCAACTTGTGTCTTCTCCTTACTTGTTCTCATGATTCTTTCTAATTCATCCTTTAATATAGCAAATAGGAGACATTGGAAGTAGAGTGATTTTCTTTTCTTTATATGTGAAAGTATAATGATTAGATCTACCATGATGTTCAATATATCTATCATATTGCCAAGGTCTACCTAATAATAATGAGCATGCTTGCATAGATGCGACATCACAATCAACATAATCATGATATGATCCAATAGAAAAGTGTCTGCGCACAAGCTTAGTTACCTTCAACTTACCACAAGAATTCAGCCATTGGATGTAGTAAGGATGAGGGTGTTGTGTTGTGGTCAAGCCAAGCTTCTCGACCATGTCTATGCTAGCAAGGTTGTTGCAACTCCGCCATCAATGATGACTCTACATGAGCGTTCCTTGATGGCGAACTTGGATTGAAACAAAATGTGGCGTTGATTTTGTTCAACCAAGTTCCATTTGAGCACTTAGCACTGTTGCGAACAACTATGCTTTGGTACATGTCGGACGCCTCATGGTTTATATGTTCTTCCTCGGTTTCATCAAAGCATTGTTAGTTGCAACCAACACATGTTCTTCCTCAATATCGCTAGTGAAGTGTACTCACCGTTGTCCTTGATAAGCAAAGCTCGTGACTTGGGCAATAGCGCATCAAGTGCCCAAATCCTTTACAGCGGTGACATTGCACATCTCTAGATCGCCACAGAAGCAAACGAGAAGAAGCACTTTTGTAAGGGCTTGTACTTTTGCGGGTTTGCTTGCATCGAGGATATGTATAGGAGTTGAAGAAAGAAATAGGGGTGGTGCAGTCGAAGTGGAGGAGGATGCCATGTGATGTTCTTTGCCTTGGCCGACACGCAAAGTTCCTCCAATATTGCCCCGGAGCGAGATTATCGACCTGCACTTCTCTCGACTTTGCAAGCAATATGGAATAAGCGGTGATAGAATCATATTCTTTATATTCTAAAATATCACGAATTTCACGGTTTAACCCTCCCAAAAATCTAGCCAACTTAGCATCCTCGGTTTCTTCTAAACCACAACGCAACAAACCGGTTTGCAATTCTTGATAATAGTCTTCTCGAACTACTACCTGTCTTAAGCGTTGTAATTTATTAAGCAAATCACGTGAATAATATGAAGGTACAAACCTCACGTCTCATTGCTCTTTTCAAAGCATTCCATGTTCTAGGTATGTCACGATGAGTAAAATCTTCTTTTATAACTACCCGATTCTGAGGGTAGCGTCGCAACTCAAAGTGTACTCTTACACATGTATGAAACCATGCTGATCTCAGGTCTAAGGATTATACATCATCATTGCTTGAGACCAACTGATGACACATGAAATCATAACAATCTAAGCAGTGTCTCAAGGTGGTTCAATCCAACACCATGTTCTCCAACATGTGTTTACATTATTGATTCCATATACCTATATCAAAGACCGACGAAACATGGTCATCAATCAATACATGTGCTGGTCGATAGGATCACTGGTGTTCCGACGAGTGACATCTGACCATGGATACATTTAGAACGATATCATATAAGTTAAAAGAGTTTCACCAACAAGTATCATACTTGTTAATCTTTATAATTGAAAATTCATTCAAGAAACAGAATAACACTTATTCAATAACTTGTAAACATAGATGTGATAAAATCATCTCTATGATTGCCTATAAGACATATCACCAACACTATTTACACAATAAATGAACTTGCAACCTAGAAGCAACAAAAAGATGACCTAAAATGCAGGTTGGTAACATGACTACCACTTACTCTTGGACTTCAGAAGAAGCATCATTTAGAGTGGCGTCCACCGATCCAAAATTGACAGTGTTGGACCGAAAAGGCGACTAGAGGGGGGTGAATAGGAGCACTCTACCTTTTTCACAAATAATTGATCCAATAAAACTTTACTCCAGTAGCTATGGAAGCTATGAAGATCAGTATATCAGTACAACGGAAGACTAATATTGAATCCAATTGAAACCCCTAAGCAATACGACAAAAACAACAAAGATTGAAACAATTCAATGCATTTGGCGGTCGACCTCTCGGCCTTGGGCGGTCGGCCAGATTCCGCGGATCGACCTCGGCCTTGGGCGTCGACCTCTAGTGTACGAAACGTAAGAAACGACCGATGACGAAGATGAAAATAGATGAAACTTTTGATCTACTAATCCAAACTTGATGAAACTTGAAACACACCTTCTCTATGATATCAGGGGCATATTCCAATCGAAGATTATGATAATTTTTGGAAGAATAGAGATCCTTTTCTGTTTGATCAAATAGGTGTTCAAAACCGGGTCAAAACGAAAACTAGGTCAAAGCACTTGCTCGTGGGTGATTGATGATCAAGATGATCCTAGATAGATCCCCACACGTCACAGCAAGCTAGATGATGTGAAGAAATCAAGCAAAAACTCACGGATCAAGGAAAGATCTAAAATCATCAAATAGAGAGAAAGAACGCAATGAGACAAAACATTGATCAAACTTTTCTTTGATTGATTGATATGATCAGGGCTTACAGCCACTCCATCAATGGAGGATAATGCTCAATCCAAGAGCATGAAAATCACATCAAACATCAAGAACCCTACCCTCCACAAAAACTCTCCCTAAGAAAATTAGGGTTTTCAAGAATTGTAAAAGAGGCGGAGAGGAGGTGCATCCACCTCCCTCTCCTATTTATAGTGGAGGCTTAGACCTTCTAGATGTTTGATTCTATTGGACTCCCGTTAAGGCCCAAAATAAACGAAATACTTACGCACACATTTTAATACGTCGTCTTTGAAAATCCCTTGACCTAACTTGCTACACCTTGCGCCATCTTGTGCCTCGGATTAGCTAATAGGTCACCATTATCCATCTTGCACCACGCTTGAGTAAATTGACCTCACCCAGCATCGTCAATCGTTCTAGACCTCAAGTCTCCAAGCCTAGTCCCGATCATCCTCGCCGTTGACCGTCGTTGACCACCAAGCAACCTGCACAACAATAGACAAGTAAACCAAAATTGAGAACAAGTTCTTCACAACTTGACCCATGTTAGTCAAAACATGCATCATGCACCATATATGCCCTGAAACTCATGACTTTGACCTAACACAAGAATATCGCCGCCACACCGGGGACGAACAAAGTGAAAACCGGTTAGACCACCTCCTGTGGGCGGTCGACGCCCACATTCGCCGGCCCGATCACGCCTATGGGCTGGCCAGGCCGTCACCGAGACTTATCCATTCTTCCTCTCTGGAAAACCGAAACCTACTGAAATTTTCAAACTACTAGAACTTTTGACTGGTGACTCCAAAAATTATGGTACCAAGTGCAATAGAATCACCTCTCTTACATACACCCTCTATTTTTGGCCTAGCTCAAAATAACACTTTTTAAGTTCCCCGGTCCGACCGCCGCCAATGGCCGGTCGGACCGATTTGAGACCGGTCTGACTGCCACGCTACGACCGGTCAGACCGGTTACTGCCTGACAATTCTGAAACTTGTCGAAAACATATGAAACGACAAACCGTAAACGTCATTGCCAATTGTCACATCATCCTAAAATCTGGAGCATATACCCATGATATCCACAGCAGGCTAAGTCAAAGAAAATTGGAACCAAGTTCACTACAATGCAACTAAAATTGACAAACTTCTAACTTCATGTAACGGATCACTCAAGGTCTGTGCTTTAGCAAGGACCGGTGAGTGATAGGCGTCCGAGCTAAATTCGCCTTCTTCTCCGCTGCTCTTCCTGCAATTCCATCACAATTCCATAGGTAAACCCAACACCAACCATCCCAAGCGAACTCAAGGCCAAACCTAGACTGACCAGCCGCCGCTTCTAATCCATTGGGCACGACACCCTTCCCCTCCGGCTTTGCCTACTTCAACGCTGCCGCCACGATGCCACCCTTCTTGGCACTAGTCGGCCCTCTCGTCAGGAAAGAGGCGCTCTGCGATAGCCCGGGCTTCTTCCCCCGTGCCACCGCCACCGCGGAGGCGGCCACCTTGTCGTTCTACATCTTCCCCTTCTTCCCCACGCTCGTATCCCCGGATCCACCCTTCTGCTCACAGCAACACCCATCGTCAACAATGGATCACCACACAACACCAGAGCAAGCCAAGAACCAGAATTATGCGATCCCCGCACCTTGGTCGATGCCCTGGCCGGCTCCCCGGGGACCGCCGTCACGGCCTCAGATCCTCCATCGCCTCAACGACGGTGAGATCCTCGCAATAACCACCCTCCGTCGTTGCCGCCGCTGCCTTCCTCCCAACCCTTCACAACGATGTAGTCCTCCCCTCCCAGCCCATTCATCGTCGTGGCCCCCTCATTGCGCTCGTCCTCCATCCCTATGGCTCGGTCAGATCCGCGCCAAGATCCGCCTAGCACCGCCCCGGATCACGCCCAACCAAGATTCCACCTTGCCTCACCTCTGTCACTACCGCTCCCACTTACCGCTGGAAGACACGGGGTCAGTGTAGGAATGGGGAGGCCATCACTGTGGACGGGTAGGGGGAGTTGGCCTGAGGCGAGGGGGGACAGTAGCGTGGCGGGGAGGAGGAGAGGGAGGGGAGAGAGGAGAAGGCAATCACCCACCCACCCACTATTGCTGCTACTTTTTCCATCGCCGCGAGAGAGACAAGTCATAGTGTAGAGGTTGGCAGGGTGAGTTGGTGTAGTGAGGAGGAGAGGGAGGGGAGAGAGGAGAAGGCAACCACTCATCCATCAACTACATGCTTGCTACTACCTCTGTTGCAAAAGAGATGGGTCATAATGTAGGTTGTCAGCTGGTACAATTGCCCCTTGCAGGGGTAAACACCAATCTTTACTAGTTAATAAATCTACCCCACGTGCAAAATCCCCGAGCATGTCTATGACTCGATGGGGGCGAGGAACGGGGGGAGAATAGTACCCGAAGACAAGGACGGGGAACAGGTATTTTTCCTTCTCTCGGGGGTGGGGTTGTTCCACTACTCCCATCGAGGAATGACCCCGTTGCCATCCCTAGTCTTGAAGGCAAATCCAAAAGCTAGAAGGCGCTCCCTTTTTGATGAACCCTAAGGTTTGATTTGTTGGCCCGATCTTTCGATGAGAACGATAAGTCCGGTAAGCGTCGCTCAACTCTGACGATCCTGGCTATGAATACGCAAGGCTCGAAACCACGCAATCGCTGAACTGATCTACAAGTTGTTATCAACCATGCACGAATACCCGGTTGACCTGACCACGAATGTCGATTCCTGCATACACCGAAGAAGCACGCAAGAACAAGATAAAGCAATCTGAAATTGCAAATAAAGATTGAAATATTAAAATTGGGATTTTGAAAAGCGGTATTATGGTTGGCCTAGTCGACACAAGCCAATACACGAAGTTGCAACAAGGCTAACTTTTAACTAAACAAAATCCAAGGAAACTAGAAGTGCGTCCTCCTTATATAGGGATGAGGAGCCACAAATCTATAAGAAATAGAGGGTGGGACTAAAGGCATGAATTACTGTTCACATGAACAGTAATCACGCCCAGTGGGCGGCATATGGGCCAATTCGATGCGATTACAAGGCCCAAATCGGCTCAAATTAATGATATAGCACCTTCTTTTGACGATTCCGAAGTCTACAGAAGGAATTTGGAGGTGAGGCTAGATCCGTTGGAAAGATATCGTCGTTAGCTTTCCAACAAGCCTAAGAACACCCGAATCGGACTCCGTTTGCAAAAGTTATATCTGTTTTAAGTTGGTCTTTGTCAGGTTGATTCCGAACTGATCGACCAAAATGTATCCACTTGAACTCTGCTTGGCACATGTAGTAGCACCATGGCATGTACACATAGTACCATGGTATGTAGGCGTAGCACCATGGCATGTAGGCGTAGCTCGATCTAATTGGGTAATATGGCATTGCATTAGCGAAAGTCCAATTGGAGAAGATGTTGGTGAAGTAAAGGAAGTAGAGGATGCGGTCTGGCGAGTTGAAGAAGTGGTTGTATCCTTAGGGTCGATGTCCTCATCATCCTCCCTTTCTTGAATTTGAGTCGTCCTCGACTCATTTGTTTTCTCAAGTCATCACTCTCTGCAAAAGGTTAGTAGCAACAGGAGGCAAAGAAACATGCACTTCTTCTAATGGACACGGAGTTTCTTTACAAATCATAGTATGACATTTAGATTCATGTTTTCCATATCAATGGAATCAATTTTTGTAGCTAACATAACAGAGCTTTCAATTTAATTTCACTTGGAGCTATAATCTTTTGATCAACTTGTGTCTTCTCCTTACTTGTTCTCATGATTCTTTCTAATTCATCCTTTAATATAGCAAATAGGAGACATTGGAAGTAGAGTGATTTTCTTTTCTTTATATGTGAAAGTATAATGATTAGATCTACCATGATGTTCAATATATCTATCATATTGCCAAGGTCTACCTAATAATAATGAGCATGCTTGCATAGATGCGACATCACAATCAACATAATCATGATATGATCCAATAGAAAAGTGTACGCGCACAAGCTTAGTTACCTTCAACTTACCACAAGAATTCAGCCATTGGATGTAGTAAGGATGAGGGTGTTGTGTTGTGGTCAAGCCAAGCTTCTCGACCATGTCTATGCTAGCAAGGTTGTTGCAACTCCGCCATCAATGATGACTCTACATGAGCGTTCCTTGATGGCGAACTTGGATTGAAACAAAATGTGGCGTTGATTTTGTTCAACAAGTTCCATTTGAGCACTTAGCACATTGAACAACTATGCTTTGGTACATGTCGGCGCCTCATGGTTTATATGTTCTTCCTCGGTTTCATCACCAAAGCATTGTTAGTTGCA
Organism: Hsuehochloa calcarea; assembly: GCA_036346395.1. Classification (NCBI taxonomy): domain Eukaryota; kingdom Viridiplantae; phylum Streptophyta; class Magnoliopsida; order Poales; family Poaceae; genus Hsuehochloa; species Hsuehochloa calcarea. The sequence goes on along the minus strand of CM070593.1, from coordinate 65,112,444 downwards.
ACCAACACATGTTCTTCCTCAATATCGCTAGCTGAAGTGTACTCACCGTTGTCCTTGATAAGCAAAGCTCGCTGACTTGGGCAATAGCGCATCAAGTGCCCAAATCCTTTGCAACGGTGACATTGCACATCTCTAGATCGCCTGTAGAAACAAATGAAGAAGCACTTTTGTAAGGGCTTGTACTTTTGCGGGTTTGCTTACATCGAGGATATGTATAGGAGTTGAAGCGGCGGCGGGGGTGCACGGTCGAAGTGGAGGAGGATGCCATGTGATGTTCTTTGCCTTGGCCGACGCAAAGTTCCTCCAATATTGCCCCTGGAGCGAGATTGTCGACCAGCACTTCTCTCTCAGCTTTGCAAGCAATATGGAATAAACGGTGATAGAATCATATTCTTTATATTCTAAAATATCCTGAATTTCACGGTTTAACCCTCCCAAAAATCTAGCCAACTTAGCATCCTCAGTTTCTTCTAAACCACAACGCAACAAACGGTTTGCAATTCTTGATAATAGTCTTCTCACGAACTACTACCTGTCTTAAGCGTTGTAATTTATTAAGCAAATCACGTGAATAATATGAAGGTACAAACCTACGTCTCATTGCTCTTTTCAAAGCATTCCATGTTCTAGGTATGTCCCGATGAGTGCGACCATATTCACTCCACCAAATAGATGCAAAATCGTGAACTCACTAGTAGCGACCCTAACCTTTTATTGTCGGAAATTCATGGCATGTAAATTTTGGTCCACAACTAAGCGCCATGTGAGATAAGCATCAGGATCATATTTACCAGCAAAAGGAGGTATAGTGAATTTAATTTTACCAAGTGAATCATTATGGTCACGTACCTCACGTGGTGGCTCTCTTCGCATACCTTGTCGATTGAAGCGTTGTTGTCGGTGATCACGATCATTAATGGGATTGAAATCACCATCGGACCCGTGATCGACAACATATGGGTTCGCTTCATCTTCTACCTCATCGGCCCATGGCGAGCAGCGGATGGGTTCTGGCGCGATCGTGCAATGCCGGCAAAGAATGGGGCGGCAACAGAAGGTGGAGCTCTCTCTAGCTGCTCCACACGTGTAGCCAACGCAGCAAGTTCGTCAGTGGTGCGATCTAGAATCAACTCCATATGCCCTGAATGTTGATCCAACATGCGAGAAAAGCGCGCATTATTTCTTTTGTGCGAGGGTGGCGGTGCATCTTCCTCATTGTTGTGCTCGCTATGCTCCCCTTGTGACGATGAACCTACCATTGTTAGTATCAAAGCAAAGAACAAATCACAGTGTATATGTCCCTATCAACTACAAGGTTCTGGAGGCTTAATCAAATCACTCACACTCAAGCTTATACCTAGTTCTTACAAGTTCTTACCAATGCAAAGAAGGAAGTGGTACAACCGTGGTGGTTCGTGATACTCTCACTTGCGATCACCCCAACAATTGCGAGCGGCTTTCTTTGAGTTAGTAGGAAGTGGAGCTCGGAAGGCTAGTATGTAGCAAAGGAATAGCAATTATTCAATTCAAGTATGCAAAATTGAAAAGTTCAAAGTACTAGTCACAAGTCTTTGATCCTAGTCTAATCAAAGTTTAGCTAATCAAAGCCCGCTAAGAGATGTGTATGCATGCACGCGCAAAGATAAATGTGACTTGATGTAAGCAATGGAAAAACTCACAACAAGTCTTTGGGAGAGGCGCTAACCAACTACTCAAACTTCTTTGTAGGGCACAAGATGGTTCACACGATGTAGAGCACAAAAGCAGAATAACGTGCGGCGTAGAAATGACTCTTTAGTTTAAGCGGACAACAATAGTTAGTCTCAAGAGATGAAAAAGCAAAGTTTTATATGGCTTATATATACTCGTTTGAAAGGTTTCGATGAGATCTACTACTTTAAAGTTGAGACAGACCCCAAATTACGATGGGAAGACTAAAAGAAGCGGCAAAAACCGAAACAAAAAACTTGTGGCGAATTCGGGCGAAAATGACCGATTTTGGGTTCTCGAGGGAGACTTGTGCATTAAGTGGAAAGTATGCGACTCGTTGTTAGATTTTCAACGAGTCCAAGAACGTCCAAATCGGACACCATATGCAAAAGTTATGCCCGTTTTACTGAAGGTCTCTCGGAAACGGAATCGTACTCGGAGTGGAAACCGACTCGGTTTCAATCTTTAAATTGCTATATCTTTTGATTCCGTGGGCTAATCTTGCTGAAATTTTTTGTGCAAGTTTGTGGCTATATGTAGAAGGGTTCCACGATTTTCACTGATTTTGGTGTAATATTGTTTTTTTCTTTTTCTTCTTTTTTTCTACCACGGCTTTTGTTTTGTGTGGCGGCCTCTTTCTCCTTCTATTTTTTTTTGCCGGCTCTAGGGTTTTCCACAAGTCACGAATATAGCAAAGTATTCTCTCTTTTTTTTGGTGCAGATTAGAGGAGTTCTAACTCACGAATTTTCTATTTTAGATGCAAAAACTAAGAACCTAAAAGAGCGATTAAGCGGCGCAAAGGAAAAACACGAGAAGCAATCTGACAACGACCAACTAGACAATAACTAGAACTAAAGATCAGCAACTAGACACGACAATACAACCAAATATTCAACAAGCAAACTGAAAAGAAAAAAATTGCAAAGGCTCAAAGGGCTCGGTATGGATGATAGATGCGATTTTTTTGGCAATTTTCTGGACTCTAGGTATGAAAAGCGAATCTACTACTAGAAAGCAGGAAACTCTCACGAAGAAGCGTAGCTCGATACCACTTGATGAACCCTAAGGTTTGATTTGTTGGCCCGATCTTTCGATGAGAGCGATAAGTCCGGTGGCGTCGCTCAACTCGGCGATCACGGCTATGAACACGCAAGGCTCGAAACCACGCAATCATCGCCCGATCGACAAGTCGTTATCAACCATGCACGAATACCGGTTGACGACCACGAAGGTCGATTCACGCATACACAGAAGAAGCACGCAATAACAAGATAAAGCAATCGAAATTGCAAATAAAGATTGAAATATTAAAGTTGGGATTTGGCGTTATTATGGTTGGTCTAGTCGACACAAGCCAATACGAAGTTGCAACAAGGCTAACTTTTAACTAAACAAAATCCAAGGAAACTAGAGAGTGCGTCCTCCTTAAATAGGGGATGAGGAGCCACAAATCTAAAAGAAATAGAGGGGTGGGACTAAAGGCACGAATTACTGTTCACATGAACAGTAATCACACCCAGTGGGGGCGGCATATGGGCCAATTCCGGTACGATTACAAGGCCCAAATCGGCCCAAATTAATGACACAGCACCTTCTTTTGACGATTCTGAAGTCTACAGAAGGAATTTGGAGGTGAGGCTGGATCCGTTGGAAAGATATCGTCGTTAGCTTTCCAACAAGCCCAAGAACACCTGAATCGGACTCCGTTTGCAAAAGTTATATCTGTTTTAAGTTGGTGCTGTCAGGCTGATTCCGAACTGATCTGACCAAAATGTATCCAGCTTGAACTCCTGCTTGGCACATGTAGTAGCACCATGGCATGTACACATAGTACCATGGTATGTAGACGTAGCATCATGGCATGTAGACGTAGCTCGATCTAATTGGGTAATATGGCATTGCATTAGCCGAAAGTCCAATTGGAGAAGATGTTGGTGAAGTAAAGGAAGTAGAGGATGCAGTGCAGCAGGTTGAAGCAGTGGTTGTATCCTTAGGGTCGATGTCCTCATCACTTTTCATCATATGTAAGATACAAAATGTAACCATCATTTTATTTTGTTGAAAAATGGCAACATAAGTGTGAACTCTGCTATATACATACCCTTATATTTGTTTCAGAGCCAATCTTGTGAGCACATTAATGCCTCCAACATGTCAGAAGTGAGGCGACTACGATGCTCGCTAAGAATTCTCCCACTTGTGCTAAAAGCAGACTCTGAAGCAACTGTGCTTACTGGTATAACAAAGATGTCACATGCTACCATCCTCAAAGTAGGATAGCGTGTCCCAGCGATCTTCTACCAATCCAATACATCAAAATTTTCCTTTGTATTTGGAACATAGTCATACTCCAAGTAACGATCTAACTCAGATTTACGCCTAAGAGATTCTGGCCTTTTCTTAGCAACACATGCATTAAAGATTGGCATAATAGCTGGAGCTTCAATTGCAAATAGTGGGACTGATGATTCTGTATAATCTTCTTCATTAGCTACTCGGTATTCATTCATCAAATTACATAACGAGGTAGTGACTTGTTGAACATGGTTCTCACACTATTCAGTAATAATACCAAGTAGCATTTCATAGCAAACCAGCAACATTTCAGACTTAAATCGAGGATCAAGAAGTGTAGTTATGCCCATTAGTCCTTGAATGTCAGACAAGTACTTTTCAAACTTTTGATTCATGCTAACTGTCATATTTTCTATAGTTGGGTTGCCACAAGTTGACCACTGCCTCATTTGCATTGTAATTTCATAAATTTTGAGGAAGTAAATATTAGCAGTAATATATTGAGTTATAGAAAATATTTAAGTGATATCAAAGAATAATTGTAGCCTCTCAACAATGTCTGCATCAAATGACCATTCTGCATCACTATGAGCACAAGTATATTGTTTCTCAACACGCTTCGCACGATCAAAAACATGTGCGATCAAAAACATACTTATAGGGTAAAGTAACACTAAGCATGGTGAAGGTAGAGTTCCAACTAGTTTTGCAGTCAAGAGCTAACTTTTTGGTTATTTTAACTTTCACAAACTTAGCAATCTCCTCAAATTTCTCCACCCTCTTTGGTGTGGCAGTCCAAAAAGCTACACTATCACGAATGTGTTCAACTGCAGGATACATCACTTCAAAGCCATCCTTCACAATCAAGTTGAAAATGTGTCGACAACAATGCATGTGAAGCATTGTACCTTTCACCGTAAGCTTACCCGGCCCAATCTTCTTCAGTAACAAATCAATTATCATGTCATTTGTAGAGCAATTGTCAAGAGTCACAGTAGATAGCCTCTCATCAAGGTCCCAAGCAACCAAGGATTCAGTATGTTCATCAGCAATGACTTCTGCAGTATGTGGAGATGGGACATAAATGAACATATAGAAAGTGTAAAAGTTAGAACAATAAGAATGAAAGTTCATGAGCAACAAGAACGAAAGTTGGACAACACTTCAATAATAAGAAATTACCTCGTGGCAATACTCCTAAGCTTCCATAATTCCGTGATAAAATGGGAAGTGATAGCCACGTATATTTTCTTTTGGTTATCAGACGCCAACATATCACTAGTGATAGCAACTCTTGATATATTTCTCGCCATGTACTCTATAGCCTTCTTCCTTTCTACTTTGTATTGGTCCACAACGTCCTTCCTAGCAATTGATAAATGACAATCCGGCATTAAAATACATAGCAAATTGAGAAATCACAATTGACAAATATCAATTTAAATATTTCATACCTAATAGTGTTCCTTGACACCATCTTAAATAGGGGCTGAAGCGCGCTAACAAATCTTCGAAAACTAGTATGGTCAACCATGCATAAGGGTTACTCATGCAACACCATCATGGTCGTAAGCTCCTTTCTAGCAACCTCTTGATCAAATGTGATGTTCTCCACTGACACTTTCCCTTGCTCTTTAGAACTAAACCTCTAAGAAGATTGATTAAATCGCCATTTTGCTCTTCTATATGGCCATACCTTCAAATGGTCATGAAGATGCTTAGTTCCGTTTTTCGGTGAGACGGTAGCGGCGACGCAGTCGGGCGTTCTGAGGTGCTCCAACAGCGAAGTTTGAGCGACGGAGGCCGACATCAACTTTGGGGAAGAAGGAGATGGCGGCGGCATTCGGCGGCAATCCGACGAAGGTGGCTAGGGTATGGGAGGCGGCAGGGTGAGGGGTAGCGGAACAAGGATGGCCCAGGGCTTTTATAGCCTTAGGAAGGGTGTGAGCGCGGATGCCAAGGCGGCGACAGCGTAGAGTCCTAGGCGTGTGCTAGCAGCGGTGGCTCCATCTGCCAAGCAGGCCCGAGCGCGGAGCGGGATGGCGGGTCGGGGATGCGGGACTACGCTGGGAGGCAAATGGGCCGGAAGGGAGGGGAAGAGGATTGGGCTGAAGGAATTCGGCCCACGAAGGGAAAGGAGAAATAAAGGATTTTAGAATTAAGAAAAAGATGAAAATTCAAAAGAGACCAAATAAATAGCAAATAAATTCAGGAAAATTCCTTTGAAGACAAGGAACCCAACTAATACTATTTTTAATTTAATGGATATTTACATTAGTCAAATTTAAATTTCCAATGAAGCTTCATTAATTCAAGGAAAATTTGTGAGAGTTTTTGAAGACCTAATCTACGCAAAAGATTTTTTTGAAAATCTAAATTTTGGGAAATTACATATATCATCAAACGTGATGTTAAACCGTACAATGAATATTAATTCTTACGCACGTATCAAGCTTGTTCCCAAACTATACATAGTTGAGTGCATATACGTTTCAACGAAAATTCAAATTTCATGCCATTGGAGATCATCTTAAAACATGGCAAGGATCATTATATCAGTTACAAAGATGTCAAACCAAAAGGTATGAGGTTTCACAAAAAAAAGCTTTAGTCTATATCTGCAGCCTGTCAACAAGTGGTCATAACATCCCTCCATGCCCTTAAGCCTGGAATCTACCAAATCATTAAATCTAGCAAATGACAAGGTTTGAGGAGCCCAATGCTAGAATATTTTAACATGCAAAGACATAAAATGTCCAAACAAAAATATGATCCATGCTAACAAATTTTGCAAACAAATTTGAAATATGCTTTTCATATGACTATACAACATACTCAGAGGGAGAAGGCTTATGTTGAAACCAACTTAAATGCCTTGTCGAGTTTGTCCTTGTAGGACCGGAAAGGCGACTAAAGGGGGGGTGAATAGGCGCTTTCAAAACTTTCTCGCCTAAATCAAAATCAACACGAAGTTTACTCCTTTAGCTATGAAAGCTAAGAAGTTCAGTAAGCACACAACGGAAGCCTTGTGTTGGATTTGACAAACCCCTCAAGCACACGACACAAAAGGAGAAAAGAACTCAATGTTCTTCACTTTGAGCCGCCGTGTCCGACCGGCTACCACAGGCGGTCGGACCGACGATCAACCAATGATCGGCCGGCATCTAACCGGTCGGACCGGTGGGCAGACGGTTCGACCGGCAAACCGATGCTGAAAACACGGGCGGTCGAACCGCCGTTGTAAGGTTCGGTCGGACGGTAGAGTCGATCTTGAAAAACTCCACCCAAATCCAAAACGAAATTTGATCAACTTTTGATTCAACCAATAAAACTTGACCAAATTTTTAGCACACCTCCCTAATGATATTAGAGACCTATTTCTAGCGACGATCCGTCGGATCCACTTCGTGAGAATCGATCTCTTGAGATTTTATCAAAGCGGTGCTCAAACCCTAGAAATGAGAGAAACTTGATTCAACACTTGCTTGTGGGGTTTGATGATCCGGATGACTCTAGGAGTAATCCCCACATCAAAGCAAGGTAAAGTAGGCCAAGAGACCAAGCATGAACCTTTGAATCAAGGAAGCACCAAAAACATCCAAAGAGAGAAGAACACAAAGGAGCAATTGATCTTTCAATTAAGCATCACAAGATTGTTCACTCACAATAGATGCTTACAAAGCCTCTCCACCAAAGAGGGCAAGAGCTCAACAAGGAGCACACTCCAAACCCTAGTTCTCCTCTCCTCTCCACCAAACCCTAGAAAAAGGAAGAAGG